>CM062928.1:93449456-94061956 GCA_031878705.1 Tapirus indicus | reverse complement strand
TAAATTAATTAAAAGAGACAGTCATTGTTGATAATAATGGAAAAGTTAGTTTAGATCAGTAGATCTAAAACTATCTGAGATTCAAGATCATGTGGGGGAGTTTTGTAAAAATATAGATGCCTAGTCTCCATTCTTGAAGATTTTTATTTAGTAAGTAATAAAAAGATCTAGGAATTTATGGAAATCAACAAGCTTATTAAAAAAAAACCCAATTCTTTGATTTCTTCCTTTTCTTACTTTACTTAATGAATATAATATCCAGATAGTAGACATTGGGCATTTTCACTTTTATAAACTTACTGGTAGACTTTGTTTATTAGATGTGTTAGCAAACAGTTATTTCCTTAGGTGAAATACACTAGATTTCAATGTTTGCAGAGCAGTGTGTGTGTGCATGTTGATTTTATAAATGCATGTGGGCAGATATGATTATTCCCCTGACGTAGAATAAGAAAAGTTTGTTGTGTCCCTGGAGGCTTTGCTCTAATCTCGTCTTTACTGGAGACACATTCTTATCAGACATTTCACAGAGATTTAATTTAAAATCCTACAAATACATCAACGCATTGCATTGATTTGAAGACTCTAAAAACTAGATTGTGCAGAATTTTCAACTTGATTGAAGATAGTTTTAATTAAACTTTACTTTATAGCTTTAAGACACAATGTTCATAATTTAGATTTTCTTTATAACCAGTATATGTGTATCCATATAAATCTGAAAGTCAGTAAAATTATGGCAAAAAATAAATTGTTACCTTAGTGAAAATACAAATGACTTCACTTGGTGACAGAAGAGTTTTCTACCAGGTAGAAGCTGTGTACGCCAATATTCAGGGTTTTTAAAAAATATAGTTTATTTAATATATATTCATTATATTTTCTCTATGTATTAGGTACTGTATAAGAAATTAGAGATTACAGGAGCAAATAAGGCAGACATGGTACCCATCCTCACGGAAATTAGTGTCCAGTGTGTAACACAGTTTTTAAGCGAATATTTATTTGTAATTATGATGCATGTTATGCTGGAAAAGATCAAAGTAACTATTTTGGAAATTTCCTATAAAAGAAACATGCAAAATGTTATCTTTTGTGACTGGATTCTTTCACTCAGTGTAATGTTTTCAAGATTTATCTATGTTTTAGAATGTATCAGTACTTTTCTTTTTATTTCTAAATAATATTGCACTGTATGGATATATCATATTTTGTTAATGGAATTCTTGCAGAGTCCTTTGGTAGAACCAGGCCCACTCAGAGATCTAAGACATCTAGACTTGCAGAGCCCACAGTTGAGATGAGAGAAGACAGAAGAGCATGGTGGGAAACAGGGTCACTTCTACTTCCCCCTGTGGATCTTGAACTCATTTTTTTTTTTTTTTTTAGTGACAATTGATGGGAACTAAAATTTATTCAGTCCTTACTGTGTGCCCAGTGCTTTTCTAAATTCTTTGTGTGTATTAACTCATTTGATCTTCACAGCAACCCTATGAGTAAGACGCTATTATTATCTCCATTTTACTGAAGAGGAAACATGCATAGAGAGGTTAATCATTACTATTGTCAAGCTAATGTTTCTTGGATGTTTTATGTCAATGACTGTACTATTGGCTTTACGGCTTTTATTTCATTCTTCCCAAATCCTTGTGAACTCACGTTTTTTACCTATTGGAGATACAACATCATATAGTCATTGATTTACGGCACTCACTACATCTTGGGGATGGTTTCCCGTCTTCTCAGGGTCTTCTCTCCAAGATTGCAGCTCAAAAGGCTGTTTATCATTTTGTCAGCTGGCAGCTTCTGAGCAGTAGGTGTGTGATCGTGCCAATGGGTCCCGTGGTTATGTACTCACTGCTGAGCCTCTTTCGCTATAAAGCAGATCACCCTCTCCAATGAAACACGATGAGGACTCTGTGCTGGTGAGTCAAACACTCTGTAAGCCTTTGGATAGTGGTGCTGGCTGGAGCCTGTGGGAAGAATAAGCAAATTCATTCTCAGATTATTGGTTGATTTCTGTCAAGATAATTTTCTGCCCCTTGGAGGATAGATGGGTTCAATGTAACCAACCTGTCACCAAGTGACTAGTTGGTCTTCCTAAGGGCTGTTGAAATTGTTGGTCTACATTGTTGAAAATTTTAGTCATTTGGTAACAGCAGTAACTAAATTGGCTTTGATGAGCGAGAGCTTGTGCTGTCAAATCTATCCACAGACTCCATTCCTGGCACCATGGGCCATTGTACTAGTATTGAAAGGGACCATGACAGCGTTTGACGAATATCAATTGCCCATTGTTATGTCTACTTGGCTGTTTGATAAATCTTCAATTGTTGATGCTTTCTAGAGGCTGTTAATATATGAGACACAGATCTTCACACTTTGTGCTCAATATAATCTATTTATATGTCTCTTCCTAGAATTCCTTGTTCTCAGTTTTTCAATTCTTGTTTCCTTCCAGACCCCTGATCGATCAACCAAGCCATTTGCCACTGCCCATTAATTGCTGTATGTTCTCACCTCATGCCACTTTTCTTTCCACACAAAGTGGACAACCAGGTGCACCTTCCAAAGCTCTAGCATTTGGCAGGCCCTTTCCTCGGGGCTGCCTTTCAGTTGCTGTAAAGATGAAGAAATTTTCTGTTGCAGCCACATCTGAGCTGACTAGTCTGTGAACAAAGTCAGCCTCTTCCCTCCTCCATTAGTTGATCATAAGTGATACCTCCCTTCCTGAGATATGTCCATAAGCAAGAATTGAAGGACAAATGCTGGAGAGATGATGTCATGGCCTCTGGGTCATCTGTTCATGCATCCTACTTGTGCCTTCTGTCCCTGTTCTTGTCTGATCCCAGATGTACCATTTCACCTTAGCATGAATTACTGTTGGGCTGGCAAAAGTTTATCACTTTGTGTATCTGATAGAACCCAGATTATAAAGAATAGTTTTAGCTGCACAGTCACTATACGTCCCATAATTAGGCACTGCTTCTCTATCAAGACCCACTAAGAATCCAAGACTAGGGGGCCAGCTGGGTGGTGCGGTGGTTAAGTTTGCGCGTTCCACTTCGGCAGCCTGGGGTTTGCCGGTTCGGATCCGGAACCTGCTCACCCCTCATCAAGCCATGCTGAGGCGGCTTCCCACGTAGGAGAACCAGAAGGACCTACAACTAGGATATACACCTATGTACTGGGGCTTTGGGGAGAACAAAGGAAAAGAGGAAGATTGGCAACAGATGTTAGTGCAGGGCAAATGTTCTTCAAACAAACAAACAAGCAACAGCAACAACAAGACAAACAGACACCCAGTCAAGAGGTTGGATTTGAAGAAAAAAAAAAAAAAAGGAATCCAAGGCTACTGTTTGAATGACATATTTGCTGCTGGAAAGGGCATGGTCATGCAGATGACTTAATGGGAAGTACTCTGGAGAATACTACCTGTAAAAGAGTGAACAAAGCAAGGTTGGGCAGAGAAAGAAGTTAAACTGTGATGACATTACAAAAGTGACCTCAGCTAACCTCTCGGGGGATGCTGAGACTGCGAAGGATTTTCAGAGATAATCCAAATTGCGGCAAGGACTTTGGTCTTTGTACCCATGCCTCTGCTCATTATTGGAAGCTGACTTCCCCTAACGAGGGCTTTATTCTTGGACAAAGCAGTCCTGGGGAGGGGTTCAACCATGGAAGCTGGAGGAATGAGTTTCTGGATCTTGAGGGAGAGATCTGGGTGGTGCACCAAAACTTTTGCTACATGTATTGCTCCCAAATAGTCACTTTTTAGAACATTGATAAACTCCCAGGTGAAGAATAAATGTCACTGTCTGTAATTGATATTTTTCTCTTCTTTCTATTGCCTTTTTAAAGTTCTGTGCATTCTGTAAGCCTACATAGGGTTTCAGTAGTTGCGTCCTTCAAATATCCAAATTTCTGGCCACACTTATTAAGGAACTACTCCCAAGAGAAACCAGTGAGAGGACAGAAGCAGCAGGATGAGGAAGGAGAACCCCAGCAGGGCTGAGGTGCAGGCAAAGTTCCACAGAGGTGCTTTCTCCTGGTCCTGGAGGATGATGCTGGTGTAGGCTATACCTCAGGTGACGGAAGTGCCTTGCAAAGTTCCACTCCCTGCAGTCACTGGTTAACTGGTCATCACTGTTAACTCATAGTCACTGGTTAACTGGTTGTCATTGGTTAACTGGGTTATAAACTGCTAGGCTTCCAGCTCTCTGTAGAGCACACCTTAGAAATCGAAGAAGTAGGAAGGAGAGGCAAAGGCACAGAAAGGGGAGAGGGGCCACGGAGAGCCAGGCGGGGAGGAGGGGACGGCACTGGACACCCATGTGTCTGCCACAGGGATGGGGTGGGAAGATCAACTTAAAAAATAGGAGCTTGTAGCCTAAACTACCACTTTTTCTTTTTCTTTACTGCTGTTCGTTTGTGCTCTAGCATTTGGAACTATTAGAATATTCAGTCACCCCACCTTTTGCTACGGGATGAGGTGGTGCCTTCTGCTTTTACTTAGAATGTTTTACTTTTTTCAAAGTTTACTAGAAAATTAATGTTATTTTGGTATCGATCTGATTTATTGATTTTGGAAGTTGGAAAACACTGTGAGATATTTTAGGTGTCAAATTGTCAAGTAAAGCCCTGAACTATTTGGAAATGTCTCAGTTTTTATGTGGAATAAATAAGATGCCAGGAGCTTACAAAGGAGGATGAGGTCTTTGAGAACAGTCACCTCTAGTTAAGGGAGGATGTTGCATTGATAGGCTGATTCCTTCCATAGCTCTTGCTGATTTCTCATCTGCTTGACTTAGGATGTCTCCTGCTACAGTCCTTGGAGGAGAACGTAAATGAAGTAAGGCAGTGAAATGCCGAAATGAGAAAAAGTGTGTGTGTGTGTGTGTGTGTGATTTATATACGTTTTAGTCAAAAGGTAGTTCTTTGAACCATGTGGGAGATTACATAAACTTGTTCCCATTAAGAAGCAAACTTCAGGGCATACATAAAATGTTCTATGATTTTGCAAATCACACCAGATCTATCTTTTTTTTCTTACCTTGGAAAACCAAAGGTCCACAGAGCCTCTCAGTATGCTTGGGTCCTGACATGTTATCAGGATAACTAAAGTGTGGCTTCCTCTCCCATTATGAGTCATAATCATATCTCAGAATTGTTTTCCACTCTTTGCCTTTATCATGCAAGTGTCATTTGACAAATTAATTAATAATCCATATTAAACACATCCGTGCACTGAATATATACATATTTATCAAGTGCGTGAATATGTTGTGTTTCTTTCTGAAAATTTTCTGAAAGGCATATCTTAATATATAGGTTTTCCAGCTAAAGTCTTCAATAGCTTTTCATTGCTTAGAGTAAAGATGACGACCTCCTTCCATGATGTAAACAGGTTCTTCGCCATCCAGGCTTTGCCTTTTTCTTCAAGTTCCTTTTACATTTTTCCCTATGTGGCCCAAATTTCACCTACACCAAGCAAGTTCTTACAGTTTTCTAGATGAGCCATACTTTCTCCATCTATTTATACATAATATGATATATAAATATATATTATATATTCCTTATACATTATATATTTGTGTATATTCATGGATATTCTTAAATTTTCACTTTTCAGAGTTCGTCCCTGTGCTGGTTCTTATCTATGTTTCAGAACTTATGTCATGTGAACATGTTTTCAGAGCTTTCTCTAACTTGGTTCCCTTCCAGGACAAGTCAAGAGCCCCTTCTGTTCTTCCACATGTAATATCAACATGGCATCTCTTTGTACTTGTCTCTCCCGTCACAATTCACCAACAGTATTTTACTGAACATTTACAATATCCCCGTGCAAGTGCTGGGGGCACAAAGATGAGTTAAATAATCGCTATTCTCTAGTAGCTCCAAAAGAAATGTGACTATTATGTTACAACACACATGCTTGAGGGAGACGAGAGAAAGAACCACAAGAACATATACGACTCATTGTCTGGGAGATGGTTTGGAAAGGCGAGAGAGGAAGGATGAATCTTGAGAAGGACTTTTCCAGACTGAGTAGAGGGAGGGCTGAAGAGTGTATTCCACACAAGGAAAACAGAATAATCAAAGGAGAGTAGGGATACAATTCTAGTGTCTCCAGAGGAATTAATAGTTTGAGTCTACGATAGGGCTAAAACTGCAATGAACAAGGTTTCTTTTTGTTTAAGTTTTTCCCCTTTATTTTATAATGTTAATAAATTTATTGTTTTGAAGTAGTAGATGGTTTTTCATAAAATTCCCAGGTAATCGGGAAAAGCGTATGAAAACAATGCATTAAAACAGCCCCTTGCCGTCTTTTGGAAGTAACACTGGTTACCTGTGGCGAGATGTGCTTCACGCTTCTAAGTCTGCACGTGTGTTCATGTCGCGTGTGTGGGCAGAGGGAGGAAGAGGGACAGGGAGAGAGAGGTTGGGGTGGGGTCATCATATTCAGGACAAATATAAAAGCACTAAATTTTCTTTAATGGAAAAGAAATTTGAGGTATGACTGTTTAGATAATTGCTTTTTTTAGCCCATATTACTTAATTTCTACAAGTCTTTTTGAAATTAAGAAAAAATGATCAACCCTGTGAAGGGAACAGATATTTATTTTTAAACAAAATTTCAGTTAACGACGGTGGAAGCCAACTCCCTGCTACAAACAATTAGGCAATTAGCAATTTTACTTTTTCTCTCTCTCAGCACTCATTTTTTTTTAGCTTCTACTATGTTTATTTTTTCAGAGTTATTTCACTAAGATTTTGTTCTAAAGTAATTAATTTTCTCAGTTACTGTGATTTTTTTTTTTTTTACGTAGAAATTTGGAGTCCCTGTTCCATTATCTTTGGGCATTTTGGCCTCTACTCCAGCCTGATGTCCCCCATAGGCAGCTCATGTTTAGATGTGAACGATTACAGAATTCCTTCTTTGTTTTAGAATTATATCACATGCGTGTGGCTTTGATTTTGATCATTGCTTGGTGTTGAGCTCCGTGATCAGAAGCACACTGTGCTGTATAACAGGAAGACCTTCTCTTTCTTTCCCCGACTGTCCTTTCCAAATTTTATTAAACAAGATAGAAGACTTTCCTTGTTAGGTGTTGCTGGTGACTTTTTTTGGCAAAAACACTATGTTTTCCAGCTGACTGAGTGTTGGGTATGAGTCTGTGATCACAGTTCACGCTGCCATTAAAATCTAAAAGACCACCAATTTGGATAACATGACTATTTTTCTTTTTTCCCTGCCATGTCTCTAGCGTCTAGAACAATGCCTGGTACAGAGTAAGAATTTAATAAATATTTGTTGAATAAATAAAAAGTAAATGAACAAGTTGAGGTTAATTTATGAGGTAAAGAATTGCCTATTGTGAAATATTTTATTGTGAAATTTTCACAATGATATTATTTGCACTATTTTGAATCTTTCAGGTTTTATTTTATTTTCTGTTATTTCCATAGTATATTGAGGAGTTCTTGAACTAGCTTTGTCCCTACACTTTCTTCTTAAATGTTTCTGTAAGTCTGTAAAATTTTAACTGTTCTCAAATAATCTTTTCTTTCCTTCATTCAAAAGGATATTTGAAAGGTCATGAGACTTTGGTCTAAGCTCTAATGTGTAAAGAGCTTAGAGGTCATCACTCTTATCCTTACAAAAAGAAGGAGCTGTGCACACTGGGAATTGATCACTTTTCCTGGACTCATCAAAGAACTGCAGTCAGGTAAACCACCAGCCCCAAACCTGGAAAGACTGAAAGATACAGCAACTGAGATCTGCTTACCTGGAAGAGAAGCCACTGGAGCCATAACCTGAAGGAAGCAAGAAAAACTAAATAAATAAACTTTGTCTATACAAGAACAATGATAAGAATTATAGCATGCTTCTTGTCAAAAACCATGTAGGCCAGAAGAGAATGGAGTGAAATATTTAAAGAAGGATTAGTGGACATCTGGTCCTGTCCAAAACATCCATCAGACATTGGGTCCATCAGACGTTGGGTCCATCAGTCACTGGGTCCATCCCAAAAGGTCCTTGATATCTGGTCCTGTCCAAAACATCCACGAGCATATTTGGTTATGCCAAATGATTTGGACAGGACCAAATATCCTGGACCTAATGTCTCCATGGATGTTTTGGATGGGACCAAACGTGCTAGAAGGTTAAGGATTCATCTCTAATTTAATTGCACTTTCATCATAATGTGGTGTCTGTATTATATCAATTATTTGGAATTTCTAGACTTTAATATAATATTGGACAATTCATGTAAAAGTTCCATGTGTGCTTTAAAACAATATTTTTATTTATTAGGTGCATGCCTTTATGTATGTCACTTAGCTCACATTTAAAATTGTTTTGTTCAAATTTCCACATAGTTATTGTTCATTCAGCTGCTATAACAATATGTCACAGACTAGGTGGCTTATAAGCAACAGAAATTTATTTCTCACAGTTCTGGGGGCTGGAAAGTCCAAGGTCAAGGCACCAGCATAGTCACGTTCTGGTGAGGACCCTCTTCCTGGTTCATAGCTGGCACTTTCTCGCCATGTCCTCACGTGGTAGAAAGGCTAGGGGTCCCTCTAGACCTCTTTTACGAGGCACTAACCCCATTCATGAGGATTCCACTTGCAGGACTTAAGCCCCTCCCAAAGGGCCCACCAGTAATATCACCTTTGGGGGTTAGGATTTCAATGTAGGAATTTGAGGGGGCACAACATTTAGGCCATAACACTTACATATTTTTCTGTCTCTTGATATATCAATTATTGAGATATACCACCAGAAACTCCTATTTTGATTTTAGATATGTTCAGTTTCAATTTGCAAATTCTGGCAGTCTTTGCTTTATGGGTTATATTGTGTGTTACACCAAACACTGCTGTAGCTTTTGGTAACTTGTTTCCTTAACATGGAGCCTCCCTCACTTACCTGATTAAGGTGTTTATCTTGGACTCTATTTTACGTCATATTCTTAAAGGTAAGCCAGGTATCTCTTTATTAGGTTTTGCCTGTTTTTTAACCCTTAAATTTTTATTATTTTAGTATAATTTATTTTCTACCTTTTGTGATAAGCACAGAGCTGGATTTTATAAAATAAAATTTAACAATTTCTATATAGTAATGCTGAGTTAAATCTATTTATATTTATTATAATTACTTCCATATTGGACTCTGGCCCATTGGGGAGAGCATTCATTATCCAGCTGTGTAAAGAAGAATAGAGAAACTCTTATTAGCTCTAACACAAAATAGTCTCCAATAAGTGGAAAAAAGGTGCAGAATGTTTATGATAAACTAGAATTTGATTAGAAACACACACGTATATACATAAAATATTTCTGGAAAAATATATGAGAAACTTATAGAAGTTTTAGTATGCCAGAAGAGGATCCAGAACAATGCTTTTTCTGGTTGTTGCTGCTGTTGTTATTGTTTAGTTTTTAAGATATCTTTATTGATTCACTTTCCTAAAGAACTTGAAATTTTGTTTGCAGACTCTTCTTGGATAGGATTTTCTTGTACTTACTTTGTGGATTCCTTTTTCTATCCCTAAGTTCACATAAAGGGGAATAACTTTTATGCCATTTGATCATCATACCATACGAATGTAATACAATTTAAAACAACAGATAAGATGAAAGAAGATCCACCATTTGGCAGAATGGGAACTTGAAACTGAAAAAAAATGATGCGGCAATAGAGAGATAGCACGCCTTTTTGCCTAACTGAATTTGTGCCTGAGGTTCTCGCTGGCCTTGTCATGTTATGACCATTATTATTTCATGAAGGAAGAGTAAGGGAGTGTAATAAACTGACAGAATACTGGAGCATTCCAACCTCGGAGTCGAGGTTGTGGGTCCAAGTCCGGGGCTTTCTGGGACCAGCTGTGTGACCCAGACAAGATGAAAATGGACGCTACTGCAGAATGGAGAGACAGCTTTAGATAATTTCCAGAGTCCTTCCTCGCTTTAATCTATTTTTGTAACACAATTAACAGCTAAAACTCCATGCAAAAGTGTTTGAAAAGCAACTCAACGTGTTTGAAAAGCAACTCAACGTGAAATTCTGGTGGTGATGTTTTCCTCTAATCAGCTAAGGCTCACATGAGGAGCCCGCTTTCCTTCACTAGGGCTATTGCGTTGTCTTGTATTATATTACACTAGGGTTAATGTAACTCGGTGATAAAACAAATCACAAAACATAATTTGGGTGTCAAATAAAGGGAATAGAGTTCTCTTCATCACCATTTTTAAGTGAGCTTGAGAAATAATTTCAAGAGAACAGTGACCTTTTAAAAAGAATTCTACTATATGTAAAAGAGTCAGACACAAGGGTTCTCTCCCTCTCTCTCTTTAGAATTTAGTTACTTTCTCTGCCTGTTTGGTCTACATGGTTATAGGTAGTCCCCTCTTATCCCTGGGGGATTCGTTCCAAGACCCCCAGTGGATGCCTGAAACCACAGATACTACTGAACCCTGTATGTATTTTCTCCTATATGTACATACTTAGAATAAAGTTTAATTTAAAATTAGGCACAGTAAGAGATTAACAACAATAACTAATAATAAAATAGAGCAATTATAACAATATACTGTAATGTGTTATATAATAATCCAGGCTGCTACTAAGTGACTAGCGGGCAGGTGGTATATACAGCTTGGATCCACTGGACCAAGGGTCGATTCATGTCCTGGGCAGGACAGAGCGGGAGAGCATGAGATCTCATCATGCTACTCAGAATGGCATGCAATTTAAAACTTATACATTATTCATTTCTAGAATTTTCCATTTAATATTTTTGGACCATGGTTGACCGCGGGTAACTGAAACACAGAAAGCAAAACCACAGACTGTATTATTTTCCTAAGGCTGCTGTAAGGAAGTACCACAAACTGTTGGGTGGTTTAAACCAAGAGAAATTTGTTCATTGTCTCACAGTTCTGGAGGCTAGACGTCCACAAGGCAGGGCCAGGCTCTCTCTGGAACCCGTAGGGGAGAATCTTTCCTGGCCTCTGCCCAGCCTCTCGAGCTGACCATCCATCATTGGCATTTCTTGGTCTGTAGCTGGGTCACTCCAGTCTCTGCTTTGTCATCACATGGCTTCTCCCTCTCTGTCTGTTTCTCTCTCTTCTCACAAGGACACCGATTACATTGCGTTAAGGGCCCATCCTTCACCAGCATGACCTCACCTTATATCAACTCATTACATCTGCAGTGACCCCATTTCTAAATAATGTCACATTCTGAGATACTGGGAGTGAGGATTTGGTGTATCTTTTTCGGGAACACAATTCAACTCATGGCAACAATACAATGCAGATTAAATATACACAGAAACTCAAGCACAAAATCAGTCTAAAATGACATTTTAAGTGTAACAAGCATAGTTCATTCAATTGATTGATGCAAGGAGATGGCAATGACAGTTCAGCATGACTTTAAACTCAAGTAAACAAGTTATAAGCCTGGAAAAAAGTGAAAGGGTTATTTCTAGACAACTAAGCATCGTATCACAACCTTTCCCAGGAAGGAGTTGTATACTAAGCTCTCATTTGAACTCATGGGAAATAATAGGACACATTTGGTGCTCTTATTTTTTCAGCACAATGCACCTGATGTGTTCATGTATTTTCTGCAACTTGGTAACTTGGTGGGGTGGACGGGACCTGTGACATTCAGACAGCAGGAGTTGGGTCCTCATTGGGGCATGCTGTTTGCTGCTGCCACGGCTTGGCTGATGACCATGTAAATGATTCACTGAGTCCTGCTAGTAATTTCTGATCAACATGCAGTCCTTGACCATTTCAGTATACACCGCCAGAATGCATTAACCTCCAAAGCAATCCTCTTTTCCATTAGCTCTCGGGCAGGAACCACTTAATTCTCACACTAAGACGAGGTGTCGAAAGTCTTCAATAGTTACTCTTTAATCACCGTTGTGGCCTGTATCAACTTTTCACATAGAATTTATTTTTTTGGAGGATTTGTTTTTAAAATAACGGGTTTTAAAAAGCATTAACATATTTATATGTTTCAATCTGTTTTTTTTTTTTATTTTAAGCTGCACTGTCTATCCAAATAAAACTCCTCAATAAGCAGCATTTGTGAATATGTATTTTTATAGTTTTTTAAAATTTCGGTAAAAAACATAAAGTTTACTATCTTAATCATTTCTAAGTGTGCATTTCAGTAGTGTTAAGTATATTTACATTGTTTTGCAACCTAAATATATTATTTTTTATAAATTCTACATTTTCTTACTCTAATCTATTTTGTGTGTGTACAAATTGCTATTGGATGGATTCTTTAGAAATCTGTATCTACAGGTACTTTGCCAGGTGATATTGTGTGTGTTTATTTAAGGTATAATTGCATATGGGTATTACTTTTCAAACTGTGACCCACTATAGATCACCTTCAAATAAACAATGTGCATTAATTACTCCAACTTTTCACTAGTATAAAGTAAGGTAATGAATCTAATTGTTTAAAAAAAACCTGCAGAACTCAGTCATGGTCTTACCTGGTGAAGGAGTTTCGTGACCATGGCTTTCGTCTGAAACAACACAAGAGGATCTTCTTAGTGACTGGAACAACAGAGACCCTCAAAAATGTTAGTTTAGTCTGTTGTTGAATCTGAAGGCAAATTCAGGCTCTTTTTGAACGTTCTTGGTTCCAGGACTTCAGGGACTAAGGCAGCTCATTTCTACATGAAGCTGAAACCAGGCTCCTTTCTCTGTGCCCTGGGCGTCCAGATTAAACATGACCCCTGCGTGACAGTCCTTCCTGCACTTGAAGACTGGTGTCATGAGTTCTGTCACTCTGCAGGTTAAATATCCCTTGTGCCCTCAGTTTCTTTCCAGAAGGGAACAGACCATCAGGCTCTTTCTTGTTCTCTGGTGGACACAATTAATTTTGTACTTTCCTATTTAAAGTCTGTTACCCCAAATGAAAATATTGTTGGAATCTAGACACCAAGGAGTAGTGTAGAACTATCACTGCCATCGTTCAGGACATTTTATGTAGATTCTTGTGACTTAAATCCACATCATCACATTGAGAGCCAGTTGAGTATCATCTCCTCCTTTTAGCGATGTTCTAGCTTTGTTAAGAGGGAGGGAGTTAAGGAGAGTGAGAGCAGATATCATCTTGGTCAAAATGATAAATAAAAGTTGCTTGGAAAACTCCTGCTTCTATTAGCCTTCCTTGCAAGTGCCCAAATCCAGCAATCATTTTGGTTGAATATGCAACCAATTTTGTGCTTATAAAATAAAATGCATCTATATTTTAAAAAATGTTTTTGATAATGAAATTAACACACATTTATTGAGTATTTCCTTATAATACAGGAAAGTGTAAAATACAAAGTAAGTCCACAACCATTCATGAACTTAAGAATCAGCACTGATCACTGTTCACACACAGGCACAAGCGCACACTCGTGTGTGTTGTGTGAGAGCAGGGATGGCCCTGCCTCGCTTTCTCCCAGGCCTTTGTAGTAGCACAAGGCCTCCCAACAACTCACAGTGGAGTTAAAACTCCTTAGAACACGATTGGAGTGTGAATACCAGGCAGTCTCTCACTTGTCGCCAACTGTTTTTTGGAAAAAGGGGATAGAAAAACAACTAGAAAACGGATCCTTGTGGTGAGTGTTACATTCTTTTCATTTAAATGGAGATTGTGTTCCTAGGAGAACTCAGTGTGGACTCAATCACAGCCAAGGAACCTCATATTCTAGAGCACAGAAAAATTAGTAATATTTATCTTCATTTCCATTTGAATTCTAAAACAAAGAAGCTTAAATGCACACTGTATACATTTACATATGGTACATGGGGACTGATCTAACCATAAATTATGCATGAAGCATATAAATTTGCCTCAAACTTTTGATAAACGTTTCCTAAACTGACCATAATGTCTAAAACAAGCAATCTTTACATAAAATAAGGTTATTTTCTGTCTTAGAACATTAATATGGTTTTGGCCAATTATTTGAATAACAACGATAACTCTTAAAAATTAGAGATCTCTCAAAAATTTGAAGTAATACAACTTTTCTCTAATATTTTTAGCAATCAGAGCTATGCAAGAAGTTCCCATTCACTTGACGGCTGCCTGCAGAATGCTGCAGGATTCCTTCAGCTGCTGAAACACTTCCACTG
Organism: Tapirus indicus; assembly: GCA_031878705.1. NCBI lineage: Eukaryota > Metazoa > Chordata > Mammalia > Perissodactyla > Tapiridae > Tapirus > Tapirus indicus. The sequence continues at coordinate 94,047,781 of CM062928.1, read as the reverse complement.
CACTGGAAAGCCGCAGGGCAGCTGCCTGGCCGTCTGTCGGGACTCAGGGAGAGCCCCAGTGCAGTGTGTGGAGGAGAAGTTCCTGGAGCTTCCTGCTGACTCAATCTCTTTGTGACCTTGAGCGATTTACTCATTTTGGATTTTTCTTTGCCCTTATTTGTAAAAAAGGAGTGAATTCAAATTTTTGATTTCCAAAGTCATGGGCAGTTCACACATCCTGTGAATCTACAATAAGTCACAGAATTTTAAAAGCCAACACAATATAATATCCTATCCACAACCTCACACTTGTGCTTTAACCTGAAGAATTTAGAAAATTTTGAGAGTGCAGGGATTTTTGGTTTCATTGCAAGAGTGGAAGGTGAAACAATTCTAGATGTTTACACCTGCTGTGACACACATTTTATGTTCACGGAGTTTCTCTTCTTGATCTTCAATCTTGGTAATATTCGTTAGGGAAAAACAATATCTTCTTTTTAAAAATTTAATTCAAACAAAACTCGTGCTGTATATATTTGGAGAGTAATTTTAAATGGGAAAAATAATATTGGTAAATCCTCTTGGGGTGAAACCCTCTTAAACAGCTGATATCCAAACCCATAGACTCTCATTAATAATCCTAATTTCATTTTTTAGCTCTTGAGACATACTATACAAATTAAAGCAGTCAAAATTTTAACAGTGGCTGCATTTAACCATGCTTCATATCACAAAATTTCTTGAATTTAATTTAAAATCGTGGCCTACTAATGTAAAAATCATTCTTAATATCACATTTAGGGGAATTAGTGAGCATTCAGTTCAATAATATGGCTCGTGTATGCTTTGCAAACATGATAGGAAATTAGATGACTTTCTATTTGTAGTTTCTGAAGTGTGAACACAAAATTGTATCTGGCAATTGTTTTCAGCTTAAAATCCCTCTAAAGAAGCATCATGAAATATGTACACTATTAACCATGTATTTCCTAGGATTATGCTTTAATTTTTGATATAGTCAATACTCATTACTTTGAACCTTGACTTTACAAAATTTTGAAATTGTAACCAGGAAAAGTATATATAATTGTATATCTACTTCATTCTGTACACATATGGTCGGTTGTAAAGCTGACCATTTCCCTAGCAACACAGACTCTGCCAATACGGTGTCTTTGTCTATTGATTGAAGTCAGCAAGTAGCGGTATCGGACAGACGTGTGAGCCCATCAACTATAAACCTTGAAGTAGGTGTGACTTTGTTTGCAACAGCTCTGCTATCAAAGCCCTATTTGGTCTGAACTAATTGTCAAATAATAAGAAAAAAAATGAAACTAGGACAGAGTTAAACTGATGATCCATAGGCCGGATTCTGTCCACAGATGCATTTTTTTGCCCTCATGGTTTATCCAGAACAAGGGATTTAAAAGAATATTTCCTGGTCAAGGTTGCCAGCATGTCCATCAGCAGCTTGAGGGCAGCAGTGTACACTCTGTGGTTCTCTTGTGCAGACAATGGGCCGTGACTGCCCTTTGCCAGGGACGTACTTTCTGGACCACCCAGTTATGTTATTACTCTCTGGTCCGCAGAGAGTCTGGGCCCTCTGCCCCCAGACAGCAGCTGATCCTGCCTCTGGACTGCTCCGTGGACACTGGTGTCAGGCTCTGGACCACTCAGTCATTGGGAGCTTGCCAGATCACTGGGGGCAGAGCTTTCCTTCCTCGGGTTTTTCTTTCTCATCTTAGCCCTGAACCTTTTTTTTGTCTTACCTCCCTGAGCATGTTCCCAAGATAAAATCGTGTCTAAATTGTACTGAACTTTTAAAATATATTTCCTAACTTTGTGAATGGAGAAAGGAAGGAACACAGCTCTATCCCTACTGGGATATTGGTTTGGAGGGAAAATGATGGTGATGAAAGGAAAGAAGAGGAAAGTGTGAAGGGAGGCGAGTGGAACCCTACACTTCTTCCCCACCAACATATAAAGAACACTCTTCAGATCCCTGGTGGGGACCACAGCAACAAACACAAATTAGAAACCAGGTGTATGGAGCCTACAACACACTAAATGTGGTGAGAAATGTGTCACAAGTGCCATATCCACACATCTCTCAGAGGTTTGCAAAGACAATAAAAACAAAACCAGTAATAAGTTTGCGTGAAGATACAGCTCAATTTAATCATCCTCTCTACTTCTCCAGTAGAGGAATATTGAAATTCAGTATTGTCTGGACCCGTGAGGGACTTCTCTTTCAACATTAGAGACAGCTTGGTGTCAGACACACCCGACAGATAATCATGCACCGGCTCATTTTGCATGTGGGACAGCACTGTAAAGAGGCCAGTGTTGGTTCAGCTCCTTCCCGTGCAAGGACGTGGTTACGGAAAAGATGACCTTGACCCTCCAGGAGCTTGCGTTAGGACACGTACATCCTGTAGAAGAAGTAAGTACTTGACTTTCAACTACAGAGTGTTCCACTTGGAGGTAAGAGAGGTACACTGAAGAGAGATATTAAAGTTAGCTCTGGACCTCTTTAGTTAACATTATCAGAGTAACAGATCCTTTTTTCTAAGAAAGCTAGTTTTCTGATCATAAGACCTACTCTACAGTTCTGCACACGCTGAAATCCAAGTCTAAGCGGCCAGCCAGTGTGGAAGGACTGTCCTAAAGAAAATATCCTCAGTCAGGATGGGGGACGGCATAAAGATTCCTTTTGAACCAATTTTGTAATGGAACAAAATGATTATTGCAAATTTGAAAAATTCTGTTGAATTCAGCTGTTTTATGCATCAAATTTAAGCTAAATTAGCTTGAGAATGACTAACCAATATTGATTTCATTGTCCTCAATGAATTATCAATAAAGACAATCATGGTAAAAAGTACAGTTATTCAGTTGTTCAGAAGGGGCATCTTTAATGCATTCTAAGCATTTTTAAGCAGTAGGTAACATAATTTTAACTCTGAAAATAGTAAAACTAGGATAATTTATAGGCTTAAAAGTAGGTGACTCTTACTCTTTCACCATCTTGCATACAGATAAACTGTATCCATTTTTTATTTGGCCTCGTTTTGTCATGTTGTAGATACATTCTTCCTCTAAAGGGAACAAGCTTCCCATCCTCCATCTATAGGGGTCACGGGAGCCCCACAAACCCAGCATGTTCTGAGAAAGACTGCCCACTTCTCCCCATCCCGAATCTTACCGTACACAGCCTCTGTCTGACTCCAGACCACCAGAACTCATCATGCCGTGCCACATGTCTCTGTCAACATCAGTCCCTACAGGAGACCCCAGGTGTCCAGGTCACTATTTTTCTGACTCGAATCTAACGTTCTTCAAATTTGCCCATTTTTAAGAATCACCTGTAGACTTGTTAAAACACCTATTCGTGAACTCAACCCCCAGAAATTCTGATTCAGTAGGTAATGCTGAGGTTGCCAGTCCACGGACCACCCTTTGAGACTGCGGTGTCCCCTTAAAGCTCTGTGCATCTCCTCTAGTCCCAATTCGCACCCCGCCTCGACTTCTGAGTCCCTTCCACTGTGCTGTGTGGGACACCTGGTCCATCCACAAAACCTCTTACATCCTCAACTTCTAGAATGTTTCCTCCATCTTCTTACTCTGACAATCAATCAATATTTGGTTTTTGTCAATATTTTCAGATGTATTGTGCACTTCCGATATGTAGTTTCAAATCTTTTTCTAATTGTTTTATTTCAGTAAAGTTTTCCTTAGTTAAAGATTTTTATATTTACTTGGTTATGTTGCTTTTGGTTTTACTCCTCAGAGATTGCCTTCATAGGTATGTGGCATCTTCTTCACCTATTAGTTACTTTTTTTAATATGCATGTTTTTTTCTAATTTTTTTTAAGAAAACAGCTTTATTGAGATTTAATTCATGTACCTTACATTTCACCCATTTAAAGTGTACAAGCCAATGGTTTTTAGTATGTTTACAGATATTTGAACCCATTACCAGTGTCAATTTTAGAATATTTTAACCTCCTCAAACAGAAACCTCACGTCCTTCGGCTCTTACTCCCCTGGGTGCAGTTCTGGACAGCTTTCCTAACTCCACAGGGCTCCCTCCGCTCTTGATTTTGTGGACTCAAGAATGCGTAGCTTACTCTCTGAGGTTTCTGCTCCGTCCTATTTCTCAGCTTTATATGGACCTTCTCCTTCTGTACACTGTACCCTCTTGATCAATTTTATCCCTTTCCCAGCGGTGTCCTCTGGGTGTGGATCCCTGTCTGAGGAGGGTTTCTAGGTGCATTAATTTCAAGTGTTGAGAGGGGGCGTGTAGCTCCAGCCCCTTCAGACCTGACTGTGGGCTCTGTGTCCCCAGCTGTCACCAGGTTTTGAGCTGGGCGAAGGCTTCTCACCTCAGCCTCGTTCTTGGCTTGGTGTGCAGCGTTCTCCAGGGAACACCTGTGGCTGTGGGGGGTTCTCCTGCTTTCAGTTCTGTTAGATGTCCCGCTGCTTTCCTCTGCTTTGAAGGTACTCAGGCCAAGGTGCTATTTGTTCCCACCAGCTTATATTTTGAGATCCATGGATGTACTTATGGCCAACTTTTGTTGTAGATGTTTTCCATGAATTTTTGGTTTGCTATCTAGTTTCTTTCTTTTTTTTTTTGTTATTGTTTGTTTAATGTGAATTCTGAGACATTAAATACCATGCTGTCATTGCCATCTTTCCATAATCCAGCTGTTATTTTTTTATGTAGGGGCAAATTAGTACTTAAAAATAATTAGATAAAAGAGTTGGGTAAGTTCTAGAGATAATTGTAGGTAATCATAGCCATAAAGTTAATAATTTCTCATTACAGGAAAAATATATAATCAAATTTTATAAGAATTTTAATTAATTTTGGGCTTTAAAATGCTTTTCTCTTCTTTTATGCTTATAATTAATCTAACACTCATCAGGTTCCATCCTATTACCAAATTTGTTTACTATTTGGTATGGCCAATCTCAACAAAACTAAATTAAATCAACTCTGTAGTGAATTAATCTTTTTTTTGCTTTGTTTTGTTTTCAACGTTAGCCATTTTTTAATTTAGAGTTTAGTGTAAATAACTTTAGGCCATTTTCTCTTCTTTTTCACAAAATGAAGCAATATTTATACCTTATCAACATTTATTTTCAATACTTCTAAAAAGTAAAACATTTAAACTAGATTACTTACTTCCCCAAGATCCAGAGTTCTCACCATTTCTTCCCCAATGGCACGTCAGAAGAATAAACTTCCCATGAGTGACACAGTCCTTCTCTAGATGGTGTGTGAGATGTGGGTGAGAGTGATGTTACTTATGGGGAAAACCTTGACCAGACTGTGGCAGCTTCAATATTGTGTAACAAATTACCAGTAACACATCCCTGTGACTGATTACAACACACAAATTTGTCACAGCACTGTATCTGAAAACCACCAGATTACAAGTTGACCTTTCCAATGGCTTTTCTAAAGGGTTTGTGCAAATCTTACATTATAAAGGAAGCTCCTCCTGTGTGTTATAAAATGTCATCATAATCTGTCTTCACTGCTGTCAGTGTTTTTATTTACTCGGGGGAATTACCTTGCCTCAGGAAGAAGCTTTTTGTTCCCGGCATTCTTCAGCTTCGCCAGAGAATGATTTTTACAGAATGCCCCTCTAGTAACCATCCTAAACTTCATAAACACGAACTTATTAACACACGTGGTTCTCCCGTGGCCCCAGTGCAGTCATGTGGAGCTGACGGAGTTTTGCAGATCTGTTGTTTGAGAAGTAAGGGCTTTGTAAACAGGTGGTCTCTCTGACACTGGCATTCCCTGACCTCTCTTGAACTTCTGAAAAATGTGTGGGGATATGCTCAGGACTCCACTCTACCCATTCTTTATTAATTGAAAAATATTATTCTAAGGTCAAAATAATTTCTATTTTAGAAGAAGTTTGAGATTGGTAGAGTCTTCTTTATCGGCTGCCACAAACTTTGACTAGCCGTGGAGCTGAAGGAGAGAATCCAGCCCAGGGTGCGTGGCCTTGGCTGCCAAGACATCATTGTGTTTTGTGGTGAAACACTTTCTCCCGTGTTGACGGCCGATTGCCTGTTCATCTTCCTGTAAAATGCTTCTCTTCACCTGTGACCAGGTGTCATCCTAGTATTTCTTTATAAACAGTACCTATCCAAGTGAACTCTTAGCAATGCATACAGCATGGCTGTATGGAAATGGAAAAACGCCTATCATGTTATTATGCAAACATCGTTGTTATAATTATTTGAGTTGCATGATAGAAATATCTACCTATTACTTTTCAAGTTAATGAAGAAAGTAAGAACATGGAAGACCAAATCCCCAGGTAATAATGAAGCTTCATTGTATCTAAAGCAGTGACTTCCTTTATAACCAAGTCTTTCAACAAGACTTCTGGTCAACATCCACATTATGTGTATCACCAATTTTTGTTGAGCATTTGATGGACAGATAGAGCAGGTAGAAATAACACAATATGTTACTCTCTTGAAAAAGGAAAATTGTTTAAAATAATGAAATAAAGGTTTATTTCCCAAGTAATTTATACATTTTAAAAGACAATAATAAGTATTTGATTGTTGATCACCCCCACCCGGTGACCTGTGCTTCCACGTTGCAAGCCACAGAAATGACATTGGCTGCACTTACCAGAAAAAGAAGCTATGAAAAGAATATTAGGCAGCTCAAAGAATTGTTAAGATTCTAAGATGCTAAGCAGCCTGATTGTATCCAAAATTATACCCTGGATCTAGTTCAGTGAGGACAACATTGTCCACTATAACATACACACTGACTTGAAGCGCTCCCATCACCCACACAGGGCCCGGATGCTGCGACAGCAGAGCAGCCAGTGCTTCCTTGGGAATCGCTTGCTGCTTCATCATGAGGCATGGGGAAGCACTAGCCACTGTTCCTAGTTCACAGTGTGGGGTGGGCATTAGTCTCTTATTGAAGGACCTAGGGCATACACTCACTCCCAAGCTGCAAAGGAGACTGGGAAAGGGACTATTCAGAATTATCAGTTTCTATCATTCACACAAGCTTTGACTTCCATGTAAACTTATCAAGTCCCCCAAACATAGAGAGGAGGTTTAGATACCAGGTAAACTAAAAGGAAAAATATCCCATACGAAATTTCTCATTTTTCTGCCAGAAGATCTTTTAAACAGCTGCTTTTTTTCTTTTGTGTTTTACTGGTGTGCATCCTGCAAATACTGATGAAACCTAACAAAAACTACCACTCCTTGGTTGCCGTTTAAAACCTAAAAATGTCCAAGTAATTTCCTTCAGTATTTCAAACTACTTCTTGTGTGTGTGTGTGTGTGTGTGTGTGTGTGTGTGTGTGTGTGTGTGTGGTCAAAAGAGAAGACTGTATCATTTCCAGAATTTGAATGCTTCGGTCTCTCTTTTACTTTCTTTTTGGCAGACGTAGAAAGCTCTTCTCCAATGACGGTTGCCTGTTCATGAAGTAATTACTTTGATTGTGACAGACTAATCTTCAATGTGCCTTTAACGACTGTGAAAAAAATGCACTAACTCTTCAAATTTCTGCCCTGAGCTTGGCCTGAGGGCTCAAGGGATTAAGTAACTTATTTGATTTTCTTTTCCTAAAGTTGAAAAACACAAAACTTGTATAATTTTGTCTTTTTTATTCTCTGTTTTGCTTCCTGGACTCCGATTTCTGACAAAATGTCAAATAACTTAGGGAGAAGGTTTATTCAGTGTTAACTTTATGCCCTGCCACCTGGAGGTGATTCTGGTTCTGGTTCAGATCCAGACTTCTGCCGGGATTTGGAAAAGCTCCTATTTGGCCTTGAGTCATACTCAAGCTGTGTGTACTCAAAAGCCTCAGAAAGTTTGAAAATGGGATAGGAGATCAGTCAGAGATGAAGGCCCTGAGCATGGTTCCTTGTTGCCTGAGAGAATCCACTGTCACCATCGCAATCTATTACCAACATTTTCACGTTTAAGGGTACAGACCTAACAGAAATGTGTATATTTATTCACAAAATACGTCCATTAGAATGTTCACAGAAAGACTGTTCATCATAATGAGGAGAGAACCCTGATGTTCATCAACAGTACGGTGGGTAAACAAACCATGCTGTAGTTAGTAAGTGAGCACTGAGCAGGAATGAGAATGAATGACTCTAGCTATCGCAGCAACATCCATGAATAACAAAAACATGTTTTTGAGCCAAAGAGGTTAGACACAAGAGGATATGCTGAAGGATTCCACGTTTTAAAGTATTAAAATAGGCAAAATGGATCAATGCTAATAGAGCAACTGATTACCTTTGGGCGAGGGGTAGTGGCGGGAAGGTAACGCGGGGGTTCAGCTGCCAGTAGCGTTGTGTTTCTTGACGAGAGGGCTATTTTCGGGGGGGTGTGAACTTCACGCAAAGCTCTTGAGTTGAACACATGACTTTGTACTTTTCTGGGTGTATGTTGTACTTCAGTAGAAGTTAAATGTATAATTCACTAAATTCTATTCACATTGATAAATTTGAATATTGCTTTTATTCTTAAGGCTATGGTATTACTCTCTAGAAGACGGTAACTTCCAGATTTTTTTTAAAAGAGACTTTATATTGATTCTGATTGCTTGAGCATCATTACCATGCTCTGTTTACGGGCAATCCACACTCGGCTCCTTTACTGGATAGTTATCTAGTCATGAGCTGTAATTCAATCATCTGTGAGTGGCATCATTTTTAAGTAAAATAATGAAACACAATCAATTTTATTTGGTTCTCATACTAAAGTGAAAGACATGGTGTCTGAGAAATATTCGGTGGCATAATAACACAGAAAGTGTCCCTCTGCTGCACTTGCTCTTAACTCAGACTTTCTATATTAACCATATATATGCCTAATGTTATCATCAGCCTATGTAAATGCTAGTTGCTTATATTTAATTTAATATGAAGAGATACCAAACTTCTCATATTTGTTCTTACAACACCCAGCACCACCCCAGTGGCATTTGTGTCATAGCTCATTGCACTTTCTTGACTAACTTCTCATCTTTCCAGTTGGAATGTGAGCTGCATGAGGGAACACACACATCTACCTTGCTCACTGTCTCATCGCCAACATCTCCCATAGTAAATGATACATGTTAGATATTTAAACAATATTTATAGGTGACTGGAGTTAGTAACCCAACTAGATGATTCATGCAGGAACATCTTCTGGGCTTCTCTTGAAAAATGTATATGTTCTTCTAAATCTGAAATCCTGATAACAAGTAGTTGACAAATTGGGGGAAAAAAACTATTTATAATTCTTCTGTGAGAATTAAAGCATAACTGTCAATGTAAAGACTACTGATTTGAAGGATCATTTGAATGATGTTCCAAGAAATAATAAATTACAAGTTTAGGATACTAAATAAACACTTAAATTGGCAGTTTTGGAACATGATTTTGTATCTAGCTGTTACTTTGCTAGAGTTCAAAATGGAGATCAAAATGTTAAGTTATTCAGACTTCCCAGTAATGTAAACTGATGTATATTTCTTAGAAAATATAACTAAAATACTACTAAAATAGTACAAAACAGTACTTCCACAATTAGTACTAAAATACTAAGTACTAGTCTTCCCTTTATAAATACTACAAAATGCAGAAAAATTCAAGATTTCAGGAATTTCTAAGAATTCCTGGGAATTCTAATCTTTGTTCCAAAATTCTGAAGACTAATATCTGTTGGACATTTGGAAACAGTAAATACAACTAGGTACTTGATATTAAGATGACTTACCTATTTAGAAAGAAAAATCCTATTTATAAAATATAAATTACCACCTAGCAGAATATAGTAAGTATCTGTGATGGGGAAACTTGACTACAAAGTCGTCAGAGGTATATTTCAGAAGGCTGGAGGAGGAGCAGGCGGTGGCTTTATGGAGGAAGAGGCATCTAGGATTTCAAGTCTGGGTGGCACTGAAGTAAGTGGGCAAGGGAGGAAAAGAAAGAAGTAAATTTAGGCAAGAAGAATGGAATGATCAAAGTATATAGGAAAAGAATTTCTGTGGCTACATCATAGAACAAGTGTTCCTTTTTTCAAGCAAGAAGAGTTTGTATTATTTGAGAATACACTTAGAAAACCTTGGTAAAATAGATGAAAACCACTTGTGTTGGTACTTGACCAATTGTCGAACAGTAGTGCTTGAATAATGTTGGGGTTGGTTGATGTTCACCCTAAAGACTGCTGGGCTTTTGATCAAGGTGTGGGAAACCGTGTGTGTAAGCACTGACAGAAGCTGTGCATGAATGGATCCAATATTTATTTTAATCAAAAAATATTTTCCTTCCCTATTTTGAATACATTTATTGAAGCAGAATAAATGCCATCAATAATAATTAAAATCTCTTAAACAAAATCTCGCAGCATAGGCGAAATCTACAATACAGCTTATGTAATTCTTTAGAAATGTAAAGATACTCAGGTTAGAATGATTCAAAACCATGTGAAATATATCTAACTTCAAATTATTCATTTATTTATTCACTCATATATCCATCAAATATTTAATGGTTCTCTGCTATTTCCCAAATAGTAGACCTTGTTGAACCACTTTTGAATTATGTGGAGTCCCCAAGAAGAATTGCTAAAGTGGGAGAATGTCTCCAGTTTTTCAGGGGTAATATGGAGGTCTTCTGGTTGGACAGAATGATGTGGCTGCTGCTGATCTCAGAGCGGAGACCCAAGGGGTGAGGTAGGGCTGTGGGTGGGGGGTTGAGGTTCAGTAGGGCCTTGAATGCCTTGGAGGGACTGTGCTTTTTACTCTGAGTGAGATGAGGTACCACTGGGTAGTTTTAAAGAAAAAGTAACGTGATCTGATTTATGTTTCTAAAATCTCACTCTAACTAGCCTGAGAATAGATTATGGAAAGAAAGAAGTGAAAGCAGAGACCAGTTAAAAACTATTGCAATCCCATATGATCTCACTTCTATGTGGAATCTAAAAAAAGACCCAAACATGAAGCTCATGGACACAGAGAACAAATGGGTGGTTGCTAGAGGTAGGGGTGGGAGTGGGTGAAATGGGTGAAGGGGTCAAAATTCCAATCATAAAATAAGTCAGTCATGGGGATGTGATGTACGCCAGAGTGACCATAGTTAATAGTACTGTATTACATACTTGAAAGTTGCTAAGGGAGTAGAACTTAAAAGTTCTCATCACTAGCAAAAAAATTTGTAACTATGTGTGGTGATGGATGTCAACTACACTTATTGTGGGCATCATTATATACAAATACCTAATCATTGTGTTGTACACCCGAAACTAAGATAATGTATTCTGTCGATTATGCCTCAACAATTTAAGAAAGTAATGGCGATGACCTGGTGATGGTTGCAGTGGAAACTTGCAACAAATGGTCTGATTCTGGGTACATTCTTGCAGTAGAGCTAACCAGATTTCCTGATACATTGAATATGGGTCATGAGAAAAGCAAGCATTCAAAAATGGATCCAAGTTTTTGAGAGGATGAAGTTGCCATCAACTGTGATTTGGGATATTCTGAGTAAAGCCAGAATTTCAGGAGAGGATACAGTTTAGTTAGAAATATAAGTCTGGGATGTCTATTAAACAAAGGTATACTTTTATCTAGCAAACCATGATTTCAAATCACTGATTTTCTTCAAACATTACATACGTTCTAGCATGTACCTTTGTTCTGTTGAAAAATCTGGCAGTGAAAATGATTTACAACTACATTTGGTGTTTTCAAGAATCCCTCAGCACAGAAGTTGCATTTGGAAGCTTGGGGGGTCACTGTTCGAATGCTTTTTTAAGAATTTCTTCTTTGACAAATTTAGCATCTACAAAATATTACAGTGCTACACAATTACCTTTCTTTAAAACTAGCCCCAGATGTTTAGAATAACATCATACTTGTATATGGTGGAAATAAAGTAGATAATAATAAAAAATTCGCATCTTTTCTGTTTTTAGGAGATTTTCTTCATTGCCTTCTTCTTCTTGGTTCTTCTGACATCCTCCCTCCTGGTACTCTTTCCTTCCTTTTCCATCAATTATATTTTATTTAATAGAGCATTTACTATATTCAAAGCACTAAAGTGGGCTTTTAAAAGATACAAAGATAAATAAGTTGCAGGTGCACTTAAATAATTGAAAACTTACTAGAGAATGTGAGACATCACCCCTGCCATATAGAATACAATGGTGAAGGTGTTAAGTGGAGTGAAAAAGGTATAGATAGATTTTTAAAAATTTGTTGTTTCATGTTGTCCTTAATTCCATCTTATATAAATAAACTTTATGTGCAAAAATGATTGTCAATTATATGATTTAGCAAGCCAGGTTTCCAAATGGCACACCAGGATTTATCATCAAATGGACTTATATTTATTAAGTATAAAAGCTAAAATTTAAACTTTCTAAACATTTTCTGTGATTGTAGGCATTCAGGAATAGATGAGAAATAAAGTTCAATGGCAATTGAAATCTTTGTATCTATATAAATGTTGATACATATCAGGCTTACATGAGTCTTGGAAGAGTTCTGTAGTGAGATTCAATGTCATTTGCACATGCCCCTTGGCAGGTGTTATTCCACAAGGTCCTTGAAATTCCTAGAACGTAATGATATTCTCTGAATGTCACATCAAACGGCTGTGCTTAACTCTCAGTTTTATTTGCCATCTTCTTACTGGATTACTAGATTCAGAATCTGAATTTAGCTGTCTGATCCTAGAAGACAGGGTACACAAAATACAGAGACGTGTCATTAGTCTGAAGAAAACATCTCTGCCCTGGGAAGGCCCGTTTCTCTCCACTAAATATAAAGATCTCCTGGGCTGAAGAAAGAGAGATAAACTCATGGATATGGGTGTTGTTTTACAAAGTAGCTGAAGAAGTGGATCTGAATTTTATAGAGAAAAAATTCAAGTAATTCACTGAAAAATCGTGTGTAGAGTTTGGTATGACTTCTCCTCCTGGCAAAAGTATGATATTACAATTATATGCTGATATTTGCAAATTTAGAAATGAGATATTAGCACCTAAATCGCTGTTAGAGGACACTTTGGTGACTCTAGCTTGAGAATACGGCCCTTCCCAGCCTTGGCTCCAGGAAAGCAGGAAATTCTAGAAGGCCAACTTGAGGAAATGGACTCCAGAGACTTCCACCCACATGTAGCTGTACTATTATCCTAATATGGCAAATGCCTATGGACATAAGAACATGCATCTGCTAATAGGTATGAAATTTACCAAGGAAACAGTTTGGGAATGAAAAGTAAACTTTGAACCCTCCCAGATGTCAGACCACCTGTGGTCTCCCATTACTTCAATACATTTAATGAATAGTCCACAGAGACCTGAGTACAGTATTTTTTTTTTACAAGGTGATATTTATTATTATTATTATTTTTAGAAAGATTGGCTCTGAGCTAACATCTGTTGCCAGTATTCCTCCTTTTTTGTTTTTTTTCCTCCCCAAAGCCCCAGTAGATAATGGTATGTCATAGTTGTGCATCCTTCTAGTTGCTCTATGTGGGATGCCGCCTCAGCCTGGCTTGATGAGTGGTGCGTCGTCTGCGCCCAGGATAGGAACTGGAAGAGCCCCAGGGCCCCCGGAGCAGAGCACGTGAACTTAAGCGCTACGCCACCGGGCTGGCTCCCTGAGTACAATTTTAATTACTTTGGGGTCTCAGGGCTTAGCTCCTGGATCATGAACAAGAATTCAGCCTAGGCCAAACCCTCGATCCTCCTGCTTCGTCACACATGTCTATTCTTGCTCACATGCAGGCCATGATTTCTACAGTACAGCACAAGCCCTGCTTGAAGTTACTGGGTCCTACTCAAGCCAGCTTTCTAGCTTCAGTCTGTTTCCGATATGCTCACACTCCTTCCCATGACAGGTGTCACAGCTCCTTTGGGAAACAAGTCCTTTCAACCTTCTGGCACGACATTTTCCACTTGGGGTGTTTTCAGTGTTGCTTATCTGGAAACTATCTAACACAATTGAAAAAATGAACTAATTTTTTGTGTTAGAAGCACTTTGAAAGTAATTAACGCCCTCAGTATTTTCCTGCTACCTTCTCTATAAGAATAATCCAGGTTAAAAAAAAAAATAGGTAAAATGTTATTGAAGACGTAGAGTCCTTGAAGTGGGTCTCATTTCTTAATTTGATTCTAATTTTTCTTCAGACGCTGTCCTGAGTTCCCTCAAAAGACGGTAAATATTTTTGAAACTTACAGTTGTGTTTACTGATATGGCAAGTACTGGCATTTGTGTGAATAATAGGACAAAGAGTGCTCATCAGTCTTTGTGTTTCTTCTCGTCTTCCTATGTTCAGTGCTCAACAGTGTTTCTCAGGTCCATTACATTTAGGCTGGGGACACAGAACTGAGTTCTGGACAATGGAATGTGTACAAAGGTGACCCAGACCACTTCAAGGCCTCTCCTGTAAAAGTGCTCTGTGTAAGCTTGCTCTCTCTTCCCGGTGCATGGCAGTTGTGGAGACAACACTGAACTCACAGTGTGTGAGACGAAAGCACCGGGGCTCCTGAGTGACTGTGGAGCACAGCACCCCTCCCCCACCTGGGTGGTGGAAGTTGCTGGACCCAAAGGAACCACACTGGACTCAGTAGATGTGACAGAACAACACAACATCTTTACTTTTAGTCTTTCAACTGGATGCAAAGACGAGGTGGAATTTGGGGCTGACTCCTTTGGAGACGGTGTTCTGTGTGTGGGAAGAAGGATGTGATCAACCCATCACCGAGTTAGGTTACTGAGGTTTTGGGTTGCTTTTTACAGCAGCGTACAACAGCTTGTTATAATAGCATATCGACTGTACTAAAACTGGAATCACGAAGAGGGATGTTACTGTAAAAAAACTCAAAATATATGATATCGGTGTAATTGTCTAAAATTGAGCAACAAACAGATTTTGAAGACTGGAAATATGGTGATGTATGTTAATGAAATACCACAACCCTCGGTAAACATGTTGCCTGTATTAACTTTGAAGACAATCTATATGACTATTGAGCCAACATCTCTAAAAGAATTGGCTGGGGAGGAAAAGTGCTTGTGAGTATTGATATTGGCTGTAGTGAGCATAGTATTTCCACAAGTGATGAGCGTAGAAGAGAATTAAAAACTGAATGGTTTGAAAGTGAAAATAAAAGGAATAGTCCACAAATTCAGGGACTCAATGGATTGAAAAGCCAACTGCTTCTAACTATCACGTAGGAGGAAATAGGATGGAGAGTTCTTTTCACCACTAAAGGTCCATTGAGACCCAGCCTTGGGTCAAAGGTCAGATAAAGGTGGCTTTCCTTTGTCCACACTTAATCTCAATGCTATCTCCACATAAGACAAGAGAGAGAAGCAGGGAGGCAAAGAAGCAAATGTAAAGAAAATCTGAGACTTGTGTCTAAAAAGAACGTCAGCCATGTTTCTGGTACCTGCGATAACTGGAGACAAATAGCTCAGAAGTCTGTGAAGATTTGATGAAACCGTATTGATAAAGATTATCTGATCTCAGACTTTTCCAGCTATAAAATAGCTTTCAGGCCCTAGACTTGCTCCAGTAGGAAGTTAGTTGTAAAAATTTGCACAGCTCCCAAAGACGGTATGCTCCCAAATCCACTTTTCAGATATGTCCAAGTGTATCTCATTCTTGATTCATTACTGAATTTTTTGTGTGGGGTTGTGGAGTGAACAGATAACTAGCTTTTTAGACCTTAAATTGCTGGACCAAGAGAAGCCACATCTGATTCCAGTAGAGATGACTGAGCAAAACAACTTCTAAAATTTCTAGTCTTTCAGTTGGATGCAAAGACTGGATGGAATTTGAGGCTATCTCCTTTGGGGAAGGGAAAAATGGTGTTCTGTGTGTGGGATGAAAGGAGCAAGAGACTATTTGATGGTAGAAGCTAGAATGTGGCAGAGAAAGCTACTGCAGACTAACATTTTCCTTCTCTTTCAGATGCACTAAAAAGGGCACTTCCCAGCTCCCTTTCAGTTAGGTCAATGCCATATGCCTGGGTTCCAGTCAGTGGAATGTGGGTAGAAGTGAAGTATCTGCCTCCAGGCTCAACCACAAAAGTCTGTCAGATACTGTCCATTGTTTACCTGTCTATTCTGTAGCAAAATTGGAGGTCCAGGGCTGGAGTTGAGGATGGTGGTACCACAAGGTGGAGCGAGCTAGGAACTCCGAGTAACTGCTTGAGCAGGATCCCTTTCTCTTCCCTTAGTCCCCGCTACCCAACCAGACTGGGTGTGACAGGAGAAACAAAGCTTTGCTGTGTTAAGCCATTGATATTTAGAGTTTGTTTTTCACATGGTTAGAATATTCCATCAAATACACACACACACAGGAGGTTGAAATTGGGACTGCCCGAAACATCTGAGACACAGAGTTATAGTAAATATTATATAAAAACTTGCTCCAAGAAATGGGTTAGAAGGCCCATACTACCCTTTTTTATTTGGAAAAGAAAAGAGAGCAAGCCTACAAGAGGGAAATTGACTGGGATTGGATGGTATATGATGACTTAGGAGTAAACTTAAAATATTCCCCCTCCTCCGTCCTGAGACCCAGTCTAATTATGGACAGAAAAAATACAGAAAAGGTCTAGGCTCAGTTTTTGAAATTCATGGAACAGTCTAGCTTACATAATGAGGGAGAAGAACCCACTTAGACAGTTCAACACAAAGGAATTCTTTTGAATAAAGAAAAAAGGAGGGCAGAGACAGAGTATATCATGTGGCTCTTGCAGAAATCAGAATGTCTCTAAAACGCGAGTGCCTGGGAGTTCTAGGTACCCAGGGGACAGGGCAGAGCCAGCCAGGAAGAGGTGCAGTGAGTCCTGGAGGAATGGGGAAGGTGCAAATGCCTGTTTCCTGGGAATTAGCCCATATCTAAGCATGTCCAAACCATGCTGTTCCACATGAGAGACTGGAGGTGGGAGTGGAGGGGGTCCAGGAGCTCGAGGACACCCAAGTGATCCTTGGGGGTTGCAAACAGAGTCTAGTGAGGAATAAGGGTCTACCCGCGTAGACAGTTTCTTGACTGGTCACTGTTATTCTTTCACTGTTGCTCCTCCTATGAAAATAAATTTGACAGAGATTGTCACCTGGAATTGTGTTTGGTGCATGGAAGACACTCAGTAGTGTTTATTCAACAAGCAATATACATGTTCTGTTGATTGTTGTAGTCTCTTAGGCTGTATTCTAATGTATGTGTAGTTGGATTTTTTCAGGGGAGAGGTGTCTCAATGTTAAGAAACAACAGAAATAGAATATTTTTTCAAGATTAGAATCTGACATCATAATCCATACAAAACTATGATTATATTATTATGATTATGAAAAAAACAGACTAATTTAATCTTTGGTTTTTTACCATGATATTTAGGTAAGAAACTAAAGCTAGTAGTGTATTTCAGAATTACATTGAGAATATATTATTGTCCTGCAAGTCTTTAAGGAATTTAGGTTCTTACTTTAGCCTGAGTTTTTGAAATGATAATGCATTGAAGTTTCCCTAGTGTTTGGTCTCTACTGCTTCCTGAAGGTCCTCACTGCAGAGTCCCATGGAGCTTCTGTCCCTCACCACACCCCCACCATGTCCGTTCTCTTCCTTTCTTAAAGTACAAAATTATGAGAAAAGCAACGTCCGCAGCGCTGGAGCGTTGGCTCATGGACGAGTCCAGGCTCTGAGGATGGAGTGATTTGTTGCCTTCCTTCTTATTAATGGCAGTCTAATTAGACCAATCAGTTTTAATTAGCATGCTGTAGTGTAGCAATCTAATAAAATACTGTATCTAGGAAAATTGATCAGGCCTTGATGCTAGTTACTATCCTAGAGTCTAAGCTCTATAACAGTAGGATTGATTGCTTCCAGGCAGCCTACGTCCCTCTCCCTTCCTTTCCCTCTCTTGCTTTCTCACACACAGTCTTCTGAACTCATATAGTCTTCCTGTTCTCAATTTCTTGTAACCACACCTTAGTCTTTGGTACAACATGAAAAGAGCAGGGCTTTATCACTTGTCAGAGAAAAGATGCCTTGGGTAAGTTTTCCCTCTAAGGAAAGTACTGGATCCTTGTCCCTGATCCCCCCGCCAGCTCAGCTGGGGTTCAGTCAGTTCACTCTGACTACGAACTGGAGTCAGAGCCGGGGCCACGGCTAGATCAGTCACACCGACATTAGAAGATAAGTATCCTAACAAGTTTCATGGACTAGTTACCCCTGTTTTCTCAAGGCAGTGCAGCATATTTAAGTTTAAATAAGTCAATATTTCCAAGAATCAGGTAACTGATTGATGTTTCCTTCCCTGCTGTTTAAATCTCTTTAAAATCAGAATAATTTGAGAAAACTGTTTTCTTTTAGTCATAAGGTACTTAGAATACAAACCTTGAAGACTGACAAATCTTCAGATTCATTTTTAGCTCATTAACTGCACATCTGGGCTTTTTATGAAATTGTTATTGGAAACAAAATTTAAACATATCCTTCTGCTTAAAAATAAATCAGATTATAATTTTTTTTCTTCCTTTTTTTGTGAGGAAGACTGGCCATGGGCTAACATCCGTGCCCATGCTCCTCTACTTTACATGGGATGCCGCCACGGTGTGGCTGACAAGTTGTGTGTCTGTCCACACCCAGGATCCGAACCTGCGAACCCTGGGCTGCCAAAGTGGAGTGCACGAACTTAACCCCTGTACCACCGGGCCAGCCCCTCTTCCTTTCTTTTGAGCTAAATTTATTTTAACAATGTTTGAAAGCCAAGGGCAGGTAGGAATTAATTCAAAGCAAGGGATTTCTTAATCTTCATAAAAGTTCCTTTCTATTATGTTACAACAATACAACATACAACAAAATACTATGATATTATATATAACCATGGCTTTGGACATTAATGATCTTCATTAACCTTTTAAATTTGTTTTTGTGCATGGTCCTCAAGAAGAAGGTAGCTCTAAAAGTTCTCGAAATCCCTATAAAATGTCCTATAAGGATGTTGGGAACATAGTAATGGTTTTATGCATGTTTGTCTCTGGAATCCATTAAATTTTACCCTGTGGGTCAGATTAAAGGAAAATCAAGTTGAAGTGACGTTGAATCACCACTGTGCTCCACAGACCAGAGCTTCCTGCCGTGTGACCTGGCGCAGCAACAGCCCGTGAACGACTTGTCACAGGTGCACAACGGGGCAGAGCTTCCGCCAGAATGAAGACCACCTGCGTCAGTAAGCGCAGGGTTTAGGTCAGATGACGCTGTTCTTCCCAACAAGACTGTCAGTGAAGGAAGCAGCACGTCCAGTGACATTCTGGCACAAGCTCCTTATTTCACTGTGTACTTCACTTGGAGCAGCCCTGATATAGACAGTCTGGTCATCTGAACATATAAAAGATGTTTTCCTTGATGGTGAACCTCTACACAGATTATAGCATAATGAGGGGGAGTTGAGCTTCAACTATCCCAGCCTCACCTAGAAATTCCACCATGTTTAAAGCCTGTCACTTGTTGCATTCCTGATTAACCTCACAGGAATCTCACTACCGGAACGTGGAAGAGGCAATGTCAGGGAAGAGTACTGTTTATTCCATTCTAACCAGCAAAGGATACCTGAATGGTCGTTGGAAAGTGACGAAAGTTTGAAAGAACATGACTTTTTCATGAAAAACTCTGTATACAGCGAGCAAGGATATTCTGACCATAGTTAGACATATAAATGAAAATATGAGAGAGAATAGTAAAAAAGAAGCAGAGAAAGGATGTGTGGAATCCTGCAGTCAGGGAGTCCACAGGGACTCTGAGAGATTGAAGGCACCCAGGCACCAGCCATCCACTCCACACTCTGGGGACGAGGACCCTGCTGTGTTCCTGAGGGATCCCTTGTTGCCTGGCCTGGCTTGTTCCCCTTCCCTGTGACAGCAGCAGGAGCTTAAACATGACCACCTGGGGAGCGTTTCCTGAAACTCTTGGAGTCTCTGTAGCTTTCATACAAGGTGGGACCTGCACCTGGAGAAATGACAGCTAACTGTTGCTCTGCCTTCGGATCAGGAAAAGGAAACATTGCTGTGAGTCACTCGCCTCCCGCAACGTGTCACAGAAGTGAGAATGTCTCTTACAGTCCAGATGCGGGTCACTTGGGAGAATAATTAGCTCTGAGTTGGATTAAGGCAGCTTCAGCCAACAGGTCCGATTAGAACACAACGGAATCTCAACAGACAGCGCCGTGTGGTGTGGATCAGGAAGCAGGGCTGAGGACAGGGCTGCAGGCGCCTGTCAGAGAGGTGTCTGAATTGGGGAGCCCAAAGGCAGAGGGGCCCAGGACACCAGAAGGAATTCTCCGCTGTCACAAGAGCAGGGACTCAGGTCTGAAGGTCTGGAAAGTCCAGGAGAGTCAGTATAAACAATAGCCTGGTGAGAACACTTGGTATCAGGGACCTCTCTGGACCCTCAGGTTTGTCCTCTCTGTCCTTTTCTCCAACTGTGGAGAAGCTGAAGGCAGCCTGGTGCTGATGTGATGGGGGTGGGAGTTAGAGGGGGTAGGACAGCCCATCAGACCCCTTTCCACTCGAGCCTGAAGCCGACCGGACCCGAGGGAAGGGAGAATGCTACACTTCGTATGAATTTGAAGTATTGCATGTGATGGGACATTTTGCTTACTGAGATGAGACTGCACGGCTTGAAGTAACCAGAGAACATTTTATTATCTAAGAGTGAGAAAGGACGTCAAGTGTGCCTCAGATTTCGTCTACAGGTGGAGAAATAACTAGTTCTGTGGAATGGGGTAGTAGAGGAGAGAGACAAATCTGTGTTCACTTCTGCACCCTGCGCGTCCTGCTGGTTCACTGCACTGGCTGCACAGTCGTTCAGAAAGCTCACTTTCATTTCCAGAGAACAACTCACACCGAACTACTCCAAATTCCGTTCATGCAAAATCCGTTTTAGAGCCAGCCCCAAAGATGCTGAGGATACAGCAGTGAAAAAGAGATGACATGTCTTACCTCCATGAAGCTTACATTCTTGGGTGAGCGGGGAGAAAATATGTAAACAAAGAAACTTTAAAATTTTCATATAGATATCAGTGTGACGAAGAATTTAGGACAAAGTGATGTGATGAAAAATGTAGAGATTAGAGAAGCTACTTTGTGTTGAACTGAATTCTGAGTGGTAAGGAAAAGGTGACCACGCGTGGATCTGGGGGAGGGTGACTCTGTACAGAGGGACCAGCAAGATCCCCTAAACGAGAACAAGTGTGGTGTTTTGGAACAAGAGAAACAGTCCCGGCACACTCTGAAAATGACGGTTCTCCAGACAACGGCAGGGCTGGGTCACATGTGCTGTGGGGTGGTTGGTGATGTTTGGGGAATGTTCTGGTTTCCCACCCCCCACACTCAGGGCACAAGGGAGAACTGCATTTCCTGGCTTCCTGTGATTGAACGGGGCCATTTCAGGAGTTTTGGATGGTGAGTTGTGAACTGGAGTGGCATCTTTATATTCTGGGTCCAGCATTTAATTACCCATAAATGACTCTTCAATCCTCTTTTCACTCTGGTCTGGCCGCTGCAACACTCAGGAGGTGGTGACCTGTGAGCTAGTGTCTGAGTGACCGTGCTGAACAAAGTCCTCCTCTGACCTGTGATGGACACAAAGCATTAGAGAGAACAAAGCCAAACCACGGAAATGTTTAGGTTATTTTGTTTGCTTGCTTGTTTGTATGTTATTGATTGTTTTGGGGAGAGAACCTCCTCTGGGAGTCATCAGGTTATGTAAACACATTGGCTTTATCCTAAATGAGAGGAGAATCCACTACACAATATTAAGGCAAAAACCGACATTATTTGGTTTTAAATTGTAAACTATATTTTTGGCTAAGATGTGGAGGGTGTACTGTAAAGGGAGTGGAAAAAACACTTTCAAAAACAGTTAGGAGGCTCATCAGCAAACCGGGCAATAGATGCTGCTTCTTCACTAAGATGGGAGCCGTGGAGAAAAGCAGAGACGAGATGGAGAAAATTGTAGGTGCTCATGGTATGTTCCAGAGATGAAGCCAACAGGATTCACTAGAGTGTAAAAAAATGAAGAAAATTAACTCCAAGTGTTCCCCTGAGAAACTGGGCCAATGGTGGCGTGCACGAACAAGAAAGAGTAGGTGAGGACCAAGTGGGGAGAGACACCGAGAATTGGAGTTTCTTCTGGATGTGTTTAGTTTGAAATACTTAATTCATATCAAAATGAAGAAGTCAAGTAGAAAGTTTGCTTTGGAATATAGAGTTTAGTGAAGAGGTCATGATTGAAAGGTTAAATGGATAATTATCAGAACAGGGATAGAATTTATAGCCCTGGGACTTTATAAGTCACCAAGGAAAGGTCACAGACAGAGGGTCAGGACTCAATTTTGGCCAAAATCTAGAAGTTGAGTAGAAAAGAAGGCAATTAGGATATTGAGAAGGAGTGGCCAATGAATTACGAAGAAAACCAATTGAGTGATTTTTTATGAACGTAAAAAAAAAACCCAAACCGGTTTTCAAGGAGGCAAGGTTCAACTATGTTGAAAGCAAATGAGGAATGAAACACAATGGTTGGGAAATCACCATGGGATTTAGAAACAGCCTTGAGTCTATGATCTAAAAAATGCTTTGTATCAGAAGTGTAATTTTTCATCATAATTACATGATAACCCAATGCAACAGCTTTATCTTATTTTATACTTTTGTACAAAGATCGTGAAATAGATCCTTTTTGCCTAAATATTTTTCAGTTTTCCCCAAAGCCTTTCTCTCTTAGTTGTTTGACAATCTTTCATTTAAAAATTTTGTTTTGTCAATTTTGTCATCAGAAATTAACTAGTCATCATTTTTCAAAATATTATGCAAAATACAAGTATATTTAGCAAGATTTGCAGTTTTCCTACCATTCAATTTGCATTTAACTGTTAGATATAAGCAAAACCAACAATGATGAAAAAGATTTTGATAATTCCAGGTTGTAGCAGATAAAATAGCATAAACAAGAGTATTTAATTGAGGACCAATTTTGTTTCCATAAGTAATAGTATGACTTAGAGAACTTGGATAATGAATAGAAAACATTGCATACTCTCTCTTTACAGATTTTTTCCAGAATATTATGTTGAGGTTTTGGCTCTACCTTTTAAGATGGATGTTACTGACAAGCTGAAAGGATTCAGGTTTGGATAGATAGAAGGTAAGAAATGTCATGAGAAAAAGAGTGAAAGTAATTGAGTATGCTTAGCTATGAGCCAAGGGAGGCTTGAGGGGGCCAAATATTTGAAAAGTTGTCACAGAAAAGGAATTAGACTTGTTTGTCACATGCTATTCCCTATCAGGCAGAGATAAGATTAGACAGAGTCATGGAATCTTTGAAGAAAGAGGACAGAGCTCATGAAACATGGTGTATTCATGTGGTGGTTGGCAGTCAGCTTCCAGTCCAAGGCTCTTGTATGCTGTCCTGTACTTCACATCTGGAAAGCCAAGACCCTCCTTTCTCAGATTCCCTTCCAGATAAGTTTCTGAATACAAATTAGATTCCACCAAATAATGTTGTTCGTGTAAAATTATGTAGGCAGAACTGAAGTGGATGCTGTCTTCCTGCTGCAGATCTATTCTTGTTTATTCCTTAAAACTGTAGGGAAACAGATGGGTCATCAGTGGCAGCTAGACTCAAGATTTCAGTGTCCAGTCCCAAGACTTGTGGCAGCCAGAGGGCAGTTACCAAGGCAGCAGGCATGGCTCCCTTACACCTGTGTCACAGCTGTGTTACTCACGAGTGCTGCTCACCAGTGTTTGGGGCGTTCTTCTTACAACCGTGTGGGTGTGGATTTGCACTTCTTCAACCTCTTAAAGTGAGCGGGACCATGTCACTTGCTTTGACCAAGAGAATGTGAAGAAAGTGGAGTGTATCATTTCCAGGTAGACGCATATAAGAGCTGGTATGCAATTCTTTATCTTTCTCTTCCCTTGGCCACAGCAAGGGTAGAAGTATGTGTTGAAAAGAATGGCAGTGTTGAGCCATCACCTGCATAGCAGCTGCCCTGGACAGTCTTCCAAGACTGCAGGAGATCTCGTCTGAGCAAGAAATAGACCATCATTTTTTTGTTGTTTTTTTTTTCAATTATGGTTTTAAATCACCATGATTTGGGGATTATTTGTTACCTAGAGTAATCTCAACACTACAGACATTGATTCCAGGCTTCGAATGTTGTAATAACAAAGCCTAACATGAGTAGCATTGGCTTGGCAGAAGCGATGAAGAAACTCATCTGAGTCTGAAAACTGACAGTCCATGCTATTCACTGGCAAAATAACTTGTAAAATGGACTTCTGAGAGAGCATGGGAAGATGATCATGTACTTAATGACCTTGTAGGTCTAGAGGAAGAAGACAGCAAAGGGAACATGAGTAGTGTGTACTGACTACTACTGACTGTGGTTGGAAGGTATTATGTGAATGAAGTGAGTTCAGAAAGGGGTTGGACCATTTAACAACATGAATAAAAAGGAAGAGAAATGAACTAGAAACTTGGGGAGTTCTGGGGCTGGAAGAGGCAGCAGTTTCTCAGCCAGTCACTGGACATGATAGATATGAGAGAGAGAGTGACAGAGATTTTAAGGAATTATCTCACGCAGTTGTGGAAGCTGGGGTGTCCAAAATCTGCAGAGTAGCCCAACAGACTGGAGACTCAGGGAAGAGTTGATGTTGCAGCTCCAGTCCAAAGGCCATCTGGACACAGGATTCCCTCTTTCTCAGGGAACCCCAGTCTTTTTTCTCTTAAGACCTTCATCTGATTGGATGAGGCCCACCCACATTATGGAGGTAATGTGCTTTACTCAAAGTTCATCCATCTAAAAGTTAACCTCATCTAAAAAATACCTTCACAGAAACACCAAGACTGTTTTTTGACCAAATATGTGGGTACTGTGGCCTAGCCAAGTTGGCACACAAAATTAACCACCACAAGTTATAGAGGAGATTAGGACTCTCCCAATCTTTTTTTCTTATCTTTCACCTCCAATCTGACCCAAGATCTATGATTGGCTCTTGGGAATAAATTCCTAACAACAGCTTAACATTTCACTCCACTCTTAGGGGAATTTGTATTTTAATGAAAAAAAATTATAACCTAAAATACTAAACTCTCAATGTATACTTTCAATTCTACTTGATCAGCAGAGAATGATTATTTTGAGTAATACCCTTTCTCTTGGTCCATAATTCTAACAAATAATCAGTTTTCTGTTCAACATGGACATGTTGTGGTTTGTCCTGGATATAAGCATCCAGACATTGCCTCTCTCTCATGCCAATTAATTCAATTCAACGACACTCATTGAGTGCCTACTTTGTGCCAGGGTTGTGCTGGAAATCTGAAGGTAAAAACAGATAAGCTCATAAAAGACCTTATGGTCTGGCAAGGGAGATGTACGTACAAACAAATAAAGCACAGTTTGACAAGTACTGCACTAATTGCTTAAACAAACTATTATGGAAGCAGAAAGGAGGCAGTGATGGTTTCAATCTTGTGTTGTCAAAGTTTTCAAAAATATAAGATGACAGCTGGCTGTGTGTTGAAAGATGACTCACTAGGTGGATTACAGACAGGGAGGCAGGAATGGAAGTCAGCGCACGAGCGTTTGTGGGAAGGACTGGAGATGCCAGGGCAGAGCCCATATGAGAAGATTGGTGGGGAACACGCTGAGAAGATGGGTTGGGCCAGAGATTGCATGCAGTAATAGGAAGATTGGAGTCGACCCTGTAGGGAATGCAGAGCCACGGAAAGTATTTAAGGAGAGAAGCAGCAGGATCAGATCTTTGTTTCAGTTTACTTCTGATAGATAAGGAGAAGATGAGTTGGAGTCTGAGAGAGACTCTTGTCGGATAAATCAACTAAGAAACAGTTGCAACTGCTCTGATGAGAGAGAATCGAGAATATGGTGGTGTAAATGGAGAAGAGAAGGTGGACTTACAAATATGTCTTTGCAAGGTCACTGACAGGACATTTGACCAAATGAATGTAGAGAGATAAGGACTCAAAGTCATCGCTGGGTGTGTTAGAGCTTCAAATGTCACAATTCTAAGTATTTTAATGGAAGTCTTTCTAAAAGTTATTGACACTGCCCTATCTTTTCAAGGAGGCCATTGGGCATAATTTGCCTTTAGGACAGTCACCAACATGAACACGCACTCTTCTCCTTTTCTGTAATTTACAGCACAGTTTTACTTACATTTGTGAGATTTGTTCTCTTTCTCTGTTTTTGGTCTGCTCTCCTTTGGCCATTGTGAGAGGCCTATTTATTAGAGATTTTCCGTAGTTTCTAGGTTATTGCTTCTAGTAGAAGGTGGGTTGGGAAATCAGAATAACATCACAGAGGAGGTAGACTAGTGAGTGGACAATCCACGAGCAAGCGACATGGAGGGTTTCCTGGGGTCAAGCGAAGGCTTTTGTCCTGAGGTTTCGTAACAGGGCATGTGTGTGTGTGTGTGTGTGTGTGTGTGTGTGTGTGTGTGTGCACTCAGAGACTTCATTCTCTTACCTTTTATTTCAAGAGAGTATATTGGAGAATTCAATTTGACTGTAGCCTAACTCCTGACGGGGAAGATTTTAGTTATTAATATATAGGCTTCAGATGTTGTACATAAGTAAAAAAAAAAAAAAACACGTTAATTTTTAGTCAGCGCATTGTCTGTAACTCCATTGTTAATAGTAGAAACGCACAGTGTTACAAACACATTGCTGCAGATCAGACTTTGGCAAAACCATGGTCCACAGGCCAGATCTGGTCTGCCACCTGTCTTATACCCTGAGAGCTAAGAATGGTTTTTATATTTTTACAGAGATATAAAAAAGAAAATGTTGAATATAAGAAAGAGACCATATAAGACCCATAAACCCTAAAAAGTTTAAGATCTGGACTTTTTCAGAAAATATTTGCACACCCTAGGATGAACAAAAGCTTATTATATGTACCTCTTGTTGTCATTTCTGTTTTGTTTACATAGATGCCGTCTCACTGAATGAATTATGGGCTCGGTGCAAGCGTGAGCCAGGCCAGATGTGTGCATCCCCCTGGGAATTTGGCACGGTGCATCCCAATATCTCATGTCTGTAATTCTGTGATTATAGGAGTTTGTATAGATCACAAAGCTGCCTAACATCTGTAGGATCCAGAAAAGGGAAGAGGGAGAGTGGTAAATTCTGCAGAAAAAAAAGAAGCAAAAGACATTCTTATAAGAATCCCACTTTGAGATGTCAAGGACCCCCTAAGGCTCATTTCTCATTAAATATTTTATCCTTGTTCAAATATGAATTAAATAGATTTTTATAAATCACTACCCCGGAGATAGGCAGGCAGTTAACAAATGTACAGACACGCAAGTTTTAAACATTATGTGACTAATGCCCTGTTAAATAAGGAATGAACTTGTGATGAGCAAAATGGAAGCCTTATTGATTTAAGGAAGAGGTCCTATGGAGAATGTGTGCAAGAGCCAGTAGGACCTGCATTCTAAGGATGTAGTAATCCTTTGACTGTATCAGTTTACCTCACCTGCTTTGAAATTAAATAACTTCTATAACACTCTTTTGAAAGATACATATTGATTTTAAATGTATTTTTCTGTAATATATTTATCTATTTAATGAAGAAAATAAGTCAATACAAGAATGGATTGGCAACTTTGTAGCCTAAGTGTGTGCCTCTGGCCTGATACTCCTTAGCCTGAATTCCTCTTCTCTCTGCCTGTCTCTGTAAGAGGTAATTCTGCTGTTTTCCAGTTTCTTCATCTATAAAATGAGTATAATACCAGAGCCTTCTTTATGGAGTTTATGTGAAGATTAAAAATAAGATAATATATGTAGACACAACAGTGCTGAAAGCATAACTAGCACCCGTGAAATTACTGGCTAGTTTTTATTCTTGTCTCTGTTGGAAATGACCGGCTAGCTCTTGTTCTCTCTACGAAGCACACAACCCCCGCCTGTCCCAGCGGTAAAGATACTCCATCTTCTGTTCTAGAACAAGATGGGAGAGGAAACTGGGCCTGCTGCAAGCATCTCTTGGGGGAATTTATACTTGGTGTTTACATTTTCTAAGAAACAGTGTAACTTTCAGGTACTTAGTTACTTTCCACCCCCGTCTGTTATGTGCTATTCCAATTCGCTCTTCTCTTTTCTTTCTTTTCACCATTTGTGTGCTGAGCAGTGTTTGGCTTTATTCATTGCAGGTGTGGAATGAATAGGATGTTTTGTTCAAAAGAGCTTTAAGTTTCAGTCTCAAATCTCCATAATTTCCAGAAAACCCTTTCAGGAATGGACCTGAGGGAGAAAAATATTGTTCTGCATTTCTGAAGCTCTTCCCTTTAACCACAGGAATGTAGTTTAGCACTCAAACTCTTCTATATTCTGCAGACTACATTGTATTTTTAAAACGACAAGGAGACATCACCCCTCTCACAGTCCTACATTTAATAGAGTGAAGCTAATAATTTGAATTTCTAGTGATCGTGGAAGATTTCCCCTCTGGTCTCATGAGCAGAGCACAACATAAACGAAGAGATTTGTTTACACAGTCTGTATAGTCGTGGTCCCACATAGCCATCATATTCAAAACTCGGGGGGCAAAGGAGAGAAAGATTGCACACAACGTAGCTGACCCATTAGCAATATTTTGCTTTAGGTTGTATATAAACTCAATAGAAACAATATGCTTTCCCACAGATCTTAGGTACTAAGAAAGCTAAAAGCAATCCTTGGTAACTAGACCAAGTGAAAATGTGCCCTGGCATAGAAAGGCACGTCTTGATGCAGGCTGTGAGTCAAAATAAACCCATACTTGACCATCTAGACAGAACTTGATGGCATCTGTTATCATCGGTATCCTTAACCATTTGGATAAAACCTGTGGAAGTGGGTTCTTAAGTATAAGTATCTCTTATGTAACAAAGCACATGCTCTCTAAGATCCTCGACTCTGTTTTGAGAGATACGCTGATGCCCAAAGCAGGGATGGAGGGTCCAGCCCTGAAGGGTAGCACCAGTCTGAAAATGTTAGTGTGGTGAGATCCCAACCACCTGGCGTTCTGGAAAAGGAAAACTAGAAAGACAGTGAAAGGATCCGTGGTTGCTGGGGGCACAGGTAGATGGAGCACAGGGGATTTTTAGGGCAGTGGAACTTTTCATATGAAACTGTAATGGTGGTTGCTGATGTAAACTATGGACTTCAGTTAATAACAATGTATCAGTATTAGTTCATCGGGTGTAACAAATGCACCACAATGCAAGACGTTAATAATAGGGGGCGCCACGTGCAGCTGGTGCGAGTAGAGGAGATATATGGAGCTCTCTGTACTTTCTCCTCAATTTTACTGTAACCCTAGAACTGCTCTGGAAAATAAAGTCTATTGATTGATTTTTAAAAGTAACATCCATGAGGCATTTTTGTCAAATGCAGTAGATGGAAACTGCTGAAATGATCCTTAAGAAATAAATACCACAGACATCCCAGAATCAAAGGATTGTAGAACGTCTTCTCTGGCCTCAACGATGTCTAAGGAGAGAAATTCCACCACTTTCCCTCCTACTCTAGGATTTAATTACTTTCTGCATCCACCAAACTACCCCAGTGATACTTCTGTCTTCCCTGAAGTAAGGAGTGACTTGATCAATAGCCTCCTCAGGTAACCGTTTTCCAAGAGAGTTTCCTTCGTAAGTAAATTACTGCTTTGCCTTTTTTTTCTGGTTCTAATTAAAGGGCCCCAACACCTTAATCCTTTGTCACAAATGCAAGCTGCAATGAACCATAGGCAGATGAGGAAGA
Organism: Tapirus indicus; assembly: GCA_031878705.1. NCBI lineage: Eukaryota > Metazoa > Chordata > Mammalia > Perissodactyla > Tapiridae > Tapirus > Tapirus indicus. The sequence goes on along the minus strand of CM062928.1, from coordinate 94,017,949 downwards.
AAAATTGTTCACCCGCAGGAAGCCTATCATGTGAAATGTACAATTCTAATGTAGAAATTGTCAAATTCCAGAAAGTTGAGCTATTTATTATAGAACACATTTGAGTAAAGAAACGTTATCTTTTATATTGGCCCTTACAACTTTGTTCTCACACTGGATTATGTTAATTTTTTAATAGAATAAGGGACAAAATTCTTGACTCTCCTAGAAAAATTTGACTAAACTTCTGTTCAAAACCTGATTTAATTCACTCCTTTAGTAATGTCAGCATCTACAACTGTAATTTTTGAAATAAAATCTCTTCATTGGAATAATTGGTTCTCCAGGAGAGGTAAAACCCTAAAGGAGAGTCATATATTGAGGCTGATGGTTGCTCAAGGGAAGATGTAATAGAGAATCCACGTTGTGTATAGCTTATTTCTGGAATAAGTCGTCAGGTGAATTAAAATGTTAACGTTTGAACCTTTTAAACTGCCAATTGTCCATTAAATGATAAATACCACTGAAGACATGGTAATAAAATGCCCAACAAAATTATAAAGGGCATAATTTCTGAAAACATGTGCTCTAAGTGTAATAAATTATACTCTCATCATAACTATGGGAGGACAAAGAGATTATATTTTCCTTTTATGAAAAATAAGCACTTCATCCTAGCACATTTCAAATCAATTTTATATTGTCTAACACTCAACATTCTTCTCTTTTATTATCTTAGAAAATGAGTTTTTGTATTCATTTGTATTTCAATTATTTGGAAATTATAAATTCCTGTTCAAAATGATTCATGGACTTGAGCTAAAGATCAGAACATATTTCTTCTTCTGTCTTTGTTGAGCTGTAAATTTATACTTCTTTCAATTTGCAGGTGTTAATCATGAACACTATTTTTTAAATTTTCCCCTCTGTACTAGAAGACAGTTGTTGATACAAGACTATGTGACTATGGCTCTTTTACCTAGCAAGTTGAAATTAATAGCTTGATTACTCAGTCATAAATCTTCCTTTTGATATTTTTTATCCTCTGTTGACAATATGGTAATACATCATGAGATTGACTGGAATATTCTACTTTATCATCTTTCTCCCCCTCACTCCCTCTCTCACCCCTCCCTCTCTCTCTATATATAAATACTCTCTCTATAATTCTATAATATAAATGTTATAATTCTATATATAATATATATTTATATAATTCTCCATATATAAGTCTATATATTATACATGATTCTATATATTTAATTCTTATTTATTTAAATATTATACATATTTAATTATATAAGTAATTTCTATATGTTCCATATATAATATATATAATTCCAAATTTCTATACTAATATGTAGGCTTGGCCCCATAACTAGATAATTGCGTGTTAAAATTGCCATTTCCATACCATGGTTTTCTACTAATCTAGCTGCAAAATAACATGATGTTAGTATAATCCTCTGAAGGACCTTTCCCAATTCCATCAGAAAATGTATGGGGATTAGCTGGTTGAGGCAGGCTGGGTGTTCTGGGAAGCAGACGCTCAGATGAAGTTGGGTGTGTGAAGACTTATTGGTGAGTAATCCCTGTGGAAGGGGCGGAGAGGGAGCAGGATTGGATAGGGGTAGCTGTCAGAGCTTGTTGCTGACCCTACAAAGTCTTTGCTAGCCCAACGTGGAGCAACAGAGCTTACTGCCCCCTAGAGGAGCCCTGTATGGGGAAAGAATGGCTGCACTATTGCCCACCACCATGCACAATCATTGGCTGAAGGCCACCCCAAAACGGAAAGGACTCTGCCTTGAAGTCTGAGGCGGACCTTGAAGAAGTTAATAGCTGGAGGCTGCCAGCTGATCACACTCATCACAAGTGGGTGGCAGTTCTCAACCGAAGGGGGATCTGAATGACTCATCTCCTTGTCTCCACAGTCCACCCTAGGGGCATGTGCTCACTCCACCACACAGCCTGGGGGGCAGTTCCTTCAGGCTGGTGGGGCCTCTTCCTGAGGAGGGACTTGGAAGAGGGAGTCAGAGACCTCCTTGCAGTTGGTCTTGAGGCTGTAGCTGGTACTCGTCACTACCTACAATGAATTTCCCTTGACCTGAGGCATCACTCTGCTGGTCTTGGTGGATACCTCATGGAGGATCCAAACTCTCGTTCTTTAGGATGCTGAGTTCTTGGGAACCATAGCTTTTTAAGGCCAGATTGGCTGTACTTGTTCATTCACAGTTATAATTGTTTACCCGATTCATTCAGGTACTGACTCTGAGGTGTTACTTCAGCTTCACCGACCTCAGGCAGTTCTGACGTCCTCTCAGGCTGCCATCTTGCTAATGGTGACCACAGTGGAGTCCATGTTTATGGGACTCCTTTCACATGTCCTTCCCTGTGAAGTGGTTCCCTGGTTATTTATGATCAAACATCTTCACCAGGGCCAAGCAGCATGTCAGTAGCTGTTTTTTTTTTTTTTAAACATATGTAATTCTCTGCCAGAAATGACATGGGCTTACTCCAAAAACCCAGGGCCCTGTGATTTTTCCACTGATACTTGCCATAAAGCCCACGTTACATCTTTTTCCACTACTGAAATCCCTGACACAACATGGTGTGCTGGATCGTCTGAGTGGCAGGACTGCTCGCAGTACAGAGGGACCTGGTGCCAAGACTCTTCTTGCTCCAGGCCTCATTCCTCTGGCAGCTCCCGCACCACACAGTGTGGGCCAGAAGAGCGCTCCTGGGTGTGGGATGTGTTATCTGTAGAATTTAAGAGGCTTCCCTGGCACTGAGCTTCCGTTTTGGTGGAAAAGGATGTAAGACGCCGCACTTTGTCTTCTGCTTTGAAGGGAAGGGAGGTACTGGCATGCCCTGGCCGCTGGACCTCTACATTTGTTGGCTGAAATACTAGATTCCCAGTTCTTCATGGGGTTTGCCCCCCAGCCTTTGGAGCACATGTGGTGTAACAAGATCACATAGCTACCTCTTGCTCATCCTGCCTAATCGGCATGATGTCATCATTATAATGAGTCAACATGACATTCTGTGAAATGTTCAGATGGTCTACATTTTTGGGGGAGATATTAAGGTAGAGGATAGAATGGTTATCCATGGGGCAGGTACATATTGTGGTGCATTATATGTGAATGTGAGCTGTGTCTGATTTTCTTTCCCGATTGGGATAGTCTGGGAAGCCCTAAATGACTGGCTGTGTATCGTGTTCCTGAGGCTATTGTAGTCTGCCCTAGAAACAACACCACGTCAGACCTGGTGGCTGTGACTGCCCTGCTGTTTAAAGGATCTTGTGGTAGTCTAAACTGATTCTCCAAGATCTACTCCATTTTGTCAGGGACCAAACTGGTGAATTAAATAGAAATATGATAACACATCACTTCCCTTGCATTCCTGAGGTCTTAAGGGGCGGCATCCACCTCTACTTTTCCTCTTATCCCCCAGAGGTGGTACTATTCTCTCTGACAGGAGAGGCATGAGTCTTGGAGACTTCCTGGGACTTCCCTACTGTGACAGCTCTTACCCTGCTGCCCCAGGATCCAGTGTGGGCATCACCAAAACCCCCTTCTGTGTCCCTCTCAAAAAATGCACCTGAGACCATAAGAATGACCAATGCTTGGATTAATAGGCCTAGATAATCTACTGTAAGCTGGAATTGGGCCAAGACTTCATTTATTGCTCGATACACACAGGCTCGCACTCGAAGAGGGGCCTATGTGATACTTGAAGTCTGCAAGCATCAATGTCAACTGAACTGTGTGCTCCTCTAACTCAGCGTGTGGTCATTCAAGTAAGCAGTCATGGGCCCCTTTGAAGAAGGACGGGGGATCATTACAGTGCATGTTGGCTACAGCATTTGGGGGTCCTTCCTCTGGGGGTCAGGCAGAAGGTTCTAGCTCAAGTTTGAAAATCTGCTCAGATTTGGAAAGTGCGCAAAGTATTACACCTAATTTTTATTAGACAGACCGCTTTCAGCTTTGTGTTCATTGTCTACGCATACACACACACACACACACACACACACACACACACACACACACACAATTAGTGATACCATTCTTAGCTGTCATTTTTTTGACCTTTAGGGATGCTGTGGTCATTGAAACATCTCCGTAACTCTCTATGTTTCAGGCGCCCTTAGCCAGGGGACCACTCCAAATTTATCTGTCATTATGATAATTACAAATCCCCAGATGGTGGTTCCAAACTGCCACCTGCCTCCTATCACTTTGGGGCCATTTCATCGTTCCATTGGTTTCATCAAGTCAGGTTCTGTGGCAGCCCTTCCACTGTCAGCCTTGACTGCAGGGGGTGCCATACCTGAGGTTGTCACCTGCCTGCTGCTCAGTACCTTTCTCACCCATGTATTTCTGGGAGTCTTCGAGTCATGGGATGTCATTTTCTGAGTGACTTCCTATGGTCTTCAGGCCTCACTAAAGTGCCCATTCCTGCATGCCCACCTTCCTTGACCTTTCATCCCTTTTTACCTGCTCTGGCAGTTTAGGCATTTTAATCTTCCTCAGTGCAGCCATTGTGTTTTCTAAGCTTCTAGATCCAGTCCTTGCAGCCGGTTTGCACCGTGCCCTTGGGTCTTGTGAGGATGTGAAATTCTGTCTATTGAACTAGTGCCCCAAGTAATAAGCTGTCCTTTTTCCAGGCTTATGCTCCAGCTCCTTAGACCAAGCACCCTCAGGTTCCTGGGTCACTGTTCCTTGTGAGGAATGCCTTCTCATTCCAGCCCTTACCGTGGGGTGCAATCTCTGCTTTCCTGTTAGTCCCAGCAGGCATGGCTGGGTCCTGCAGCCACTAACTCTAATCACATCCCTGCAGGAGAGAAGGTGGGGCATCTCTGGAGGTGGGGGCATCTCCAAGGGGTGGGGGCATTACCAAGGGGTGGGAGCATCTCCCGAGGTGGGGTATCTTCGAAGGTGGGGGCATCTCTGGAGGTGGGGGCATCTCCAAGGGATGGGGGCATCTCCAGAAGTGGGATCATCTGGGGAGCTGGGGGCATATCCAGAGGTGGGAGCTGCTCTGGAGGTGGAGCATCTCTGAAGATGGGGTCTTCTCTCAAGGTAGCAACTAGAGTCTTGTGAGGAAGGTGCTCTGTATTTTCTTCCCTAGGCAAGTGCTAACTCTTAGTGGTGGAAGAGGATGGGCCCCTTCTTTAGGCTCAAGTGGTTTTGAGAAATCTGGGGAGTCAAAATCCTGAGTGACGTCCACATAGAAGTCCCCAAGCGGTGTGTCAAGATCCCAGGTTTTCCCACCAAGGGTCCTGCGTTAGGCATAAAGGCCTCCTCAGTGCAGCAGTTGACCATCTTTCATGCTCAGCCACTTTGACTCTTGAGTCTTACGTTGACCTTCAGCTTTTTCTGTAGCCTGCTGCATGAGACGAGGATTCTCTGTGTTTCCAGACTCTGGTTTTCACATTAAGTTTCCAGTTGTAGGTTCCTTGCCTTCAACTTTCATTATCTGTCTCAGGAGTCAACGCGCTTAGTAACAAGGTCCAATACCTCAGTCCTTATATCCATCATTTACCTGGTGTGTTTCCAATGTCTGAATCCCAGCGCTGGCCAGGGAGGTCCTCTCCTCCATTGGGTAGACCCAGCATACGACCAATGTTCATCTGAGCGACTGGACCACCACCTCCACAGGGGAGCATCCCTTACCACCAGCCCTATCTTGAATGGGGTCTGAGGACCCATCTTCCTGTCTGCCACAACAGAGTTCTAAGATGAAAATATCTGGGTTCCTTGCTTCTTTCCCATCTCTCCTAGAGAACGTGGAACATAAGACGAGTACAGGAACAGAGTTGGAGAACATGTTTTTAAAGCCCAGCTACCACAGCATTATGTCCCTGGACAGGGGCTTTCAAACAAACATTCTACATTAATTTCCTATGGCAGCTCTAACAAGTTACCACAAATTTTGCAGCTTAAAACAATACAAATTTATTATCTTACAGTTCTAGAGGTCAGAAGTCCTAAAATCAATGTACCAGCAGTTCCTTCTGGAGGCTCTAGGGGACAATCCATATCTCTGCCCTTTTTTAGCTTCTAGAAGCACCTGAATTCCTTGGCTCAGGGTTCCATCCTGCATTTTTGAAGCTAGTAGTACAGGGTCTTCCAGTCTCTCTGCTTCTCTCATCATCCTGCCTTTTATAACACTGACCTGCTGCCTCCCTCTTGTAAAAAGCCACTGACTACATAGGCCCACTCAGATAATCCAGGACCATCTCAAGGTCCTTTCCACATGTAGCAGAAAACATTTTGAAGTATTACCTGAGATGTATGTCTCACACCCTTTCTATGACCATTCCCTTCCAGGTCCCATGAGGAGCCCCTGCACTCTCTTATGGATGGGGCAATAAAACTAAGTTTAGGTGTTGAAACTTTGGGTTTGAGTTCCAGTGTATGTTCTTGAAATCACAGCAGAAAATGCTGTCAGAGAAGTATTTGAGAAAGAAAGATTTTGTTTAGTTTTTTTCTCATTGTTATTTTTAATTCTAAAATTTCCAAGATCAATTTTAAAGATGAGAAGGGACATACTAGTGCCTAATGATGGATCCATGCACAACAGGCTTATTATCTGAGAACAAGTGGGGATTTCACAAATTAGGTAAAACCACAGTGAGTGAGCTCCGGAAACTCGGCCAGATTCGTCTTTCTGATGCCAGAGCTCTGTGGGAGGTCATCTCTAGGATGGGTTTCAGGTGGGTAGGGATTCAGCTCATCTCTGGGAAAGGATGGGAATAAAAGGTGAATAGAGGAGTGTTTCTGAGTTGATGGAGTTTTTATGCAATGGAAAGTAACAGTTTGTCTTTGATAATAAATATAGTACAAACAATAGAAATAATTATTTGATAAATAAATTAATATCAGTGAGCAAGATTGGAAGACTAAATTCCCTTATAGAATTTTGCAGAAATTTGATTTTTTTTCCTGAGCTGAATTTTGTTTACTAGCACTGGAGCACTTTGTTTAGCTCACTGAAGAATTCTATGAAGCAGATGTGATTTTGATTTCAATTGTTATTTCTATTGAAACTTAGAGAGGTAAAGCATCTATATGGATAATGTTGGGAAACAATTCTCCATGGGTCTTCTGAATTTCTTCACTTCTGGTGGAGAGGCATTAATAGTTGTTGTCCCAGACTGTTTATTCAAGAATGTTGGTGTAGCAAATAGCCTTGGAAGATAGAAATAGTGTCTTCTCCTTCCAGAGCAGAAGGCAGAGTTGTTTTCAGACTAGGAAAATAAAGACAACGCCTCCATACTGGGCAAAGGTTGGGTGGGTTTGGCAACAACCACCCATAAGATGGGGCTTCTTAAGCTCTGAGTTCCTCAGGGTGACACAGTCCTGTTGTGCATGTAGCATCCACTGAGCCTCTCTGCACAGCACTGTGGGGCTTGGGTCAATAGGAACTGTGTGAACCTGCTGGTGATGCCTGCTGGACCTTGCATAATTAATGATCTATCTTAGACTCAAGAGTTTCATGTCTTCTGCCAGCATTTATGATGCTGTGGAAGGCTAACTTGTTAGTTTACAAGCAAGGTAAGATTTCAGATCCTTCATAGCCCTTGAAAATGGTACAGGCACTATTAGAATTTGGGCCACCTGACTCTAGAGCCCTGAGTTGAAACCAAGAATTTGAATATCACGCAATGTCTACTAAGGGAGTCAGCTAAAAAGAAACTAACAGAAATATAATGAGCAAACTTGCTAGTTCCCTTTATAAGATCAAATTTGGTCTTCCCTGTTGGCAAAAGGAGAATTTCTTTACTTAACAAGCCACATTATTAATATCTTTGTTTTCCAGGATATATTTGGTAAAACACTACTCCAGAATAATGGCCTTCAGTAAATCCTGGCCACGTAAATTGTGGGGAGAAAGCAACCTTGGTACAACTTATTCTTCTTGGACATTTCCAGAACATTATCATTAAAACTCTCTGGGAAATCCTACAATAAAGATTATTTGACTTATTTTACCTCAAATACCTAGACTAATTGATAACAAAACTTTTACTACCATCCTGTGGGTCTAGAGTCCCCCGAACACACCTTGAGACTCACTGATTAGGATGGATGCATCCTCTGGGCCTGTTCTCATCCTGTTATCACAAAGTTTGGAATAACTTCTAGTTTAAATGGTTGTACTTGTACTAAGAGAGATAAGGAAAGATTTGTGACCCAACATTTGGGCTGCAGCAATTATTCTGAATCTTGGATTTGCAATAAAATCATTGAAGTGATGCTAAAATGGTGATAATTTAAAAACTCCCTGAGCTAATCTAATGTGCAGTCAGAGTTAAGTAAGACTGACAGAGCAGTAGAGCAGGGACCACTCCCAGGGAAACCACAGGAACAGAAGTTTAGAGTCTGTATTATTCTGTCAATATGGGGGCTGTTGGCACATGTCGCTTGTTAGATTTTGGTTTCAATTAAGATAACTAAACAAAACTAAAAATTCTATTCCTTAGTCATACTGGCCACATTCCACTTACTCAATAGCCACATGGACCTGGTGGCTGCCATCTTGAATAGCATATGTATGTAATATTTCCATCATCACAGAAGATTCCACTGCAGAGCACTGGTGTGTCAGATCCAGGGTTAACTGAGCCAAACTCAGAGGCTCAGGTTTGGTTATATTAAGGCAGTCAGTGGTCTTCACTAAGGGTCATAAAGGGGATGTGGATGGAAATCTATGTGGAACATGTGTGATTATGTATGTGTGTGTGGGTGGGTGGGTGTGCACACATGTGTGTGCACGTGTTGTGGGAGTAATGGTGATAGTCTCATTCCTTTGGCCCGATGAAATGTACTAGGCTCTAAAATTGTGAAATATTGTTACAGAGCTGATGTACAAAAAAACTGAAATGAAAGACTTAACATCCTCAGAAGCTCAGCTATAGAAAATTTTTCAGGTAATCAGTGACTATTGTCTTAATATCACTTCCCAAAAGGACCCTCTCTGATCTCATTACTATTCATGTTCTCCCTGAAGTTCCCTGAGTCTCTGGCTCTTATCCTGGAATGACTCCACAGCTAGGGAAGAAATCATGACCAATAGTCTTGTTAACTATTTTCTAAGATGTCACTATTAACTACAAGAACTGAAACTATAACCTAGATTTTTCTAGAATATACTCCCTACAAAAGGCTAGGAAGATATCTCAGGAAAAAAAAATGACAACAGGCAAAAGGAAATTATTTGGAGTCATGAAAATACCTCATTGTTTTATCACATAAGAAAAAAAAATTAAGTTTTTGCAATAGTGGTTTTCATGTTTAGCTATTCAGTGAAAACTAGAGATAAAAGAATATCCTTTATAAAATTTTATGGTTATCAAACATGTGTCATTTAATGAGTGACATGAAGTCTGTGAGGAAAAACAATTCTTTCTTTATGATTATTCATGTCATTAAAAAAATAGCGCTTAGCTGTAGGGAAGGGTGGTTTGCTGTTTCCTTTCTATGGGGAACCTGGGAAAGGGAGAATCCAAGAAAATAGTTTTCTGACTCTAATTCAGGTTTCTTAACTGCAAACTTTTGTCAAATAGGAGCACACGAATACTTGTTGAACAATATAAGGACCATTTTTAATACCATAACACTGTGTTCATGTTGCTGTTACTTTATGGAACTAATGGAAGGGACTAAATCCTCCAGTTCTTTGTCATACTTTGTGCTTGGTCTGCTTTTATTTACCACAATTTTGTAAAGTATATGAGATTAGGGAACAATATTGATTGAATTTAGTAATTGCTTCAATTACCAGAAAAAAAGCCCTGAAACTAGACTTTTTTGAGCAGCAAAAGAGAGAGCATTAAAGGATAATAAAAGAATATTATCAACAACTCTATTCTCACAAACTTCATAACCTGGATGAAACAGACCAATTCCTCGAAAGACAGTCTGCCAAAACCCACCCAAGAAGAAATGGATGATCTGAATAGGCCTATATCTATTAATGAAATGGAATTAATAATTAATAACCTTCCAAGTCAGAAAGCATCAGACTTAGCTGGGTTCATTGTCAATCCTACCAAATATTTAAGGAAGAAATTACGCCAATCCTCTACTATCTCAGCAGAGGGAATACTCCCTACCTCATTCTATGAAGTCAGCATTGCCCTGCTACCAAAAAACAAAGACATTGCAAGAAAACTACAGGTCAATATCTCTCATGAACATAGGTGCAAAAATCTCCAACAGACCATTAGCAAATCAAATTCAACAATGTTTAAAAAAAATTACACATCATAATCAAGTGGGATTTTCCCAGGTATGCAAGGCTGGTTCAACATCCCAAAATCAATTAATGTCATCCATCACTTTAACAGGCTAAAGAAGAAAAATTACATGATCATATCAAGAGTTACAGAAAAAAAATTGAAAAAATCTAATACCCATTCATGATAAAAACTCTCAGCAAACTAGGAAAAAAAAGGAACTTTCTCAACCTGATATGTAACATCTACAAAATACTTGCAGCTATTATCACACTTAATGGTAAGAAACGTGACACTTTCTCACTATGATCAGGAACAAGGCAAGGGTGTCCCCTCTCACTACAGACTTTCAATATCTCACTGGAAGTCCTGGCTAATGCAGCAAGGCAGGAACAGGAAATAAAAGTCATACAGATTGGGAGGAAGAAATAAACTCTCTTTGTTCTCAAATGACATGATCGTCTATGTAGAAAGTCCAAAAGAATCAACAAAATGACTCCTGAAACTAGTAGCAATTATGGCAAGGTTGCAGGAAACAAGGGTGTTATACAGGAGTCAATCACTTTCCTATGTACCAGCAAATAAAAAGTGGAATTTGACATTAAAAACACAATACCACTTACATGAGCACCCCAGAAGTGAAATACTCAGGGGTAAATCTAACAACATACATGAGGAAAACTATAAAACTCTGATGAAAGAAATCAAAGAAGAACTAAATCAATGGAGAGCTATTCCATTTTCAAGGATGGAGAGACTCAAGATGTCAGTTCTTCCCAACTAAATCTATGGATTCAATGCAATCCCAATCCAGCAAGTAATTTTGTGGATACTGATAAACTGATTCTAAAGTTTACATAGAGAAGCAAAGACCCAGAATAGCCAACGCAATATCAAAGGACAAAGTTGGAGGACTAACCATCAAGCTAAAATAATCAAGAAAGTGTGGTATTGGTGATAGAATAGACAAATAGATGAATGGAACTGAATAGAGATCACAGAAATAGACCCACGTCAATATAGGCAACTGATCTTTGACAAAGGGACAAAGGCAATACAACAGAGCAATGATAGTATTTTTAGCAAATGGTGATGGAACAACTGAACATCCACATGCAAAAAAGTGATTTTGGACACAGACCATACATCCTTCACAAAAATTAACTCAAGATGCATTATAGATTTAAATGTAAAATGTAAAACTCCCTGAAGATAACAGAAAACCTAGAGGACCTTGGTATAGTGATGCCTTTTTAGATACAACACCAAAGGTATGATCCATGAAAAACAGACTTTGTAAGCTGGACTTCATTAAAATTTAAAACTTCTGCTTTGCAAAAGATACTGTCAAGAGAGTGAGAAGATGAACCAAAGTTTGGGAGAAAATATTTGCAAAAGACACATCTGATAAAGTACTGTTATGCAAAATAGACAAAGAACTCTTACAATTCAACAATAAGAGGGGCTGGCCCAGTGAACTAGTGGTTAAGTTCGTTGCACTCCACTTTGGTGGTCTGGGTTCAGATCCTGGGTGCGGACCTACACTACTTGGTGGTGGCCATGCTGTGGTGGTGATCCACATACAAAATAGAGGAAGATTGGCAATGGATGTTAGCTCAGGATAAATCTTCCTCAGGAAAAATAATTCAACAATAAGAAAAAAAATCCAGTATAAAAAAGACCTAAGACCTGAACAGAAAACTCACCAAAGGAAACATACAGATGGCAAATAAGCATATGAAATGATGCTCAATATAATATTTCATCAGGGAATTGAAAATCTAAACACAAATGAGACATCACAACATACCTATTAAAATGACCAAAATCCAGAAACACTGGATAAGGATGTGAAGCAACAAGAACTCTCATTCATTGCTGTTGGGAATGAAGAATGGTACAGCCACTTTGGAAAACATTCTGGCAGTTTCTTACAAAACTAAACATACTCTTACCTTACATTGCAGCAACTGTGCTCCTTGGTGTTTACCCAAAAGAGTTGAAAATTTATGTCCACACAAAACCTGACACATGGTTGTTTACAATTGCCCAAATTGCCAAAGGAAGCAAGATGCCCTTCAGCAGGCGATTGGATGAATAAACTGTAGTAGCTCTAGACAATGGCATATAATTCAGCACTAAAATAAATATGTTTCAAGCCATGAAAAGACATGGAAGAACCTTAAACACATATTACTAAGTGAATGAAGCCAATCCAAAAAGGCTACATACTGTATGAATCCAAGTATATCACATTCTGGAAAAGGCAAAACTATGGAAATAGTGTAGTGGAGGAGAAATTTTCCTCTACCCTTCTAGGTTCTTCTGGTTGGTTTAAGAATTAAATTGATGTGAGACAGAACAACAGGAGGAAATCAAACAAAGTTTAATAACATATATATGGGAGAAACCCAGGACAACTGAGTAACTCACCAAAACAGCCCATGCTATCCCCTTAAATACCATCTTCAGCTAACGACAAAAGAGGATGTTGAGGGTAGTGCTTTGGGGCTTCAAAGGGGAGGAAAACAATTCACAGGGAAGTGGAAAAACAAATGCTTGGTAAACAAATGTTTGGCATGTCCTGCAGAGACAATTGAATATGGAAAGGACTTTGATCAACTGGGTCTTGCTAGGTTCCTCCCTGTCTACCACACTGAGTTCATATACTATAGTTATCCATGGTGATAACTCTTTTCTGGAACAGGCCTTCTATCTTAAATTTGTCTATGCAATTAGCGGAAAGGTCAAAGTTTCCTCCAGAGTCTTTTCTTCTTAAAAATAATCAGACTGGGGTGACATCAGCATGATGGCTGAGTAAGGTCTCCCTTTAGACTCTCCCCTTAAGATAAAGCAAAAATGACATTCGTATACCAACAGAGCACATTCACACAGGACAAAAGACGTCTGAGAGACCCACGCAGCCATACTTCTCAAGGTAGAGTTGATGGACCCCCCTGGAAGGAGGGGAAGGAGGTAAGGGGATATTCTTTCCCTCCCCAATGGCAGTGACCCAGGGCTCCAGATCACACGTGGCTCTGAGAGGAGAGGGAGGCAGGGCAGCCCTCCCCAGGAATACCATCGCTCTCTAAGTTCCCTCACAGCCCATGGGAAAGCCCCACACAGGGATAACTAAGCTATTGCTGGGGTGTCTTCATCAGGCCAGGACTCCAGGAGAGCAGATGGTGAGGCCAGAGCACGAATGCCCCCGGGATGATGCAGGGGAAGAAAGTGCTCCCCAGCCCAGCACTCCAGTACAGCCAGTCGGCCAGAACACCTGCGTGTACGATTGAAAAGCAGCAGCTGTGAGCCAGCAAGCCAAGGATTGTGGGGGGCTCAGAATACACAGCTGTTGATTCCCACCCACTGGTGGCAGGTGGCAGCTGCAACCAGATACTGTGACTATGCAGAGGCACAAATCCAGGCCATCAAACAGTATGAAAAAATATATTAAATCTGCAGGCTAGAAGGAAAATGACAAGCACCCAGAAATCCATCCTGAAGGCACAGAAATTTATAATCTAAATGACAGAGAATTCAAAATCACTATCATAAAAAAGCTCAACAAGTTACAAGAAAATACAGATAGACAGTTCAATGAAATCAGGAACTTCTTCACAAAGGAGATTGAAACTATAAATAAAAACCAATCAGAAATTTTGGAAATGAAAAACACAATGGATGAGGTAAAGAAAAATCTGGACTCCCTGAATAACAGGGCTGATATTAGGGAGGCGAGAATCAGCACTCTGGAGAAAACTGCTCTCTGAGAAATATCTGACTCAATTAGGAAATGTGACATAAGGATTATAGCAATTGCAGAGGGAGAAGAGAGGGAGAAAGGAGAAGAGAGCTTGTTCAAAGAAATAATAGCTGACAATTTCCCAAACCTGGGGAAGGAGCTGGAAATGCAAGTGAAAGAAGCCAATAGAACTCTTAATTATATCAGTGTAATAAGACCTTCTCCAAGGCATATATTAGTAAAGCTGACAAAAGTCAAGGACAAAGAAAAAATATTAAGGGCAGTAAGGCAGAAGGAAATAACCTACAAAGCAACCCCTATCAGATTTTCAATGGATTTCTCAACAGAAACCTTACAGGCTAGGAGAGAGTGGAATGATATATTCAAAATTATGAAAGACAAAAACTTTCAGCCAAGAATACTCTATCCAGCAAAAATATCCTTCATATATGATGAAGAAATAAAAACTTTCCCAGATAAACAAAAGCTAAGGGAGTTCATTTCCAAGACCCCCCACCACAAGAAATGCTCAAGAAGGCCCTAATACCTGAAGAAAAAAAGAAAGGAGTTACAAAGCCTTGCGCAAGGAGATAAATAAGAAGAGAAAACCAGAAATTTGCAGCTCTCTATCAGAACAGGTTAGCAAACAGTTATACCATTAAAGATAAGCACCAAAAGGAAGGAAAGCACCAAAAATAAATATACTCTCATGATTTTAACTGCAAACTCACAACACAAGGTGGAATAAGTTGTGACAATAATAACTTAGAAGAGGAAGAGGAAAGGGATGGAATTGGCTTAGTCTAAGGAAATAAGAGCTATCAGAAAATGGACATTCTCATCCATGAGATTGTTTTGTACAAACCTCACTGAAAGCACTAAACAAATCATTAGAACAGAGACACAAATGATAAAAAAAGTGAAAACTATCATAGAGAACTACCAAACTGAATTGGTAATCCAAACTATACGGGATGAGAAACAAAGGAAATGCAGAGGAACCAGAAAACAAGCTAAAATGGCAGCATTAAGCCCTTATATATCAATAATCACTCCAAATGTAAATGGATTGAATTCTCCAATCAAAAGACACAGAGTGTTGGGATAGATTAAAAAACAAGACCCAACAATATGCTGCCTCCAGGAAACACAGCTCTAAAGAGAAACACGGACTCAGAGTGAAGGGATGGAAGACGATACTCCAAACTAACAGCAGACAAAAGAAAGCAGATGTTGCCATACTTATTTCAGACAAAGTAGACTTCAAGATAAAACACATAATGAGAGACAAAGAGGGGCAATATATAATGATAAAAGGGACACTTCACCAAGAAGACATATCACTTATGAATATATATGTACCCAACACAGGAGCATCAAAGTACATAAAGCAAATATAAACAAACCAAAAAGGAGATATTAACAACAACACAACAATAGTAGGAGATCTTAACACCCCATTTACATCAATGAATAGATCATCCAGAGAGAAAGTCAACAAGGAAATGGTGGATTTAAATTAAAAACTAGACCAGATGGACTTAATAGATATATACAGAACACTCCATCCAAAAACAACAGAATACATATTTTTCTAAAGTGCACATGGAACATTCTCAAGGATAGACAATATGTTGAGAAACAAGGCAAGCCTCAATAAATTTAAGAAGATTGAAATCACATCAAGCATCTTTTCCAACCATAATCCTATGAAACCAGAAATCAACTACAACAAAAAAGCTGAGAAAGTGACAAAAATGTAGAGACTAAACAACATGCTACTGAACAACCAATGGATCATTGAAGAAATTAAAGGAGAAATTTAAAAATATCTGGAAACAAATGAAAATGAAAATACACCATACCAACTCATATGGGATGCAGTAAAAGCAGTTCTGAGAGGGAAATTCATAGCAATACAGGCCCACCTTAACAAATAAGAAAAATCTCAAATAATCAATCTTAAGCTACATCTAATAGAACTATAAAAAGAAGAATGAACAAAGTCCAAAGACAGCAGAAGGAAGGAAATAATAAAAATTAGAGCAGAGACAAATGAAATTGAAACAACAACAACAAAAAAAAAACAGGTAGAAAGGATCAATGAAACAAAGAACCGGTTCTTTGAGAAGATAAACAAAATTGACAAACCCTTAGGCAAACTCACCAAGAAAAAAAGAGAGAAGGCTCAGATAAATAAAATTAGCAATGAAAGAGGAGAAATTATGATGGATACCACAGAAATACAAAGGAGTAGAAGAGAATACTATGAAAAACTATATGCCAATAAATTGGACAATGTAGAAGAAATGGATGAATTCTTAGACTCATACAACCTTCCAAAACTGAATCAAGAAGAAATAGAGAATCTGAGTAGATCAATTACAAGTAAAGAGATTGAAACAGTAATCAAGAACCTCTCAGAAAAGCAAAAGTCCAGGACCAGATGGCCTCTCTGGAGAATTCTGCCAAACATTCAAAGAAGATTTAATACCTATACTTGTCAAACTATTCCAAAAAATTGAAGAAGACAGAGCACTTCCTAACACATTCTATGAGGCAAACATCACCCTGATTCCAAAGCCAGACAAGGACAATAAAAAGAAGGAAAAGTAGGCCAATATTGCTGATGAACATAGATGCAAAAATCCTCAACAAAATATTGGCAAACCGAATACAGCAATACATCAAAAAGAACATATGCCATGATCAAGTGAGATTTATACCAGGGACACAGGGATGGTTTGACATCTGCAAATCAGTCAACGTGATACACCACATTAACAAAATGAAGAATACAAACCACATGATCATCTCAACTGATGCAGAGAAAGTGTTTGACAAGACCCAACATCCACTTATGATAAAAACTCTTAACAAAATGAGTGTAGAAGGAAAGTACCTCAATATAATAAAGGCCATATATGACGAACCCACAGCCAACATCATACTCAATGGGAGAAAAACTGATAGTCATCCTTCTGAGAACAGGAACAAGACAAGGGTGCCCACTCTCACCACTCTTATTCAACATAGTACTGGAGGTTTTGGCCAGAGCAATTAGGCAAGAAAAAGAAACCAAAGGAATCCAAATAGGCAATGAAGAAGTGAAACTTTTGCTGTTTCCAGATGTCATGGTTTTATATATAGAAAACCCTAAAGAATTCATTGGAAAGCTATTAGAAATAATCAACAGCTACAGAAAAGTTGCAGGGTCAACATTGCAATCAACTTGCAAAAGTCAGTTGCATTTCTATACTCTAATAACAAACTAACAGAAAGAGAACACAAGAATACAATCACATGGGGCTGGCCCAGTGGCATAGTGGTTAAGTTTGCTCACTCCACTTTGGCAGCCCACAGTTTGCAGGTTCAGATCCCGGGTGTGGACATATGCACCACTTGTCAACCCATGCTGTGGTGGCTCCCATATAAAGTGGAGGAAGATGAGCACAGATGTTAGCCCAGGGCCAATCTTCCTCAGGAAGAAGAGGAGGATTGGCAACAGATTTTAGCTAAGGGCTAATCTTCCTCACACACACACACACAAAAGAATACAATTGCATTTACAATCACAACAAAAAGAATAAAATATCTGGGAATAAATATCACCAAGGAGGTGAAAGACCTATACAATGAAAACTATAAGACATTATTGAAAGAAATCAATGATGACAAAGAAATGGAAAGATATTCCATGCACATGGATTGGAAGAATAAACATAGTTAAAATGTCCATACTACCTAAAGCAATCTACAGATTCAGTGCAATCCGAATAAGAATCCCAATGATGTTCTTCAGGGAAATAGAGCAAAGAATCCTCAAATTCATATGGGGCAACAAAAGACCTCAAATAGCTAAAGAAATCTTGAGAAAAAAGAACAAAGCTGGAGGCATCATAATCTGTGACTTCAAAATATACTACAAAGCCATAGTAATCAAAACAGCATGGTACTGGTAAAAACCAGACACACAGATCAATGCAACAGAATCGAAGGCCCAGAAATAAAACCACACATATATGGACAGCTAATCTTTGACAAAGAAGCTAAGAACATACAATGGAGAAAGGAAACTCTCTTCAATAAATGGTGCTGGTACAACTGGACAGCCACATGCAAAAGAATGAAAGTAGAACATCATTTTACACCATTCACAAAAATTAACTCAAAACGGGTCAAAGACTTGAAGGTAAGACCCGAAACTATAAACTTCTTAGAAGAAAACATAGGCAGTACACTCTGGCATCACTCTTAGAAGGGTCTTTTCAAATACCATGTCTACTAGGACAAGGGAAACAAAAGAAAAAATAAATGAGTGGGATTTCATCAGACTAAAGAGCTTCTACAAGGCAAAGGAAACCAGGATCAAAATGAAAAGACAACCCAACAGCTGGGAGAAGATATTTGCAAATCATATATTCAACAAGGGGATAATTTCCAAAATATATAGAGAACTCATACAACTGAACAACACAAAAACCAACAATCCAATCAAAAAATAGTCAGAGGATATGAACAGACTTTTTTTCCAAAGAAGATATACAGATGGTTAACAGGCACATGAAAAGATGTTCAACATTATTAATCATCAGGGAAATGCAAAGCAAAACTACACTAAGATATTACCTTATACCTATTAGAATTGCTATAATCACTAAGACAAAAAATAACAAATGTTGGAGAGGTTGTGGAGAAATGAGAACCCTCATTCACTGCTGGTGGGAATTCAAACTGGTGCAGCCTTTATGGAAAACAGTATGGAGATTTCTCAAAAAATTAAAAATAGAAATACCATATGACCCAGCTATCCCACTACTGGGTATTTATCCAAAGAACTTGAAATCAACAATTCAAACAGATTTGGGCACCCCTGTCTTCACTGAAGCATTACTCACTATAGCCAAGAAGTGGAAGCAACCCAAGTATCCCTCGATTGATGACTGGTTAAGGAAGATGTAGTGTAAATATACAATGAAATGCTACTCAGCCATTAAAAAAGACAAAATTGACCCATTCATAACACCATGGTTGGACCTTGGGGGTATAAGGTTAAAGGAGATAAGCCAGACAGAGAAAGATAAACACCATCTGATTTCACTCATATGTGGAAGATAAAGTAACACACAGACAGAGAGGACTGTTTGGTGATTACCAGAGGGGAAGAGGGTTAGGTGTGGGCACAGGGGTGAAGGGGCACATTTATATGGCGACTGACAAATAATAAGGTACAACTGAAATTTCACATTGTTATAAACTATTATAACCTCAATAAAAAAAATCAACCCAAAATAACCCTCAAGTTAAAGAGACACGTTTTGGGGTGGCAAATTCTCCTCCCCTACAAGAGTAAAAGGATCAGTGGTGGCCACGGGGTGGGGAAGGAAGGGATGAATAGGTGCACACAGAGGATTTTTAGGGCAGTGAAACCATATGATCCTATATGGTACTGTATGATACTATCATGGAGTATCCATGTTGTTATACGTTTGTCCAAACCCACAGAATGTACAAAACAGGAGTGAACCCTAATGTAAACCGTGAACTTTGGGTGATGTTGACGTGTCAGTGTAGCCTCCCCAGCCGTAACAAACGCACCGCTGTAGCACAGGATGTTGACAGTGAGAGTCTGTGCATATGTGGGGGCAGAGGGGGATGGGAATCTCTGTAGCTCTTGCTTAATTTTGCGGTGAACCCAAAACTTCTGTAAAAAATAAAGTCCATTAAGAAATCTTTCACATACTTTTCTGTTTTCATCCCCATTAGAACCACATGATTTCAGTAAGATAGGGGATGGTTTATACTATAATTTTTCTAAGAATCTAGCAGACAAAATAGTATGAATTCAGTAAGTGCTAAATTAATGCTTTTTGTTTGAAATACATATAAAATTATGCACTTAGTATACAGATATAGGAAATAGAAAATAACAATTGACTGGCGTGAGTTAAGACTATAGAACTGGCATGCAAAGTTGGCAAGATACTTTAACTACATAGTATTAATATTAAAATGTAGTAAACAATATCCCAAACTTATTTGTTTTTAAGAGTTTCCAGATAAAAAGGTCGACTACCTGAAACAGATGCAGTTGAAGTAAACATCTCTCTCAGAAGTGCGCTTGTGGAAACAATTTACCACCAAAAAAAGTACCCGTGTAATGAGGGGAGATATTGTCTTGGATATTAAATGATGCTGCACATGGAAGCCCAGCTCATAGTAACAGTCACAGGTGCAGCGTATGTTTGAAAGTAAGTGGATACAGTACGTGTCTGGCAAAACAATCTACGTGGTCCAGGCTATGATATTTTCTGGGAAGTAACTAAACTTTGTTAATCTATGTACATGCAAATATGCACCTAAAATTCCCACTAGCTCAAGTTATTGATAGTACTTATTGTGATTATTGCTGCTCTTTGTTATATATTGATCACTTCCACTAAAGCAGTGGGAATGTCTGAGAGATTTTTGTCTCTTCTGTTTCTCTTAGCCCAGGGGATGCGGTTTCCAGGGGTACATCTCCTTGCTAGCTGGTGTGCAGCTGGAGGCAGTCCATGGGTGATCGTGCTCTTCCACGCGTCCTCTGCTGCCCCGGAGCCACACCTCCTTCTCACTGAGCCCCATACTCAAGCCAGCCAGCACCCTGCAAGTCCTCCCTAGTCCTACCTTCTTAAACAGCCCTCTCCTTTGTCAGGTCCCCTCCCCACCTCCTCTACCACCCCGTCCAACCACAGCCTTCATTTTCCATAAACACAAAGCTCAAAAGGGGTGCCTGTCTATGATCCTGCTCCCACATCAACAGTAAGCCCACACTGAGTATGGTATAAGGAACTCACGTGTGAATTTATTTACTCTATTCTTTCAGAACAGGTCTGTGCTAACAGGTCTCTGGGTATGCATACGAAATTCACAGAACTATAAAAGGAAAGAGACAAATGCCAGGCACAGAGGCCCAGCTGAGAAGCCCAGTGTTGAGCCGAGCTTGCAGGATAGAGGTGAGACCCAGCACTGACTGCTGTTTGAAACATCAAACATGCTTTTTTTTTTTTGAGGAAGATTGGCCCTGTGCTAACATCTGTGGCCAATCTTCCTCTTTTTCTTCTTTCTCCCCAAAGCCCCAGTAGATAGTTGTATGCCATAGTTGTACATCCTTCTAGTTGCTCTGTGTGGGACGCTGCCTCAGCATGGCTTGATGAGCAGTGAGTAGGTCCATGCCCAGGATCCACACCAATGAACCCTGGGCTGCCACAGCGGAATGTGCAAACTTAACTGTTATGCCCCTGGGTTGGCCCCCCTCAAACATTCTGAGTGTGAAGCATTATAGGATTCCCCGAAATAAAGAAGGTTGGCATCAGTGCCCACGTTGTAGCCACATTATGGCCAACAATTGAAGGATGAGATGAATAAGGGAAAAAAGGCATTTCATAGTCTCCATCAAAGAAAGTAATAGAGTGATACTATTTTAGTTCTTTCTCCCTCAAGGCTAATAAATTAATAATATAATTAATAATAATTTGTGCAAAATATAGTAAATGCACAAGTTGGTCTAGAGAAGAGATGGTGCTCCTGTTAAAGGTGATCTAAGTTCACCAAAGGACCAAAGCATTACCAGCCTTCAGTCACCAGATTCTCTGTAATGTGTCTCAGAGAAGTTCTGTTCCAGGACCAAAGGCATGGTGCTGCTTGCTGTGAGCAAACCTCAGACATTTTCAGAGGCAGTGCCAACCACGGCATCGGGGGATGTTCGGGACTTACGAAGCCACTCGTGCTGTGGGGCAGCTGGCCTCTAGCTTGGAAACTAGAGGTCCAGTCTTGAGAAAAACTACCCTCTGGGTCAGCTCTTGTGCATCCTGTGGCACAGGAGTGACCTGGTGCCATTTCCTTTCACCACTTCATGCAGAAAAGTGAGGAAAAAGGTCAGGATTCCTGGCTGTCCTAGTTCCTCAAGCCTCTGCCACAGATGCTAGATTTAGTCCAAGCAAAAGTGTTTTGAAGTGAACTTTCCAGTTCTTCACCTGACATTCCTCCTTGTTCACCATGTGGGTTCCTGTTCTCAAGCCTCTGTCTCCCAACATTGCAGTAGAACTTGCTATCATTTTGGTGTTTTAGAACCAGTATTCCTGAATTAGGGTTCAAGCACCTGTATAAGTCTCCCAGCAATTTTATTTGTAGGTACACAGGAGAATTTATTTTATGAAAATGTAAATGGATATTTAGCAACTTAAAATATGGGCTCGGCGATAACGCATCTTTATTCACTGGATATCAGACAAAGGTCTACTGGAATAAGTCACTGCTGTGTCCTCTCATTATTGCTTTCCTGCTTTACATTCAGTAGGATCCTAAATACAAGGGTCTTTAAAAAAAAAAAGGGTAAGACATTTTTTTTTCTAATTCCCGTGGTAGTTGACAATCATGAAGTATTTCAAATCAATTCACCCCAAATAATGGACGTTTTTACAACAAAACATCCCAAACTCAGTTGCATGCATTTTCCTAAGACACGATTGTTTACTAACAGCTACCTTTCCTGGGTGAACAGGACAAAATGTCATTCAGCAAACATCTGTAGAGGACTTCTCAAACTCAAGTCAATGGGAGGAATGAAGGGACTCAAAGAGGAAAAGGAAAGTGATGATCCTACCTTCACGGAATATGGAGCATTCAGTGCAACTCAGTGCAGAACGAGGTGGGCAGCATGGTTGAAGCCTTGGGGAAACTAGAGGAGAGGATGATCAATGAGAAGGGAGAGCTTGACTGAATATATGTTAATTGATCTTGGCTTTAAACAATGAATTAAATTTAGGTAAGCAAAGGCGAGGAGAATTCACTGTAGACACAAGTTTATATGGAGACAAGAAAGCAGTCCCTTGTGCACAAAACCAAGATCAAAACTAGCAATGAACAGGGTTTTGTTCCCAGTGTAAGAGTCTGTCATGGATTAGACGTTCCTGTCTGTCTCCTCAACTTGGTCTCTCTCTGTAGCACATTTCATCCTCTAGTATACTTGGTAACGTATATATTCTTATTCATTGTCTGACTCTCAGCGACAGGATTGCTAGCTGTGCTCACGCACACACACACACATGCTTCCTATTCTTGCTTGACTTGTAGCTGGACTACATTTTCCATTATCCCTTGTAATCAGGTGTGTCTGTGAGAATGAATTCTCGTCATGGCCACCCTTGGGTGTGAAGAGACCCAGGAAAACATTTTGTGTGGGTCCCTCATTTATTTAAACAATTGGATTTAAACTGTACTCTAGAATTCATGGGCCCATGTGAGATACAGTGATTTATCAGTAAAAATTTAGTATAATGGGTAAAGAAGAGTTACTTCTGTATTGACTTATTGTTCAATAAATGCATGCAAATATCCTCTACAGTGTCCAGGTGCCATCTCCTCTTGTTAAGATTAAGGAACTTCTCTGGATTCTGTATTGTCAAATGTGACATTCCTGGCTAATTTATTATCTCCCATTGGGAGAAAAAAGTAGCAATGCTATTGTTACAAAAATGCCCTGGCTTTTGGAACCTGTTTGTATTTAAACCATATATACCCTTTGCCTCTGCAGGTCCTAAGACCATTTGTTTAATGCTGATTGCATTATTACTGAAGACACTGCTCTATCTATCCATCACACCATCTAGATTAGCAGCTGTCAACAACTTTCTCAGAGACTTGTTGTGCTTCATTGGTGATGACCACAAATGTCAGCATTATCTAAAGAATGCAAAATAATGTGAAAGATGATTCATTTTCTGAACACCTTAAATTTACCATTTGGAAAGTATAATAGGACATCTTCCAACCACATCTTCTCTTGAACTCTTTAAGCCATAATCACTGAATTGCTGGAAAGTGATCTCTTTCAGTGTTGACTGCATTGCTGCCTTCCACACACCACCACCAGTGGAGACAACAGATAGGGGGCCTATGGGTGGAGCAAGAAGAGCAGTTACATCTGTATAAGACACGTCCATCTGTCTTTTGGGGTGGCGGAGCACACAGTGCCACCACGTCTACTGGAGGCAAGAAGACAATGATCTGAAGACCCATTGTCATTGTGGGGGAATCATGTCAAAACCCTTTGAAAGAGATGATGTAGTCACTCCTGGAGGCTGGCCTGACATAGGTAGTAGGTATCAGGAGGGGACTCACAGAACAAAAGACATCTTCTGCCGCTACTTACCATCCTTGGGTGCTGCAGACCAGAGTCTGCACTGTAGTCAGAACGTGGACCAGTGAGAGCTGGTGGCCGAGAAAGAGCTGATGCCTGGGCTCATACATGTGGCTCAGGCCCGAGTGTTGGTGTTAGATGTAGGGAGTCTAGATCTCTAAACTCAGCGCATGTCCAACATGAATGGGAATCATCCAGCATCGGCATGCCAACCAATTCAGGCACCCTAATCTCACACAAACCCGCAGAAAAGTACCATACCAGGCAGCAGGAGCAATTTACTCATCAGGCCACCCTCCTGAACCCCACGTCTGGGCACAGGATCTCAGGAAAAACTCATAGACTTAAGTCCTGGAGCTCCTTGCAGCATCTACTTGACCCCACCCATTGAGGGGGATGGTCACAGAGGAACCCAAGGTGAAACGTGAGGATGAGGGTCCACATGAGACCTAGTCTGGGATCCAGGTGTCCTACATGGACAGTATTCTTGGCCAGGCCCAAGAATCTGGAGGACTTAGAAAATTTCATATAAGGTACCCTAAAGCCTGAGCGCCCTGAGGTGCAGGCCTAGGATGGGGGCTCTACATGCCCATGTCTAAGGCCACCATTTGGTCTAGCCGATGGGATATCAGCAGACATGAAGAGCACTGCTTTCTCGTCATGCTAATATTGGATTACTATTGTGGACAAGCTGTGTAGATCGCAATTACTAATAAATTAGTAATGTTAGCAAAGATAAGCGTATCGGCACAGGGCACATTGGCACAGGGCAGAGCAAGTGGAACGGCTCTACAGAAGTAGCAGCTGAAACAGTAGCACAGACTCATTACGCAAGCCTCAATTTTATTTTTTAATTCATATCAAATAAATAGATATCATTGAGAGCTATAGAGATGTTTGGAAGCACAGAAATAGTCATCTAACTGTGATAGGCCAAGGCAGACCATCGGCATTGAAAGCTTCAATAAAAATAAAAACACAGTAACAACTGAGAAGCAGAAGTAATGAAGTAATTCAGATTTCTCTTCTAAGGGGCTGGGTCAAGGCTGATCTGTTTTCTCATCCTCCACTCTGTGCTCTGCATGGCCTCTCCCTGTTGATCAGCCCTCTGGGTTGAACACTAGCCGGTCAACAATTGAACCCAGAGGAGCCTGCTCTGTTTTCTTCCTATCAAGCAACTCTAAAGCCTGCTAAGTTTAGAACATCCATAACAGCAGGAGGTGGGATTCGTTACACAGGAAAACAAGCTTTGAAGAGGTTGGTGACAGGCAGGCTCCAATCTTTCCTCGTAAGTCCACACGAAAAATGTGAAAATTAGAGTCGAGAAGAGCAGAGCAGCCTTTTAGCTGCAGCACAGCATGGGCATACAGCGTTTGAACTCTGACGCCTGCCACCTGGGGTAAATCTCACCTTGACTCCTATGAGATGTGTTACCTAACCTATGTCTCAGTTTCCTAATATTTAAATTTGAGGCAGAAATAATGCCTACTTTATGGAGACTAAATGAACGAATACCCAGAGAACTCCTGCCTTGAAGCACACAAATGGAGGTATTCCATACTACAAAATACTTGAGTTTAAAATTATTTTTAAAGTCCATTAAATGATTCACTTAATTTGTGTGTATGTCTGTGTGTCTTAGAGGCCACTTTTATTTATTACTCATGGTTCACTAAATATTATACCAGAGAAGGAGAAAAGCTTCCTTGACAGCTGGGAACTGATCTGGCACTGAGGGCTCTAGATCATGTGCTCTCCAGGCCTGATGGACACCGGTGATCTCTGTGCTCTCCAGGCCTGATGGACACTGGTGATCTCTGTGCTGTCTGGGCCTGATGGACACCGGTGATCTCTGTGCTCTCCGGGCCTGATGGACACGGGTGATCTCTGTGCTGTCCAGGCCTGATGGACACCGGTGATCTCTGTGCTCTCTGGGCCTGATGGACACCAGTGATCTCCAGGGCCCTCCGGTCTCTTGGACACCAGTGATCTCTGTGCTCTCCAGGCCTGATGGACACCAGTGATCTCCGGGGCTCTCCGGTCCTCTTGGACACCGGTGATCTCTGTGCTCTCCAGGCCTGATGGACACTGGTGATCTCTGTGCTGTCCAGGCCTGATGGACACCGGTGATCTCCGGTGCTCTCCAGTCTTGATGGACACCAGTGATCTCTGTGCTCTCCAGGCCTCATGGACACCAGTGATCTCTGGGGCTTTCCGGTCCTCTTGGACATCAGTGGTCTCCAATGCTCTCCAGGGCTCTTGAACATCAGTGATCTCACAGAACACCAACATCAGACAAGGCTACTCTGCGACACTGATGAAATGAGACAAAAAAAGATTACTTCATGATTTTGTCTATGTACCCCCACAGCCCCACAAAGTACCCTCCACTCCCAAGTAACAGGAGCACCCACTGCTTCTGTACACATTCCTATTTTAGCCTCCCTCCAGCCTTCCCTCCTCCTAGTTAAGGTTTTTTTTTTTGATGAGGAAGATTAACCATGAGCTAACACCTGTGGCCAATCCTCCTCTTTTTGCTGAGGAAGACAGGCCCCGGGCTAACTTCCATGCCCATCTTCCTCTACTTTGTATGTGAGATGCTGCACAGCATGGCCTGATAAGTGGTGGGTAGGTCCGCACCCAGGATCCGAACCTGAGAACCATGGGCTGCTGAAGCAGAGCCCAGGAACTTAACTGCTACACCGCCGACCCGGCCCCTTAAGATTTATTAAGATTTGCAATCATAGAATCATCCCTGCTTCCTGACGTCACCCCCTGAGAGTCTCGGGTGCACTCTCCGCACACCTGAGATAACCCCGTGCAGCCTGTACGGGATTAAGGTAGTACCCTCCTCTTACTGACACCTTGTGCTTCCCTGTGATCTACTTTCCACCTCAGTACAGTCTGTTCAACTACAGGTAGATCCTCAGTGGGTTTTGGCTGGAGAGCACTGACACTACTTAAGAGATAGATGTCTTTATTCATGTAGAATTCCCATGTTTTATTATTGCTGTAACTCAGTCTTGGCTAATTGCAGGCTTTGAAAAGTGCCAAGTCTAGAATCACTTCAGTCTAAAGTGTAAACTGTCTCAAACACAGTAAAATACATGGACAAAAACCCTGTGTAGTTGAATCCAGTTCTCTAAGCTAGCAGTGGGTTTTGGCACTTTCTGCATGCAGTGTTATTCTCACTCACATTACATTTCTGCCCCACGTAAGGGAGAGACTATTCCTTCTTGGATTCAGTGGGGGCTGGTTTTTCTGAGCTGCTTGCTTCCCTTTTGTTTCCTTGGATTTATGAGCCTGGCAAGCTTTTTCGTCTGTTGCTGAAAAGACTATTGTGCCCATGTACATGCAGTCCTGGCAAATAATTTATTTCATATCTCTGAGAACATTCTTTTTTCACCATCAAAGCAGGGATTTTTCATTTCAGTCATCTGTCCCAATCTGAGTAGTGATTCTATAGTGTCAGTATTCATTTTCAATAAAAGGAAGAAAAAGTTATAGCTGAGGGGTGTTGACATGGATGGATGGAATAGTGGTGTAATGGTCCTGGATTTTATGCTACCATCACAAAAATTTTAGTTAGGGGTAAACTCTTAATTTTTAAGTACTTCATTTTTCTCTTTTGTTTTCTGTTTCTTTCATCCTAACCTCAAAAGGTATGAAAATAAATATATTCCAGTTTTAGCAACAACACATTGGAGTGGGAGCTAAGGATCCTATTAATTCAAAGAACAACATATTTTAATTTAATTAAAAATAATAATCCTTTGTCTTGACTTATCTGGATGGTTATCTGTGTTAATTTGTCTGGAGGTGTACCTTTATTGGCAGAATTATATCATTATTTCTCCACTTTACTTTTATGACTAACAATTGTGCCTTAGAATTTATAAGATTCTATTGCCTGTTAATCTATGCCTTCTTATCCATTACAAAATTTTCTGATCTTGTCACATTATATAATTACATATATATAATTACATATATTGTCACATTATTATATTATAGGGCTCGATGAGACTTTGGGAATTTGTGTAGCTCATTCTCTTAGGTACAGGACAAACTTTGCTGCAACCATCCTTAAAAATAGTCTTTTCTTAAAATTCCCCAAGGAAGAAGATGATTCTTCAACCTCTCATCCTAAAAAGAAACGACTTTTAAAGAAATGACCAGCGAGACCTTCACCATAATCCACACCTTGACAAAGGTACACAGTTACCATTTGCAATGGAAGGCCTCATACTAAACCTGAGATGCTGACATTTTGTCGAGTCAGTGGGTCTTCTGGTTTCTTTTTCCCTGTCCTGATCACCCCTTGTCTCCAGCATCGACTACACTGGGATTAAGTGCCTGGATTGTTGAACAGGAAAAGATGAGTCTCATTTTAGCTACACTGTTGGCAGCAGAACTATTCCCAAAGCGTCTCTTTTGTAACCTTTATGAAAACCAGCTGCAGGTTCACACGAGGGCAAAATCAGCATGCACTCCAAAGGATTTGTGTTCTCATTCTCATCAGTTAAGAAATGACAGTTTTGACAAAAATATAGAATAAAAACTGCTCAGGAATAGTTTTGCCAACATTTGTAAAAAAAAAGATATATTATTCATCAAATATTCCTTATTAGTGATCATTGGAAAATCACTCAGTCTCTCTCTTGCTTGCTTTTTCTATCTTAAAATTGACAATATTTACTTCTGTTAAGCTCACATAAAACACGTGTTGGCACTGAGCAAAACACTCCCATTCTATAAACTTTTATAGAATAATTTAACATTTTGGAAAAAGGAAAAAAAAGTGTCAGTATGTGGGGAACCACGAAATATCTTATTCTGTAACATTTCCAAAAACCAAAGTAATACTTTTCACAAACATTTCAGAAAGTAGAATACACTGCATCGCTGGCTTTGATAAATCAAAATATATTTTCATAGTCATTTGTTAGTAAGAAGTCATTTTTGTATTTGGCATTTAATACACACTTTTTCCTGATTCCTTGTTTCTCTATATTACGTACATTTAACTTTATTTTGGAATTAGACAACAGCACAACCTTTCATACACCTTTGGCTAAGGACAAAAGCTCCTTATCTTGGAGACTTGTCCTCCTTGAGCATAGAGTCTTTGTAGACGCGTGTCTATTTTTAGTGACCAAAATTTACACTTAATGCTCAGACATGTGGTCTGAAGAGTAGGGAGGCAGAGTTGGAATTTTTAAAATAATGTGGCTCCTGAAAACCCCCGGTTTGTGGTTGAAACGAGAAGAGGTGGGGTCATCCAGCTCAGCTGCGTCCTGCAGTTGTGTGTATACAGGACACATGTTGCCTCGGTGTTGTCCTCACACAGGCTACAAGGAACGAACATCCATTTCCCTGCGTCATTCATGGACTTTTGGAGTTGGGAGGAACATTAGGGACCGCTGGTTGATCCCTCTATTTCACAGAAGAGGAGAATGAGACCCAGAAAGGCGAGCGGGGACCAGGACCGGGTTTCTTTGGATCCCACCCCTGCTCGTCGTGCAGCAGCCCCTCCTGTCCAGGCCCCTCGAGTCCGACGACGCCCACTCACTCCTCACTTCGGGCAGATGCTTCACACGCCCTGTGAGCCTCCGGGTTCAAGCAGGACCTCCTCCTCACGCGCGGTGCTGAGCCTCCCGGCCTTCCAGCGCCCGCGGGTCCGCCGTGCGCTGCCACGTGCTGCGGCCACGCCGGCAGGGTCTGCAGGCCTCCTCCGCGGGCCGGCGGTCAGCAGGCGGTCTGGCCGCCCCGAACGGCTGCGGCGAGACCGGCCTTGTTGCCCTTCCCTCCTGGTCCCCCGGCGTGGGACCCGCGCGTCCTCCCTGCAGGGGCCGTGGCGGGCTCGCCGTCCGCGCACGGAGGCGGCTGGCGCTGGAGCTCCACGCCCTCACCTCCCGTCAGGTGCCCGACCTCCGGCTCGGCCCCCGGGAGCCGGCGTCCGCGCTGTCCCTGCAGCAGGTGGCCGGTCTGTTCTGGGAGCCCGGCGCAGGCCGGCCTCTGCTGCAGGTCGCCTTCCTCTGCCCCGTGGCCCGTTCCAGATCGCTGCGCCTCTGCTCTTCAGCCGTCGGGGCGCGGAGGCCTCGGCTCGTCTGGCCCGGCCCCGGTGAGTTGGCCAGGCCCGGTGAGTTGGCCCGGTTCCGGTGAGTTGGCCTGGTTCCGGTGAGTTGGACCGGCCTCGGTGAGTTGGACAGGCCCCGGTGAGTTGGACCAGCCTGGTGAGTTGGCCCGGTTCCGGTGAGTTGGACAGGCCCGGTGAGTTGGACCGGTTCCGGTGAGTTGGCCCGGTTCCGGTGAGTTGGACCGGTTCCGGTGAGTTGGCCCGTCCCCGGTGAGTTGGCCCGGCCCGGTGAGTTGGACCGGTTCCGGTGAGTTGGCCCGGCCCCGGTGAGTTGGCCCGGCCCGGTGAGTTGGACCGGTTCCGGTGAGTTGGCCCGGCCCCGGTGAGTTGGCCCGGCCCGGTGAGTTGGACCGGTTCCGGTGAGTTGGCCCGGCCCCGGTGAGTTGGCCCGGCCCGGTGAGTTGGCCCGGTTCCGGTGAGTTGGCCCGGCCCCGGTGAGTTGGACTGGCCCGGTGAGTTGGCCCGGTTCCGGTGAGTTGGCCCGGCTCCGGTGAGTTGGACAGGCCCGGTGAGTTGGCCCGGTTCCGGTGAGTTGGACAGGCCCGGTGAGTTGGACAGGCCCGGTGAGTTGGACTGGTTCCGGTGAGTTGGCCCGGTTCTGGTGAGTTGGCCCGGCCCCGGTGAGTTGGCCCAGCCTGGTGAGTTGGACCGGTTCCGGTGAGTTGGCCCGGCCCCGGTGAGTTGGACCGGCCTGGTGAGTTGGCCCGGTTCCAGTGAGTTGGCCCGGTTCCGGTGAGTTGGACCGGCCCGGTGAGTTGGCCCGGTTCCGGTGAGTTGGACAGGCCCGGTGAGTTGGCCCGGTTCCGGTGAGTTGGCCCGGCCCGGTGAGTTGGCCCGGCCCTGGTGAGTTGGCCCGGCCTGGTGAGTTGGCCCAGTTCCGGTGAGTTGGATTGGCCCGGTTCCGGTGAGTTGGCCCGGCCCCGGTGAGTTGGCCTGGCCCCGGTGAGTTGGACCGGCCCCGGTGAGTTGGCCCGGCCTGGTGAGTTGGCCCGGTTCCGGTGAGTTGGATTGGCCCGGTTCCGGTGAGTTGGCCCGGCCCCGGTGAGTTGGACCGGCCCCGGTGACCTGGCCCCACACAATCCGGAGGAAACCACGTGCCGGGACTCCCGCGCCGGGCTCTGCAGAGGCCCTGCAGCTCCACGCGGGTCCCTCGGGCTGTTTGCCCCGGGTCAAGCGGCCACCGCGTGAGACGTCCACTCTCTTCGACCACCGGGCAGTGAGGAAGCCCGCATGGAGGGCCGGCTCGCAAGACGGAAAAGCCCAGAGAGCAAGAAGCCGGTCAGCACTGGCTCTTGTCCCCCTTCCAGTCCAGGCGCTAACCAAGACCCCACAGTTCTCTGTCACCGTTGCTGGGGCCTGGAATTTTCCGGAGAGCCTCTTCCCTCTCTTGGGCGTGAAGAGGGGGACATTAATGACAACATGTGTGGGCAGGAATAGCCCGTGGTGCCCTAAGCTAACCTCAAAGGCGTGACACTTGTTGCTTTTAAATCTTACACAAATTTTTCTATGGCCAAACTGACCTGGAAAGACGGGGGAAAGGAATTCTGGGAAATATTATTTCTGCCAAACTAACCTGATTCAAAACCTTCTCACTCTCTTGGATGTGACTCGTGGAAAATATGACCAGAGCCATGACCGGCCTCTTAGAATCACTCAGTGCTGGTTCCTGGCCCTTTTATTCCACACACCCTCCACTCGAGGCCATCTCTAGAATGACCAGCACCAGCTTTCAAAATAACTGAATAAAGTATGAGTTCTTCTAAATAAAAGTTGTCTGATTCTTGCATTAAATACTCTGCAGGTTAAACTCCATGGTCATCAACACATGTCAGTACATTGACCATTTGGCTCTAATCACCTTGTATACTAATACAGTGCCCCAGCTTTCCTGTGCTTCTTGGAAATTTATGTTCCTTGTGTTTTTTGAACAAGCTATGCATTTTCATGCTTTTATGTTTATCTCCCTTGCAAACATCTGCTTATTTTTTAGATCAAACTCAAATGTCACCTTTATTCTTCCTGACCAACCCTGATGCATCCCCGCCAGCCAATGACAGGCATTCCTTCTATGGCGTTGTGAGGCACTGATCCCCGTTCTCATTATGTGCTCACTGCAAGCAGTACACCCTTTGCACACCCTGGCTCTCATCCCAGAAGACTTTGAAATCTTTAAAGGCCTGGACATTTTGCCTTATTCATTTGCATATCCTCAACATTTGCAAAGGTTCTCAGAGTTACCAAGAGTTTAACATATACCTGTTGAAAAAAATGACTACATTCCCATAGGCAGTGAAAATGTAGCTAAAGAAATGATGGGTTTCTTTCCTGACTTTTGTGGAATCACTACATTCTCTGTTAAAATACCTATACAAAAGTTCAACAATTTGGGGCACCAATTATTTGTAAGATACTGTGTTGGAAGCATGGAAAATGCAAATTTTAGGTAGAATATAGTCTCTGACCTATAGAAATGTAATACCTCAGCATTAAACTTAATACGATACATTTGAAATTGTATATTACTATTCTGTTTATTTGGATCTTTCTAGAAAACAGCCAAGCCACCTTGATTACCCCAAAATAATCAGTTAATCATCTAATTCTTTTAATATTCTTGAGGATTACCTCTCCAAGCCTTATTAAAATTATCCCACGTTCTTTATATTACTAGTTACATTTTGGAATTCTCAGCAACTACAATTTTTACTCTTTTTATTTTTAAAAGCTTTTCAGCAAACACTTTCCACAAATCATCATGTTAAAAAAGGCATATCTCACACTTCCTTTTGCCAGATATGAACCCTGCGTATCAAGGGATGTTACCAGTATGCAAAACTGTATCTTCATTTTAGTCTTTTGTTCCTTCTGGTTTTATGGAAATAGAAATGTTTAACTTGCAATGTCTAAGCTGTATAATACACTAAAATATATTGATTGACTCTAATGATTTATATGTGTGTTTGTGTCTAGAGGGACAAGAGTATTAATGTGGCTTAGAATTTGTATGGTCCATAGAAAAATCAAACAGATTCACAATTATAGCTTCAGTCATTAATTAGATACAATTAGCAATTTTGTAGTGATTACACTAATAATTACCAGACTGTTCCTGAACTGTACAAGCACACCTCAAAGATATTGTGGGTTTGATTCCAGACCACTGCAATAAAGCAAGTATTACAGTAAAGTGAGTCACATAAATTTTTTGATTTCCCAATGCATATAAAAGTTATCTTTACACTATACTGTAGTCTGTTAAGTGTGCAATGACATTATGTCTAAAACGGTGTACACACCTTAATTAAAAAATACTTTATTGCTAAAAAATGCCAACCATCATCCAAGCCTTCAGTGAGATTTTGCTGGTGAAGGGTCTTGTAAAAAATGAAATGTACTTTTAAATTATTCTCATATAAATAAACCAAACAGTCATGCCACTATATTGGATGATCTAATTTACTTTATTTACTCTGTTCCTGAATGATTTTGCTATAATAATGATTTCTGAGTGATGTGATAGTTACAAATAAAACTGGCTCTAACAAACTCAAGATATCATCCAACTATTTCTAGAAGGTTTGACAAGTTTTTAGATATTATCTTCCTTTCTGGAATGAAAACTAACCCAGAAATTTCAGTCTATAAATGACCCTAGTACCTAGGACACCTATCACCATTTGGAGAGTAAAATACTTTTTCTCTGCCCTTGAAAATTTACACCCAGATTATGCTGGACTTCCCAGTGACAGTGAAATAACACCTTCTCCCCCCGTCTGCTCTATTTTTGGCAGCAATGACTATTAAACTTTTTTTCTGTTTCCTTCCTACCACTAGCACACAGAATAAGTCTAATTTTCCACAGAAAAGCTCAAATTATTTCAGGACAGCTACCCTGGATCCCAAAGTATTGTCTATGCAGGGAAATTTAATTTTATTTAGTCTATTAGAAAACAGTGAGTACCTACTCTGCCAGGTACTGGGCTCAGCATTTGAGAAACAGTCTTCAACTGGACAGATCTGGGCCTGTGCTCATGAATTCACCACCTGGTTGAGGAGGTAGACCAGGAATAAATAAATATGTAATGTGAACTTTTTTTTTTTTTTTTTTTTTGCTGAGGAAGACCAGCCCTGAGCTAACATCTGTGCCCATCCTCCTCCACTTTATACGGGACACCGTCACAGCATGGCTGACAGCGATGCCTCAGTCTGTGCCAGGATTTGAACCCGTGAACCCTGGGCTGCTAAAGTGGAGTGCGCAAACCTAACCGCTACTCCACCCAGTTGGCCCTGTGAACTTTTTTTCAACTTTCGTGATCCTGATCTCACTTCTCCGAATATACTCAGCTTCCACTACGTGCCTTTCAGTTGTTATTCCCAAACTGATGCAACATTCCAAACACAATCTGGTTAGTAATGGCTGTAATTATCGCTCTCATTGCCTCGTTTCCTTCTAATAAAAGGAGTAAGTGGGACGTCTACATCCTTAATTGTGAGTTTAAATAAAATAACACACGTAAAGAATTTAGTACAGTCCTTGTCACTCAGAAAGTGCTCCATAATGTTAGCAATTATTATTGCACGCAGGGAAGTCATCACTACCTTTCTTCTTTTTCCTGAATGCAGCCTAAATCCCATCAGCTATTGTCGTGACCGTGTTGTACTACTGTTGGGACTTTTTCCCCTTCATCCTACTTCTTAGTTAAGACGAAATCATCACGTCAATTTTGGATGTTTTATTTTTCAAATATAATTTTCACTTATTTTAAAGTTTATCCTCCTAGAAAAGGTCTGCTGTTCCAGACGCAGTCTTATTTCTAGATCCTAATTATATCACACAGTGTATTCCTGCTCACCCATTTTGTGCATCCTGCATTTAACTAACGCGTCTATGATTTTGAACCTTGGACGGCACAAGTCCAAAGACAAAATCTCCTGACAAGTCCCTGACTCAGCTGGGAGGCAGATATTGTGGAGGGAATTATTTTTTTTAAGAGACGACACTTTATATACAATAAGAGGCTAAATCTCCAAAGTTTCCGTGGCAAGCACAAGCATATTGTGAGTCCTCCTTCAGTCTGACCCTAACATGTTAGAAATGCTGCTCCCGCTACCCTGGTCTTGTTTGTCTCTGTGAGCGACGGCTGAGATGTGACTTACTATGCATACGACCAGTACAGCAAATCACCCGTTCACAGACCAGAGGGACGACTCCTAGCTGATCATAGTCATAACCATATGCATAACAATGATAATATTTATATGAGTGGTTAATTGAGACCAACGGTGATTACTAAACAAACAAACAAAAAAGCAGAAAAGAAAAAAGGCAGACTTAAAGCAGCAGGCGCCTCCATTACAGCTGCCGAGAGACACGGGTCCTTTTCACACAGACGATCTGAAATTTATTGTAAAACTCTGTCGGCTGAAAGCCACCCACACCTTCCAGACGTACCATCAGGGAGACTTGCCATCTCCTTTACATAAATGATACAACGCCCAGAACAAGTCGTCTGTGGGATGAGGGCATCACTTCTGATAACTCCTGAAAATGGTATCAAATAAGTGGGAAACAGATTTATTTTACTTGTAAGTGCACACTTGTCTAGCACCTGCTCGCACACTGATATTTGTTTAAAGGGCCGTATTTCGTTACGCCTCCTGACGTCCTGCACTGGCATTCAGTGCGGCCATCTGCAGGGGTGGATGGACTACCGTTTCCACTGCTCCAAGAGCACTTGAATAGCTGTTCATTCAGACCATGGGACAGGGCCTGCCGTGTGTGCAGCACGAGCTCCTGGTGGTGGGACGGTGACTTGCGTGTGCACAGCATGAGCTCCTGGTGGTGGGACGGTGCCTCCCGTGTGCACAGCACGAGCTCCTGTTGTGCTGCAAGCCAGTAATAATCACAACTGCCGATTCGGAAACCACCCCGAGCCCCTTAATTATCTGCGTGTATTATTCTTTTTAAAAAATATTTACTGCAGGTTTTCTGAGTGGCTCATCAATTGTGACAGAAGAAGAAAGAATGCCATCTGGGGGCTTTCAGCTATTCCTAAAGGATTTATTCCATTGTTTTTAAGGCAAGAGACCTTTCTAAAATTTTTATTGCCATTAGAAGCAACTACAGATTACTAATTCCTGAGGATTCCCTCTTACCAGGCAAACGCGGGGCCAGGAAGCTTGGTGGCACGTTCTTTTGATTCCAGGCCTCTGTAGCCACTCAGCTGAGGTAAATTAACCCCCCAAAACTCAGCAGTGCCCTGAGTGTGCATATGTGTGTGTGTGTGCCCAAGGCTTACACATACTTTTTTCTTAATATTGACGGCATTTGACATCTCTTTGACCCTCATCACCGACTCAGTTCAACCCTCCATCGTTTATCTTGCTGTTGCAGATTCCCAGCTGGTCCCCTGGCCTCGAATCTGGTCTCTTCAGCTCTGGGGAAGGAATGCCACCTTTGAGGTGGGAAAACTGGAGTCAGCGTGGCACCCCAGAGGTCACCGGATCCCAAGGGAAAGAGCATCTCACAAGGAGAGCCAATGGCAGCAACGCTGGAGAAACCAGGTCTGCTGCCAGAGCTCAGCAGCAAAGTGGTGCAGTTTACTGCAGAGCAGCTTATTAACAACCATGCAAAGTCAGGGTGCACACGTTTTCACTCCCCAGGTCGTCTTTACTCGAAAGCTGACCACGACAGCCTCCTGCGCCGGGACGTGAGAGGATGATGTGCATGCGTGTTACACTGCTTTCCCGAGGTCAGCGTCCGCCTTGTGCTAGTGGTACTGGCAGCTGTAACAGCACTGCAGACGGCGGCTTGTGAACCCCAGGAGTCTCTCTCAGCTCTGGAGGCTGGAGTCCAGGGTGGAGGTGCGGCGTGCTGTGGGAGCGTCTTCTTCGGGGTTGCACACTTTTCCTGTGTCCTCACTTGCTGGAAGGGCAAGGGAGCTCTCTGGGACCTCTTACAAAAGTGCTGATCCCATTCATGCGGGCTCCGCCCTTGTGAGCTAAGCACCTCCCAGAGGCCCCACCTCCCGACCACGACGCATTGAGCGTTAGGTTTCAACATGTGAATTTGAGGGGCACAAACATTCAGACCACAGCACACGCAGGGTGCATTTAATGAATGATTTCTGAGTGACAGCTGTGAGGAAATAAACAAGTAGATGATGTCCTCAGTTTTTTCTCTTGCAAAAATGAAAAGGTCGAAGTAGGAAATTTCGAAAACTGAAGTTTTAAAAATTTATCAATTTATGATCCACAGGAAGAATAGCAAATAATAACTTAGTAATTTTCAAATCAAAATTATTTATATTTTCTCTAAATGGTCCTTTTTCCTATTTTGGCTAGCATTACTTTTTTTTTTTAGCTGAGGAAGATTTGCCCTGAGCTAACATCTGTGCCAATCTTCCTCTATTTTGTACGTGGTCGCTGCCACAGCATGGCTGACGAGTGGTGCAGGTCCGCGCCAGGGAACCGAACCGCAAACCCGGGCTGCCAAAGCACAGTGTGCAAACTTAACCACTACGCCGCTGG
This sequence comes from Tapirus indicus, assembly GCA_031878705.1. Taxonomy (NCBI): domain Eukaryota; kingdom Metazoa; phylum Chordata; class Mammalia; order Perissodactyla; family Tapiridae; genus Tapirus; species Tapirus indicus. Next base: position 93,980,136 of record CM062928.1, on the reverse strand, counting down.
GCCGGCCCCTAGCGTTACATTTTTCACTTTCTAGTTTTCGATGGCTTCTTAAGATATTCCAAAGGCTTGGAGTGGAAAAGAAACTCGATTCTTAAGGAAATGAGGACTAGAGGCTGGTCTCTCCTTCAATAACGTTGAGTATTCCAGGAAAACAAACAAAAGAGCAGAAGCAGGGGCAAGGTATTCTTTGGGCATCAAAATAATTTGAGACATATTTCAGTACAGTTTAAGATTTTATTGGTAAATAAAAGAAAGAGCTTGGACTCCATCCAGATCTGTTCCAAACCAAAGTTCTGATAGTAACTTAACAACTGAGGTAAGACAGAGAAAAGCAGGAAATGTGTATAGGTCTTGACTACGTGATTTTCTTGTTTCCAACATTATACTTACCAAGCTTGTAGGGTTCAGAGGAAGGAAAGCTTTACATACAAATGGAAATAATTCTTGAACTTTGGCAAGACATGTGCCCTATAACTTCCAAGACTCTGAAACTCCACGTATTAACAGCTGTCAATGAGGCGTTCTGTCTAATCTCCTCGAGGTTTACAGTAAACGTCAATTTAGTGCTGAGCTCAGAGGCGCTGGAGCATCGATTGGACAGCCGTGCAGTAGTCGGTGGGGAGCACTACGTATGCTTCTGGGGGGGAAGAACCGGGCCCTGCGAATCCTGACTGCTTGATGCACATTTCCCTGACAACACACAGTAAAATTTTCAGTATTAAAAACAGAATCGGTGTTAAAAACAAACAAAGACCAACCGTGAACTTTCCCTGAGTAGACAGAACCAGTTTAGTCCTACAACCAAAGCTTAACTGAGCTTATTTTGCAAGACTGACTTGACCTGGGTCGTTTCTTTTTTATGCCTCTGGAAATAAGCAAAACTTGGGCTGTCTCCCGCGGTTGATGTGAGGTAACATCACCAGTCGCTGTGTCCTGCCTCCTCACCGAGCGAGCTGCTGTATAACCATCACCCTGAGCCTCATTCCCGCTCCGATCGAGCGCTCCTGGTTTGCGAACTGTGTGCACATGAACTTTTACTAATTACTGCTTCAGTGATTCGTTGGTCTTACACTGGCTATTTGTGAAACTTTGACACAGCCATGAAAAAGTAGACAAAGTAAAATTTTATTTTTATGAAGTAAAGGACTGGAGAAGATGTATAAGCCTAAAATATTAATTAACATCCCGGATACAATTATTTCTGACGATTTTTAAAAGGAGGATTAAATGCACATAATGCAGTTAATAGTAGCTGCAATTAAACCTTCCTCCATGATGAACGGAGGTAACTTCCTCAGGTAAAATACTACCTGAAATTGGAGTCTGCCGGCCGACACCACACCAGCTTCCTGGTTGGGCGCGTCATTGTGTTTGAGACACGTCGCTAATGCAGACTTTTAATAGAGTACTAAGGCCTTCCCTAAGGCCAACGCAGAGCCCCGTTAAAAGTGGTTTCTTATGAAGGTGATTCCCTGTTCCGAGTTTCAAACTGGATGATATTTTATGAGAAGTTTTATAGACTATATTACCTTAGATCGTGAAAAGAAAAACACACGTAGAAAAGGACTTATCTGATAATCTATCTCTGCTGAAAAGCAGACTTTAAAATGTGTATTTATGTTTCCAATTATAATGGAATATCTACTCAAATCATGAGTAAGTATTTTACCTATTACTGCATCCCTTTATTACTAAACACTGGAAGAAAAATCTAATTTCAGCTGTTCTGATTCATTTACACTTAAGCCATCAAGTTTTTATGTTTGCAAAATGTTTTTAATGCACAAGAAGCTATAATAATATTTTTAATAGCGTTTTCATTTCTGCACCATTGAGATCATATTTTCTTGATGGCTTATGAGTCTTATTTAATAAGAAAACAAAAGAGAAATGGAAATAAAGAGGAAGTGGCTTTAGTTGATTTGGGCTATTTCTGTGTAATGTTACTAAAATCATTTTAAAATCAGAGAGACACTGTAAACTACAGCTAGATTTTGCAGCTATATAATTGCAAAGAAATGGTCAATATTATTGAAGGCTCCATGTGTATAATATAAAACTCATTTACAAGTAGGAAAGTATGGTAACTCTTAAGTCTCCTAAATAAATCCGTTTTGGTTTGATCATTCACAATTCTACCATTTTCTTTAATTTTCTGAAGCCAAGCTATGTTAGCAAAATGAATTCAGTTCCCATTTTCTTGATTATGGTGATACAGACAACACTAACCTGGCTTGTGTAAAAGGTGTGAGGAGTTACTACCAGTATCAGGATCCAGTGGTTTCTTGAAAGAGATTTAATCTGAGTTATTTTGGAAACTGAACTGCTCATCTCAATTCTGATATGACCCAGGAAATGACCGACAACTTGCCTTAGAGACAGAATTCTGGTGAGCAGTCACACGGTGTGTCGTGTTCTACACTGGAACATCCCAATGACAAGTTTTTTGCATTGATATGCAAATTATAATGGCCAAAGAAATAAAAGCAATGAAACCACTTTTTTTTATTTTTGCTACTTTGTAACTAGACTACAAATCTCATATGGTTATGTCCATGAACAGTTTGACCAAAATTGTTTAACTTAGCAATGAAACATTGACTCTCAGGATGAATTGATGAAATCTTGGAAACATTCAATGCATTCATTTATTTACTCATTTATCATTCACTCATTTATTCAACAAAATATGTAAAAGTGTTGAGTGCCTACTATGGCTGTTCTGGGCCCTTGTGACAGAACAGCAACAAAATAGCAAAGGTTCCTGTCTCCATGGAGTTTTCATTCCAGTCTGGAGAAACACAGAGTAAACAGATCAAAAAATACCATGTGCTACACAGTGAAAATCATTGTTAACAAAAACTAGGCAGGACAATATTAAGGGATTTTGGTGAAAGCCATCAGGGAGGGCTCTCTGCTGATGTGGTGTTTCAGTAGACACCCACAGCCATGTAGATATTTAGGGAAGGTTGTGCTGGGCAGAGAGGGACCGGGCTTGCCCCACACAAGGGACACACGAAGGTCACTGTGGCTGAGCAGGGGAGGAAAGGGGAGAGGTGTTATTCAGAGCTGTCTACACTCGTGTGCCAGTCCTGTAGGGAGCACAGACTTGTAACCTTTGACTTCTGCTCTTACAGCCTTTATTCTGGAATGGTCTTAAGACTAAATTGCACAGAGAACAACATAAGGCCTAACATAGCTAAATTATTAATTGTGTAGAGCAGATTTTACGATAGCAATTAATTGTTCTAAAATTAGTTAAAATCCCCTGACCTTGCAGGAATGGTGTTAACTTATAATTACCTTAAGACTGTTTTTTGTCGTATTTGAAACATCCTACGAGATGGTTTGAAATGCACAGCTATAGACCTTATATTCTGTAAAATAAAGAACAGCAAATTTAACATAGGCAAGGCACGTATTTCTCAAATATTTATCACGCTCTGTCTTATGGGCATTTGAAATGAAAACAACGATCACCAGGAGTCAATACTGGTTCACTTAAAACAAGCTATGTTAGCCTTAAATTTTCTTTTTCTTTTTTTCTTTCAGGTTTGTTATTCTGGTTATTTCTAGAGAGATGTATTAGGCATTGACATTCATTAACGTTATTTGAATCTAGTTGCCATAAGTTATGTATTAAAGTCACATGGAATATAGTGGACATAAGGTAGAAATATGAATGTGATTAGTATGCCATTTTGTGGATCAGCAACTGGTTGAACAACTTCATTGTAGGCTGTCTACTGGCTTACATGATTCTTGTCATATTCATGCAATTAATTTTTGCACGTTAACCAAGTGCAAGATGCACCACTGCCATGCCATGGGAATACACTGATGAACAAACTGACACATTTCTTGCTTTTGTGCAAGTTACAGGCAGCAGAGAAGACATGATATACACAATTGCAAGTGTGTCATATGCTTACAAAAGTATCCACTGGACCATGCAAATGAAAGTGCTAACTTAGACTAGGGTTTAGGCACAGGAAACATTTGCACAGGGCAATGATGATTTAAGATGTGTCTAGAAGAGACGTGGTTTCACATAAGTGAATCGGGAGATGGCGGTGTGGAGAGCGTTCTCGGCAGAGAAAACAGTGAATGTGGAGCTATTCTGATGCTGAGATCATTATGTCAGAAAAATTCAAGAAGAGATATATAAATGATAGATAAAGAGAGGAGAGTGATGCAAGAAGAGGCTGGAGATATAGGCTGGGGTCAGATGGCATAGGGTTCTTGCCAAATGTGTTGATATATTGGATTTTATTCAAATTGCATTGGAAAGCCATTGAAAGATTACAGTCAGGCAGCACTTATGACGGGGGTACGTTCTGAGAAATGCATCGTTAGGAGAGTCCTTCATGTGTGAACATCACAGAGTACTCACATAAACCTAGATGGCACAGCCTACACACACCTAGGTGGTACGGTACTAATCTTACGGGACCACGATCATACATGTGGTCTGTCGCTGACAAACGTCATTATGTGGTACATGACTGTATTATATAGGAAAGTAAAAGGAAGCCCTGAGAAACAGAGAATATGCTTGTTGTCTGTTCTGGGTTGAACTGTGTTCCCCTCCAATTCATGTGCTGAAGTATTAACCCTTAGCACCTCAGAAAGTGACCTTATTTGGAAGCAGAGTCGTAGCAGATGTAATTAGTAAAGGTGAAGTCGTACCAGAGTAGGGCAGGCCCTTTATCCAATGTGACAGGGGTTCTTGTAAAAAGGGGAAATTTGGACACAGACACACACACAGGCGGACACCATGTGACCACGAAGGCAGGGATTGGGGTGATGCAGCAGAAACCAAGGGTTGCCAGCAATCCACCAGGAGCTAGCAGGGGGGCATGGAACAGATTCTCCCCCAGAGACCCCACAAGGAACCAACCCTACCGACACCTTGATCTGGAACTTCCAGCCTCCAAACGTGTCAGACAATAAATTTCCATTGTTCAAGACACCTAGCTGTGGCACTTCGTTAGAGTGGCCCAAACACAGTGTTGGAAGTAGAATTCACAATAACCACAAAAGCCGTAGAATGGGATGAATCTAAAAAGATGAAATTAGGTAGGGCTACATGTAAAATCCTTCCCTGGATCAGAACTTTTATCGTATAATTAAATGATGGCAGAGATATTGTTTAGCAGTTGCGTCAGATTAAAAAACAGGTATTTAGAGCCAGCCCTGATGGCCTAGTTCAGTACTTTCTGCTTCAGCAGCCCGGGTTCATTTCCCAGTCGTGGAACCACACTACCCCATCTGTCAGTAGCCATGCTGTGGCAGAGGCTCACATGCAAGAAGTGGAAGGACTTACAACTGGAATATATGACTATGTACTGGGGCTTTGGGGAGTAAAAAAAAAAAAAAGGAGAGGAAGATTGGCAACAGATGTTAGTTCAAGGTGAATCTTTCCCAGCAAAAGAAAAAAAAAAAAGACATATTTAGTTCAACGTACGGGTACTATGAATCCTTGGTTTAGTGTGCAGCTCAGTCAATTTCATTTCAAGGTACATTTAAAAATGTGATATTTAGTGTAATGAGAAAATGTCTTGAAACATATGACAGTGTGCTTTTCTCCCAACACTTCTTTATCTGACCCTTTTCTGCGTCACTCACGGACATGCAAATTGCATAGAAAATTAGTTTTGTTATACTGAAATTACAAAGATGAAGGAAAAGGATTTTTCTTTCTTTTTTAAAATCCAAAATATGCTCTTTAATGTCTCATTAATAATAATAGTTTTGAAATCTAAATCTTATTTGCAACAACCAGAGGTTTTGTATGTTTTGATGTTTATTTGCATATTTTTGGAAAAAGAACAGAAAAGGTCTCAAAGGAAAGGAAGAAGGATGTAGTCTTGTGATCAAATTTCTTTTCCAAAAACGTCTGCACTTTATCACTTTGCACTTTTTCTGGTTTCTTAAGGTAGAAGCCTAGGTAATTGATTAGATGTTTTTCTTCTCTAACAAAAGTATTTAATGATATCTATTTCCTTGTAAGCACTATTTTTGTTGTTTCACCCAAACTTTGATGTGTTGGGTTCTTATTTCATTCAGTTCAGAATGTTTCCTAATTTTACTTCCGATTTCTCCTTTGTACCTTGGGTATTCAAAAGTGCCTTGTTTAGCCTCCAAATATTTGGAAGATTTTCCAGATATCCTCCTGGTAATGTTTTCAAGTTGAATTCTACTGTAGTCAGAGAATATACTTTGTATGATAATCCTTTACAGTTATTTAGAGTGTTTGTTATGGCTGAGGATTCTAACTTACTGAATGTTTTATGTGCACTGGAAAGAAATGTGTATTTCACCCTTGCTGAGTCATCCAGGTCAAGGACACATTCGGTCAAGCGTTTGGGAGTCTTGTCCAAGTATTTTATGTGCCTTCTGACTTCCTATCTACGTATTCAGAACCGAGAGAAGAGAGCCAAAGTCTCCAACTCTGCCTGTGGCTTTGCTTATTTCTTCACTCAGCTCTACATGGTGTTGCTTCAAATACTTAGAAGTTAGGTTACCAGGTGCAGACACACGTCGCACTGCTGTGTCCTAGCTAACTGACACAGAGCCACGTGATGTCCTTCTTCACGCAGGGTAGGACGTGTTGTTCTGAAGTCAGCCTCATCTGGTGCTAATACAGCCACTACAGCCGTCTCTGAGCAGCATTCTCAAGTACATCTTTTTTCATCCTTTTGCTTGCTTTTAATCTTCTGTACATTTTTAATTTTCTATATTTATAAATATATATCTTATATCGATGTATTACATATTTATAACAAATGAATATTTATGTAGTAGTATTCTTCCAGGCAGAATTTAATGAAGTTTTTCTATTTTATCCAGTTTCACAAACTCTCTGTACAGTGGGAGTGTGTAGATAATTTACTTTGAGTTCATTTTCTATATAATACGGTTTAAATCTATTATGTGTTTGTATTGGTCCCATCTTTTCATGCTCCTTTTTGAAATCCTTTCCTGTCTTATTTTGGATTAGCTGATTAGTTTTTATGATTCCATTTTGTCTTCAGCAATCACTTCTCAGATAACTCATTGTTTTATTTTTTTAACGGTTGCACTAGCCAGTGTTTTTTGAACTTATCGTGCATCAGAATCACCTGGAGGGCTTTTAAACACAGAAACTCTCAGAGTTTCTGACTGGTTTGAATTTGCAGAGCTCCTGATATGTCGTGCTGATGTATTGGTTGTCCTTATAAGGCAAAGGGATGTTTCACTTTTAAAATTATTTACTTATTCTTTATTTATTGTTAATTGCCTTCGAAGGCTACCACTGGAGACCTGGTTCCCTATGAGTTAATCAGATTCAGTCTCAGGTTTAGCTTACAAGGAGATTAATGATGAAGTTAAACAAATTTAGTTTACAGTTAGACTAATAATAAAACTGAAAGTGAAGCCATCTCCTCCTCAGCGTTCACTCCAACATAAGCTCCACAATGTCAAGGATATGGATTTTATCTACTTGTGTATTTCCAGTCCTTAGGACAGAACCTGGAAAATTAGAGACGTATGATAAGCGTTTATGGAAATGAACTAGTGAGATCATATAGACACATCACTATATACATCAAAAATATATTTTTCAATTGAATTAACAGCTTTATAATTTCACTAAGAGACTTATACTCCAGTCTTCAGGAAAGATGATAAAGGAAAGGGATTAAGCTAATATTTGAGATATTTTTAAATCCCTCTCTGGGATTGTCCCTTTTTATTTGACTCTAGTCAGACATGCATTTTTGATATAATTTTATTGAGGAGCACTCCCAGGACAAGCAGAAAAAGGTTAGAGTGTCCTTGTACTAAATCCTTATTTAGTTATACACAAATTTCTGTTTGGAATGTAATATTAGTGCAAAAATGAGACCAAAGTGAGATGAAAGATGATTACGTGAAAGTTTATAACTTCCTAACTTTTATCAATAGATTAACAGCTTGATTTTAAACTAGATGTATTAATCAGGTTTCTCCAGAGAAACAGAACCAGCAGGATGTGTGTATGTGTATACACAAGCAAGTTCATTATATGTAGTTGGCTTGTGCGGTTATGGAGGCTGGTGAGGCCAAGTCTGCAGCGTGGGCTGGCAGACTGCAGACCGGCGAGAGGTGATGGCGCAGTTCCAGTCCACAGGAAGTCTGCTGGAGAATTCCGTCTTGCTCAGGGAAGCTGGTCTTTGTTCTATTCAGATCTTCAGCTGATTAGATGAGGTCCACCCTCATTATGGAGGGCAACCTGCTTTAACCAAAGTTCACTGATTTATTTGTTAAAGTCATCCAGAAACACCCTCCAAGTTGATGCATAAAATTAACCATCACACTAGGTAAATACTCTATGTCCTCTGATCTCAAGTTGCAACCAAAAATCAACTTGAGAAACAGTAATAAGGAAATGTATTTGCAGTACTCCAAAGACCGCACCATATGACTAAAGTATATGAGTTTCCCTGGTAAGTAAGTTTTATCTGAATAGCTGTTGTGAAACAGAACCCTGGTTATAAACAGCTGGTGTCTTCTGAGGTATTTTTGTTTTGTTATTTATTTCAGTAAAAGGGTGGAGTGAGCTTCATGTGTCGGGGGGCCAAGGCATCGGTCACCCCAGCTGCTCCCAGTGCCGCCCGCAGACGGCTCACCGCTGAGCCTTTCCCAAAATGCTCTTGGCTTAGGAGAGCTGCCTCACCCATGGTTCAGGCCCCTCCTCAGGGGCCTAGCATCCTAAACCTGGTCAACAGGAGGCACAAAACCAAGGGCCCTCGCCTCGAGAAGTGGGGCGGGCAACTCAGAAGCCGTGTTGTAGTGTCAGAGCTGTTGGTGGGCTCGCCCTGGGCTCAACTCAACTTCTCCCTGTACCCGTCCTGCTCACCTCCGCCTCACTGGTGTTTATCCCGAGAGCCCCCTAACCGTCTGCACACGAGTCTCCACCATTGCGTCTGTTTCTGACCCAAGATAAAGGCACCAAACGCTCGTCAAAGTGGGGTTAAACCTGCCAGCGATGAGAGTGGGGATCATAAGAATAGTGATATTCCTTATTAGGAGCATTTATTTATTTTTAACCTAAGAAGAAGGACTCCATAAGATTTTCTTCCTTATTACATTATGAATTTATTATTAACTATGTGTCTGTTTTCATGTGAATTACTAATTATGGTTTCACTATTCTCTTCTTCTCCATTATTGTTAATCAATGTCAATTATTGAGGCGTGTTTGATTACTTATTCAAAATATTGTTCAATGATCTTACCCATAAAATAGGATTAAGGTAATCATACGGGTATTACCCCTGCTTACTTCCATCGAGAAGGAATGGTGGCATTTTAGGCCTGAGACGCATATTTCATTTCTGTCATTATTTTTCAAATCCATTGAGCTCTCGTCTTGCTTGGTGACCTGTGTTTCAGCATTTGATATTGGAGAATGAACTGTAGATTTTATTTTCCTGGATTACAAATAAAAGATCTGATTTTTGAGCAGCTACCCAGTTTATGGGAAATCCCAGGATCAAGAAAGAATGTGTGGCCAGGTGCAATTGGACAGAATATTGTGAGAAGGAAAAATTTAGAAACACTTTCTATAAAAACCTCAGACCTGTATGCAGAATCAAGTGCCCACCACGGACGGAAGTGTCCAAGGGGCCATCTCAACTGTACTTGCAGTTTTACAGATTCTTCAGTTTCCTCACAGTGAAATGCAACATAATACCTACCACAAATATAGGATCCCTAACTCTCGATGGGGAGTGCTAAGACATTCACGAACTTCACCATCATTTATTGAGTACACAAAACATACATTATTATGTTCTGTACCAGGGACAAACAAAATGTATTTCACATGGTTCCTGTTTTTCAAAAGATGTCCAGTAGAGATGTCCTCAGTTCCCTGGCATTTAGTAATAAGCTTCTGATCTGCTATGGAGAAAGGGAGGAGACAGTTTATATTTGGCAGCTATTCAGACAAACATTGGGGCACGGTGAAAATTTATTTAGATAGTTCGTGTCTATAGACCAATCTTATGAAAACTGGCTGCATTTTCTGTCTCAAGCACCGTTGTTTTGTTCTCAGAGTCCTGTGACACTTGTGAACTCTTTAATTGTACTGTGACAAGGTTTTACTACCCGGTAGGACACCCACCCACGTGAAGTATGTTAACCTCATGATTTGTATTTTGTAACTGTATAATTTTTAATTATTTTGTGTTATTTTTAAAAAGAATTAGAATCAACATATATCACTTCTCAAGGGAGTGATAGCAGAATTCCACAGTTATTCCGGTGGCTGCTAACCTGGCAAAATATAATAACATTTATCCATTTTGCACAGCACTTCCATTATGCTTTTTAGTACCCTGGTGTAGGATTTGAAAACTTAAGTAATATTCATCAAGAAAACAGCACAGCAAGTAAGAACAATTTCTATAATGAAATCAAAGCATGACCCTGAAAAGCTCCTCGCAGGGAGGTGACACTATCGTAGTGTTTTTATACAGATATTGGGGTAGATATAGACAGATTTGCAAAATGGGAAAAAACTCTTCTAAGAGATTTCCTCTCTCTTTCCCAAACCCTTATCCCTCATTTTGGTGTTTTACCTCCTGGGCAAGCTATTTTTCTTTTTACCACCAGCTCCCATTACTTCAGCTGGTTCTGTTCCCCATCTGATAAGGTTTGGGAGAAAACAAAGACAAATGGGCATTCAGTCCTTCCCTCCTTTAACAGGGGCAGATGCTCCAGCAGAGAAGGAAGGAGACACTTCACCCACCCCTCCTGTAAACCTTACTGAGACAGACTCCCCTGAAAACTGCTAGCGGTGTTTGTTAGCCCAGGGGGCCTCAAGTATGGAATCCTTTTAGCAGGATGTGTCTTGTCTGTCTAGGATTGCTTATTTTAACAAACTTGAAACTTATGAGTTTATGGATCATGGCTTTCTTGAAAATGTCACATAACCTATGGAACTATTTGAGTATAAAATAAAGATGTTTTCTGCTGAAATGCTCCCTTCTTCATAAATAAGACAGCCACATAATTACTTGGGGTTTTCTTGTGTTAATCTGAGCAGGAGTGCACTCCAAAGAGGAAGAAGGACTGACTGAGCTGGTGGCCCCACACATCTCCCTGCCTTTTCCATGCCCTCTGGTCACTTGTGTCCCTGGAGGATTAGTAACGCTGAGACGGCGTAAGATCCCTACTTCTCCTCAGTCTGATCTGACGACCGGTGCTTCATGTCACCTCAACACCTGAACAGTTTCCTTCCAGGATCCATGTCAAATCGCCTCCAGAGCTACCATCCAACAGTCAGAACGGATTGTTGTAAAAACTGACCACGTGCTACCATGATAAAGAAAATGGTTATCAATGCATTATTATACCATGTAAGTTAAAGATGTGACTCCAATGAAAAAAATGAAGACTCTTGCAAAACCCAAGTATGTTATAGGTCTCTGGCTACACTTCAAATCACATATATTGGAATAATTTTCTTTGTACGTTTGTTTGAAAAAAATTGAACCACGATTCAAAGAAACACATTTTAATAGTTTTCCTCCTTGGTAAAAGAACTAATTATCAACAGGACACAAAAACAGAAGAAGGAAATATCTGCTTAGGAAAAGCTTTACTAAACCTAGTAAAATTTCTTATCTTCATTCTTAAGTAAACAAATACAAGTTTTCAGAAAGGGCTTAGTAGGGATTTCATAGAAGAGTACACATAAGTAGGAGTCTTGCCCACTTCTGATACAGGTTTGAACAAATTCAAGGAAAAGATTAAAACACTTTCTCTTACTCCAATTTTAGGTTTTTTGTTTACTTGGAAATAGAAAGCTTGTACTGACAGAATGAAGGCAGAGGTGTATTTAATTATGAAGAGCTTTTCTCCACTTTGAATTCACTATAAAAATGAAGGTCTGTGAAATAAACTATACTCCATTCAGGCATTTTTCGTGGATTATGATATTTCAGACAAAATCCCAAGGGGTAAATATGTTTCATCTTCCACAGGTACAAAAAATCTTCCAAGGAGCACTATTTTCCCACACATGAAAATATTTCCATCTCCAGTGAGCCTTGAAAATGTTACCCCTAGGAATAAGAAACTTTTCTAAGATTCTAAGGCCTTGTTCAGGACCCATCATGTCAAAGGCAGATTAAAATATATCATTTTCCCAACCGTGAATTTTACATTTCACTGCTTAGTCTAACTCTTCCTTTTCTTTCCCAAGATATAGAGATATTTCATTGTAATGATGATTATATTCTATTATTATCCTCATGGGACTAAAAAGGTAATAACAGAGATGTTGCCCTTGTTCAGAAATTATGCTCAGAATGCACCCGCATGTGCTCGGAAAGGCAAGTGCAGCAGTATTGGTTGCTATAATTAATTATGAAACTAGTTTCAATTTTTATATACACTAAAACCCAATTCAACATGCTTGTTATTGCTGAATTCATATAAACCATACGTCAAATTATGTCCCTCAGTGTGGATCTAGTGATTATAATCAATAAAAGTCTGAGTATTATGGCCTAGAAAATAACGTTTATCTGTCTGTGTATATCGGTGTGTGTGATGAGAAAGTAATGCTGGGAAAAATGAGAAACTGACTATAGCTTTTTTATTCAAAAACTATTTCTTTTAGTTAATATTGATATGAGCCACATTTGAACAGAAGTTACATAGAAAGTACATCACATTCCTATAAGAACTACCGGTTTTCTAACAATGTCTGAATGATACATGTTAGCAATCAGATAGCAAAGGACAGTGATTGAAGTTAACTCAGAAATAATCCAAATATTTAGGCAAAGTCGTGCATTTATATAAGTGTGCACACACGGACACTGTGTAATGCCTATTTTAGAACTCGAATCCGAATCTTAAGGATATAATACCATGTGGGGAAAAAAGTGAATCTCAACAGCCATGACATACATTGCATATAATCCCTTTATAAAGTTAAAAACAAGTGATAATTCTACATATTCCTAAAACGACTCCTGAGGAATACACAGGAATGCAAACAAACTCCACAAAGAGGAGCAGGGCATGGAGTTCTGGAGGACGGACCCCCGGCTGGTGGAGGCAGGAGAACATGCCGTGAACGCCTGTGGTTAGAGGCGGGTTTGTCCACATCCTGGCTTTCCCCACTTCCTTCAACTTTGTATTGATGGGAAAGTACACTCTTCACAAACGTACAGCCCCTTGAGCTTTCACAGACTGGCACACCTGGTCACCAACACTCAGACCAGAAGCGGAGCATTAGTTGTGAACTGGAAACCCCTCGGCTTCCTCCCAGTCGTCTCCCAGTCCCATCGAGAGGGACTGCTCTCCCCACTGCGAACATCACAGATTAGGTTCTGAAATCTACGTGACTGAAATCAGACAGTATGTGCTCTGGTGTCTGGTTTCTTCCTGACCGTTAGGTTTGTGAGGTGTGTCCATATTCTCAAGCCGTAGTTATGAAGGGTTGATACTTGTTGCTCTAGAGTTTCTCTGTGAGGAAATACCAGAATTGTCCATCTGTTCCACCGTGAAGGCTCCACACAGTTTCCAATGTGAGGCTATTGCAAACAATGCTAGAGCTAGTCCTGTGACCACGTGTACATGTGTGCAGTGAACACGGATCTAGGAGACAGTTGCTGGGTCACGGGGTCTGCGGATGTTCAGCGCAAGTAGGTCCTGCTGAATGGTTTTCCAGGATTGTGCAAGTGACACTATCATCACCATCACATTCCGTATCTGTGCCAACATTTCTTAGTTTTCGTCATTTTTCTGCATCTTAGCCACTCTCCTAGGTGTCTAATGGATATCCCTTGTGGTTTAAATCCGCATTCTCCTTTTCATTAGTGAGGCGGAACTTCTTTACATACATTTATTGTTCATTTGATACACTTGTGAAATGCATGTGCACACGTTCTGCCACTTTTCTAGTGGGTTTCCACCTCTTTCTTGTCCATCTGCCTGTCTGTATCTGGAAATGAGTCCTTTGTCACGTGTGAGCATTGCAAATAACTTCTTCTGCTCTGTGTGTTGCCTCTTCATACTTTTAATGGTGCTTTTAGCAACCAAATTTCTTATTTTTACTATACACCAACTTGCAAAATTTTCTTTTATGTTATTGATCTCTCTTTCTCCTTGAGGAAATAGTTTTCTCCTCCAAAGTCACATGATAATTTGCTATGATTTCTTTGAAATATTTTCTTTCACCTCAGACTTACATCCGTGATTGTGTGTGCTGTGAGGTAGGACTCAAGATTTATTTTTCTCCACAAGAATATCAACTGATCTGGCACCATTCATTGAAAACACCAACCACTTCCCCACTTCACTGGATTACCTTTGATTTCAGTGGTGAGTTATAAGCGCTAATTACATTGTTGCAAATAATTAAATTAAAAAATCAACTAAATGAAGATAGACTATGAGTGGACCAACGATGAGAGTATATAAAGAGCCAAGGATCATGTTTAATCCAATTCTGACTATCTTGTACATGATAAATAAATGAAACGAATAAAAGTACACATAAAGAATGTAGGTGAGTCAGACCATAAAGTTACGGTTCTTACATCAGACAGTGTCTGGCTGGGAGGAGAGAAATCACACAGGTACATGATAGAGGGTCTAACACAGGGAGGCATTTACATGGTGCGGGGAAGTGAGAGCAGAGAGGCTTTTCTCTTACATTCCAGGTTGTATTATACCCAGAATGATTGTCTACAGAAAACGGCATCCCCCCAGGCCTGGGGACAAGGGGCTCGCATTCTCGCTGACCTCTGGACTCTGACCCGATCACCCCCACATCTGTGGCTCAAGGAGGCTGGTGCTGTGTGTGCCCCACGGAGCTGGAGCTGGAGGGCCTGCCGGGCTCTGGTAAAGTCGCACGTGCAGCAAGGAGGCAGAAGCACGGAAGTTTCCTCTCATCCGCCCTCCTTTCCAGTCTGTCCCCAACGCCCTTCATTGGCAGATGGCGACAGACGGCCACCACGCAGAGCAGCACTGGCTTGTGTAGAGTCCTCAGCTTCAGCATGAGAAAGCAAAAGAAGGTGGAGCAGATTTGCAACTGAGAGACAAGAGGTTGATAATGGCACAATAATAAAACAAATTTAAATACTAAAGAATACTGTACTATTTCATTCACACTTTCATTTAGATTTGTTTAAATTAAATACTTAAAGATGTGTATTAAAAATAAATCAAAATAGTAAGTTACCTCATTCAGAGAGTGTTTATAATTTATGGCACTGAACTTTGCATGTTTCCCAAGGTCACGTTGTTTAGTAAGCATTTTTCATTTCTTTTAATCCTATGGATTTCTGTAACACAAATTTACTACTTAAGTGTAATGAACTGCCTTGTTAATGTTTATAATCTAAAAGCTTTTCCATTTTCTGGTGCATTATTTTTCATTACCTAAATGTTACTCTGTCTCCATCTTCTTCTTCCAGTGTTCACTATGGTTCAAACTTTGAAATGGTCACCAACACCATCCCAATGTGTCAAAATAATTTCAGCCACTTCCTTTCTAACTTACTTCCTTTAAAATCATATTTTCACATGTATTCCCATTAAAGATAACAAAATACAAAACTTTGTGATAATATGTAAATGAAACATTGCATGTCTCAGCCATTTAGGGAATGATGTGGGAAAAAATAAAAATCCTTATTTGAGTTGTATTGTCTTTGTGTGTATGGCCCTAGAAAATGATTAAGAGGCTATTTAAAAATATGTTACAAGCTTATGCAGGCTGCACATAGCCACCTGGAAGGAAGGTAAGCACACACAGGACATAATTCCACCCTACATACATGGACTGATTCCGCTGACCTCCCACAGGAAGAATGAGCTAACACAGTGAAAAAAATCCATAAAAGAAGGTGATTGACTTCATGTAGGCCAAGAAAATATCATCATTAACTGTATTTATTCCTCCATTTATTGATTTGCTGCATCATAGAAATGTATAAGCACAAATTAAGCTTTAGGAAGAGATAAAGAAAGAAAAAGAACAAAGAACATAACTTGTGGAAAGAGGCTTATTTCCCTAAGCCTGTCTCAAAAGACAGTAGCTCTCAAATTTCCATGGAATAAAGTAAGCTTTGATTGTAATGTCCCAAATATTGCAGATCTCATTAAGTGGAGTAATAAAGTGAGAATTAGTCTGAGCCATTGTGAAAAATAAAAAAAAACTGACATGACCAGAAAATAGTAGTTTTTTTCCTCTGTTTTTATAATGATTGTATGCACAGATATTCCTCTGAAAATTAATTTAAAAGAAAATATATTAAACTATCTGGTTGGTGGTTTCTGATATAGGCAAAAAAAAGAAATAAGCTATTTCGAAGGTACCTTATCATTTTATTTGTCGAATTTGTGCTGACGCCCACTGAGGGACCATACAGATGACCAGAGCGCTAGTTCACATTGCGAGGTAGGATTAATCACGAATTCTAGAGTCCTGTACCAAAAAAAGTTTCTATCAACAAGGCTAGTAAGCCAATAAATGAAACTTCCGTTTCACTTTTTTGCTGCTTGTCTTTCTTCACCACTGAGCTGGCTGTTGGCTGTCCGAGGTTGGCAGAAACAGGAAGAAGGAGCATGAAATGACTCCCAGGGCAGCTGGCTGCTGGGGAGGGAGGGTCTCAGCACAGACACCACAGCTGCTGCCTTCACGTCCTCTCCAAGTTAGGGAAGAACAGAAAACACAGGTGAATGAATATGATTTCCAGAAATAGCTAGATCAATTCTTGAGACAAGTCGGAACTTGAGGAAATGGAAGTATACTCCATTTTCTTCTAAAAGTTTCTACTTTGATTTGTTAAAACTGGATAATGAAGATAGAATTATAATAAATTAACACACACATATATACGTATACGTAAACATAAGTCTGTGTAATTTAACATATAATGAGTATATATATATATAATAAATTGAGGGACAGTGTGGATTTAAATTCACATTTTCTAAAGCCTTTTTTATTTTACTGTGGCCTCTGTGTCAAATCTCATCAGACTCTTTCCCGAACTAGTTGAAGAAAATAGTCATTCAACAAACCGTGCAGGACGCCTGGACCCGTAGTGCCTTCCCACTACCCCTTTTCTGGTCAAGCAGCCGCCCTCTCAAACAACAACGTTTAAGGGTTTGTACCTAAACACACTTGTTGACAGGAGACCATGTTAGAACTGAGGACACTGACAAGAGCAAGACATGACAGCTGAGAGACTAAACAGAAGAGAAAACTAAGGTATTAATGAACAACAATAAGACTTCAGGAGAACTTAGTTCTGGAGCCTGCAGTTTGGGGCCTCATGGTCCCTGATGTATCACTTAATCAAACACAGTACAGTAATTTGGTTGAATAATAAGTATCTTTGAATCATCAAATCCACTGAATCCATATCATACACGAAAATAATAATAATAGTTTACATTTATTGATTGATTATAAGATAGGCAGTGTTCTGAATGCTATTTGGCCTTGTAAGACATTTTGGCTTAAATAACCTTCAACCATTGTAACCACTCTTTGTAGGAGGTTTGTTAACATTCGTATCTATAGTTTAGGAAATTAATATAAATAAAAGTTAAGTAAATTGCCAAGAACACATCATTTGTGGGTGGAAAAGTAAGGTTTTGAACCAAAAGAACATTGCTTGGAAGACAGAATATTTAATCCCTAACTGGAGAATGAGATACAGTTGAAATAAAATGTAGAATTTATTTGTTTTCTGAAAACTAACTTAAATGGAAGTGCACATATACCACAAAAGATACATTACTGTCTGTGTTATTGGCACCACAACAAGCAAAATCCCAAAACACCCCGCCATGCTGAATCACTTTAGAAAGGAGAGTTCATAAACATATTATAGTTATAGATGTAATCTTAATTAGAGTTGTGGGACTCATTTTAGATATTTTCAGTCTATAAATACAGTCAATCTAAGCTTTTAAAATGATATTACCACTTCTGCTCTTACTGTTTATTCACGAAAGCATTCTTTCAATCTACACCCATCTGCTTATCGATAATTAGATGCGCAGGCCCTGCGCCGGGAACCGGGGGAAGAGAAAAATCAGCGCCACCGTCTCCCTCCTCGGAGGCTTGAGTCTGGTCTAGAAAGACAGACTGACGGATGGGTTTATCTCCGTGAGAACACAGCAGTCTGCAGGGGGCGTTCAAGGAGGAAGGAAGGGGATGCCGGTGCGCCCGGCTGGGGGAGGCAGTGAGGAAGCCCTCCTCCAGGCCCGGCGGTGGACGGGCCACGGGCGCGGGGGGCGGCAGAGCGGGCGCCGGAGACGGCCTCCCGGGGGCAGGGGCGGCCTGGAGGAGGGGCCGCGGGTGGGGTCAGCGGGGGCCGGAGCCGGTGCCCGAGGGACGGCCTCCCCGGGGGCAGGGGCGGCCTGGAGGAGGGGACGCGGGTGGGGTCAGCGGGGGCCGGAGCGGGTGCCGGAGGGACGGCCTCCCGGGGGCACTGGGCGGCCTGGAGGAGGGGACGCGGCTGCCCGAAGGACGGCCTCCCGGGGGCAGGGGCGGCCTGGAGGAGGGGCCGCGGGCGCCCGAGGGACGGCCTGGAGGAGGGGCCGCGGGTGCCCGAGGGACGGCCTCCCGGGGGCAGGGGCGGCCTGGAGGAGGGGCCGCGGGTGGGGTCAGCGGGGGCCGGAGCGGGTGCCGGAGGGACGGCCTCCCGGGGGCAGGGGCGGCCTGGAGGAGGGGACGTGGGTGGGGTCAGCGGGGGCCGGAGCCCGTGGAGGCCGGGCCGGGAAACCGCGCGGACGCGCTCGCCCTGTGTCCCGCAGGGACAGGCGTCTTCGCGCAGGTCACATGGAGGGACGTGGACGCGCAGTGCGAGGACTCACCGTGGAAACGTCGTGGTGGGAGGACAGTCCGGGTGGGGTTCGGGGCAGGAGTCCCAGAAGCACCGATGCGGGGTGGTGGGGGCTAGAAAAGGAGGACGAGTGACACGACGGAGCGGGCAGGTGACTCAGGACTCGAAGACCGGTTGCGGAGGTGTTGGGGGGAAGAAGGGTGCAGTGAAGACTTGCCGGCAGGTGACTTCTGTGCCGGGGGAGGATGGTGACACCGGGATACGCAGCACACTACAGCGAGTTGAGGGAGGACACATGTTCCAAGATTCTTGGTTGTTGTCTCTGAGAAATTTCTCCCTTTCTCTTATGAGAAACCATCTGGAAGCACCCCACTTTTTCTGCATCTGGTGCTGTAGTAGGAGATGTGAAGCCTAGAAATCCTGCAGGCATCTTCCTTCCAGCCAAGCCCTGAAGGGACCTACAGGAAGAGAGAGCTATGGGGATAAGTAGAAAGTTCTGGAGTGGCCCTCCCCTGGGCCTCCAGTTACCAGAGCAAGGAAAAAGTGTTATCACTTAAGCACATCCAGTTGTTGATGTGAAGCATTTTATCCATATTCTCCCTGATAATGTTTTCTCCTGCTAATTTTAACACAATAGAAATCTATTATAATTTGAATTATCCATGTCCTTGGCAAATTAAAACCAAATATTTACCTTTGATGTTGCATGTGACACACACACACTCACCGTCTGCTTTCTCATTGTTTCCTGTGAAGAGTTGCAGTTGTCAGGATGAAAGGCAGCTCCTTGAGTAGTACTTACCATGAGGAGGGAAGGAAAGCCCACCGCCACTACGGGAGTGGTGCCAGTGCAATGAACAGCCAAGCAGAAGGGGTCTGGGGAAGGCAGCACGTGGAGCTGCGTCTACGTAGTTTCAGTTCTGTTCCAGACATCACGTCAGCAATCACGTCTCCCTCAGAGTGAGGGAGTTTCCCCTTGGTGAAATCTGGAACATTCTGGATAATTTAGTTTAAAAAATATTACTTGAAATATCTGACTAAACAAGAGTAGAAATTTGGGGTATTAGTTTATTCTGATCACCTAAATAGCCACAATATTCTTCACATGAAAATCGGTTAAATTACCACACAAACACAGACACAATCTTTGGTAAAATCACTGTGATAAGCCATGTAGTAGTCCCCAAAGATGTCCAGGTCCCAATCCTTAGAACCTTGTGTGGCAAAGGGACTTCACGGTTGTGGTTGGCGAAGGATCTTGAGGTGGACTTATTACCCCAGACTATCTGGGTGGGCCGCGAATGTCATCACAAGTGGCCTTTAAGAGGCGGGCAGAGGGAGATTGGACCACACAGGAGAAGCAGCAGATGTGATGATGGAAGTAAGAGGTTGGAGTTAAATGAGGAAGAAGTCAGGAGAGGAGGAATGCAGCTGGCCGCCAGAAGCTGAGTAAGTAAAGCAGCAGGCTTCTCCTCAAGGCTCCAGAAGAAGCAGCCCCATCAACACTTATGGTGGCCCGGGAAAACTGGTTTCAAATGTCTGGCCTCCAGAACTGTACAAAAACACATTTGTATATATATTTTAATGAGAAAGATTGTCCCTGGGCTAACGTCTGTCCCCATCTTCCTCTATTTTGTATATGGGATGCCGCCACAGCATGGCTTGATGAGCAGTGCGTCAGTCTGTGCCCGGGATCCAAACCCATGCACCCCGGGCTGCCGAAGAGGAATGCATGAACTTAACCACTATGCCACTGGGTCAGTCCCGTAAATTTGTATTTTTTAAGCTCCCAAATTTGTGGTAGTTTGTTACAGTGGCATGGGAGACTAATACAATCACCCAAGCTTTTCTCCTTGAGATACCAAATAAACCAACTTTGCTGAATACCTTAAAGAAGAAAGAAAAGTTGTATGGCATCTAAGGAAACCTAACAAGGAGATCCCTCCAAGAAAAGAAGCTTGGTGGGATCAAAGAATGTTCGTGGAGCATCTAGTCCTTTGCTTTTAGGGTCCTTCTTTTCCTCTAGAATCCATCATCTTGTCCCAGAGCTGTGCCCTGTCTTTCTAACCTTCCTTTCGGAGTTCCTCTCCTCCCAGGATTGAGAGCCCACCCTGGTTTCACGTTACTGGAGCTATTGACCATAGTCTATCCACCAATTATTCAGCATAATCTGCCTGATAAAGACTCGGCCTTCATTGATTTTATTTTATTATTTTTATTTATTTATTTATTTTTGTGTGAGGAAGACCAGCCCTGAGCTAACATCCATTGCTAATCCTCCCCTTTTTGCTGAGGAAGACTGGCCCTAGGCTAACATCTGTGCCCATCTTCCTCCACTTTATATGGGACGCCACCATGGCACGGCTGACAGGCAGTGCTTTGGCGGGCGCCTGGGATCCGAACTCACGAACCCTGGGCTGCCAAGCGCGAACTAAACCGCTGCGCCACCGGGCGGCCCCCATCGGCCTTCATTGATTTTAATGGAACACAGAAGCTTTGCTTGGCTGTCTTAGTCATTTTTATTATTTTCCTGATAGAGAAAATTAAAATGTAACTGACACACCCTTAGGATAGTGCAAGTTCACATTTTGAGACTGGCTCAGGGATTCTTAGACAGTTCTGATGTGAAGTACCAGTGACTCTGCAGACTCCTGTCCCCCAGTCACTGGGAGAGAAGGTGAAGGGAGCCCCAGCACCTCTCTCCCACCATTCAGAAAAACTCTGCTGGTATTTGTTGCATATGTTGGGGCTCAAGGCAGGCCGCCCCGAGATGCACACTCTGGTATGCGGATTATTTCCAGCTGAAGACAACAAGGCTCGGAAGACTCAGGAGGAACATTCGACCTTCCCCCAAGCTGCCTAAAGAATTTCACATAGAAGGCCTGACCCAGGAAGGAGCTAACACCACGAGGTAACTCTAGTACAATGTAAAATAGGTGTGATAAGAAAGGCACCCACAAGCCCATCTTATCAAAATTCTGTCTGTCAGGCCACATGCTCTATAGGTGGCCCAGCAAAAGTTGTCTAACAAACATTTGCTGTTCCATCTCTCTGTGAATTGCCTTCCCCCCCTTTGAAGTCCCAAACCCCCCCCCCAACACCCTCCCTTGTCTTTAGCTGAAGATGGTATTTAAGGTGGTGACTTTGGTGATTGTGGTGAGTTGCTCAGTTTTCCTGGGTTTCTCCCATGTATACATACTATTAAACTTTATTTTCTCCTGCTAACCTGCCTTTTTAATTATTTGACCAGCCATGAGGATCGGGGGAGAGTCTCCCTCTTCCCATACACATAGATTGGTCTCGATACATGCAATTTCATCTTTGCAAAGAAATCCTCAGCTCTCAAAATTTGAAATAATATGTGGTCCGTTGATCCAGCACTCTCCTGTCTAATATTCAAAAGAAACCTATATGTTATTTGCTTTTTATTAGACAAGTATGCTTTAACTTTTGAAAAAAAATCACTTGTTAAAGATATTATTTCTTGCATTTACTATTTGGAAAGTGCTTCAAGAAAAACCAGCCTGGATCCACCTTCCACTAAACACAGAGAGAGAAAAAAGCAACTTTCTCCTTCGTCTGAATATTCACATAGTCTATTGTAAAGCCACTTACAACCCTCTGGGGTAGTTTGTCAGGACATCTCTCCCTTAGGGTTTGTCCGCAGAGCCACTGAGCTGTCTCCGGCTCCATGACTCACACCCCTGGACTGGGAACAAAGCTGCGGTGGATGGTTGAGGCAGTGCATCAGGCTCAGGTGGCAGGGGTTGACTCTACACAAAACTGAGGTTTATTTCAAGTGTCTGACCTTGAACGATTTTTTTAGGAAATATCTTTAAGCCTCGATTTCCTCATATGTAAAAGAAAGAAAATAGTTGCTGTGTCAGGTGGGTGTACAGTAACTGTCCAGCACAAGTAAGTGTTGCATAAATTACAGCTGTTGTTACTCAGCTACACAGTAACAAATAAATAGCTGTTCTGTGTTTTTGGTTTAGAAATAACACGTTAGTTTTTCCCAACAAATTGCTCGTTTTTTCAAAGCATGCATTGTATTTTTTGAGTGAATAAATGGAAGATGGTGTTTGTTTAAAAATTTTTTTAATGGCCTGAAGCAAATGCATTTTTATATATGCCATGAAATTTATAAAATGAATCCAACTATTCAAATGTAATTAATTTCCTACTTTTGCAACAAAAATCTAGAGCCAAATGGAAAGGACAGTAATAAGTACCAGAGACACAATTTTTTTTTTTTTTTTTGCGAGGAAGACCAGCCCTGAGCTAACATCCGTTGCCAATCCTCCTCTTTTTGCTGAGGAAGACAGGCCCTGGGCTAACATCTGTGCCCATCTTCCTCTACTTTATATGGGACGCCACCACGGCATGGCTGACAAGCAGTGCGCCGCTGGCGCCCGGGATCCGAACCCGC
This sequence comes from Tapirus indicus, assembly GCA_031878705.1. NCBI lineage: Eukaryota > Metazoa > Chordata > Mammalia > Perissodactyla > Tapiridae > Tapirus > Tapirus indicus. Next base: position 93,956,853 of record CM062928.1, on the reverse strand, counting down.
GAACCCTGGGCTTCCAAGCACGAACTAACCTGCCGCACCACCGGGCCGGCCCCCACAGTTTTTAAGATAATGGTAGGAATATGTTTTAAATTGCCTTAGACTTTGTTTTTTTGAAGTTGGAATGGGGAAGGTTTGTGCTAATTCAAAATGCAAACACCATATTAATTGGTAGTTTCAGGTAGGAAAAAAGGCAAAGGCTTATTCTATTTTCTTTAGAAATATTAAATGTGAATTTAAAAATCACTTAAAGTAGCACCGTCAATGGATGGTTTTATTACCGTCTATTCCCCTCTCATTTGACTGTCTTACTGAAGTCTGGATCTGCAATCTAACCTCCTTCTTTCCAAATAATGACTACACCATAATGGGTTGTTAATTTTAATTAAATTCACTGGGCTAAATTTTGCTGTCCAGAACTTCCTCTAAACGCCTGTAGTCATCACAGATCATTCTACCTGAATACAGAAGAGCCATTTGGCCCTTTGTGACTAGAGACATTATAAATTAGTGGTTTTATTATAAAGAAGTGTTAGGTCATATATTTTTTGGTTTAGCCCCGTGTCTGTAATATTTCATTTTCTTAGTTATTTCAGATCCAGCTTTACAATCTAAAAATTGAACTTAACACCACGAAATTCCTAAAGACAGAAATATTTGGTTTGTTCTTGAATTTGCTACTTTCCTCGCTGTAGTAGCCACACTAACCTGGAATGACTAAGGCTTTCCTTTGTTTTTGTTACATGGAGAATATTTGTTGAGTGCCAAGTATTAGATACACTATGTACAAGATGCAGGTTCTTGACATTATTGAACTTAGTCAAATGAGAAATATCCAGTAAAAGACAAATTATACTCTGAGTGGGCCATCTGCATGCTATAATTTTAGGGCCCTGAGAAAGGAGTCATCCTATGTGCAACCCAAAATACTCCTCAGACTTTGGTTTAGTGCTCAAAATTCTACCACAAAGATGGTTTTCTGAGAACACAGAGTCATGAAACATTTATACATTGGGAGATAATTTGCTAAAATGTTATTTAGCAAATTTAACTTAATACACATGTTAAGCAATACTTCAGTCATCACTCTCTAAGCCAGCCCATCAGATTGTTCTCAAGTGGCAGTCAGGTGATGGGGAGTCTGCTGGAGGAGACCCTCCGACGGCAAAAGAGGAGTCTGAGAGCATCGAAGGAAACACCGTCAGCTTCCATTCAGACTGTATTTCCTGGAGAAGAATACTCCTAAAAACTTCTTCCAGGTTATCCAAAGTAACCATCTTTCCTAAAGGGAGTAAAGAGGGAAAAAGCAAAGACATTGAATTTTGTAGTAAATCCCATCAGCACATAACTATAGCCTCCAAAGACGCCCTTAACATAGCCTAGTCCGAAAGAAATTACATTATGTTGCCTGAAATAAATATGAACGCAATATTATTTTCACAATTATTTTACTTTATAAGCTTCTGATCTGTGCAGATCATTCCGGTCCTTCTAAGACATAGAAATAAATAAATTATCTCATTAATTCTGAAGCAAAATTCACTGAGGAAAAATATTCCCCATATAGCAACTATATTGAGACTGAAAAAGTCATGTTCCTCAGCATATTGTTTATTTGCCTGCCAACCCTATGAAAACACTCACAATTTTTAAAGAAGGCACTACTTCTGCACAAGATGGGATTGATGCACAGAGAAGTACAGAAATATCAGCCACCAGCCAGCACAGAGATGCACGTGGAGCAGGCGGGCAGTGCGGGCTGCCTGGCATCACAGCACATTCAGGACGCTGAGAGGTGGGAGCTCCTGGGCTAATCCAGCCACAGAGGCTACCTGGAGAAGCCCACCTCCGTGCGGGGAGCAGGTGCATTTACTATAAAGAAGACGTTCCTGTGCTCTGAGCGAGTTTGCCGGTTACAGTTGGTGATTTACTTACACACTGAATGAAGATACTCTCCTGTTAAATTATGACCATGTGCAAGTATTTTTATGGGGAAAAATAAGCTCTGTTTTATTGCTATCAAAAACAACTTGTGAATGCTGTTCATTATGGGTACAGATTACAAAGGTAATTATGTCTGTGGACCAAAAAAAGAAATCATGAAGAGAGAATTTCAACCTGTCCATGTGATCCTGAACTTAAAGAACTACATTGTCCCAATTATCAAGGATGTGCTGTCCAGAGGGAGGCCAGGAACCCAAACAGAGCTGACAGCACCACCACAGAGAAGGCCACCACAGCCTTGATGAAAGGGGAGACGTCCACCACAAATCAGTAGACTTGTCTCCAGAGGGTCTGCACACCACCCCACGGCGCTGGGTGAATCTGAGAGGGTAAGTTGAAAGAGAAAACTTGTGTGAAAAAACTTCTAAGTCAGAACCTCCCAGCTATCCTTGAATTTTATGTGGACCACAGGATCTTCAAGTCTCTTTTCACTTGAAAAATATGTTTAAAAAGAGGTTTATATGATAGTCAAGGGAGAAATCAGAGCTTGAGCCACGATCTCCTCGTCTGTAGCCCAATGACCTTTCTCTGCGCAGCCCTGGAACCCAAGATCTTGCAGACTCAGATGCATGGCCCGCGATGCTGCAGGACAGGATGTCAGCATTCACTTGAGAAACAGGGCTTTGTTTGCATAACACACATTTGCCTTTCCAGCACCGGTTTCCACTAGGCTGTTGGAAATGACCAATTAAGAAACTATTTATTTGCTCCCTGTTTATTGTGATGATGGTTTAGTTGGAAAGAAATATACTGTATTAGGTCCTATGTTCTAACTACCTTGAAGTCACCAATACAGTGAATTGGATGGTTAATCAAACACTGAAATCTTCACCTTATATGACTCACAGAAGAACTAAAACCAAACACGCTCTAAAAATGATCTCCTCCTCCTGCTGCCTGTTTTAGATGAAGAAGCTCGAAGCATCTTTCACAGCAATAGTGAAAACACTCTCTCAGCTCCCCCACTCATCTCCTGATAACCTGTTAAAATAACACTGCCTCAATTACGGCGTCATTTGTTATGCATGATATAATAGACTGCAAATATAAAGAGGTATTATCATTACTTTTGTCCTTTGTTCTTTCAGGCAAGAATATTGCGTACTTCTTTACTTTGACATTTATTGCTTCGAGATTGGTAATAGAATGGTTTGTGTGGCTCATTATCTTGAATGATGATAATATTAGAGGCTGGGGAGCCTGTGTTCTCTAAGTAAAGTAAAGACTTCGTATAATTTAGCAAAGGTTATTACTGGACAACTACCCAGAATACAGTTCGTCTAATAAAGTTTAGTCATATCCAGTCTTAATAGAACATTTACTATGGTTTCTAGGAAATTAGATCAGGTAGTATTCATATATACTTTTGCTGCTACTTTTCACAAGTTTACCCTGAATGTTTCATAGGTAAAAATTAAAGAGACATAATTTGCCTGTAGTAGTGGAAGAAATAAAATGCAAATTTATTAGGTTTTGAATTATGGAGTTTTATTTTATTTGGTAAAACATGTGTGTATTAGTAAATTTTAGTTTCTTACAGTACAAGGACCCGAGGTCATCCCTCTCTCCTGACAGGCAGCATTCTTCTCTGCGAGGCATCTCCAAGTCCTTCACAGCTACAACCAAACATTCCATAAAGTTCAAATGAAAAAGAAAAGACTTCAGCCAGAAAGGAACATAATTTTTCCATAAGGAGTCCAACTGGTTATGTCTGCAAAGAAAAGCATTTTTCTATATGGCAGTGGCACATAATATGGGGAGAAAAATAAGAAGGGAAAAATCTCTAACTCCTAAAGAAAAGAATGATTTTAATAGTAGGGATTCAAGAGAAAACACAAATTTAAATAGTGACACATAATAAAATGTGTTGGCCAGGGGTCTGGCAATGGGCTAGTCACCTGTTAAATAATAGCCAAATTTGGTCAAGTGGGGCCCAACATTCCCATGGATTTGATCCTGATATTGTTATTTGTTCAGTACCTGAGAAGGTAGGTTAAAGGTGGATTCCATTTTAGTCTACATAGGAGTATGGAGACCTTGGGGAAACCTCAGTTCAAAACTTCTGGAAGCAAGTAAGGCGAGCATGGTGACTGTTAAAACACTGACTCTTTGGCCAAAGTTGTCTACCAATGTGACCACATATGAATAAGAAACAAATTTAAATTTACAACCAGTAATAATTAAGAGAAGTAAAATTTCTACCAAAAATCTTGTATTTGTGATTCTATTCTTTTTCAGTAGAATGTTACGCATTTGGCATGTTATATTTGTTAATTTATAGATATTTCATTAAAATTCCTTTTTCCTGATGAAATGTCTTCTTCTTAATATCTGTACTAAAATATAATATTATACATGTTGTTATTGTTGAAATAGGAATGTGTCTAATATTTTATTAGGCCAATTTGCAACATATAATACTTTGGCGAAGTGGCTTATTTTGTCATGAGGAAATATCATTCTAAAAAATCTATGAAATAAGATACATCAATTTGGTTAAATTCAGCAGATCCATACTGAGTGCCCAGAATATGCTAACTGCTGTAGCTATTGCTGAACATAATTTTCCACCAGGACGTTGAACCAAGTGAATCAAGAATGTCAAAATTTTAAACTACAATTCAAAGTATATGTGGAATTGTTTTATCAAAAATTACTTTTGTTCATCAAGCAACTTTTGAGCAGCTAAGCTTGTGATTTTCTTTCCTTAAGCAATGCTATAACAATTGAAGTTTAATGTGCCAAAACCCTACGTGTATGGGAGGTTTTGTGCAATAGTAGGAGAACTTAATTACTATTGAACAGAAATATTTCAGACCCACTAAAGAGCGAAGCTGTGTATTGATTGACATTGTCACGTGCCATCTGGATCACTGCATCTTGTTCACTGTGCGTTCAGCCAGTGTAAATAGAAAACATTTTTCATGGCGTGACTCCATACAGATGCCTTGTGAAGCATCACGCTATTGGATAACCCCTGGAAATTGAACCCTGCAATAGACCTAGGGTAGTTCTGGTACTTCTGGTGAAGGCAGACTAAGCCAGTGTTACAACCACCATTCACACTTTCATCAAAATGTCCATCAAATAGATATTAACAGAACAAATGAAAAATGTTGACCTAGATAAAAATGAATGACAGCTTCGGTACTCTAATTATTCACAGATCTGTAAGGTAGACTAAATAAATACTACATGCCAAGTAGTATCCATTATCACAAGACCAAAAATTTAAAGAAGTTGTTTAGTTATCTACTGCAGCACAAAATATTATCCTAAAATTTCACTTTAAACAACACATGTTTATCATCCTATTATGCTGACACAGTTTCTGTGTCAGAAAACTGGGCACAGTTGGGCTTGGCCCCTGCTTCCTTGTCTCTCCTAAGGCTGCAGTCAGGATGTCAAGGGGGCTGGGTATGACCCCCCATCTCCTTGGTTCTTGGCAGGATTCGGTGTCTTCGGTGTTCTTGGATGGAGGGCCTCAGCTCCTTACTGGCTGTGGCTGAAGACTGCTCTGGTTTTCTGCCATGTGGAAGCCTCTGCTAGGTAGCTCGCTCCATCAAAGCCAATGGGGGCAGAGGGGAGAGGATGCTTGCAGGTGAAAACAATTTCCTGTCACTTAATCGTGGGAGTTTCATTCCCTCAGTGTTGCCATATTCTATTGCTTAGAAGCAAGTTACACAAGGGGAGTGGATTACATAAGACTGCTGACAACAGGAGGTGAAGGTCATTTGGGGCTGTTTTAGAAGCCACCTGCCGCAGAAGCTGAGAAGAGAAAGTGATTAAGAGAATTTTTTCCATGATGATGAATTATACTTCTAACACTTCTTGGAAAGAATTTCTATACTTAATAATTGTGTTTGTGTCAATCACTGGACTAAAAGCATTGTCCAACTCATCTAATTTACCCTTCAAAGAAACAGTGTAATTTGGGCTTCATTGTCCCATTTTATAGATGAAGAAAATTAAAAGAGACATATCTGGTAATTTGTCCAAGGGCACATGCCCACCAATGACACATTCACTATGCAAATCCAGATTGTGACCACACAATCAAGGATATCAAACACCACACTACACAACTTTATGGAGGAGGCTGCATTTGAACTGTGATTTCACACTTTGTAATGAGTAGAAAGACAGGTATAGAGGAAAGCAAAATTAAAGGCATAAAGTGAGAGAAAGAGGCTTTCTTTCCATGAAAAGAATTAGGTCTTAAGTTGGGGTATTAAAGTTAGTGTGGAGAAAATGAAACAAATGCAAAAGTGTTAAAGAGGAAGCATAGAATGGTCAGATTTCTGATTGAAGTTAGACAAAATCAAAATCCTTGGCTCCTATAGTGTGTAGATAGTATGTAGATAGATTGAGATAGCATGTAGATAGCATGAGCTAGTATGTAGATAGCACGAGGTAGCCTGTAGATTAATGAGATAGCATGTAGATAGTATGCAGATGGCATGAAATAGTATGTAGGTAGCATGAGGTAGCATGTAAATAGTGTGTAGATGGCACGGGGTAGCATGTAGGTAGTATGCAGATAGCATGGGGTAGCATGTAGATAGCATGAGACAGCATGTAGATAGCATGAGGTAGCATGTAGATAGGATACAGGAGGCACGAGGTAGGATGTAGATAGTATGTAGGTGGCATGAGGCAGCATGCAGATAGTATGAGGATAGCACGATGCATCATGTAAATAGCATGAAGTAGCATGTAAATAGCATGTAGATCATATGTAGATAGCATGGGGCAGCAATGAAGCCATAGGATTGCTCTATTGCTTTGAGCTAATGTATAACTTCTTTGATGAAATTCTTTGTCAATAGTTAGCACCCAGTAAGTATTACTTAGTAATATTACTGCTTTTTTTCCAACAGAACTTGGGAAGATGGTAAATGCAGAAAACAAAAAAGAAAGAAGAATCAAAGACTATTGACATGAGGAGATAAATCATAAATGAGAAATAAATATGTACAGTAAATACAATCATAAAATAATTACAAATTAGCACAACAATATAATTTCATTTTTAATCATTACATTGGCAAAAAAAACAATTAACTAGTTCATTCTAGTGAGGGTACATTGAGATAAATGTTCTCATACAATATTTTAGAATAATTATTTTTATACAGAATGCAGTGAACATTTTATTTATTTTACACTTTATTGTGGAAAATGTCAAACCTTTGCAAAAGTAGAGAGAATGTATAATGAATCCAATATACTCTCACTCAGGTTCAACAATTATCAATTTATGGTCAAATTGTTACATCCTTACCCCTAACGTATATGATCATTTCAAAGCAAATTTCAGATATCATGTTGGTCCACCCATAAATTTTTTATTGTGTTTCTCATTACAAGACCTAAAATAATTAAAAGTAATTCCTTTATGATATTAAATATGTAGGCTGTGTTCAGATTTTCTCAATACCTTCATAGTTATTTTATAGTGCTGAAGAGCAACCCATGTCTTAGTATATCAGAATTTGTGATGGACATTTGCATTATTTCCAGTTGGGAGGGGGCTAAAATATGTAAAATGACTGTGAACATTCAAGTACAAAACTTTTTGTGGATATAGATTTTCATTTTTCTTGAGTAAATACCTAGAAGTGGGATGGCTGAGTTCCATGGTAAGTATATGTTTAACTTTAAACAAAACTGCTAAACTATTTCTGAAGTTGCTGAATCATTTTGCATTCCCATCCACAATGTATGAAAATTCCAGTTGCTCTACACTTTCTCCAGCACTTGGTATTGTCAGTCATTTTTATTTAGCCATGCCAGGGAGTGTGTAAAAGTATCTCATTGTAGTTGTTAATTTGTATTTCCTAATAGCTAATCATATTTTTATGTTTATGTTATATTTGTATAACTTCTTTCTTGAAGTATCTGTACAATTTTTTTGCCCATTTTTAATTGAGCTTTTGGTCTTCTTGTTATTGAGTTACAAGAATTCTACATTTATTCTGAGTGTAAATCCATTATCAAATATGTGTTTTGAAATTATTGCCTCCCAATCTTTTCATTTCCTTTTTTATTTTCTTAAGAGTGTCCTTTGAAGAGCAAAGTTTTAAAATTTTAATTCCAATTTATCAAATTTTTTCCTTTTATGCTTTCAAATTTTTGTGCCCTACCTAAGAAAATTCTGCTTAACTCAAGGTTCTGACATTTTCCTTATATATTCTTCTGGAAGTTTTACCCTATATTTAGGTAAATGATGCATTTCAAGTTAATGCATATAGTGTACATAATAATGTATATATTTGTATAAAGTATAAACTAAGGGTCAATGTTCATTTTTTTCCTTGTGTATATCCGATTGTTCCAGCACCATTATTGGAAAGATCACAATGGAAAGTATACGTGTGGTATAGTTCTGAACTCTATTCTGTTCCATTGGTCTGTACATCTATGCATATAGACTAATACAACACTATTTTGGTATCTTCAACTGAAGACTTGACATTAGATAGCTAAAGTAACTCTTCTAACTTGGTTCTTTGTCAAGATTGCTTTAAGTATTTCTGGTCCTTTGCATTTACACATACATTTTAGAATCCGCTAATCAATTTCTACAAAGAGGCCATCCGAAATTTTGATTAGGATTACAATTAATCTACAGATCAATTTAGTGAGAATTGATGCCTGGACACTACTGAGTTTTCTGATTATTGAATATGGCTTATCTATTTATTTATTTTCTTTAATAATTCTCAACAGTATATTGTTAATTAATCTCAAAGTGTTGTGCATTCCTTAATGCTATTGTAAACAGTATTTTAAAATTGCAACTTCCAATTATTCATTGCTGAAATTGTTCATTTCCAAAATATATTTGATTTTTTATACTTATCTTTGCATCTGTGAACTTGCTGAACTCATTTACTAGTTCTAGTAGATTTTTGGTAGATTCTCTAGGGTTTTTTGCATAGAAAAGGTATGTATATCATTTATTTCTTTTTCTTTCACCTTTCCATTGGCCAATACTCACAGCACAAGGCTGAATAGAAGTGGTAAAGCCGACATCTTTGCTATGTCCCTGATCTTAGGGGGAGAGAGGCATTCAATCATTTACCATCAGATGTGATGTTAGCTAGAGGTTTTGTAGATTCCCTTTATCAGTTTGAAAATGTTACCTTCTATTTCTTGCTTGCTGAGAGTGATTTTTTTTTTATCCTAAGTGGTTGTTGAATTTTGTAGTAATTGTTTTGTGCTTTTTGAGATAATTATGAGGGTTTTTTTTTTTTAGTTTGTCAATATCATGATTACAATATTTTTTGTTTTAATATTGCACCATACTTGCATTCCTGGGATAAACAGCATGTGATCCTGATGTACTATCCTTTTTATATATTACTTGATTTGATTTGCCAATGTTGTGTTAAGAATTTTTGCATCCATGTTAAAGAGGGATATTATTATATAGCAATTTTTTTGTTTTATTATCTTTTTCTGGTTTTAATATCAGTGTAATGCTGGTTTCATAAAATCTATTAGGAAGTGTCTCTTTCCCTTCTGTTTTCTGGAAGAGTTGTAGAGAACTCACCCGTGAAGGCATCTGTGTCTGGAATTCTCTTTGTAGAAAGGTGTTTGACTACAAATTCAGTGTTCATAATAGCTACAGGACTATTCATTTTATCCATTATTCTCTTGAGTGAGGTTTGATAGGTTGTGTGTTCAAGAAATTTATCCCTTTCAGATTATCGAAAGTGATAACAAATATATTTAATATTGTTAATATATTCAATACCTTATTGAATTTCACTTGTTGTGTTTATTGGCACGAGAATGTTCCACATCATCCTTTTCATGTCTGCAGGACTGGTGATTTCTGCTTTCCTTCTTCATATTGGTAAATTGTCTCCCCCCTCCCCATCCATTTGGCTATATCTTTATCAATTTTATTGATCATTTTAATGAAAAAGGCTGGGATGAGGGTGAGACCTTGAAGGAAGTAGCTGGGGACTAAGATGGGGAAATGTACCTGGGGACAAAATGAGAATGATGTGACAAAAAACAGACTCGGAATCTGGAGGTGGGATCAAAAGATCCATTGCCAGTTACAGCGAGCTATGTGGACCACTGACTGCCAATCCGCTCTCAGCCTCATGAGGATGCACATGCAGTCAGTGCTGAGATGCCGCCTGACTCTCCTTGCTCTCTGGTGATGACATTTAACTGCAGCTTGACTCAGCAGCAGAAGTGAAGCTTTTCTCTGTTCCAAGACTTTGCTCTATTTAAACTGATGATGATGATGGTGATTACTGTTCAACAGAAGGTGGGATCCTTGATACTCAGAGGTGAAGTGGTGGTATGAAAGGGAAGACATTAACACTTGAAAGTGTCCAGACAGGGGTAAAATCTGTATCCTGGCAAGAATGAGGAGATGATTTCTTAATATTCTTTACATCATTCAGACCACTTTTCTTCTTTTGTATTTAGTTCCAGGCTTTATGCTTTAGAGGGTATATATTTTAAGTGGGTCAAATGAGATCAAAAGAGAAGGATAGTGAAGAGAGATTATGGGGCATATCATAATTCACAAGATTTACCCAGAAGAAGAAACGTGGGAGCAGCTGAGGGGGAGGCCAGGAGACTGAGAACACAGGTGCAGGCCACCCAAAGTAACATTTGAAGAATCACATGTTTTAGCAGTGTAATAGGGCCAATGGAAAAACATGTCAGAGACAAGTAAAAAGAGTCATTGAAAAATAAGAAATTATAAGAGGATCTTCAAGTTACTGTAGCTGAGTTACAATGAGATGATTGTGAGATATGGAATGGGTTGAGACGAAAAACAGGTAACTTTGGGGATCAGAAGCCCTGACTCTGTTGATCCTTTTTTGTAACCGTGCTGTATTTGACCAAAAGTCAAAGGACTTAAATACACATTTCTCCAAAGGAGACATAGAAATGGCCAATAGGCACATGAAAAGAGGCTCAATATGACTAATGATTAGTAAAATGCAAGTCAGAACTATGAGATACCACCGCACACTCATTAGGATGACTCATACCAAAAACTAAGAAAATAGCAAGTGTTGGTGAGGATGTGGAGAAATTGGAACACTGTGCACTGTGGGTGGGAATGTAAATGGTATAGATGATGAGGAAACATTATGGAGATGCCTCAAAAAATTAAAAATAAAATTTCCATATAATCCATTAATTCTACACTTGGGAATATACTCAAAAGAATTGAAAGCAGGGTCTGGAAGAGATATTTGTATACCCATGTTCGTAGTAGCATTATTCACAGTAGCTAAAATGTTGAAACAACCGAAGTGTCTATTGACAGATGAATGGGTAAGAAAAATGTGATGTAAACACCAATGGAATATTATTCAGCTTAAAAAAGGAAAGAAATTCTGACATACGTTACAATATGAATGCACCTTGAGGACATTATGCTAAGTGAAACAAGCCAGTTACAAAAAGACAAATACTCACGATTCCACCTATATGAGGTACTTAGAGTAGTCAAAGTCATAAAGACAGAAAGTAGAGTGGTGACTGCCAGGGGCTGTGGGGACAGGGGGGTGAGGAATTATTGTTTAATGGATAGAGAGTTCAGTTTTATAAAATGAAAACAGTTCTGGAGATGAATGGCAGTGATGTTGTACAATAGTATGAATGTACTTAATGTCACTGAACTGTACACTTAAAGCTGGTTGAGACGGTAAACCTATGTTATGGGCATGTTACTACAATAAAAAAAAAAAAGGAAAAAAATTAAGGAGAAAAAAGACTGCTGCAGATGAAAGCTGAGGGAGTCCTCACCACCAGGCCTGCCTCACACGGCTGCTGGGGGGACCTGCAACGACCGGCTGTTACACGTTAACATGAAAGCACATGAAAATGTAAAGCTTACAGGTAAAGGTAAGTTTACAGACAAACAGAGAATACTGTGATACGTTATAAAACAAGAAGTCTCAAATCAACAACCTCTCTACACCTCAGGGAACCCGAACAAGAAGAAAAAATTAAACCCAAAGTTAACAGAAGGAAGGAAATAATCAAGATTAGAGCAGAAATAAGGGAAAGAGAGAATACCAAAATAGTAGGGAAGAAAATCAGTGAAAGTAAGGGTTGGATTTTTAAAGGTCAACAAAATTGTGAAGTCTTAGCTAGATTAACTAAGAAAAAAGAGAGAAACCTCAAAGAGGTCAACTCAGAAACGCAAGAGGAGCCCTTAGAACTGCTGTCACATGTCCCACGCTTTTCCTGACCACCCATTCCTCCCTGTTTCCAGTGGCCACATGGTGTCTCCATTCCCTCTGTTTCCACCCCCAATCTCTTGTGCTTTGATCCATGTCGAACTGCGTAGTGTAAGGGGCCCACACGAACACCCCAAGTCCTTCTGATGTTGTCATCTTTCTCCTCCACAGCGGAGCCCATTTCTGTTCTCTCGATCTCAGTGAACAGAAAATGTTAAGGTAATCGTCAACGTGGTCTTTCCTTAGCCCCCGCGATGCTCTCCCCTGGGTACCACTTGTCCTATTTTCTAATGTCTCTTATTCGTCTACTTCCAGGCCACTGTTAGCAGGCCACTGTCACATCTCTCCTGAATTAAGAAGCCTCCACACTTTTCTTACTGCTACCATAAATCCCTTCTCTATGCTGCATCCAGGACGATTATTCTCAAGATAAAATATGCTCATTTACCTCATCTGCTTAACACTTCAGGGGCTTTCCATTGCCCTTCAGGTAGTCTGCTCCGACACTGCATCCACGGCCGATGCGAGAGGCCCTTCAGCAGCATCCTCTCCCAACCCCACCAACAGTCTTGACTTCTTCTAGCCAACTCCTCTCTACGATCCAGCCAAGAAAGCTGTTGTATAGCTTACTAATTTTTCTCTCCTGTTGCCTTTTAATAAATAAATGGGTTAAACTGGCCATGACTCTGCATCACTCCAACATGACCTACTTCTATTAGCCCACAGGAATTTTAGAATGTAACAGAAAGTAACTAAATAACAAAATTTGGGTAAATAAGAATACACATATTTAAATTTTTAAGAAAAAGCAAATAATTATTTCATGACATTTGTGCAATTTTGTGAAAAAGGGTTTTGTAAAATTTAAAAAGTTATCAATAACATCATAAAGTTATCAAAAGCTTACTCAACATTTTAGATCTTATTCAAACACAACTTGATGACCTTTATTTAGAGTTTCTCTGGGTCATATATAAGAATATGAGTGTCATAGTTGAATAAAATATATGATACATTTTATGAAAGTTATTACTTACAAATCCATAAATCTGTTTTTTTCCCTTTTCTTTTTCCATATATGTGCTTTTTCAAAGTAGTTCATAACTTGCTGACAGATGGACATAGTTTTTCTAGATGATTTTACTATAATCTACACAAATTTTCACATGAGTGATAACAGCAGGGTTTTTGTGGACTCTTCTTATGCGGGGGTGAAGAGAGAACCGTCTTTGTTTTCTGAGTAGATATGCAATATATTTTTGTATGGTAAAAATAAAAATAAATTTCGTGTAATAAAAATATATAATAATTGTATGGGAATTTTCTATACTATCTAATTTTAAAGGAAAAAAATTGGAATAAACAAAATTATAAAATGTAAATTTCACCATAAAAATTAGTTGGCTGGATACTGTAGCTTGCTTGTAACTACCGAGCAATGTTTGAGTTCCATGTCACTAGTCAAACGGTTATATTTTTATTCCTTTATATTCAGTAGAGAAGAATATTGTTTAATCTAGTATAGACTGTTTTAGCACTTGGGAAACATTTCAACATTAGATATATAATAAAAGTGTTTTGATTATAAGTCCAAAAAGAAATGCAGTATTAATATAATTATTATGGTAGCAAACAAACATTTTAGAAGGTTTCAAACCCCAGATAAGCGAAGACATGGAATGGCGAGAACATGAAGGAGCAGCCAGCGATGTTAGAACGACAGAAGGCAAGCCGGGTCCTTTGGATAATCCTTCCCTTCTCCACCTCTATTTTATCTTTCGGAAACAAAGGTGATGTCTTTGTTTCATCTGAATCAACCACGTGATTGTTGGATTCCTTCCCTCTTATTTATCTTTCCTATTGACCCCTATTGACAAACTATCACTTGTGTCTTCAGTTGATAAGAACACAAGACGGGGGCTGCCCTTTCCAACACTGCTGTTACAGGGTCTCTCAGTGGGAGTCAGCTCAGGTCTCAGGGACGGGACGCCAGGGCAAAATCAGTCAACCCTGCAGCTTGTTGTCTGAGATGAACTTTTTCATACGCTGGAAAAATATACAGGAGTGTATCCAAACGACTCATTTTTACAAATATATTATATCCTACTTTTGTAATAAATTGACTATTCAATTTATACCATGAAAGAACAGGCTTAAAAGCCAAGTAAACGTGTTTTGCATTCATAGATGCCTTCATACTAAACTGAATAAGATTCAGAAAGCTTATATGATGATATAATTTTAACCTCAAAGTATTGCTCTCATTCTAGAAACCCTCTAGAAAAAGGATATCATCTCAAACTTTATTGTAAAAGAAAAAAAAATCTGCAAGAAATATTTCACTTCCAGTGAATATTCTTTCCTATAATAAAACTCTTTGGTTTTCACTTTTCTACTGTCTGGTAGCTCTGTCGCTGGCAGATCAAATTTCATGGCACTATATTACGGTAAACACCTTATTTCAAGCGCCGGTGAGGTGATGTTCCTGCTGTCCCTGTTTGTTCACGTGTCACAGCTTGGATTTCTCTGCAAGGAGAGACAGGCTGTCGCTGGAGCCAGGGACGTCCAGTCCTGGAGTGAGTTCTACAGCCGGTGCACAGGAAGGCACAGAACGCCCGTCTGCGCACTGACAGGGCCTCTCCCTCGGCGTCCACGACCTGCAGCCCTGTCTCAAAGTGGACCAGGATGGTGGTTCACCGGCCCTCCGCCCGACCTCTCCTCATGAGTCCCTCACTCAGCCTCCCAAACCCTGAGAACATCTGCCCAGAAAGCGGTCTGGCAGCAGAGGAGTTCAGTGGTTCAAATACTTCACTGACCAACGTGAACCAACTTTTTAGAAAGAAAATTCAAATATTTGACAAATAAGCTGCAACCAAGCTCCCTGCTGGTGATCATGGGTGTTCAGTTAGGAAGAAGTAAACGTCCTGAAATGAAGAAGCTTCTGGGCTCTCACGGATCAGCTGGACGATGTGGGCCTTCCCCTTTCAATCAAACATGTAACAGTGTTTTCCCAGCAAGTGATGGGCATATGAGGCTATTTTAAAAGAAATCATTATTTTAGCTTTCAAGAAACATGTATTTTTCTCGTATAGTGACCACTCTAACATGAAAAGTAAGATAAAAAGTATTTGCCTCCACAAAATAAATTGTTAAATTAAAGCACTTTGTCTTTAAGTTTTCTGTTGTCATATTTCCTGGAAAATGTTATGTTTCCTCTCAGTTAGACACAGACACTCTTGGCGTCTTTTGCTTATACACGTCACACACAGCACGTGACCGTGGAGCAAAGCGCCGCACTGGGGAGAGAGGCGTCACGGCTTCTAGTTTCACCTGTTTCCAATGTGTGGCTTAAACCAGTGGGCTGGCATCTGTTCACCCCATCACTCTCATCTCTAAACCAGTGGGGTTAATGTTATCTAACTTATTCACCCCTCCTTAGCGATTATGAGAAAACAGAAAAATGGCATGGAGGAATACATATAATGAAGGTGAAGACATTAAAAGTACAAGACGAGGTGATGCAGCCATGATCTTTTAAAAGTAATTTTTGATAACTCATGAATCAAATCCTATTTTCAGAAAACATTGTGTGTACAGTAAGAACCTGCTGCTCCAGCTTGATACGTTCTAACGTACTAATTTTTCTGCCAAATCAGTGTGACCCAACCAACAAGGCTTAACGTCCTCAGTCTGACAAAATTATAGACAGGCTCTTTCCTCACTGTAGGCCCCTGACCTCCAAAAGAGCATTTACTGTGGAAAACTTGTAATTTCTTTCTCTATTCTATTGAGATGTAAATTCTTCCCCTGGGTCCACCCCAGTGGCATAGAGGTTAAGTGTGCAAGTTTGCGTGCTCCGCCTTGGTGGCCCAGGGTTTGTGGGTTTGGATCCTGGGCGTGGACCTATGCACCACTCATTAAGCCATGTGTGGTGGTGTCCCATATATAAAACAGGGAAAGATGGGCACATATGTTGGCTCAGGGACAGTCTTCTTCAAGCAAAAAGAGGAAGATTGGCAACAGATGTTAGTTCAAGGCCAATCTTCCTCACCAAAAAATATATATATATATTCTTGCCCATTTTCTAATCCAGGAATGTCTTTCTCAAGGACCTGAGAGCCGTCTCTTGAGGTGCAGTGAACAAGCAAGATAACACCCCCACATCCTACTTCTGTGGGGGCCAGTGCCTCCCTCCAAGCTGTGAAACTACCCTAGCCGTGAAGACGGGAGGATGTTCACCAAGGTTACCGATTGGTATACACAGGTGGCCTTTCCTCCCGCCCGGCTCTGAAAGCCTCTCACCTTTGTCTCAGTCGAGTTGAGCTCAGACTGGGTTCTGGCCTCTCTTTCCTATTGCAACAGCCTCAGATAACGTCTTCCCTGCCTGTTCAACTTTTTCCAGGGCAACTTTTGCTGTATTTACACCTCCAGAGCTTTCCCAGCGAGAGTCTCATTTCCAAGTCAATGTGGTCTTTCGCGTAGGTCAATACGGCTGACTCCAGCAGTGTCCAGGCTGGTGATGTTCAAGTCTGGCAATTTGGGGCTGTGCCAATGAATACATACCCATAACACTAGTTAGAAGAAGTTTTGTGGGTTTTTTCCTTAACATATTCATATTAAAATTTGAGTTTTTATAAAAATGATTATTTTTAGAAAGTTCATACAGAGTTCTTTTCAATCCTGTATTAAAAATGTAGGCTTATGGTTCACAGCAAATATGAATTATGAATGAACATTAATTAAGGTCTCTGTCACATGTAATTAGTTGTAATCAATATCTCCTTAGATTTTCTTCAGCCTTTTAGTAAAGATAATATTCTTAAATTCTACTTGCATGTTAACTCTGAAAAGGTACTGATGATCAACTAATCACGGCTCTTGTTTTACGGGGAAGGAAAGTGAGGGCTGTAAAGATTGGATGACTCTTCCAAGGTTGCGTAGTTACTTGGATGCAGAGCTGGGCCTGGGCTGTGTTGTTGTTTTCTAGGCCAATAGAGATGACTCAGTGAAGTCAAATGTTATCACCTGATTAATGCAGTGACATGGTTGGTTCATAATCGTAGTGCAGAAAGTCGCCAGAGTGTTTGTTTAGAAAGCTAAATATTTCTGTATATTTAATTTACTCTCCAAATCTCTATTGGGAACAGCTACTGCTAAGAGGGCTGGTCTAGGCCAAAAAACATTGACTAGCCACAGACTCACTTGTGAAACTGTTGATTGCTCGAATCAAGTTCTTAGGCCATGAACCTTGTTGGTGTTGCCTCGTGATGGGAATTCATGCCTTGCTTAAGGACTGTTAGCTGCCTGTAGCCCTGGTCACTCAGGGACCTGCTAAGGTGACGAGTTATCTAAGAAAATAATTCACATTTCAGCAGAATTTACACTGCTCAAAATAGATTAAGAAGTTTCCTTTGGAATATACTCTTGTGGGCCTTCAAATTCCACTACACCCACTGCCGTCTACTCTACATGTGAGAAGATCTAGTTCTGAGTGAGACATTCTTAACACCCGAAGGCTGAGCAAGTGTTCAAGAAAGACCAACAACAAGAGTTTGCTTTTAAATTAACTATAACCAGTGGCATGTCATTTCATTTCCGGAAACTGACTCATCCCCATACTGTAAGTCAGCTATGGTTTCTCTACCAGATAATAATCTATACTTTGAAATTATGAATGTTGGATATAAATAGCCATTTGCTGTATCTTCTGTGAAGGTCACATTTATTAAACTTTATTCTCTGTGTGACAGTGGTGCTGGGTGTTGGCTGGATGGGAGGGAAAACATGTCGACCTCTGTGTTTGTGAGAGCAGACTAAGAGTAGTCATATTCCTTATCTTAAAATATCCAGTCTGCTCAGAGATAGTGACAAATTACACTTTCTTTCAATTGTAAAATGTGTCTTTAAATTTCTAGTCTAATTTTGTGAGTAAAGTACCTGTTTTATAATAATCCCAACATTTTAACAGAAGCAAGTGGCACTTAAAACGATAGAACAGTAGTTGAGCCCATGGCTCTGAGTTCAGTGTGGCCGCACTCCCTTTGCCTGCCCAGCTTGTCTGTCTCACACCCGCTGTTATCCGTCTGCCTCCTTAGTCAGGAGACCGAGGGAGAGAACCAGGTCACTGCGTGTCTGCTCTGGTCAAGTTGCTCAGGCAGGGCATTTTCACTGCGAAGGTTTTGGTAACTAGCTGCTTAGGTCACTACAATAAAATGTGAGGAACCCGGGTGGAAAACATTTTTGGAAGAGTGGAGGAAAGATAAAATCTGCAGAGATTTTGAAAGGAGCCAAAAAAAAAAGTCCTGGGAGTGTGGATCACAAAGCTGGTGTCTTCCTAGTGATCCTCACTACTCACCCCCCCCCCCAATCTGTTCACCTTAGTCTTTGCTGTGGATCGTTTCATATTCTGTGTCTGTTTTCAATTTTCCTCTTGACTCAAAGTTTCTGCTAATTGAATATATTAGGGCTGACTAAAAATACTCAAACAGCTACCTTTCCTTGATGAAAAAATTACCAAATTTTCTAAATTGCTCTATTTACTAACACAGGATGTTTATCTGACGTGAGCTTAGATTTAGTAACAAGAAGGAAGTGTTAGAACCCCCTTCTTCTTTACATTTTTCTGTTTTTTTCCAGGGAGACTATTCTGCAGATCCCCTCTTAGCCTGAGGTAACCTCAGACTCTTTGGACCCAAGGCCAACTCAGAGCTTTCAGTGGAATCTAAATCAGCCCATGCTGTTAACACACAGTCCATGAGACTCAGCCTGGGTGCAGGTCTGCAGCTTCACCCAGTTCTGAGGCTGCACAAAGAGGTTTTGGGGGAATTTCTATTTCTTTGGTCACCTTGGAGATTTCTTCTGGAAATAAGTGAAATCAGAGTTAGGAGTTCAGGGAACCATTCAAATGTAAGAAATTCTTGAATTTCATGCCTCCCTCGAGGTGTATCTTTGTCAGAATGAGAACTAAAAGAGCTTTGTTAATCCCCCCAAAAACACTGCTCACAAAAATGATTGTAACAGCAGGAAACTGAACACATTAAACAGAAGTTTTAGGTGCTGTCAAAGCAGAAACTGTCCTGGATGGAGCCATGCAGGCAGGAGAGGGGCCAGCAGTGCAGCGCGTGTGACTCTGCTCTGCTGGAGGCCTGAGTGAGCTGGTGGAGGGACGCTGGAGGACGTCAGGGTGGACGTCAGGGCAGGACGTCAGAGAGGAACGCCAGAGGACATCAGGGAAGGACGTCAAGGAGGAATTCTGGAGGACATGGGGGAGGGTGTCAGGGAGGGACATCAGGTAGGGAAGCCGGAGGACGTTGGGGAGGGAAGTTAGGGAGGAACACCAGAGGACATGGGGGAAGAACGTCAAGGAGGAATGCTGGAGGACATCGGGGAGGACGTCAGGGAGGGACGTCAGGGAGAAAGGGCAGAGGACGTCAGGGAGGACATCAGGGAGGAACGCCGGAGGATGTTGGGGAGGACATCAGGGAGGGACGTCAGGGATGGATGCCGGAAGACATCGGGGAAGGACGTCAAGGAGGAACGCTGGAAGACATTGGGGAGGGTGTCAGGGAGGAATGCCAGAGGACATCGGGGAAGGACGTTGGGAGGGACACCGGAAGACATCAGGAAGGACATTGGATGTGGG
The DNA here is from genome assembly GCA_031878705.1 of Tapirus indicus. Classification (NCBI taxonomy): domain Eukaryota; kingdom Metazoa; phylum Chordata; class Mammalia; order Perissodactyla; family Tapiridae; genus Tapirus; species Tapirus indicus. The sequence goes on along the minus strand of CM062928.1, from coordinate 93,936,981 downwards.
ATGTGTCCAGCACCCTGAGCTGCTCCTGAGTCTGGAGACAGTTTTCTCTGTGTTTGCTGAGGGGAGTCAGGCTGCTACCTCCACAGAACTGGAGATGGAGACCATCTTCCTTCAGGATGACATTTATAAAAGACAGCCCCACGTCCTGAGAGAGGCATTCCTGGGTTGTGACTCAGGCAAGAAGCTTTTAAAGACATTTACATTTCAAAGGGATAGAGAAAGAATTTACAATTACAAATGTTCTACAGTAAATGCTCACAGCAAAGGGAGGTCAGGGGCCCCAGAGTCAGGAAGTCTGCCCAAAGTTTAGTCCAGGGAGGGGAACGTTGGGCCTTCTTGGCAGGTACCTGGAAATACTACAGGGCATAAAGAACCATTGAAGATATATTACTCCTTAGAGACATCATCAGGAAAGGTAGTGAGTCTTCTCAGAGACTATCCCTTTCAGCAACCATTGTAACACAATCCTGGCTGGATTTCGTTCTCTTGGAAGTTTCCTTTGTTGAACTGGAACTTTGTGGCTTTATTTAGGACATTTCTCAGCTTCCAGTTCAGAATAGAGACCAGAGTCATCATCAAAATGCAGCTGCTCAGTCATAAAAGCTGAAAGGATGGTTGGTTTCAACTGATGGCAAAATAACTATGAGCTTTTAAATCAACCAGAGACATTGACATCTTTTTGTTATTCCGCTGTACACATATTTAAGTTTAAACAACCACCTTATGTTCTCTTTTAAACAAAAGGAGCTTTAAGCAACTTCATATATTAAAATATTTTAAAAATAGTTCACTGTCAATGCAAATAATCCATAACCAATCTATAAATCAAAATTGTGGTGAGTTTATTATGAGCCAGATCTGAGGACCATATAGCCCAGGAGAGTCCCTTCACTAAGGAATGGAGCACTCCAAAGAAGTGGGGTGTACAGAGTGATATACCATCAAAGAGCATGTATCCCATATGATAGGAATGTCCCTTTTACAGTAGTCACAAGATGCTTAGCCAGCACAGGATTTCATGCAGTAATTGATGAACACAACAGGTAATAGGTCTGTGGTCTCCAGCTGAGTGGTCACAGCAGGTCAGCAATGAATCCCTAGCCTATGGAGAGATGCTTATCCTTAAGGAAATGCTGATGTGGGGGGAAGTTACATCTTTAAGGGCCTTGTCTTTGGGACACAGTAAATACTTAAAGCAGATATACAATGCATGCTTAACGGCCATGTCAGTCCCTTTGGAAAAACAAGGTCAGGCTGAATTAGTTTTACACCAAATGGCTTCCTCTTACACTCCAATATATACTATTGCTTGTCATTTATTTGTTACAACAAAGGTTTGCTGAAAATTTCTCCTCACTGTAATTGAGAGGCAAATTGCATTTATCCTTGAAAAGTCTGATACATGTTTAATTAGTTTCTGTTAAAAAAAGGTGAATTCTGTATTCCTTGTGCTTCACTGGTGAGCCTGTTGTCCACTGATTAAGTTGTTTCCTCATGTAGACACAGCTTCAGGCAGTTTGGAAAAGGATGGAGACATACTTAACTGTTGTTTTATCCTAAATTCCTTAAAGCCAAGTGAAATGGAATAGTACAATTGTTTATTTATATTCTTTGGGTGAAAAGAGATAAATCCTCCAGGATTAAGTTCAGAGGATACAAGGAAGTAAGATTTCATTTCAAAGAAATCAATGCAAAGCATAAGTTTACACAATAGCAACCCTAGGAATTTAGGGAAAACTCGGTAAAATTATCTTTCTTTTTTAAAAAAGTAAAAATCATTCAAACAAGTAACGTTAAATAGTGGAGAATTCAAGTGGAACTATAAAAAAGGAAGATAAAAAATACCAAATTTTCAGATTTGGTATTTTTTTCCCCATGTTATCTAAAATTAACCACCCGAACCACCAAAAATGTAACAACATTTCAAATGAAATATCTGAGAGAATACAGTTAACATTCTTTAAAAATTCCAGATCTGAGAGGCAGAGGGAAGATAGACAAATTACCATCTGATTTTGAAACTTGTTATTTAAATTCTTTCCATTCAGCCAACTGGGAGCATTCTAATCTCATAGTAGAAACAGAATTTATGTTATCATCAGAGCAAACTCCTTTAGTAAAAGATTGTTAAATATACGGTAGCTTTATATCTTTCTGATTCTAAAATAGGAAAACTCTCTTCTGAACCATTTTTATAATTTCTACTACATATTATGATGCAGGCAAAGCTACTTACAGAAAAAGCGAGTAGTCTGAATAATCAGATCTAAAATATAAACTCTAGTTTGGCTGCAGCAAAGGTCTTCAGGGATGGGGTGTGGTCAGGGCTGTAATGTGAGCCAGGTGTCCAGTCAGGAAAGGCAGGTCCACTCAGTGTCCCCGTGGATCTTTAGCTCAGCAGTTTGACTGACGGGGAAGGGATATGTCAGTTCTGCAGGATTAGGTCTTGCTCAGGAAACACAGAGGGAACAGCTGCTTCCATGAGAAAACTGTACAGCATAAACAGGCTTTCCTAGAGGCTTTAAAGCTTTCGTGTTGATTTCTTATTCCTGCTGTAACAAATTAGCACAAATGTAGGGGCTTGAAACAACGCACATTTATTATTTTCCTGTCCTGGGGGTCAGAAGGTGTCAGCGGGGCTGCCTTCCTTTCTGGATTGCAGTGGCTGGTCGAGTCTTCCCACAAGCCACTCCCCCCTCCCTCACATCTAAAGAACACTTGTGATGACACTGGACCCACCTGGGTAATCCAGGGTACTCTATTTCAAGGTCGTCTGATTAGCAACCATCTGAGACCTATTGATTCCTAATTCTTTCCTGCCATGTGCCCTAACATGACAGGTTCCCAGGCTTTAGGATGTTGACCTCTTTTGTGGGGCCACTGTCTTTCCAATTCTTCACAGGTTCTCATCTAGTTCTCACCTGGGTGGACACTTCCTGTCTCTAAAGGAAGTGAAGAGGATGTAACAGCTCTGGTTTCCCTCAGGGAACAGATTCTTTCTAACCAAACAGAGCCGGGAGCAGAGGCAGGAGGCATTAGTGTTGATCACATTAGGAACCATTTTCCTCTCCTGGAAAGATGGATTAGTCAGGTTGTCTCTGTTTGATACGGTAAAGAGTGACTGTCTCCAATCTCGGGGGGTCTGGATTCATCATGTAGATGGGACAAGGGTGATGGGTGTGGGTGTGGTGGGCAACTATTGTTCACTTTCCAGAATATTAGTCTTTGTTTCTTATAACTTTGCTCTGCTCTGAGATGTGACTGGAAATCCCTAGGAACCTGGGTTCTCACAGGTAGTGTAAAAATTCCCAAATCCCGATTGCCGTATCATTTCATTTTCGCTCTCATACATTTCTTCTCTCCTCACTTGAAAGACCCTATGTGGATCTCACACCCACACATTTCTGATACTTTTCCCATTCTCTATTGCTATTTTTGGGATAGTTGCTAAACAACATGGAAACAAACATCGACACATAAAGCCTCAAACAGCAGCAACCAAAAAAGCAGAGAAACACCAGAACTATGAAAGACAAGAGATACCCAGTTAGAACGTTACCTATTAAGGGATGCTGTAAATTTTCTTTCTTTGTTCCCTAGATGAGAAAATTCAGGTCATGTTAAATGTTGTGACCAAAGTCACACAAAGTAGGAGCCAAATGCACTTAGAACTCCTGTTCCTAATTCCGCGCAGCGCCAGTCTTGACAAGATGTCCCAGGGAAGTGTACAGCAGAAGGGGCATGGTGTGCATAGCCTGTCGTTCCACTGCTCCAGGGCAGTCAGTGAACACCCACAGCATTGCTCCAGACCCGGTGAGCACCAGAGAAATCCATCTGCCCTTGATAAATATTACCATTTGGAAACGATTCCTTTAATGGCATTCGCACAACTGTTAATGGTTGTGGTTGCAAGAGCCCACCTCATGTCGTCTGGTGTGTCATAATTCATGTCACAGTCACTGTGTTTTCTTCTAGCTGATGGCCTTTCATTGATTTTAAGTAGAGCCTGTCTGCTTCTTCTAACCTCACATTTAATACATCACACTGCATGATATTGTTACACAGTATGGAAAGCCTGCGGTCATAAATGCCACTTCTATAATTATGTAACCTGCTGTCCTTCCCATATAGAAAAACTGCAGAAACAGAAACAGTTGAGCATTTACAAGACATGCAGTGCACATTCCTTTCCAGCATTATTTATGTGACATGAAGGTTGGAATTTATGAAACTGGAGCTGCAAAATCAAAAATGGAAGGTGGAAGTTACTGAACATGTGACTTTCAGGAAAACGTGGATTTATTTCCTAATAAGAAAGGTAATGGATTAAAATAATTACATTCTGGCCTGACAAAGACTTAACTCCAAAGTGAATCAATAAATGTATATTTGTTGTTGGCATATAGATTGAGTTGTTTGTCTAGTAGAAAACATGGTGACAATGATTTCCACCCGTTACAATGGCACTAGAGTTTCATCAGTTTTCATTGTCACAACCATATACCAGCAAATAGATACTTGTGTGCAGAAGACTAGCACAATTTCACCACCTTACAAAATTACTCTTTTCCTCTTTTTGTTAGTGTTGCTCCCATGCATATATTGTCACAGTTTTTTAGTGATGTTAAATCGAATGCATATTATATTTCTAAAAAGACTTTACATACCTCCACTTCTTTGTGGTAGCTAGTCCGTAATTTGCTAAACCACCATTTCCCACTCATTGCATATTTAGTTAATCACTAGTTTTTGCCCTGAGAAATAATTCTATATTGAATATTTACACTATTCAATTGGTCATTTTATACAAATGAGTAATTTCTTATGATGCATTTCCAGAAAGTAGATTGCTAAGTAAAACAGCATGGTATTTTTAATGCTTTTTGATTCAGGTTTAGATATTGATTTTCTTTTTTTTTTTTTACCATTTTTTTATTGATGTCTTAATAGTTTATAACACTGTGGGGTTTTAGTTGTACATTTTTGTTTGTCCGTCACCTTGTGGATGTAACCCTTCACCCCTTGTGCCCCCCCACACCCCCCTTCCCCTTGGTAACCACCAATCAGTTCTCTCTGTCCGTGTGTTCACTTAGATTCTATATATGAGTGAGTTCGTGCAGTGTCTGTCCTTCTCTCTCTGGCTTATTTCACTTAACATAATAGCCTCTAGGTCCTTCCATGTTGTTGCAAATGGGACAATTGTGTCTTTTCTTATGGCTGAGTAGTATTCCATTGTATGTATATACCACATCTTCTTTAACCAATCATCAGTCGAGGGACACTTGGGTTGCTTCCACTTCTTGGCTATAATGAATAATGCTGCAATGAACATAGGGGTGCATACGCCTCTTGTGATGGTTGATTTCATGTCCATTGGGTAGATGCCCAAGAGTGGGATTGCTGGATCATAAGGTATTTCTATTTTTAATTTTTTGAGGACTCTCCATACTGTTTTCCATAGAGGCTACACCAGTTTGCATTCCCACCAGCAGTGAATGAGGGTCCCCATTTCTCCACAACCTCTCCAGCATTTGTTGTTATTTGTCTTTGTGATTATAGCCATTCTAACCGGTGTAAGGTGATATCTTAGTGTAGTTTTGATTTGCATTTCCCTGATGATTAGTGATGTTGAACATCTTTTCATGTGTCTATTGGCCATCTGTATCTCTTCCTTGGAAATATGTCTGTTCCTATCCTCTGGCCATTTTTTGATCGGGTTGTTTGTTTTTTTGTTGCTCAGTTGTATGAGATCTTTATATATTACTGAGATTAATCCCTTGTCGGACAAACGATTAGCAAATATTTTCTCCCAGCTGGTGGGTTGTTTATTCATTTTGATCCTGGTTTCATTTGCCTTGTAGAAGCTCTTTAGTCTGATGAGGTCCCACTTGTTTATTTTTTCCTTTGTTTCCCTTGTCTGGGTAGACATGGAATCTGAAAGGATCCCTTTATGTCCAATCTCAATTAGTGTACTGCCTATATTTTCTTCCAGGAGTTTTATAGTTTCAGGTCTCACTTTCAGGTCTTTGATCCATTTTGAATTGATTTTTGTATATGGCGATAGGAGATGGTCTACTTTCATTCTTTTGCATGTTGCTGTCCAATTTTCCCAGCACCATTTATTGAAGAGACTTCCTTCTCTCCATTGTATGTTCTTTGCTCCTTTGTTGAAGATTAGCTGTCCATAGGTGTGTGGTTTTATTTCTGGGCTTTCAATTCTGTTCCATTGATCTGTGTGTCTATTCTTGTACCAGTACCATGCTGTTTTGATTACTGTAGCTTTATAGTATATTTTGAAATCAGGGATTGTGATGCCTCCAGCTTTGTTCTTTTTTTTCAGGATTGCTTTAGCTATTCGGGCTCTTTTGTTGCCCCATACGAATTTCAGTAGTTTTTGTTCTATTACCATGAAGAATGACATTGGGATTCTGATTGGGATTGCATTGAATCTGTAGATTGCTTTAGGTAGAATGGACATTTTAACTATATTTATTCTTCCAATCCATGTGCATGGAATATTTTTCCATTTCTTTATGTCCTCCTCGATTTCTTTCAATAGTGTCTTATAGTTTTCATTGTATAGGTATTTGACCTCCTTGGTTAAATTTATTCCCAGATATTTTATTCTTTTTGTTGCAATTGTAAATGGGATTGTCTTTCTGAGTTCTCTTTCTGTTAGTTCATCGTTAGTGTATAGAAATGCAATTGACTTTTGTAAGTTGATTTTATACCCTGCCACTTTACTGTAGTTGTTGATTATTTCTAGTAGTTTTCCGATGGAATTTTTGGGGTTTTCTATGTATAAGATCACGTCGTCTGCCAATAGTGAGAGTTTCACTTCTTCATTGCCTATTTGGAGTCCTTTTATTCCTTTTTCTTGCCTAATTGCTCTGGTCAGAACTTCCAGTACTATGTTGAATAAGAGCGGTGAGAGTGGGCACCCTTGTCTTGTTCCTGTCCTCAAAGGAATGGCTTTCAGTTTTTCCCTGTTGAGTAGGATGTTTGCTGTAGGTTTGGCATATATGGCCCTTATTATGTTGAGGTACTTTCCTTCTATACCCATTTTATTGAGAGTTTTTATCATAAGTGGATGCTGAAGCTTGTCGAATGCCTTCTCTGCATCGATTGAGATGATCATGTGGTTTTTATTCTTCACTTTGTTAATGTGGTGTATCACATTGATTGATTTGTGGATGTTGAACCATCCCTGTGTCCCTGGTATAAATCCCACTTGATCGTGGTGTATGATCTTTTTGATCTATTGCTGTATTCGGTTTGCCAATATTTTGTTGAGGATTTTTGCGTCTATGTTCATCAGCGATATTGGCCTGTAGTTTTCCTTCTTTGTATTGTCCTTGTCTGGCTTTAGTATCAGGATGATGTCGGCCTCATAGAATGTGTTGGGAAGTATTCCATCTTCCTCTATTTCTTGGAATAGTTTGAGAAGGATAGGTGCTAAATCTTCTTTGAACGTTTGATAAAATTCTCCAGGGAAGCCATCTGGTCCTGGGCTTTTATTTTTTGGGAGGTTTTTGATTACTGTTTCAATCTCTTTACTTGTGATTGGTCTGTTCAGATTCTCTACTTCTTCTTGATTCAGTTTTGGGAGGTTGTACGCATCCAAGAATTTGTCCATTTCCTTTAGGTTGTCCAATTTGTTGGTGTAAAGTTTATCATAGTATTCCCTAATAATCCCTTGTATTTTCGTGGTGTCTGTTGTAATTTCTCCTCTTTCATTTCTAATTTTATTTAGTTGAGTCTTCTCCCTTTTTTTCTTAGTGAGTCTGGCTAAGGGTTTGTAAATTTTATTTATCTTCTCAAAGAACCAGCTCTTTGTTTCATTGATCCTTTCTACTGTTTTTTTGGTTTCAATTTCATTTATTTCTGCTCTGATTTTTATTATTTCCCTCCTTCTGCTGATTCGGGGCTTTGTCTGTTCTTTTTTTTCTAATTCTGTTAGGTATAATTTAAGGTTACTTATTTGGGTTTTTTCTTGTTTGTTAAGGTGAGCTTGTATTGCTATGAATTTCCCTCTCAGGACTGCTTTTGCTGCATCCCATATGAGTTGGTATGGTGTATTTTCCTTTTCATTTGTCTCCAGATAGCTTTTGATTTCTCCTTTAATTTCATCAACGACCCATTTGTTGTTCAGTAGCATGTTGTTTAGTCTCCACATCTTTGTCCCTTTCCTAGTTTTTTCCTTGCAGTTGATTTCTAGTTTCACAGCATTATGATCAGAAAAGATGCTTGTAATGATTTCCATCTTCTTAAATTTATAGAGGTTTGCCTTGTTTCCTAATATATGGTCTATCCTTGAGAATGTTCCATGTGCACTTGAGAAGAATGTGTACTCTGCTTTTTTTGGGTGGAGTGCTCTGTATATATCTATTAAGTCCATTGCGTCTAGTTTTTCGTTTAAGTCCATTATTTCCTTATTGACTTTTTGTCTGGATGATCTATCTATTGATGTAAGGGGGGTGTTAAGATCCCCTACTATTATTGTGTTATTGTTAATATCTCCTTTAAGGTTTTGTAGCAGTTGTTTTATGTATTTTGGTGCTCCTGTGTTGGGTGCATAGATATTTATAAGTGTTATGTCTTCTTGGTGAAGTGTCCCTTTTATCATTATATATTGCCCTTCTTTGTCTCTCATTACCTTTTTTATCTTGAAGTCTACTTTGTCTGATATAAGTATGGCTACTCCTGCTTTCTTTTGTTTGCCATTAGCTTGGAGTATTGTTTTCCATCCTTTTATTTTGAGTCTGTGTTTGTCTTTAGAGCTGAGATGTGTTTCCTGGAGGCATCAGATTGTTGGATCTTGATTTTTAATCCATCCTGCCAATCTGTGTCTTTTGATTGGAGAATTCAATCCATTTACATTTAGAGTGATTATTGATATATGAGGGTTTAATGTTGCTATTTTATTGTTCATCTTCTGGTTCTTTTGCATTTCCTTCATTTCTTGTCCCTTGTGTTTTGGACTGCAAATTCAATTTGGTAGTTCTGCATGCTCATTCTCTTGGTTTTCTCTTTATTTGTCATGTGTGGTTCTCTTCTGGTTATTTGTTTAGTGGTTACCGTGAGGTTTATATAAGCGATCTCCTGGATAAGAAAGTACATTTTCGGATGCCTCCTTTTTCCTGAGGCTGGGTCAGTTCAATCCCTTACCTCTTCCCCTCCTTATTTGTTATCTCTTTATTCCAGATTGTGTTATGAATGTGTGTTTCCAGTGATGAGCTTGAATTAATTTTTGATGTTATCCAACTGTAGTTTGTTCTGGTTTAGTCTCCTTGCTTTTCTCCTTGCTGAAATCTTTGTATCCCCTTTCTCATTTGTTTTTTTTCAGGCCTAAGGGCCTTCTTGAGCATTTCTTGTAGTGGGGGTCTTGTGGTGACGAACTCTCTTAGCTTTTGTTTATCAGGGAGAGTTATTATTTCTCCATCATATTTGAAGAATATTTTTCTGGATAAAGTATTCTCGGCTGAAGGTTTTTGTCTTTCATGATTTTGAATATATCATTCCAGTCTCTCCTAGCCTGTAGAGTTTCTGTTGAGAAATCAGCTGAAAGCCTGATGTATTTTCCTTTATATGTTATTTTGTTTTTTTGTTTAGCTGCCTTCAATATTATTTCCTTGTCACGGGTATTTTTCAAGTTTGCTACTATGTGGTGAGATGATTTTTTATTCCTGTTTATATATTTAGGTGATCTATTGATTTCATTCACTGTTATTTCCCTCTCATTCCCTAGGTTGGGGAAGTTCTCAGCTATTATGTCTTTGAACAAACTCTCTGCTCCTTTTTCTCTTTCTTCTTCTGGAATACCTATTATCCTTATGTTGCTTTTACTCATTGAGTCTGATATTTCTCGAAGAATTTCTTCATTTCTTTTTAGTCTTAGCTCTCTTTCCTCCTCTATCAGGAGCATTTCTGCATGGCTATCCTCAATAGTGCTAATTCGTTCCTCCATATTGTCAGTTCTGCTCTTTAAAGACTCCATTTTTTCCACTATCTCGTTGATTTTGTTTTTCATCTCCAATAATTCTGATTGCTTTTTCTTTATGGTTTCAATCTCTTTTGTGACAAAATCCCTGAATTCGTTGATTTGTTTCTGTGTGTTCTCTTGTATTTCATTGAGTTTGTTTATGATAGCTATTTTGAATTCTCTCTCATTCAGGTTATCAAATTCTGTGCCTTCCGGGTTGGTTTCTGGGTGTTTGTCATTTTCCTTTTGGTCTGTAGCCCTGACAAATTGTCACAAGGATCCAACGGGGATGGCTTAATTTTTTCCCCTCATGATAAAGTTGTTCCTGCAGTTTCCCCCTGTTGCCACTGGATGGAGATTGTGAGTGGTTTGCTCTGAGGCAGCTGCAGCCTCCAGAGGGATTATGCTGAAATGCCGGGTGTGTGGGGGGAGGGGTCCTCTCTTTCTCCTGCTTGACCCGGGGGTTTCCTTTCTGGCTCTCTTAGGGTGTTTGCTACACCCCCTAAACAGTCCGTCGTCGCTTCCCAGTGGGGATCTCGTGACAGTCTGTGAGAGCACCTGGATGGTGATAGGTTTCCCCGCTGTGGGCCGCCCCTTCCCCCTCTGTCTGCAAACCGCGCTGTCTTTGCCGATCGATTGGGGAGGGGGAGTACAACTTCTTACCTCTCCTCCCGTCCTTTTGGGCTTCCTGCGCCTCCACTGTCCGAGGTATGGCAGCAGGGGTTTCTTAGAAGTCCTTTGTAGTGTTTGATTGAGCTCTGTTGGAATGTGAATGATGCTTTCATTGTGTCGTAGGGGGCAGAGATTCAAGGAGGGAATCTCACTCTGCCATGATACTGACGTCACTCTAGATATTGATTTTCTATTCGTGTTTGAGCTAACAAATTTCACCCCACAATCTGTCATTCACAATTAAACGTAGGGTAACCTTGAATTTTAAAAAGAACAAATGTTTACATTTTCTGTTCATACTCTAAGATTGGAAACATAATATTTATGAAATACAGCCACGAGTTGCTTAATGAAGAGGACACCTTCTGAGAAATGCATCGTTAGGTGATTCCGTTGTTGCTCAAACATCATAGAGTGTACTGACACAACCCTAGGTGGCACAGCCTGCTACACACCTAGGCTTTATGGTACTAACCTTTTGGGACTGCCGTGCTATACCTGGTCCCTCCTTGACTGAAAGCTCATTGTGACTATATGTATAAGCACATGACTGTGTAGGATTAACTGTAGGAATAGAACAGGGAGAGAAACATCATCTAGTCCACGTGTAATCAGTATTCATTCATTTTTGGCTTAGAATATTTATGAGCAACACAATTTTATATCACAGGAATTCCTATTGTAGAATATAACAAAGAGATTATTACAAATATGTTACAAAGAATATTTAGAATAAAATAATTTTGAGGAATTACAGAGACTTGTTAAATATTAGACCAATTATCAAAATCTTAAAAGTAAATGCTAATTGTGTACTTCTGAAATGAAGCAGTGTGGTACCTCATCGCCCCAGTGCTGGAGAAACCATGAGAAAACTAGTCATCTCCTGCTTGTCTGGGGAAACCAGGGTATACTTTCACAGTGTCTCATTTCATTCTGGGATTAAAATGTGGAGACATTTTTTTTCATAGGGGATAAAGATTGCTGGGTTTTGTTTCTTTCTCCTTCTTCTTTCCAATTTTAAGGCCTGACCATCACAGTGGATTAAATAGACCCACATAAAAATCTCCATGGGAACTAGCAACACTGTGTCACTGCACTTGTCTCTTGTTTTGGCTAATTTCTCCAACACCTAGTTCTTTCCATGGATAAATTACAAGTCCCCTTTGCAGTCTTTAGAAAAGCCATTAAATAAATGGTGGAATTTTTTAAAAATTATTATTGAGTTCACATTGGTTTATAACATTGTATTAATTTCAGGTGTACATCATTATAATTCTATTTCTGCATAGATTACATCATGTTCACCACCCAAATACTAATTACAATCCATCACCACATACCTGTGCCTAATCATCCCTTTTGCCCTCCTCCCTCACCCTGCCCCTCTGGTAACCACCAATCCAATCTCTGTCTCTATGAGTTTGTTGTCATTTTTATCTTCTACTTATGAGTGGGATCATATAGTTTTTGACTTTCTCCCTCTGACTTATTTCGCTTAGCATAATACCCTCAATGTCCACCCATGTTGTCACACATGGATGGATTTCATCATTTCTTATGGCTAAGTAGTATTCCATTGTGTATACATACAATGTCTTCTTTATCCATTCATCCCTTGATGGGTACTTAGGTTGCTTCCAAGTCTTGGCTATTGTGAACAATGCTGCAGTGAACACAGGGGTGCATGTATCTCTACGTATTGATGTTTTCATGTTCTTTGGATAAATACCCAGCAGTGGAATAGCTGGATTGTATGGTAATGCCATTCTTAAGTTTTTGAGGACTCTCCATACTGTTTTCCTTAGTGGCTGCACCAGTCTGCACTCCCACCAGCAGTGTGTGAGAGTTCCCTTCTCTCCACATCCTCTCCAACACATGTTTTTTCCTGTCTTGTTAATTATAGCCATTCTGATGGGCGTGAGGTGATATCTCATTGTAGTTTTGATTTGCATTTCCTTGATAGTTAATAATGTTGAACATCTTTTCATGTGCCTGTTGGCCATCTGTATATCTTCTTGGGGAAAATGTCTGTTCAGGTCTTTTGCCCATTTTTCAATTGGGTTGTTAGTTTTTTTGTTGTTGAGATATATGAGTTCTTTATATATTTTAGAGAGTAACCCCTTATCAGATGTGTGGTTTGCAAATGTCTTCTCCCAATTGTTACGTTGTCTTTTCATTTTGTTGATGGTTTCCCTTGCTGTGCAGAAGCTTTTTAGTTTGATGTAGTCTCATTTGTTTATTTTTTCTGTTGTTTCCCTTGCCCAGTCAGATATGGTACTTGAAAATATGTTGATAAGACTGATGTTGAAGAAGGTACTGCCTATGTTTTCTTCTAGAAGTTTCATGTCTTACATTCAAGTCTTTAATCCATTTTGATTTAATTTTTGTGTATGGTGTAAGATAGTGGTCTACTTTCATTCCTGTGGATGTGGCAGTCCAGTTTTCCCAACACCATATGTTGAAGAGACTTTCTTTTCTCCATTGTATGTTCTTGGCTCCCTTGTCCAAAATTAGCTGTCCATAGATGCGTGGGTTTATTTCTGGGCTCTCAATTCTGTTCCATTGATCTTCATGTCTGTTTTTGTGCAAGAATCATGCTGTTTTGGTTACCATAGCTTTGTAGTATATTTTGAAAACAGGGAGTGTGATTCCTCCAGCTTTGTTCTTTTTTCTCAAGATTCCTTTGGCTATTCAGGGTCTTTGGTTGTTCCATATAAATTTTAGGATTCTTTGTCCTATTTCTGTGAAAACTGTTGTTGCAACTTTGATAGGGATTGCACTGAATCTGTAGATTGCTTCAGGAAGTATGGACATTTTAACTATGTTAATTTTTCCAATCCAAGAGCAGTGAATACCTTTCCACTTCTTTGTGTCTTCAATTTCTTTCAACAATGTTTTATAGTTTTCAGATAAACTATAGATATTTCAACTCTTTGGTTATGTTTATTCCTAGGTATTTTATTCTTTATGTTGAAATTGTAAATGGGATAGTATTTTTAATTTATCTTTCTGCTACTTCATTGTTTGTGTATAGAAATGCAAATGATTTTTGTACGTTGATTTTCAATCTGCAAACTTTACCATATTCATTTCTTATTTCTAAAAGGTTTTTGGTGGATTCTTTAGGGTTTTCTATATGTAAAATCATGTCACCTGCAAATAGTAACCGTTTCACTTCTTCCTTTGCAATTTGGATCCCTTTTATTTCTTTTTCTTGCCTGATTGCTCTGGCTAGGACTTTCAATACTACGTTAAATAAGAGTGGTGAAAGTGGGCATCCTCATCTAGTTCCTTTTCTTAGAGGGATAGCTTTCAGTTTCCCACCATTGAGGATGATATTAGCTGTGGGTTTGTCATATTTGGCCTTTATTATGTTAGGTTCTTCCCTTCTATGCCCATTTTATTCAGAGTTTTTATCATAAATGGAAGCTGTATCTTGTCAAATGCTTTCTCTGCATCTATTGAGATGATCATATGATTTTTATTCTTCATTTTGTTAATCAATCACATTGACTGATTTGTGGATGTTGAACCATCCCTGCATCCCTGGAATAGATCCCACTTGATCATGGTGTATGATCTTTTTAATGTATTGTTGTATTCAAAATGCAAATATTTTGTTGAGGATTTTTGCATTGATGTTCATCAGTGATACTGGCCTATAATTTTCTTTTTTTGTGTTGTCCTTGTCTGGTTTTGGTATCAGGGTAATTTTGGCTTCATAGAATAAATTAGAAAGCCTCCCCTCCTCTTCAATTTTTTGGAAGAGTTTGAGAAGGATAGGTATTAAGTCTTCTTTGAATGTTTGGTAGAATTCACCAGGGAAGCTGCCTGGTCCTGGACTTTTATTTTTTGGGAGGTTTTTGATTACTGTTTCAATATCCTTACTGGTGATTGGTCTATTCAAATTCTTTATTTCTTCTTAATTCAGTTTTGGAATGTGGTATAATTCTAAGAATTTATCCATTTCTTCTAGATTATCCAATTTGTTGGCATATAACTTTTCATAGTATTCTCTTATAATCTTTTGTATTTCTGAGGTGTCCATTGTCATTTCTCCTTTTTCATTTTGATTTTACTTATTTGAGATTTCTATCCTTTTTTTCTTGGTGAATCTAGCTAAAGGTTTGTCAATTTTATTTATATTTTCAAAGAACCAGATCTTGGTTTCATTGATTTTATCTATTTTGGTCTCTATTTCTGCTCTGATATTATTATTTTCCTCCTTCTACTGATTTTGGGCTTTGTTTGTTCTTCTTTTTACAGTCCTTTAGGTGCCCTGTTAAATTGCTTATTTGAGATTTTTCTTGTTTGTTGAGGTAGGCCTGTATTGCTATAAACTTCCCTCTTAGAACCACTTTTGCTGTATCCCATAAATTCGAACATGCCATATTTTCATTTTCATTTGTCTCCATGTATTTTTTAATTTGTCCATTGACCCAATAGTTGTGCAGTGGCATTTTGTTTAATCTCCACATATTTGTGGCTTTTCAGATTTTCTTCCTATAGTTGATACCTAGTCTCATACTGTTGTGGTCAGAACAGATGCTTGGTATTATTTCAATCTTCTTAAATTTATGGAGACTTGTTTTGTGGCCTAATATGTGAACTATTCTGGAGAATGTTCCATTTGCATTTGAAAAGAATGCGCATTCTTCAGTTTTTGGATGGAATTTTCTGTATATATCTACTAAGTCCATCTTGTCTAGTGTGTCATTTAAGGCCAATATTTCCTTGTTGATTTTCTGTTTGGATGATCTATCCATTGGTGTAAGTCGGGTGTTAAAGTCTCCTACAATTTTTGTGTTGCTGTCTCTTTCTCCTTTTATGTTTGTTAATAATTGCTTTATGTATTTAGGTGCTTCTGTCTTGGATGCATAGATATTTACGAGTGTTATATCCTCTTGTTGGATTGTTCCCTTGATCATTATGTAGTGCCCTTGTCTCTTGTTACGGTTTTTGTTTTAAAGTCTATTTTGTCTGATATGAGTATTGCTACCCCAGCTTTCTTTTCATTACCATTTGCATGGAGTATCTTTTTCCATCCCTTCACTTTCAGTTTATGAGGGCCTTTAGGTCTGGAGTGTGTCTCTTGTAAGCAGCTTATATATGGGTCTTGTTTTTCTATCCAATCAGCCATCCTATGCCTTTTGATTGGAGCATTTAGTCCATTGACATTTAAAGTGGCTATTGATATGTATGTGCTTACTGCCATTGTTAAAATTTTTTTCTGTGTATTTTAGTAGTTCTTCTCTGTTCCTTTCTTCTTCTCTTGCTCTCTTCCCTCATGGTTTGATGGCTTTCTTTAGTATTATGTTTGTATTTCTTTCTCTTAGTTTTTTCTGTATTTATTATAGGTTTCTGGTTTGTGATTAATGTGAGGTTCGTATATAATAACCTATGTATATAGCAATCTACATTAAGTTGATGGTCTCTTTAGTTTGATCTTTTTTTAAAAGCTCTATTCTTTTACTCCCCTCCTCCCACATTTTGTGTTTTTGATATCATATCTAATCTCTTTTTGTGTGTATTTGTACCCATTACCCTCTTATCATGGAAATAGATATATTTTTTTCCTATTTGTGGTCTTCTCTTTCCCCCTTAAATAAGTTCCTTTAGCATTTCTTGGAGGCCTGGTGATAAATTCCTTTTATGTTTGCTTGTCTGGGAAACTCTTTATCTGTCCTTCCATTCTGAATAATGACCTTGCTGGGGAGAGTATTCTTGGCTGTAGGTTTTTCCTTTTAGCACTTTAAATATATTGTGCCACTCTTTTCTTGCCTGTAAGGTTTCTGCTGAGAAGTCAGCTGATAACCTTTTGGTGTTTCCTTTGTATATAACTTGTTGCCTTTCTTTTGAAGCTTTTAGGATTCTCTATCTTTAATTCTGCACATTTTAACTATGATTTGTCTTGGTGTGGGCCTCTTTGGGTTTATATTTTTTTGTGATCTCTGTGTTTCCTATACCTGGATGTCTGTTTCTTTATATTAGGGAAGTTTTCAGCTATTATTTCTTCAAATAGTTTCTTTCTTTGCCCCTTTTTCTATTTCTTCTCCTTCTGGGACCCCCTGTAACATAGATGTTAGTGCACTTGATGTTGCCCCAGAGGTCCCTTAGACTGTCCTCAAACTTTTTAATTCTTTTTTCTTTTATCTGTTCACCTTGGGTGATTTCCTCTAGTCTTTTGTCCAACTCATTGGTCTGTTTTTCTGTATCATCTACTCTGCTTTTGAGTCCCTCTAGTGAATTTTTCATTTCCAGTATTATATTCTTCATTTCTAATCGGTTCTTTTTTATATCTTCCATTTCTTTGTTGATGTTCTCACTGAGTTCATCCATTCTTCTCCCAAGACCAGCCAACATCCTTATGACTCTGAATTTGAACTCTTTTTCAGGTAGATTGCTCATTTGTTTCACTTGGTTCCTCTTCTGGGATTTTGTCCTGTTTCCTTACTTGGAATGTATCATTTGCCTCCTCATTTTGCCTCTTTCTCTGTTTGTATCTATGTAGTAGGTAAGTCAGCTAGGTCTCCTGATCTTGGAGAGGTGACCTTATGTCAGGAATGTCTATGAGGCCCAGCAGTGTGCTTCCCTCTTGTCACCAGTTCCAAACGTTCCAAGAGTTCCCCCTGTGTGGCCTATGTGTGTCCTTCAGTTATGGCAAGGTTGCTTTTGCCATAGGTGTCCAGGGAGGCTGAGCTGTCCCCCTACCTAGCTGGTTGTAATGCTCAGCTGCATGTGGTTGTTGTGGACCCTTCAGTCTCTTTATGTGGTGTTGGGAGCCCCAGCACAGTTGGCTACAAGGTCTAATAGCACATTCCTGTTGCAGCTTTTCTGTTAAGTGAGTAGGCCTCTAGGATGGCTGGTTGTTAAGCTCAGGGGCTTACAATTGCTGTAGGCCTCCCACATATAAGGCTCTTGTCAGCTCTTGGAGGGTTGCAGCTGGGTGGAGCTGGCTCCAGGCAGGGGAGCATCCAATTGTTTCAGGCTTTGAAAGGTGGGGCTGATCCCCTATGTGGCTGTTTGAGAAGCATGAGTCTTCTTCAGCTGACAATCCCCACTCCCAACAGGGCCACACACCCCATCAATTCAGTCCTGACCCATGCGCATGGTCTGACCCCATGAAGTGGACCTAGTCAACCCATGACAGATGCCCCACACTCCACCAATGTCCCACACTCTCCACCTGCTCCTTGCACATGCCTTGCTCCACAGAGATGGACCCACTCACCAGGCTGCAGAGAATCCAGGCAGCTCTCTGAAGCAGGCCCACAAGTTGCCCAAGGGCTTGTTTTTGGGTGGGGCCCATCCTAGGGCAGGTTGCTTTCCTTGGCTGTGCTGGATGAAATCAGTACTCTAGTGGGTGGGACAAACCCTGGGCTAGCGGGCCACAGGGAGAACTCCAATTGCATCTGCCGGTGACTGTGTCAGCATGCCCAAGCCAGGTCACAACAATGGCCATGGCCAACGTCCCAGTCCATGGAGAGGTTTTACCTCTCACTGAGATGCACTCAGAGCCTATCAGGTGAGTCTCTTTTCATCAAAGGACTGTTCTCCTTTCTTTCTGGTGATTTTAGGTTAGTTTCCAAAATGGGTGAATTTGTTCATGGGCCCTTTAAGAGCCAGTTTTAATTTCCTTAAGTCTCAGCTTTTCTGGGGGTATTCCCTGTTGTTGTTAGTAGCCAGCAAAGCCAGATATTATAACACTCATCTCAGTTGTGCTGGGTCTAAAAAATGCTGACAGCAGCAACACTCCCCAGCTCAGGTCCCCCACTCCACCAGGGAAGGCTGCGTACCTTTGGATTGCTCCCAGGCAGCTGTGAAGCACTGCAGTTTGTGAAGGTAGTGTTTTTTTCTCTCCAGAAGGGAATTTCTGCCTCTTCTGCCTCAGGACTGTCATTTGTTGCAAGGGTTCCTCTTATCCAGTTTTCAGTTCTCTCTCAGGGGTAATTGTTCCAAGAGTAGTTGTAAGTCTGCTGTGTCTGTGGGAAGAGGTGAGTTCAGAGTCCACCTACACTGCCATCTTGTCTTCTCTTTCTGTAAATAGTGGATTTTTATATCTACCACCAATAAGTAGCTGTGTAGATTTTCTTATTTTTACTTAAATAGATATCTGGTGAGCTATTTACCTATTTATATGTCTATATTCTGCCTATTTCAAAGAGGATTTGAAGTGACTCCCTGTCATTTATTGACAATGCCAAGAAAAGTTTTCTAGCTTACTTGCAATATTCAAATTCTCCCAGAGGAAATAAAACAACAAGTCTTAAGATCATAATGGTGAAAATGTAAGGATTCTCCTGAAGTTCAACTCATTCCTCTTTGCTCATCTGTTGCTCTTTCTTAGGCATTTATCAGTACCAGAATTTGTATTAATTGTACAAGAATACTGGGTCATTTTATCATTAATTATTTAGGGTAAGTCCAAATCATATAAATCTGAAAATATATCAGTTTTACATGGTGAAGGGAAACAGTATCTTATTTGAACATTTTTGTGTATATCGAGTTGTCTACTCCTTCACAAAAATCATAGGTCCTATGGCTCATAGCTTTTAGCCTCTGCCTGGTATATTTTAGCTTTTCTCAATCCTTCCATAATTTCCACAGCTTCTCCTATTCTCTCCCCCGCCTCTGCAGAGCTATATTAAAGAATTTGAGCCTGAGAAGGATTTAAAGTCTATATTCTGAGAACTTTGGAGATAAAGGGAAAAGCTCACATACAATAGCAACCTGGGGTGGAAGGCAGGGAGTGGATGTTCACAATATTTACTACTGAAAAATTATATCCATTGAAAAAGAGAGTCTTTGTATTTTGCAGGAGCAGTTTATATGCATTCAGTTTTGCTGTGTCGACGTGTCCAGGTATGGTGTCCATGGCACTTGCTGACCCACATGCTTTGCTTCATCTACTGAGATGGAAAGGCAAAGCTGAGATAAATGAATTTTACTAAAAACTCAAAGGATTTTTTTAGGAAGAATTGTCAGACATCTTTTGTTTGTTTCCATTTTGAAAGCTTGCCTCTTTATTGCCTCTTAAAATTAAGCAACAATCGGAAAAATGGAAGAATAAGTTTTAGAATCAGGGCCAGAATAGTTTACATGTAATTGTGTTACTAGATAAAAAGACCAAAGTGAATTGTTCTAAATTGTAAATTACTGTGAACACACAGTTTTTCAAACTATATTCTAAGAACAAACCTTTACATTATCCTTTAATTTGTGTACTAATAGTATTTTATTACATGTATTATGATGATTATTCTTAATACTATTTTCAGAATATTAAATAATCCAGCTTAAAATATTCTCAGACAAACGTTCGTCTCTATGATGAATTTGAATTTACCATCTCTAATGCCATTCTGCTCTTTGGCTTTTTGTATCTAGGTGCCTCGTGGTGAAGACTGTTCCCTACTCAAGAGAGTGATCAGATTTCTGATCCTGTGATTCTCTTAGTTCAAGGACAGTGTTGGGCATAAAGCAGTTAACAAACTGAATCAATTGACCAATGAGTTTTTCCTATGAGCTTATTTTATGAGCTCAAACAATGAATGTGTATACTGTTTCTATAATTCTCATCTATTCACTGAGGACTGTGCATTATAGACTCAAACTTTTTAAAGTAATATTCAGAGTCTATCCAGGTATTGATTTGCAATTATAAACCAAGGAATCAGTTTGTTATTCTTTTTAATTTTACGAAGCTATTGCATTGCTACAGATGGGAAAGAATTTACTCTGAGGCCAGATAGATCTGGGTTCAAATTTCAACCCCACCCCACACGTTCTATGACTTCTTAAGTTGTATTACATCTTTTTAGCCTTTTATTTCTCATTTATACAATAGCAGTACAAATACCCAGTTTATGGTCTGTTTAAAGGACCATAAAATAAAATAATAAACTAATTTATTTAAATAAAATAATTTAAATAAAAAAGTGAATAGTTTAAATAAAATAATTCTCAACAATTAGGTTCTTTCTCTCCATGTTTCAATATAATGGGTATCATTTCCCACATGACAAACCAGGTTATGTCAGATAGTGTTTGCTATGTGGAGGTTTTCCAATTGAGAAGTTCCTCTCTGCAGACCTGGGTAGCATCTGGCTTTTATTCCCAGTGAGCTTCATCCTGTCCTTTCGCAAGCAGATGACGTTGCCTCAGCAAGTGAAAAAGTGACTCCACATAATACACTCCTTGGCCAAGGTCTGTTTTCTTAGAAACCCTGCCACCAATTGATCAATCACCATTAGCCCAATAATGACCAGCATCGATTACAGCTCTCAGTTTAGATCTACAAGGATTCAGGGGGTATCAACTTCCTTCTTAGTTAAAAGATGTGAATTTCCCATATATTCACAGGAGGTTTGGTTCATATGAAAATATGCTATCAAAGAACTTCAATTGACTTGTAGAATTAAACCTTTGGAATAGCTCTGAGCACAATGCTAGACATGTATATATTTGTTGAAAAAATAGAGAACTGCAGTCAGTAGAAAGGACTGTTTGCCTTTCTATAGTTAAAATGAGTGATCTTAAGACCCTTCACAAACAGGAGATAAAATATTTTCTAGACACCTTCATAAAATAATTCCAAATGCTTTCACACAGGTAATTGGAACAGAAGTTGACATATACAGAACTGGTTCCATTTGTGGAATGTTTGCTGTGTTACCAAATCTAAACTAATTCACTGATCAAAAGGAAGGAAAATAGATTCTGCAGTAAAAAATGGTGGCAGAGATGCCAGTGCAGGGATTTGTTGAACACCAGCCACAAACCTGATTCTCTGGCAGAAGTGGGCTCTGTGCTTTTGTAACTGAGTTTCAGGCCAGGTCCTGCAAGCCTGTGTCAGACAAAGCCTGTGTTATTAGATGACTCGATAGAAATTCTGTGTGGAGACTTGGATCACAATTGGACAGGTTTGTACTTTGACAGGTAACATATGATCCAACTAAACTCATAGTCCTGACTCAGAAAGACTAGAAATATACTTTTGTTTTTGTGCTGTCTGTAACAAAATAAATTTAAGGGAACCTGGGGAGATTGCATCGAAAACATTTCACTTTTTCTAACAATCTCTTTTCATCTAATCTTTTGGAGATCTATTGTCTCAACAGTTTCTGCTTGCTGCCTTATAGTAACCCTCAACTAAGAGTCAGAGATTATTTTAGGAAAATCTACAGCTCTAGGTTAGTGTGTACATAAGTCTTGGACTGAGCTCATCTTGGACTTTAACTGAATTATTAAAATTGTGATAGAGTGAGCTGTTTTCCAATGCCTATCATTTAAGAGCCTTTTAGAGCCAGATTTAAGGGTAGAGAGAGGAACTGCCTGATGTGGATTAACAAGGCCTGAGAGTTTCTTTGCTATAAAATCTCCCTCCACAAAGTTTAGAAAGATAATAATAATTGCTTTATCCCTAATATGAATTTACTAATCAGATTCATTTTCTCCAAATGTCTACCTGAGATGAGTGGTCCTAATGGGACATTTGTGGTCACTGGTGGTGTGTGGTGCTGTGTGTGGAGCTCTGACGTGGTGAAGGTGACCAGCATTTTTAATACCAGCAGTTGCAGCCCAACCTCGTAGTGGAGGGCAGAGCCTTGTGGGGCCCAGGGACTCTGAGACTGTGACAATAGCTGACATTTCCCCCTCTCCTAAAGCACTGCCACTGTTACCAAACCAGGTTCATCTTCACCCATTGCCCAGAAAGCCAAACACCGAGATGATGAGATTACAGCAGAGAGAGGGTTTAATCACGAGGCAGCCAAGTGAGGAAATGGGAGAACGAGTCTCAAATCTGCCTCCCCGAAAATAGGGACTCAGGGATGTTTATGGGGTAGGGAGCAAGGTGGTCTAAAATGTTGGGATGGGTGATTGGAGGTGAGGAGAGGTGAGGTAATTGATGACCTGCACAAGCGGAGTCAGACTTCACGCCTCTTCACAGGACACATGTTCACAAAATGGTGGCGTTAGCATGACATGAGGGTGGAGTTTTTAGCCTCTTGACGTCAAAAGTCACTTGCTGGACATCTGCATGGGCCCAGTTGATGGGTTGGTGGTCTCAATGGCCTGAAGTGGACAAGGAGTTCTGATTCCTGAGCAGCTCAAACACCCATTACCACGGTGACCCAGGCTCCAGGGACATGTTATGTATAGGAACCTGGTGAGAGTGAGATGGCATACTGCCTAAATAGCATAGTTAACAATGGGCGGGGGAACAACTAAAAGCTATAATCAGCAATTGCAAAAAGGAAAAAAATAACAACTTTAGTTACTATCTACTTAATCATCAGTGGCTAACTGTTTGCTGGTTTCACCACTAACAAGTAGGGGATGGAAGGGAGGAGTAGGAGAGGAGAAGCCAGACTACCTTGTGAGAAAACATGAAGCTATGTTCTAACTTCAACTCCAATGAGGCATCAGATACAGTTACTCCAAGAGAGAAGTCACTCTACCAGCAATTACCTCATCAGTCTCACTAAGAGACTGGGTCTCAGTAGGTTTGGAGGGAGTTGAAGGTGTGGTATCACTAAAATGGGTGGAAATAGAGAGAGAGATTTAAAAAATATTTACATATACAACATGCTCACTCGCACACGTGTGTGGTCATTTTTGACTTTGACTCTTTTAGCATTCTTTAAAATTTTCACGTTTCCTTTCGTCTCAAATTACTGTCACTGGTATTACAAATCATCTTCTCTAAATCCAGTATGCACGTCCACCTGTAATCTCAATTCGGGTCATTTACCCATTGGCTAATCTCTCCACCTATGACCATCCACCCAACTCCTTCTCTGGACATTCAGGATCTATTTCCTCTGGACCCTTTTTGTTTTGATCTGACCATTATTTGTGCCACTTGGGGCTGAACATCTTTATTCTCTTTATCAGCTACAGTTATCTGCAGAACTGACTTTGTTGACTTTTTCCTTGTCCTTTAGGACCCAACACTCCATATAATTATAATGTATACAACTTCCATCCTGTGCCACATTACTGTGTGACTGAGCCTGAGGAAAACGATCACTCATAGAGCTAAGTGGTGGCAAACATAAAAATTGCCAATAGTAACAAGAGGATCATTACCTTTGTACATGGTATTATTTTGGATGTAATTGCCATGAGAGTCAAAACAATAATCGTCAGAGTAAGAAATCCAAATAATAATGAGAACTAGAATTCCATCAACGTAAGCACAAGGCAACAACACACTTGGCGCCAACGAACACAGAACGTCATGTAAGAACACACTGGCCAGGCACACAACACCTTCTAACAAAGACACCGTGATTCAGTCCTGATACATCGTTTCCACGAAAAGTTCTATTAAAAATGTACTGAAATCAAAATATTAAAAAATTAAGAAATAAAAAAAAAACCTCTACAGTATTCACTTAGCTTCATGTGTAAATTAGCAGTTTACCTTTTCTTGAAGATATCTGTATTTTCAACAGTTTAAGTAGTCAGTTTTTATGTAATCTATGTTGAATTTGAAAAGATTGTGTTGAAAAATAAACTCATAAAGATTAGTACTGCTAGCTTCTTACTCAGAGCGTGTTTTTAACTTTTGCTTCAAATAGCCTTGAAATTTTCCTCTTTAAATTGAACGTTTCTTCAGTCAGTCAGTCTACATGCCCCTACATTGGGGTGAAATAAAATTTGTTTTGTTTTCCAATAAATTAATAAAATTCAAGAGGAGCACTCCTATTTTTATTATGGACATACTTTTTCACAATGACGAAAAAAGTACTTTGCAAAGTCTCTTTCATAGTATTTATACAGGTTTTAGATAAAACTTTGTAAAATAAGTTTGAACATAAGATTCCCTTTCATTGAATCACACACTGAGACTTAGAAATAAAAACAACTCTTGGTACCTCTGTGACATTAGACAAGTCCCTTAACCTTCCTGAGGTTTGAGCTCATTTCCATAAAACAAGAAAGCAAAACCAAATAACATGTAAGACCCCATTTAACTATAAGGCCCTGTTTATTTCTGCTGAACTGTATGTTACCCTCAAAAATGGAATCTCACCTTTCCTCATTAGCTGACCCATTTCTCTTTTACAGCCTGCTGTTCTAGGAGTTTCCTCTCCATCTACACGTAAAGATTGCTAATTACCTAACATGCTTCTAGAGACCACCCCAACCCGGGAGACCCTGGGCTGTGTGTGTGTGTGCGTGAGTGTGCGTGTGTGTGTGCGCGTGAGTCTGCGTGAGTCTGCGTGTGTGTGCGCGTCTGAGTGTGCGTGGGTGGGGGCGTGTGTGCACGTGCCTGTGGGGGTCGTGCCTGTGTGTGTGTGCGTGAGTGTGCGCGTGTGAGTGTGCGTGGGTGGGGGCGTGTGTGCACGTGCCTGTGTGTGTGCGCGTGAGTGTGCGTGTGTGCGGGAGGGAGACGGAGAGAGCGAGCTTTGAGGCCCCGTGAAGCAGAGCTCTCTGAACAAGACGTGAAGGCGGATTTTACTCCAGGCCGCGCTCTGCTTCCGCGGGAGCTGACCTGAACGTGAAGGGGCTCGGGATGGTCTGCAGCCGCGACACCGAAGACACCGTGGTGAAGCTGCTGCCGCAGCACTGGCAGCCCGGCGTTTCCGCCAGAGGAGTGTCGCTCCCGCTTGACTTCCGTTAGCGTGACCCCTGGTGACCCCGACGCTGGGGCGTCCTGAGCGCGTGGGTCGCACGAAGGGTCGTGCTCCTTCCCTTCCCCGCGCATGCGCTGTTCGCGGACTCTCCTCACTCGCTGCACGTTCGCCGTGAGCCGGCCCCGGCCCTGCGCTGCGTTGGTGCCGCGTCGTCACTGCTGCTAACTAACGGCTATTAAATTCCTTGGATGGAACTGAAGTAGAATCATCTAAAAAGGAGGACATAATATAACGTTGGCTCTACATGGTTGAAACAAGTCTTAGAGCTCAAAACATTTGAAAAAATTAACGTAAAAAGAGAGCTACATTTTAGAACTGATATCTAAACCATTACTACTTAAAGCGGGAAGTAAAAAAAATGATTAGAAAGGAAATTAGGGGAAGTGACTATGGACACAGTGAGGCCAGAGTCTGTTAGTTATCGCTCTGCAGGTCAGCAAGATGTTCAACTTTGCACACCTACACGTGTATATTTTTTTGCTAAAACAAACAGTGCCTCTCACCATCTAACCTTCCTTTCCCTGTTGCAGTGAAATAGCTCATGTTAGATTTTCTATTGTTTGTTGTTTAATCATTTTCCAGAACATTCATGGTTTGGCTTATTAGGAATACCCCAATGTCCTTTCAAACGCAGGTATACATGTGTTTTCTGATGGTGAAAACTGCTTAATATTTGTATTTTTGAGACCGTTCGTCCCTATGTTATGAGGCTTCATGGAGAGACATGAACTGCACTTTGAAGCCTATGAAGAAGAAATTATGGTGGCCTCCTTCACAGGTGTTGTGACAGGGAACTTTCTGCCTCAGGCTGATGGGTGGTAAACTGAGTGATCCAGATGTTTGGTTCTATTTAATTATCTTTGTAAGAATTTTCTATAGCAGTGAACTACTAAGCTTAGGTACCAATCATTGCTAATTAACAACTTCCTTCAAAACTGCCTTTTATATTGTTGGATTGTCACAAATATTTGATAAGCAATTTATTTGGACATAATACCATTTATTTCAGGAATTATAAATACAAATTTTCAGTTTTCTCTTATTATTGTTCTAAGACTGCATTATTTCATTATAAATAAGGTACATTTTCCTTCAGTAATGAATACTGTAAAGGAACCTCAATTAGATGTGAAACCTCTACTTCAGTAATAGATTTTATGGGACTTTTTTTCTTTGACTACTCTCTATTTCCAAAAATGTTTCAAGTAATTATCTGGCTTGAAGTCTATGTTTAAAAATGGATAATTTATTATCTTTACTACTTCTACCCTGAGTTACATTGATTTATAGGTACTTTTTATAGTTAAAGCCAATTGAATCATCTTGGAAACAACTGTGTTTGCACAGGGAGGTGTTGGGGCTTCTGGACGCCTGTAATTGGGGAAATTTCTGGCAGCACATTGAGGGTATTATTAAAAACACATCTCCATACATCACATCTCCAATGCAGCCAAGTGCTGTGGGTTTAAATGCCACCCGAAGTCCTTCATTGTCCATCTCAATTTTCTAACTGAATTTTAACTTGATAATCTTATTTCTAGACTCCTATGGATGTATTTCTGCACTGACTTTCTTCCAATTAGTTCTAATTACCATGGCAAAAATAAAAGACTTAGACTTTCTTCTGTCCTGACCTCCCCACTCCTCCCTCACCAGGTGCATCTCTGATAAAGCATACACTCGTAAGCACCAAGTACCTCTGGGCAAGTTGGAGTCAGCAAAATCAGGGTAATTAATTCAAGCTGAAAGAACTGTTTTTGCCTGAAAGCTCTGAAGGTTTGTGAGTTTAAGCCTGCTCATTCACAGGAGGCAGGTTACACACAGCATGACACACCATGGAATGGCCATATCCTGAAGCATATGTTGCTTACCAGATTCAGAAGCAGAGAACCAGAGGTCATGCAAATAAAAAAGATATGGTGACCACAGCTGAAGTATAGGATGTGTATGACCCAGATAGCATCTGAGTCTATCCAAGCCTTAGGAAATAGTGATGTTCTTAATTGTGGGGTTGATGATAAGATATGGGAAGGGGTGTTATGGACTGAATACTTCTGTCCCCCCAAAAATTCATAATGTTGAAACCCTACCGCTCAGTGTAATGGCATTAGGAGGTGGGACCTTTGAGAGATAATTAGGTGTAGATGTGTTGTGAGAATGGAGCCCCCAGGATGGGATTAGTGCCATTATTGGGAGAGGAGGGGCCCCAGAGCTGCTTCTCTCCACCATGTGAGGACCCAGTGAGAAGTCGGCTGTCTGCAAGCCAGGAAAAGGGCCCTCACCAAGAACCGAATCAGCCAGCACCTTGACCTTGGACTTCCCAGGCTCCAGAACGGTGAGAAATAAGTTTCTGTTGTTTAGGCATCCAGTCTAAGGTATTCTGTTATAGCAGCCTCAGCTGACCAAGACAGTGACAGTCATCTGCACTCTTCTGGATGCGGTTAATCTGAAGATACAATTAGAGTCTCAGCGATGGTCTGTTGTTTCTCTTGTTAGCTAAGTGAGCTTTGAAAATATAACCAGGTGCTTCTTAAATTCAGACCACTTCAGTATCTGCAAGACGACAGTCTGTGAAACTTGAGAATCTGGGGAATTTTAGCCCCTTGTGTTTAAATTTGGAAGACAATCTAAAAATTAATCACTAAAATGGTGATCAAATGATTTTAATGACTAATATTACTATGTTTTATTCAAGTACTGTCAATGGGTCTGACTGTATTTGTGAGTTTTGTCAGAGCCAAATATAATACTTTAATTATATTAGGTGAATGAAGAATGATCAAGGTGGACTAAGTATATAAATCATGTCTTCATTCCTGGTGAAGACCATAAGTCAGTGCCCTAAATCTGTAAAACTTTCATGGGGACTCGGAATACAGAAATGTGACAGGAACACTGAGTCATCGGGTAACTGATGTAGTCAACTCTGTAGTGCAACATCTGGGTTCTTAAAAGTCACTGCTCTATGCAAAATTACATGGTAACAAATAAAGGGCTTGTGGAAAAATTGGTATTAGGGACCTCATACTCAAAATCTTTGCCAATGATGTCTAAAATATAGGTACCTCATAAAAATGATTCAGAAAAGGTTAAGAAGTACACAAATACTACAGTAAATATGGGGCTTTTCCTTGGAAAAGACCTGGGGTTTGCTTGTGGAAATGAGCACCAAAGGACTGCAGCTCGGGACCCACTGTGGGGCGCTGGAGGGGGATCTTCTGAAATCCAATGGAAAGGTGTAGTGCTGTATGTGGTGGGTGTGGCTCATGACAGACGAGGTGGACCGAAGTGGCTGGTGGGTATCTGAAAGGCATGTTTTGTGTTTATTCTTATTGGTTCCATTTACTCAGTTTCAGTTTTCTGCATTTGTATGGTGTTTCTCATGGAGGTATCCCACAAGCAAACAAGAAATTTGTGTTATGTTTCCATTGTTCCCTAATATATCATTCGTCTTGAAATGATTCTGCATCTTTAAAACCAGACTTATAGCAGAGGTGACTGTACGTAGGTAAGTACACTCACCATAGTGGCTGTAGGTACTATAATCACGTTTTGAGGTACAGACTAGTTTTACCAAAACAGCATCATCTTTCTCACTATAGTTGAGCCATTAATCTGATTTTGTTTTAAATTTCTATATTTTTAAATAATAAAATTGGTATTGGCTTTCTGTTTAGCTGCACAGGACCTATGAACATGGAGATTTATAGTGAGGTTGTTGGCTTGTCAACGTTCTAATTCAACATGACTTAGCACTAGAGTTCCAAAATAACTTTTTCCGTGAGAAATTCTTACATTTTCAAGTTTAGGATATAATGTTGTAGAGAGCATTTGTCATCTGTTCTCACTCTGTCCCCCCATTGCTTTGTCTCAAATACCAAGAGATGCTACAATGCACTCAATGGTAGAGTTCATTGCCGGGCAAATTCTCATGCTAAAATAGTTGTACTGTAATCTGGTAGATTTGAATAATGGTATTCGCTCATTACAAAATGCCTTATCCTCCATCTCCATTTCTCCTCCCTTTCAGCTTTCAATTAGCCTATAGGTGTTTAAAAGGAAAAAAAAAAAAAGAAAGAAAAGAAAAATGTGAGAGGATGTTATACATATGGCTTATTCAAATTTAAAATTTCTAGAAGTTAGCAATTATGTTTTCAATATTCTTTTTGCAAATGTTAGACTACAATTAATCTCTTCTCTAGGAGCATATCTGGGGTTTCTGGGAGGTGTATTAATTACTTAAGGTCAAAAATGTACCGAGAAGGACACAGCACACACCGTGTATCTGATCTCGAACAGTTAATTCAGGTGCAAATGCACAGGCATTTTCACTGGAGATGATTATCCAGTCTTTTCCATCTTCAAAGGGAATTTGAGAATTAATAACGTCTGTCTAATTTTACCAAATAAAAATACCTTGCCTCCATTTTTCAATATTTCAGATGAAAAGTGTTTTTGGTTTTGAGTCATCTGTTATTATTGCTTTATTTCTTCACTCCATTATTCTCTGAGGAGATGTGCATTTTGGATCAATATGTATTAAATATCATACATTAAGCTGACCAAGTTTTGTTGAATTGAAGACAATTTTCTAACGGAAAATAATGTATCATCTTATGTGTGACTTTCTGCTGGGCAGCAGTTGTAGGCAACTATGTTTAAATATCATTGCTGCGAACCTGATTTAAACTGTTCTGACAAGTATACCTCACACTTCAGCAGGAACACAGCAGTTCTCTAGTATATAAAGTTCTTATTTTCCTGAAAATGGAATATCGCAGAGCACTCTCTCTCCTTCCCTCCCTCCCCCCTTGCACCTTCTCTTCCTCCCCCTCCATCAGCCCTCTAGCACATCATATAGCACAGATATAAATGCTTTTGTACATGCCCTAATAGAATAATTCTCACATGCTTTTAATAGAAAAATTTAACATGCTAAATTTTATATATATTTATATATAGAAATATAAAACTAGTTTATCTATTTAGACTACTTTAATTAAAACTTAGTATAAATTTTATAGGATGCTTTAAGTTAAGGCAGACCTTAGACAAAAGACTTTCATTAAACAAAAAATTGCAAGTGCACTAAATGCTCCAAACTAAAGGTGAAGAGTGCTAAAGTTAGAAGGATTCTGGTCGGAGGGAGGGGTGGTTGGGAAAGCCAAGACCTAAAGCACACACACTGGTTGGTTAGCTTCAGCAGAAGTGAGGCAAAAGTCAAGAAAATGCATTTCCTGCAGATGGAACAGTATGCATGGTTTGGGGTGGGGAAACGGTATTGTAGAAGAGTTGAAAGAAATTCACGATAGCTGGAGGGTAAAGAGCTTTCATCCGAGTGACATCAAAGGAGGCTGCAGAGAGGGAGGCAGAACCAGGTAAGACATGGTTTTACAGTCAAGGAAGAAATTTAGTCTTTGTTTTGAGGGTAATGGAAAACCATCAAAAGAATTTTAGTTGGTGGTTGACATCCGTAAAACATCACAGTATCAAAAACAGATGGGGACGGGGCCACCCGGTGGCGCAGCGGTTTAGTTCGCGCTTGGCAGCTCTGGGTTCGCGAGTTCAGATCCCGGGCGCCCGCGGACGCACTGCCTGTCAGCAACGCTGTGGCGGCGTCCCATATAAAGTGGAGGAAGATGGGCACGGATGTTAGCCCAGCGCCAGTCTTCCTCAGCAAAAAGGGGAGGATTGGCGACGGATGTTAGCTCAGGGCTGGTCTTCCCCACACACAAAAAAAACAAAAAACAAAAAAACAGATGGGGAAATAAAATGAGGACATGGGAGCAATGCTTAGTCCTCTGCTGCATTAAGAGACTATGACTGATCTGAGCAGGATACACTGAGAGTTGGACTCACTGGACGGCCGTAGAGATGGAGAGCACTAGACATGGAAAGGTGTCTTGCTTCCGTGGGACTGAGAGTTGCTCCTTGTGTAGTAGGAAGGACAGTGCTGTCTCTCAGTGGTGTAATGGAGCTGATGTCTGGAGGTGCTAAGATGAAAGAAAAATCCCAAAACATCTAGGAGAATATCTGCTGGAAAATTCTTTGGTCGAAACCTGACAGTCTTACCAGCATCCTGGGGGTTGATGAAGCATTCCCGTCACTGACCAGCAGCTGCATCTGAACGAGGGGTCAATACCTGCCCATCAAACAAGCCCGTGTGCTGTGAAGTCTGTGATGTGTAACAATTTCTGGCTGGTGCCACGAGATTCACTGTGTGTTGTATGGAAAACTGGTGAGAAGAAAAATCTCCTCACTTATGGACATGAAAGGAAAACATACAACTTTGTTTTATCAAAACAGATTATATTGATTTTTAATTTTGTAAACATTATGAACCAACATCAAATCTGGATTAATGTATCTATAAGAGTCAAGCCATTTCTATTTAATCATCACATCACATACTGCCCTAGAGAGTCACAACCTGTTACCAAGTAGATTACCTCCCACATATATACTATTTTAAATACAAGAATGCAGATGAAACTAAATTTTTTTGGGGGGGGGGGTGAGGAAGATTGGCACTGAGCCAACATCTGTTGCCAATCTTCCTCTATTTTGTGTGAGGAAGATTGTCCCTGTGCTAGCGTCCATGCCAACCTTCCTCTATTTTGTACGTGGGTTGCTGCCACAGCATGGCTGACGAGTAGTTTAAGTCTGCACCTGGGAACGAACCCAAGAACTCAGGTCACCGAAGCAGAGCGTGCCAAACTTAACCACTAGGCCACGGGGCTGGCCCTGAAGCTAAATTTTTTTAATGAAAAATTCTTTTTCTTCAGGTAAGCTTGTAATAATAATTCTGAATATGAGTGTTTCACATTTGGTCACCTGTTTGAATTTAAAATGCATAATTTTATTTAAAGCTGAGTGAAAGTTTATATTGATACTTGTGGAAAAATCCTTGGTACGTTTTTTGTGGAGAGATGAGATGACTCGGTTTGGGGGCTGATCACAAGAATGAGGAGAGGTGAGGAATACCTCGGCTTCATGCAGGGACTAGATGTTACTGGGTTGACAGAGGCAAGAACAAGGTGGAGACAGGAACCACTGGGGGAGGAAATGCCAGGAGTCAACAGGATAGGTCTGATTACCAGTCAAATCAGAGAATATTTATGCTAATGTAATTGTAATTTTGAAGGTCAAGATGCTCAAGCTGAGAAACGAGGAATAGTAGCCTGAAAATAAAGGGAAAGAGCTCAGAATTAACAAAATAATTACAAGGAGTTTTTGATTAACCGGAGTCATAAGGGAAGGTCACTGATAGAACAATCTGGGTTAAAACCAGTCAGACGTTCACAGATGGACTTCGGGCAACAGTAATAGCATCTGGTCTAACCTGGAGGGTCGGGCCCATGCATGGTCACTTTCCATAAACAGCTGCAGGAGGAAATTGTTGCCAAGCCCATATTTAAATGTCGTGGTCAAAATAACAATATTTTTGTCAACTTGTCATAATGAATCCTATGTCTTTTTCCTAAAATGTTTGTTTCCCTGCCTTAGTGACAGGAATTCAGTTTGGACCCGTAGAAGCCGTGACGCAGCTCGGGAGAGGCCCATGAGACTGAGAAGCATGTAGTTTACTGACGAGGCACGTCGCCAGTTTGCCTGAGTGTTAAGACAATGTACAAAAGATTTGGGTCTCCGGAAACGTTTCTCGCAGCCGTATTGAATTACGAAGTATTCTTAAGTCATCACCTAGAGATAATATTTTGAGTATCCACATCTTCAAAGACCATAGATGCTGGGGACTCCACAGTGACTTTAACACACAGTCAAGTATACTTCTAGAAAAGGAACCTCAGTGAAAACAGGGCAATAGGTCCTTCATGGATTGTTCACTGGAAGCCTGAGGTGTCCTTCCTTTACGAGGAGACCGAGTTTGAGGGAACCGACCATACAAATGGGTGAGTTCCCAGCCAGGGGTGGGGATGCTCCGTGCAGAGACCTAACATTTGCTGAAATCTCTGAATGGATCAAGGGCCATGTGGCATAATGGGTTACATATATGACTGTGAGTATCTAGATATTACCGATGGAAGAAGGAAACTGGGAGACCTTGGAAAAGTAAAATAATTTAAAGAAAGAAAGCACACCTTTGCCTGGGGATTCAACAAGACAGTGTATGTAAAGTCTGGTGAAGGACAAACTTTTAGCTGTTACAACTCCCACAGTTCCTCTTGATGCTGCTGAAGCAACAAACCACTTCAAGGTGAAGTGGCTTTCTGTGCTAAGAACGTTGTTCTTCACTGCTTTTCTTTTCTCTTGTCCAAAAGACAAATGTCCTCATACTTGCACATGTATTTCAACATGAGTAAACATTGTTTAACATTGCAAAAAGAAAAAGATATTTTGACAGTGGATTGAACATATAGGTCATGAGGATTTGAAAAAGGACAAGAACCGTGTCCAGATACCAAGATATCTCTTACATGGGTGCACTGTTCTCTGACTTAAGAAACAAACGAGGACAAGCATTTTGTGGAAAGAATGTGGCAGGTGAAATTCCTGCTGTGTGAGGGATTCAAGGGGATGAATTCAGAGAAAAGAGAGCCGGCTGGAGCTGCCACGTCCTCGTGTGCCTGAGAACGGAAGTCCCGAGGACGGAAGAGATGAACTAGGGATGCAGAGGTGTGCTGAACTAGGAGTCCTAATGCAGAAACTGGAGACGCACCGACATAGGGTTCTTCCCGACACGGTGAGCCCAGGAGAACTGAGGGAAAGGCTGGTGGTGAGGGGAGACAGGGAGGAACATGGAGGGAGTGTATTTGCAGGGGGCGTGCTCCCCAGGTTTGCTAAAGCTGAAAGGTCAAGTAAACTAAGAAGAGACAAGTGGCTTTTGGCTTCCGCTGGGCAAGTTATGAAAACTCTTTTTTTTTAAGTCCTAGTATATTTCAGTCACATTCAGATTTTTCTGTTCACAGCAAAAGATCTTGAATTTGGAAAACTTGGGGAACTCTTCTCTACATAATTTTCTTAGGTATATCTGTTACCCGATGGGCTTACAGAAATTATATTATACTAATGGGAGCTGAAGTAATTAGTTCAACAATTCAATGAAATTCTAGATTTGGAAGAATTACTGTAAGAATACTTATATGAACTAGTAGATGCTGTTCGAGTATCTTAAATATGTATTTATTTGAAAGAAAATGACATTTAAGGATATTATAAATAATTTAAACATGTAAAGTAGGACCACATGAATTATTAGCATGATAACCATGCCTTCTAGATATACACTAAGTATATCGGTTTTAAACAAGTTAACAAACGGTGTGACACGTGAGCCTTTTGTAAACTTCACCTCTCTTTCTCAAACTGCTCAGACATTGCCTCCTCTGTACAATATTCGCTTGTGCCATCCCCTTGATGGGGTGAATCACTCTGCCCCCACACCTGCACTGTAACTTGGGCTCAGCAAGTATAAATTTTAATAACACTGTTGACAAGGTGCCTTTTATTTTTTTATTTTAGTGCGGAAGACTAGCTCTGAGCTAACATCCATTGCCAATCCTCCTCTTTTTTGCTGAGGAAGACTGGCCCTGGGCTAACACTGGTGCCTATCTTCCTTTCCTTTATATGGGATGCTGCCACAGCATGGCTTGACAAATGGTGAGTCTGTCCCTGTCCAGGATCCGAACCTGCAAACCCCAGGCCACCAAAGCGGAGCACGAGAACTTAACCAATACCCCACCGGGCTGACCCTGACGAGGTGCCTTTTAACTAGGTCCCAAGCCTCTGGTTTCACTCCTGAGTCACAGTGCCTACTAACAGCTCAAAGAATGTGTATGGACCATGGAAAGAGTTTTCTTGGACAATATAGATTATAGAAATACAGGTGATCTTAGATTTTTTTTAAAGTTTAATCCCTTTATTTTCTAGGTGACAATACTAACAGCATAAGGTATTAAATGTCTTATTCTGAAAATTAGTTCTTATCAAAGAAGAGCTTTAATCATTATAGTTTTACTTGGAAATACAAGTGCAAAAATAGGAATACCAGTACAATTACTGTATTTTATTTCAGAAAACAAAAATTGGCCAAGACAGCACTTTCAAATGACAGGGGAAAAAAGAATGCTAGAATGTATAAACTAGGGAAAGACATATATCACAAACTTTTAAAGTGAGGTGAATCTGAACCTCAAGAGATTTTGACTTCAGATATGTTTGTTCTCTATAAAAATATTTGAAGTGGCTTGGAAAAATATTTCACATTTCATATATATATATATATTCCATTGTCATATGGATGGAGAATATTTTTATTTTGAGACAAAGAATACTTTCATATACTCACACTAAAATTGACATGTTTTATAAGAATGTTATGTAAATAAAGTATTCATTTTCTCGAAATGCAGTCCATATGAGTAGGAACATGGTTTCTCAGAAACCAAACTAAGCAGCCTCCCTTTGAGTCAGGAACAGAGACAATTTGCCCTCCATCTGCATAAGAGTGGACCAATTTCATCAATGGGGAGGATGTGTAATAACACACAGCAACTCTTTTAGGCTCAGAGGGAATGTCTACATCGCTCCACTATGGGAATTTATTTACACATAATCATAAAATCTAAAGACTGCAGAAGACTTTGGGATCATTCCTTCTAACCTTCTACTTGACATTTAAATTTCCAGAATGAGATTTTCAGCAAAGTTCCTTCCTTTCCTTAAGCCAATGCTAACGGATTCCTTAATTGTTGTAGAGATGTATTATGTCTTTGAAGTGTTCAAATTATTGTAAAAGATCTTCATAGTAAGCCAATCTTCCTATAATACTTTTATTTTTTGTTTCTACTTCTTAAAGCCACACATAGGAAAATCAAGTATCTCTTTCAAAATGGCACTTCCAATGTTTGAAGATGGTTATCATGTAACCTCTAAGTTTCCATTTCTGTAAGCAAAATCGTATTTTCTTCAGGTAGTCCTGGTGTTATATACTGTTACTCTGCACCAATATTCTTATCTACATTGTTTGATATATCTTCCATTTTGTCTCTCTCTCTTTTAAAGTGTAAAATCTGAAAGTGAATCAAGTTCTCTAAATGTGATTTTACTTGCTCAGAAATTACTGTCACTAACTTGAGACGTCCACCTATTTAACAACCGAGTATGAGCACATCTGTGTGGGAAGCAGTTGGCAGTGGTCAAGATGGCTAGTGACGCAGCCATTAGGGAGCCTGCTGACCCCTGTGGACATTTCAGGGTTCCCTGTTCACCACAAGTCCTCCAGTGGTGTCTGAAGGCACCTCACACACCCCAACTGAGCGAATATCTCCCCAACTTTGGTTTTAGTCATGTTCTATTGATAGCTTGAAATTGGCCATGAAGGGATATTTACCCCATTGCAATCAGTGAACATTACAAATGAGTATTTTGGTTTTTCGTTTGTTTTGGAGGGCTGGTTGTTAAA
Source organism: Tapirus indicus (assembly GCA_031878705.1). NCBI lineage: Eukaryota > Metazoa > Chordata > Mammalia > Perissodactyla > Tapiridae > Tapirus > Tapirus indicus. Next base: position 93,900,254 of record CM062928.1, on the reverse strand, counting down.
CATATACCAGCATACCGCTGTTTTTGTTTAGAGCTCCTCTGTCCCACGTCTGTGGGATCCTGGCAATAAGTTTTACTAAAGGACTCGGTCCTGTGACTATGGTGACTAAGCTACTGGTAGACACAAACGAGCACATTTACAGATACGTGAAAAATAATGCTTATTCTATGTTTTTAGGGTATAACATTTAATTAAATCTTATTAACTGTATCATGCTGATCCTCTATACGGTTATTGATTAATCAATCATTTTAAATTCAGTTCCTTCATCCGATAACAATGACACGAAGTTGGAGGTGCTTCGCTGCCTTGTCCTCACCACAGCCACTGCTGAAGGGCCGACACTGCTCACCTGGAGCACAGCTGCCACCGCCTTTTTATCGCCGCTTCAACTCACATAGTCGTCGTTTCAGTTGCCACCTACGGTTCACAGCCAAGCTTGTGACCAGACCCCCAAGCACCGAAAACCTGCAGTGGTCTCCGAGAGAACGCTCTTGCCCCGTTGAGGAGGGCTTGGCCCTAACACACACATATTACATAGACACCTGTGACCTCAGGAATTCAGTACAAGATCCACCAATCTCTGAGAAGATGCTGAAAACAGTCAAGAGATTTTAACTGGGATCATTTATCATTTTATAATTCTAGATGGGCAGATATCAACCAACTTATGCATTCAGTAAAGATCTCTGTCATTAGAAACATCACAAAGAGAGGAAAAGTAGCCCAGTGAAGATCCTGGTACTAGAACTGGGTCTCAGCAAGTCTAGGGACCAGCTGCCAGATGCTCCACAAAGAATATGCCACGAGGAATGTCGGCAGAGTTTACTGGACTAATGCCTGTGACATCTAATTATATCTGCAAACAAAACAAAGGAGAAAGATCGCTGAGTAAATGGAGAGCCTTATTTCATAAACACTTAGGCACAGAAAATGCCTGTGAAACTGCTCTGGAGGTGGTGTTGGCTGCTTTTGTTCTGTTTTACTAGTTAAAATTTAAGAAAAATTATGATCCACCTGCATTGTTTGGAAGACCAAACCATTAATGGAACTTATTGTGGTAGCTAATCAGTACTTGCAAAACTTGCCAAGAAAAAAAAAAAAAAGAACTTATTAAATGTAAACTCATGATTTTATAAATTAAAGGCTTTGAAATTTCAGGAAGTAAATACAGAATTCACAGAGGTAGAAATACAGAAAGATAAATGGGTAGGATTTTTTAACAAGCCTCTTATGGAATGACCTGTGGATTCTCTGGGAAGAAAGGTCCACGTTAAAAAAATAATAATAAAAACAATCAACCCTATATTCAAAATCCTCTCCAAAGTCCACCCAGATTGGAATAATGCCCCAAATGTGCAACTAATACTTTCTCCTTTAGGACAGTTTAGGGGAATTTTATTAACATCTATGCTCCATTATTTCCATTGTGGCCACTAGACCACATTGGAGCTTATGTATTTAGCCTACAAAATGGTATTTAAGGCTAATAGCTCACGATCCCAGAGCTGAGACTTTGGTCCCTAAAAGTCTGCCCAGGTTTTATCACGTCTTGTTCCTGTGGTTTCTTTCCTCCAGGACAAGTGACTCTATCATAGGTTAATATGTGTGCACAGAATTACTTCTCCTCTATTTCTAGTAGAACAAAACCCCCCTCCCCTTTTTTTAAGTGCAGGCATGCAGTCTATTTTACCTCAGATAGAGTCTATTAAGAGTTCTCTCCTCAATAGCAATGCTGGGTGATTCTGACTTAACTGACATAATGTCTCAGCGTCTGCTCTCCAAATAACCACAATGCAAGAGATCCTTTCTTCTCTATAGTACAATTTTGTTCTCAACATCCAGTAACTTTTCATGTTTAGTCAATGTATTCATCCAGTTAAGATAATGCTGCTACAAAAAGAAGCGGGAAAAAAAAGGGACAGTTTCAGTCCCCTGATACTTAATTACTGTTTGAATTCTCGTGAGACTTATAGAGTGCTCTTCAACCCAGTGTATGGGCTCCATATTCGTCTTTTTGGAAATCGGAGCTGCACATAACCATCAAGAACATTCCAGCAGGCCCCCCTTGGTTTGTGTGTTTGCTCAAGGACTATGGCCTTGATCAGAGCATCACATTTTCTTATTTTTCAAATATGCTTAAAGGTATTTGATTTGCATTTCTGGGAATACAGTAGACATACCATGAAATCATCTCCAACTACAAAATTCCTAGAAATTCTGGAGAAAATGAATCATTATTTTAATTTCATTGCTGAGCTTTCTCATTAAGAGAAACTCCCAGAGGCTACCAAACTGGATTGATAGTATAGACAGAAGTAAAATATATGAGGTCCATAGCAAAGGGTCAGGAGGGAAAAATGGATGTATTCTGTTGTAATATTATTATATTATTATATAATGCATTAAGTAGTATCAGTGGCAGGTGGAATGTGATAAGTTAAAGATATATACTATAAACCCTAAAGCAACCAAAACAACAGTGAGTTAAAGCTAATTAGATAACAGAGGAGGAAAAAAATGAAACATAAAAACTACTCAAACCAGGGGAAAGCAGAAAAAGAGGAAATAAAGAATCAAGAAAATGTGGAGGAATAGAAAATAAATTGCACAATGGTTGATTAAAATCAATAATCACATCAACTGCAGATGACCTAAACAACCTAATTAAAAGGCATAAATCGTCAAGTTGATTAAAATAGCATGACCCAGGTGTACACTGCCTATAAGAAACCCATGTTAAATATCAAGATGCAAATGGGATAACAGGAAAATAATGGCAAAAGTGGTATCATGCTAACATTGATTAACAGAAAACTGGAATGGCTGTATTAATATCAGAAAAGTGTATTTCAGAGCAAAGAATATTACCAGATGTAAAGAGAATGATTTCATAAATGATAAAGAGGTGAATTCATAAAGAGGACATACTCTTAAACATTTACGCATTTAATAACAGAGCTTCAAAATACATGAAGCAAAAACCTCATGGAACTAAAAGAAGAAACAGACAAATCTACAATTGCATTAGAGATTTCAATACTCCTCTCTCAGTAGTTGATACAAGAAGTAGATAAAAAATATCAGCAAGATAGAAGACTTGAATAACACTATTGACCAACTTGACCTAATTGTCATTTATAGAATATTCCATCCAACGGCAGAAGGATACACATCGTTTTCAAGTGTACGTGGAATATTCTCCAAGACAGATCATATTTGGGAGGACCATATAAAAAGTTCTAATGACTCTAATCTCTGTCACTAAAACTAGGAGAAGAGAGGAAGAGGTAAAATTGACTTCAGTTCCTTTCAGTATGGAAGTAATAATTACAGAAATGCAGAATCAGTTATTTCAATCCTGATTTCCTCTCTTACCAGCTGTCTGCTGTCAAGAAGTTTGCTCAACGTCACACAACCCTGGATTCTGGATCTTACAGCAGTAGTGGTAATATGATACTACTTGTCTCATCAGGTTGACACAAAAGTTAAAAGAAATTACTTTATTCAAGTTTCTCTTACATAAATATTATGTACATTTTAACCACATATCAAAAAGGCATCTGTTTCAGGACACCAGAAATCTAAATCTTTCTCAGGGAGACTATTTTCATTATCGTTTTATCTCTGCTGTTTCCAATCATGCACTATTAGCTATAATTTTCACAAGAGTTCTAAACTCAATTTCATGGAAAAATTAAGAACATAAGATGTTTTGGTTTCAAAACTGAAAAGCTTTCAACCAATATCCTGTTAATATAAAGTTATTTTCAGTAGCCCCCCCTTATCCACGGGGTATGAGTTCTAAGACTCCCAGTAGATGCCTGAAACAAAAGACTGAACATTTTTATAAATATGTGTTTACAAACAATTTTCCATCATTTACTGGGTGTGGCTTCATGGGTTTCTGTGCACACCATCTTTTTATGATACCTCTCTGCCCATCTAACAGCACACACAGGAAAACCTGTGTGAACCCAACTTTATGGAGCTCTCTTGACACCTGTTTCAACAACCTCTGTCTGGTGGGTTGAAAACTGCATTCTCTTAATGGTCATTAACTATCTTGCTGCCTTAATCAAACTTAGAAAGAATTAGGAAATATATTCCTATATACTTCCCAGATTCCTAATTTGTCAATGAAGTTTTGAATAATTAAGAACAGTGCAACTAATTTAGCTGAAATAAAGTGTTCTGAAAGGCTTACACAAAGCTTTTTCCTGTGGCACACACATGGACCACTTACTATAAATAAAATAAAGTTCCTGGAAATTTGTGAAAATTTTGGAATGTAATTTGAATTTAAGGTTACATTTCATGATTTTTTAATCAATAATATTTGTTTAATCCTAAAATAAGTGTATTGCTTTAAAAATTGGTAAAAAGAGAATATGCACTCCTTAACTTTCTAGGAGATTGTGAATGAATGGCAACATATTTAAATTCATTAAATCAATACAGAAAAAATTGGAAATCATTCAGTACATCTATAAACAACCAAGTAGAACTCATGTAATGACTTCAATTAAATGGTGGCTAAAGTAATTTCTGAAAAGTTTTCTCCTGGCTTATCTCCTGGTTTATCATGTCTAAAACGTGAAAATTTGAGAAATGTGTTTTAGTCAGATGTTTTAAGTATAAAGTTAGCAAAATTCAGATCACTTTTATCTCAATCACAATTGAATTACATTGTCCTGAATGTGTATTATGGCTTGCAACTCACGTATTTTTCAAATAAGAAAATAATCTCATTTGTTTTCCCCTATAATATAAATATGTTTTTACTAATTAGTTTTTCCTTTTCTTGTCACACTTCAGCTTGCATTACTTGAGCCACCTATTTTACTCATTTCCTTTATTTCCACCTTTTGTGCATCACCCTACTTCTTTTGCTCACCGTAAAGAGGAGCCACATGATTGTCAGAATGACAGCCACAGTGACAGTAACAGCACCAGCTACCACACTTGTTTAGAAAACTTTGCACTTTTTCATGAGCATAATTCACGTTTGAATTGTTTGTGGCTCCCTTTATCTCACTATGATTTTTTTCAAAGTGGAACCCTCCCCTGAGGTATGTAGTAGATTTCGGCATTGGACTCCAATCTCCACCAACTCCTCTACCCCTGACCTTTGCCTCGTAAATTTGTCTTGCTTTTCTCCTGTGGGTGTACGTAATCCCTGTCCCTGGGGTCAGCCGTGTTTTGGCCAATCGGATGTTAGCAGATCTGAGGCAGAGAGAGTGTTGAAGAAGGTCTGTGTGACTGGGTTTTGTTTCTGATGCTCTTACACCATCACAGGGAGAAGGACATGCTCAGGGTGCCTGCTGGTCTCAGAAGAAGGATGGGAGATACATAAAGTAGAGACATCCTAGGCTAGAGTGAGCAGCTGACCCATGGGCATCAGACTTGTGAGAAGTAAACACACATTGTAGAATGAACTGAGGTCCTGTGGTTGTTTGCTGTGCACTAGTTTTGTGGTGATAGCAAAAGGATATGAGATCTTTCCAAAATCATCAGCATATCAGTGATAGTTAGGGACCAATTGGCTGTCTCAGAGATATCTTTCATCAGACAAATCAATGTCGGTTGGGAAAGTACCATTCAGGTACTTAAATCTCGTGATGAACTTCTGACTTAGTCCACAGTACCAGATTTCAGATCTGCCCTGCTCAGGGTGTTAGCACCTGGGCATCTCTGTCCTCCTCTATTTGTCTTCCACTTTTCCTGCTGCTTTATTGCTTTAAAATCTCTCAAGATTAAATAATAATTTCTAAAAACCTTTAAGACTTGTGTTTCTATTATTCAAGTTTGAACTAAATCACTTTCAACGTCATTAACAGATACTTGCAATCCATTTTGAATGATTGAGCAGAATAATGCTCAGATCAAATGTACATTTATGAAGACTTTCTCAGCATCCCACAGCAAAAATCCCCTCCTCTGAGTTTCCACTTCACGTTCTTCTAGCCTGATAGTTCACGTGTGGTGATAGAGAGAGAGAGATGTTGTTAAAGGTGCTTTTCTCCTTCTCTGAGGGTGCTGATTATATCTTCCTCATTCACAGAGACTAGCAAACGTGTCAACAAACGTTTAGTTTTGGAATTCGTCAGATAAATCTCAGGAGTGTGATGGTTACTTTTATATGTCGACTTGACTGAGTCGTGGAGTGCCCAAGTATTTGGTCAGACAAGATGCTGGATGAGTCTGTGGGTAGTCTTAGATGAGATTAACATTTGAACAGGTGACTGAGGAAGCCGATTGCCCTCCGATATATTTATATCACTATCAGATCTTCTACTGGTCACCTCAGCCTTCAAACAAAATGGTATTATATATTCATTGTTTTCATCGATCAGACACCACTTCATTTCCTGTTTTTAAAGATGAATTTTAAAGATAAAATTTATAGAAATTTTAAAAATTTCTTATAGAATATTCCCATCCTTCCCTCTTTTCTGCTGTTAATATCCCACTTTTGTTTGCAGGTTTACTTTCATATTTTCAAAGTGGGTGAAGTTTACATTTTGTTCTATAAACATGTATTTTTTTCACCATTGAACAATAATCCTACAGTCAAATTCCAGTGGGTTTTCTCTTTCATTCTGAACTAATTGCCATTGCAGTATTTTCATTTTCTTCATAGACACTATCATACTATGTGAATGTTTGAATTTTCCCCCCCAAGTTTTCCCTCCAAGCTCCTCCTGAAGCCTCTGTCATCTTGCTCTAATTTGGCCTCATTGTTTTACAGACGTGCTGATCTTTAGTCTTGGAATTTCCCAACTGTGCTGTCATTGCTTGGGTATACACTCTCCTTGATATTATATCTTTCTCTTCATTATTATTATCATTTTTCTGAGGAAGATTGACCCTGATCTAACATCTGTTGCCAATCTTCCTCTTTTCTTCTTTTTTCTACCCAAAGCCCTGGCACATAGTTGTATATCCTAGTTGTAGGTCCTTCTAGTTCTTTTATGTGGGATGATGCCTAAGAAGCAGGGCTTGATGAGCAGTGAGTAGGTCTGCACTCAGATCCAAACTGGCAAACCTCAGGCCACCGAAGTGGAACATGCAAACTACACCACACCACTGGGGCTGGCCCTCTCTTTCTCTGCAATTATTTTGACAAAGGAAATCTTCAAATAATTTCTGAAAGTATGCAGAAGAAATAATATTTCTGAATACTTGGAATTTCCTGTTCTTGAAATGTTTTTATTCTTCACTTCCAGTTGAATAATATTTTAGCTGGATATAAAATTCTACATTAAAAATCATTTTTCCCTCAGAAATTAGAAGACCTTGTTTCTTTTTATCTCACCATAGAATACTGTTGATTAGAATTAAGATGCTAGACAGCTTGTTGTTCTTTTGTAAGAAATTCATACTCACATCTGCTCACCTTTCTTACACTCACTAAAAGTTTTAGAATCTAATTTTGGTCCTGGTGATATGGAACAGTACTCATCCATAAGATAGACAGTAGACATTTGTTGTCATTGTCACTTCAGATGTAGCAAGTGCAACTGAGGAAAATTTTGTGTGTGTGTGAGGAAGATTAGCCCTGAGCTAACATCTGTTGCCAATCCTCCTCCTTTTGCTGAGGAAGATTGACTCTGGGTAACATCCATGCCCATCTTCCTCTACTTTATATGGGACGCCGCCACAGCCAACTTAACCACTATGCCACCGGGGTGGCCCAGGAGGAAAATATTTTTAAATTTTATTTCGTTTTAAGTAGTTTGAATTAATAACTGACTCTCTATTCCGTTACTGGAAAACTTTTCAGTATGTTTGGAATAACTTGGTCATGTAAATCTTTTTCACATAATTTTATGAAATCTAAATATAGAACAATTATTTTCAATGAAAATTTAGCATCCAAATGACATAAGCTATAAATGTACATACACAGTGAGTTTTGAAATCTTAGTTACAAAAATGAACTTCAATGTCTCATTAATGATTTAATATTGATTAAGTATTAAAATCGTAATATTTTGGATATACTGGGTTAAAAAACATATCATTAAAATTAATTTCAATTTACTTGTTCTTTTTAAAAGTGGCCACTAGCAATGTAAAATTGTATACACCGCTCACGTGTGCTTCTACTCGGGGGACTCCTCCTGAACGTCAGAGCACAGCACCCAGAGTGCCCAAAGTCAGGTGTTTTTTTAATAAGTGTATTTGGTCTAGGGGGAGGCCTTTCGCTATGAAAACCCTTTCTTCTTGAACCGTGGGAAATTCTCTAATTTATACTGATGAACTCCTCTTCACCGCCTTCCACCTGCCTCCTTTTCCTATGTTTGTTTTTTCTGTAACAGAGCACATAGATGTCTCCTATGCTCTATTTTCTCAAATACAGGTTCCCCCACTCTCTGAAAGTAGTGTCCCTGTGAAACCCCTCCTAAACTGAAGTGGCGTAAATCAAGGAAGCAATTACCATTAAATTACATGGGAAAATTTTTGAGCATTCCCAGCCCCAAAATATAACCCACCAAAACAAGCGGAGACAAGCACAGGTGCTGAGATGCTGAGTGTGGTCCTGGAAGGAGCTTGGGGGGCCACTCCCGCTGCTGGCGGTGCGGTGCCTCTGTAACGGCTCACTAGCCCAAAACAAACCCTGAACGCTGTTTTCACTTTTCACCTTTTTCGTAAAAGCAAAAATCCTGTTTGGATTTCTTTTGATTAGGGGAGACAGGTACTAACATAGGACTTTTGTAAAAGTGAAGTGGCATAAAGCGAACTTTTGGATAACCGGGGAAATCTGTATGCCATCTCTTGATCTTTTTGTTCCACATTTTAGGAAATATTCTTCTTTTTCCTCTTTCAACTCTTGTATTAAATATCTTACTTTAGTTCTTGTAAATTTCTTGATCTTTTAGTGTTTGGATGCTGTGTTCCTCAAATATCTTTGATAATGCCGATTAGAATTCATAGTTTGTTTGCTTATATGTTTAAGTTCTTTACTCTCCCTTAATTTGTTTCATTTTATGAGTTTGTGTTGGTGATCTCGGTTTTTCTCCCTGATACTGCAGTCTCCCAAAATATTGGGGCCTCTAGGGTCTCCTTTCCTTTTAATTAATAAGGCAACATAAAAGCTGGGTTCAGTTGTGTCTGGAGGAGGCACAACCGTGGACTGGCAGGATTACTTTAGGAATGAAGTAGTATAGACACTGATAAAACATTGAGGAAACCCTTAAATTACAGCCTAGATTTTTGCTCTATGACCTTAACATCAGCACTAATTGTTTATGCAATTTTTTTAAAGAACTGTCTAGATTGATTGATTGATTATTGCTTGATGATAAAATGCCAAGCTACTTGGCTGGAGCTGTGATGAAGAAAGAGAAGGATGCAACTATATTACGTATAGACATTCTCTTCTTTTTTTAAATTTCTTTTTACTGAGATATAGTTGGCATACTGCCTTGTGTAAGTTTAAGGCATACAACGTGTTGATGTGATACATTTGTGTGTTGCAATATGATCACCACCATAGCGTTAGCCACACCTCCATCACATCACACAATTATCATTTCTTTTTTGTGGTGGGAACCATTGAGATCTACTCTTTTAGCAAATTTGACGTTGATAACACAGTGTTGTCTATAATCACTATGCTGTGCATTAGATCTCCAGCACTTATTCATCTATTAGTTTGCACCCTTAGACAACATCTCTCCAATTCCCCACCTCCCAGCCTCTGGGAACCACCACTCCACTCTCTGTTTTTGTGAGTGTGTCCTTTTTAGATTCATGTAAAAGTACTATTGTACATACCTGTCTTCCTCCATACAGACTTCCACTGGACTCTGTTTCAGCCACACTTGGGACTTGAACTTGCCTTTTGGGGGTTCTTGCCTTCTCCAGGTTCTGCAGATCAGAGCAGCTTCCTTACCTTCCGGCTTCATTTCACCACCTCTCTGGTTCATGAGGTACCACTCCTCCGCTTGCTTTACATCACCTAGAAAATTTCCTTCTTATTGCTGTGAGTTGGGCTTTTTTTAAACCTCTACTGTAATTTTATTCTAATATCACAGGAGAGGAGATAAATGAATGTGCTCAGCCTACAACCCTGAAATAGATTTTCATTAGAAAGTGGATGGTCTCTACTTTATTATCTCTTAAAACACTGAGTTTTCTCAGTTCACTTTAGTAAAGAAGACTAAACTGGGAATAATACTCAGTTGTTGTAGTCCTTATGGCAGGAAAATTATGTTGACAAGTAACAATTCACTCCCTATTACATTTTAGTTATTTTTCTAATTTTCAACTTTTCAAAGTAATACTGTGTTTTGGTGACATATTTAAAATAATAGGCGAGTTGCAAACTTGAAGATATCTTTGAATAATGAACACGTTTCCATTCTATGAAGCAATAGCATAATATAACACAATGCACGGCACAGCTACAGTAAAACACCTCTTAATATATTCCTGTGGATACAATATCCACTCACCTATTAGTTTTAATTTAGTATTTTGTGAAATTATTCACTAACTATGTCACTGAAAAGTTAGATTCAAATCAGAGGACTTTACAACAATAATGAGGAGATTAGTTACAGGGAATAACAAAATTCCTTTCCATTATAACTTAATGGGGCAACTTAAAAAGGAAATATGAAATTTCCAATTTAAATTTTTTAAAAATATCAAAGAGTTTGTGCCTAGAAAATTCAATCATATTATATTTATATAGAAAACTTTGGATTATGCAAGTAAAGCATTCATTATACATGGAGTGTAGCAGCAGTTATAAAACAAAATTCCACCAAAGGAAATAAAAACTGATAACCTTCCAAAGGAGTGGAGATTTTTTTCTGTTAGATATACATTAATCAGAGCAAAGTTAAATGAAATTTAAATGCATGCTCATATTGTTTGCTGAAACAAGAAAATTGCCTGATCATGCAGTCATTTGCAGCTTGGAGTAGTTTGCTCTCAATTAATTCCAATCTATTGGGAGATAATTACCAAAGTTTCTACTTTTAAGGTATGCTGAGACAGAAAATTTTGTTTTCTAGGGCAAACTACTTTAAGTTGGACTGTGGTCAGCACGAACTAAAGGAACACAGAAGCTGTACTTTCTCTCAAGTTTCAGGACACTGTTGTCTTGAGTTATAAATAGTTAGTTGACACTTTGAAATCAAGTACTAGTCCCGTGCAGTGGGAGCCATGGCTGTGTCACTTCAAAAATTCATCTTGGTAGAGCTAATGAGTCTGTTAGTGAAGAGGTTTGAGGGTGAAGACATTGTGGTTCCAATTTGAGGTCCCTTTGTTCTTTTCATGACAGTAATTTTTGAATGGTCTTCTATTAAAATATTGTTCTCAGCTATTTGTTTGTATTTTCAAATGTGTAGACATTTCACTATCATGAGAAATGAAGTTGTATTCAATTTGTACATTTTCATTTATAACATGGGTTCTCTTTCTTACAAATACTTCTGAGTAATTCATATATATATATTTTTTTTGGGTGAATAGGAGTGCAACTTTCTATTGCTTCTTTCCTTCATTACTCCACTCGTTGCTTTATACTTTGAGTATAACTTCAGAACAGGGAGGTGATGACCTCATGAACACGGCTATGGGAGCAGTAGACTGATAACCTTTGAACTTTCATCCTTGGGAACAGAGTCTAAATTTGTGGAGGTGGCATTGCATCCTGCTGAATTCCCCTATTCCAGTGCCCCGCCCGAGGGAAGTGTGGCCTGGACACACCCTGGACAATAAGATGTAAACAGAAGTTGATGTTTGAGCCTCCACAGAGCTTCAGAAGACAGAGCCAGCTGCCGGTACTTTTTGGTTTGGGCATTTCTTTTTTCTTCCTGGCTAAAATATGGACATTACAACTGAGGCGAGAGCTGCCATCTTAAAACCGATCATAAGGGGAAGGACACAGATTCACAGAGACCTCAGCCCAGACACCTTGGAGCTACCACTTCAGACTGCACCCACCAACGTCCACTTTCTAGTTATTTGGGAAGAAAATAAACCCTGATCTTAAGTCACCATTATTTGGAATTTCTCTTGTGTGTAGCTGGACTGAATCCTTAGCTATAATGCCTTGCTTTAGCAGATCGGGGTCCCCTGGGGAGGGTTCAAATATACCATTGCCCAGACTCCACCCACAGCCGGTCAAGTTTAACAGTTAACTCTGGGTGAGGTACTGGGCGTGCTGTCTAAAAGCTCTCCAAGAGACTAACGTCAGCTCAGGTTGAGGGACCATCCTTCTAAGTGTCCCCTTTTGTCTCTCCACTGTAGGGGTGGTATGTTGACTGAAATAATCAGCTCTGATTCAGAGGTTAACTTTGAAAATATTTTAATTGTTTTCTACAACTCAAGTTCTGAAAATGACTGAAGGTCCATCGTGAATTTTTAATATGTTATTTTTCAATAGTTAGGTAAACATGATTGTAATTTCAAAAGTCAAAATAATGAGCAATAGTTTTCTGAAATTACCTTTTAATGCTTCCCCACTAACTCAGGTATGGTGAGCCAAAATATTTCCATTCTGTCAGAAAATGATACGTGTACATGTGAGTGTTTGTAAATAAAAAATAATTAAAAGAGATAAATGTCATGTGGTGTGGGAATAAATGAATTCAAGGATATAAAATATCTCTTAATCTTGAGTTATGTCTACTAATTTCAAAGGAATAAAAACATTGGCCATAATATCATCAATGCTTCCTATATAAGAAATTATATGGTAAATTCCCCTTAATATTTAGCACAGAATTGATATACTTTAAAGCAACAATACAAATTTCATGTTGAAAATTATATAATTTTATGTGACTTTCCTAGTCTTCTTTGGGAAGAATGTTAATTTTGGGGTACGCAGTGTTATCAAGTTTCATGATAGAGAGTCATAGAGAATATTTTTTTAAGTTTCTGCACAATTTGGACTTTCTGGGAAAAATCTTACTGAAGCTTCGGCCCTAGTCTAAGAGAGCAAGTCTTAGAAGTTAATTTACGAGTGTGAGGACCCCGGAGAGATGTGCTAACTCTGGAAGTGTGCGTTTACTGTTCAGAGTGCTGAGACCTGGTACAGAGGGATGTCCCTGGGTTGCAAAGCTGGAGACAATGTTCTTATCTTTCCCCAGAAGTAACCTATTACATTCCAAGAGAATGATAATAAGAATAATGATAATAAAAAATCAGAATCTTCTCAAGGAATAAAGGGTTTCTCCCCTCTTCAAGGAGCAGAGGACTGTGTACAAAAGAACCCAGATTCGTATATTTGCTGTTTCTCACCTACAGCACAGACCCTGTCACATACAGGTGACATCAGCTTCTCAGTAAATTGCTCTGGAGGCAAGAATTAGGGCAAAGGGGAGTTAGTGCAACTACTATTATGCAAATAATAATAACTAATCTGTCTCTGCTCCAGAAATCTCTTGTGTGCAGTTTATTATTAATAAATATGATAATTACAAACAATGCATGCCTTTTGATTTATAGTTAGAAAGGGCTTTTCTACTCCAAAGGTATAAGGTTTTCCTCATGGTTTCATAGTTTTTAAACCTTTGAATTTCTGATTAATTTGTAGTTCTTGATACACAGTGTGAGGTAAATACGTAACTATGCACTTTTACACGTGGCTGCCAGCCTGGCCCAGTGGGGTTTGTTGAAGTGTCTCTCCACACCCCTCTGCTTTCGCCGTTTTGTTTCTCAGTGTCTTACAAGGATGGATGGTGTCGGGCACGAGGTGCCTTCAGCGCACCCTGTGACCGTCCATAGCCTGTACCTAATGGCGAGTCGTAGAGCAGAGACTCCAGGCCAAAAGCTCGGTCACTCACCACACCCCTCCTCCCTCCCCCTGCCCTGCATCATCTTCCTCCCTCTCTTCCTCTCCTTCCGTCCTTCCTTCCTTTGTATTTTCCTTTTTATTTCTTTCCTTTAACAACTTTATTGCATCCCACAGATTTTGATACATTATATTTTCATTATCTTCAACTTCAAATATTTGAATTTCTCTTATGATTTTGTCTTTCACCTATGGACTATTTAGTGTGTGTCACATAACATTACAACATTTGGGGTTTTACTGTATATCTATTGCTGTTGGTTTGTAACTTAATCGCCTTGTGGTCAGAGAAGATACTCATAATTTTCACCCTTTTGAATTTATTGATAGTGTTTTGTGGCCCAGCATACAAGCTCCCTTGGTGAATGGACACTTGAAAAGAATTTGGATATGGAGTTGTTGAGTGTGGTGTTCTATAACTGTCCACTGGAAAAGATTTCTGATAATATTTTGTCTTCTATATCTTTACTAATTTCTTGACAATATATTCTGTCTATCATCAAAAGACAGATGTTAAAATCCCCTACTACGATTTTGGATATGTCTTTCTTTAATTTGTCAAAGTTTAGCTCATGCCTTTTGGAGCTCTATCTTAGACACTATAATACATTCATAATTTTACGTCTTCCTGATGAACTGTTCTTACCATCATTTTGAAATGCCCCCTCTTTGTCTCTGGGAGTACTCTGTCTTAAAGTCTATTTTATTTGATGCTAAACTAGCAACTTCAGCTTTTTCATTCTAACAACTTGCAAGATCTATCTCATTCCATTCATATTCTTTCAACCTACCTATCTTTGTATTGAAAGTGTGTTTTTCATAGGCAGTGTTGCTTATTTATTCATTTTGATACTCTCTGCCTTTTAGCTGGAGTGCTTAGAACATTAGCATTCAATGTTAACTATTGATATTGTTGAATTTAGATCTACTACTTTACTATTATTTCCCCTTTTCCTTCCATTTTTGATTTCTCTGTTCTCCCTTTCATGCCCTCTACATAATTTTTTGTTTTTGAAAGTTCTATTTTAATGTATCTATTGGCGTTGTAGCTATACCTATAGGCACTGCAGTTAAATTTAATTAAGTTTTCACAGTCAGTTTACAGTTAATACTGTGCCACTTCATGGTATCCATATAGGCTCTTCCCTCCTACCTTTGTTGTATTTGTCATACTAATTTTATCTACAAACAGCTTTTAGGTTTTGGGTTTTTTTTTTTTTTTTTTTGTGAGGAAGACCAGCCCTGAGCTAACATCCGTCGCCAATCCTCCTCTTTTTGCTGAGGAAGACTGGCCCTGGGCCAACACCTGTGCCCATCTTCCTCTCCTTTATGTGGGATGCTGCCACAGTGTGGCTGACAAGTAGTGCATAGGTCTGCCCCCTGGGATCTGAACTGGGAACCCCAGTCTACCAAAGCAGAACACGTAAACTTGACCATTATGCCACCAGACCGGCACCCATAAACAGTTTTTAAAAACATAAAATGATATTTTAAGTTTTGCTTTAGACATCATAGTTATTTTAACTGACTTAATTTTATTTTTATTTATTTTATTTGACTTAGTAAGAAAAATCTTGTTTTGTGTTTTTCCTGTTTTTTTTACCCCATTTATGATGCCCTTCCTTCATTCCTAGGATGCAGGTCTCCTTCTCACATCATTTTTTTAACCTGAATATCTTGCTTTATCACATATATAGGTATTTTTTGTAGCACAGGTCTGCTAGTGACAAATTCAGCTTTTGTTAATTTGAAAGTGTCCTATTTTGTCTTAATTCTTGAAGGATATTTTCACTGAATATAGAATTCTAGGTCGACAGTTTTTCCCTTATGGAAAGTTAGGATTCTTATTTTTTACAAAGTTTCTGTTGAAACTCCTCTCGGTCTCGTTGCTTCTTTGGAGGGATGCGTGGTATCTTTCTGACTCACTTAGGATTTCCCTTTTTCCTTTGTCTTCAGAAGTCTGTCTATGTGTGGACTGGAAATAGTTAGAAATGACCCTTCCTGGATTTCACAGGACTTTTCACATGTTTGACTTGGTGAATGTGGTCCATCGTCTCTCTCCTCTGGTTCCGGGGCTCAGTTGCTATAACGTCAGATCTTTGCACCGTGTCCACGTGGCCTTTACACCCCTCCTGATTTCCAGCCTCTTTTCCCTCTGTGCTTCCTAAGAAATCTTCCAGCTTATTTATTCTCTTTCTTGTGATGTCTACTGTGTGATTGATACATCTTGATTACATTGCTGGTATTTTATGGATTCTAGAATTTCTATTTAACTCTTGGATAGGTTGCATTTGCCTGTGATGTTCTTTGTTCTTGAACTAATCATGGTTATGTAAATTCCTTGTCCAATATCTCCACTGTCTAGATCACCCATGGATCTTTTTTTAATTTCTATTTTATTTTTACTGTGAATATAAATTTTGTTACAGAACACTTTAATTTACAGAGAAATTGTAGAGATAGTACAGAGAGTGCCATCTATGCTGCACCTGCTTCTATTATGAACACCTCACATTAACATGGTGCATTTGTCAATCGTAATGAACCAATATTAATACATCACTGTGAACTGAAGTCATGCTGTATTCGATTTCCTCAGTTTTTACCTGCTGTCCTTTTGTGTTGTCCTGTGGTGCTGCAGTAAGAGGTGGGAGGGGAAGCATTCTACCATCTGACGAATAATCTGTCTCGTGTTGGGCCTGGGTCTCTGGGCTGTAACCTTCATGGGTATTTCTTGAGTGGGATGGTATTATTTCCCCGTAGGTCAAAAGGGAGCCACAGTGAGACCAGAGGGCTTGGTGGAGAGGAATGCCCGTCCTCCGGTGGGCAGCCTCTGGTGAAGTCTTTCTTGCAGAGCAGCCTGTGTTACGGAGAACACTCCAGGGTCTCCCACTGACTACACCTGCCCCCTGCCGAGAGTCACGAAGGGGTCTTTCCTGGATCTGCACGGGGAGGACTTGGAGCGTTCCCTGAGGTAAAACCCATGGAAGTGAGTGTCCCCTAAGACTGCAGCCCCAGGCATTCCCCACTCTCAGCTCCTCCACTCTAGTCTCCAGCAATTAGTCAAATCACCACCTACAGAGTCCTATTGCGACGATGACTACCGCAGCTCTGCTCCAGCTGCACAGGCCTAACTGTAGCTGCATTCATCCATCTTCAGATTGGGGTGCCAGTTTGCCCTGCAAGCTCAGTTCTGTAACAGGCCAAAGAAAAATCATTACTTTCCACTTCAAGCTTCTTCTTATTGCAAATATGGGAGTAGTGACTTCTAAGCTGTTTTCATTTTGGAGCTGAGGCAGAGTGGCTGCACCTCTTCCAGGAGGGACACTGTGCTGACTTTTCCGTGGTCTTGTTTTGGTCCATTCGGTCTCCCTCGGAATGCCTCACGATCCTTCATGGAATGTCGGGTACTCTTCAACGAACATTGCCAAGGCTACACCTCGTCTGTCCTCTTCCCCAGAGGATTCTGTTTTTTCTGGAAAGCAGTTAGAAGCTTTCAGATCACCTGATCCAGATGAGGGTGTTTGTTTAGCTGCTTATTTTCAATTGTCCTTCTTCCTGAAGAATAATTCTTCTTGGTTTTAGACATTCTGTGATTTCAACATAAAGTGTCTCTCTCTCTTTTCTTTTCCTTTTTCTGTTAACTAAAGTACCTCCATCTTGGTGGGACCCGGGTCCCAGCCTGTTTCCCCAGCGCTGCGAGACTGCAAAGATTTCTGTGGAGCCACAGAGCTGCTGCTCTGCTCTGTGTGATGCCCTCCCTGCACGTGCAGAGTCAGCGCACGCCTCATCATGGGTGACTCGTGTCCCCCACTCGTGTGCTGAAGTCCAATCCCCAGAACCTCAGAACGTAGCCACATTTGGACATAAGGTCTTCAAATAGGTGATGCAGTTACAGTGCAGGCTTCAGGGCGGGCCCTGGTCCCACGCGCCTGGTGTCCCCACAAGAAGAGAGACAGCACCGGGGATGTGTGCACAGAGGGATGAGCATGTGAGGAGACAAGGGAAGGCAGCCTTCAGCAAGCTAGCGAGAGGGGCCTCAGGGGACCCCAACATTGCCAGCCCCTTGACTTTGGACTCCCAGCTTCCAGAGCTGTGAGGAACGAGTTTCTGTTGTTCCAGCCGCCCAGTGTGGTATTCTGTTAGGCAGCCCTGGCAGACTGATCCGTGCCTTGTGAGCAAATCTGAGACAGAAGTTTAGTCTCATGTCTGCGCAGTTCTCTCTTCAACCTTCTGTCTCGGTCTATTGGGAGTCTCACAGTAAAACCTCAGGATGTCGACTCAGTAGGGCCTGGGTCGTCGCTGTCTCTAAAGCCTCTACTTTCCCAGTTATGATTTGGGAAATCACCCAAGGGAAGAAGCTGAGGTGACTGGGGCTCAGCTCTGTGACTTCCTCCTCTCAAGAATTCTCACCCTCAAGGGTTGTCTGCCTTGTGCCTTCTTCTAGGTTTTCTTATTAATCTTGGCAGGAGTGTTAGTCTTGTATAAGCTGCTCTAACATGAAATTGAAACCTCCTTTCAGTTGCTTTAGGATTTAATTTTTAGCGATGCTTTTCAAAGTCAAGGCCGAGTGGACACGGTACAATTTACTTTGCACTGTGTGTAAACTGGGATTTGGGTGCTCATTTTCTTTCTCCTGCAAAAGTACCCCTTTTTCCCTTTCTCATTGTGTGTGTAAATACCTGCTTCTAAGTTGCTACTGAATTTCCCAGGAACAAGTTAGGGTCAGACTGATCACAAGAGCGCTGAACATCACAGATGTAGGGGGACAGATCTAGGCCTCTGTGCCCTTAATGAGAGGAGGACACTCGTATCTGGTTTAGTGATTTAAATATTTACCCTAATTCAAGAAAATATTAGACACAAAATTACCAATTAACAATTAAGTGGTCTCCTCTAAAGGTCCACTGCTTCGTGACAAACACTAAACCTCTGCTGCTTTTCTCCCTTAGTTGAGTCAGGCTGCACCCTCACCTGAGAGTTGTCACTGAAGTTACAGGTGGTAGAATTGTATATGTTTGTGTCACATCCTTCCTAACAGCAACGACTTTAAATGTGGTAAACATTCATTCAAACCACAGCATGTACTGATATTGTGTTGAATTTGCTACCTAAAGACAGTTTAAAACTAAGAGAAGAAGCAATGGAAGTGTGTTACTGAGAATTTCAGATGTAAGACCTCACCTTTCTCCAGCGCACAGGCAGTCTCGATGGTTTCTGCGTTTGGAGCCACACTCTGACCAGCCTGAGTTTCACATTTGTACACAACTGACCCAAAATAATTATTTTGATAACAACAACTTCGTGCTTTATGGGGCTTGTGGAAAACAAGAAAAGCAGAGTCAGTCCTCTTCCTGAGACACTGAGGTCCGCAGGCTCGGTCGAGGAATCCTTTGCCCTGGCTGGAGAGGGCTGGAGAGGAAGAGAGAGCCCCCTGTTAATGCGGGCCTGTGAATGGGGTGCAAGGATGCAGAGAGCCTCGCCACCAGCCTGCGATCCTGTCACAGGCAACAGAGACAGTGAATTCCAAAGGTCTTTTCAAAAAAGTAAATTTAGAAAAAAACAACAGTGAAGGGCCAGGTCAACTCAAGGGCCGTGCCCATAAAAATAACAAATAAGGAGAAGTGAAAACTCCTCTGCTAAATTAGTCTTATTAAATAGACTCTCCACCCATGTTGACTTCCTTCTGTAGTAACACTCCCCAAAACGTATTTTTTTCCAAATATATATGTTTCCAAATATTTATATTCCAAAGCATGAAAGCCTAATGTTCAACTTAGACAAAAAACAGTCTTTTTTTTTTAAATAAACTAGAGAATCATGGTCCCAATATACCAGTTTGGTGAGTTTGTGTGTAAGTGTGTGTGCAGGCGTGCATACATAAGTGTGCATGTATGTTTGTGTGTTTTATGTATGCTTACATCAGACACATGTATATATGTATAGACACACACATATGTTTGGCCTACAGTATTTTGGCCCATAGCATATTAATTTTAACAACATTAATTACCAACATATGAAATTTATGGGAATTCATGTTAAAAATTTGTATTTTCAGCTTCTCTTGGAAGAAAAACAGTATATGAAAATGTCAGGCCAGCAATCTTTATGAAAATACTCTGCTGAGACAGCTCTCTTTAGTCCTTCCTTCTCTCATCGGCTCCCAAATGTGGGAGGTCAGTTACACTGTGACAGGGTTTGGATTACCTACTTGTAAATTTAAGAGGAAGTTTTTAACCCATATTTCTATTAAAAGTGGGAAAATTAAAAACCAGTGACCCATGTGTTTCAGATAAATGTTAGTAATCATTGTTCTTAGTAAAGGTGAAGAATATTTATACATTTTAATATGGAAGTTGTGTTATTGTGTAAAAGGTAAAGACGCTGTTACAAAATAAACCATGCCGTTACACGCCAGAATTCAGAAATATCAAATGACTAAAAAAAAAAATACAAGTAGCACCACTGTGGTTATTTCTGACGCTGTAGTTTACATTAGCTCTCCTCTTTGGGCACCAATGTCTGAACAACCTCTTCAAGTTTTGGGAACTTGAAATATTAAAATTATCACACAGGATTGATACATGATAAATATTATCATATCAGCTGGTTTGGATTCCATTGGAGTGGGTGCTTTAGAGGAAGTTACTGGTTAAAAACAAAAGGAGATTTTATTTGGAAAATAGAATATTTTAATTTGAGATATCGGTATATTTCAAATTCTCTAGTTCTAACTTTTGTTCTGTTGATGACGCCGTACATTCTACTTGTACGTATGTTGTAAATCTCATGTTACATTATTATTATTTTTGTTTAAACAGTAGATTATCTTCTACAGAGACTTAAATCATAAGAAAAGCAGTCACATGTGTACTAACGCACTTACAAATTCTGCTGCTCTTCATTCCTTCCTGGGGATCCATTTTCCCATCTGGCATAAATTTTCTTCTTCCTGAAGGACCTAACAGTTTTTTGTACTTGTGAGTCTGCTGCATTGCTTCAGCTTTTCTATGTCTGAATTCATGTGAATTGTTTCATCTTTTGCATGTCTAACAAATCTTGATTTTGCCTTTGTATTTGAAAGATTTTTTTTTTTCTTTCAGTACTTTAAAGAATTTGCTTAATTTCTCATTTGAGTTGTTTCTGATGAGCAATCTGCTGTCATCTTTATCTGTAGACAATGTGTCTTTTTTCTCTGGCTACTTTTAAGACTTGTTCTTTATCACTGGTTTAAAGCAATTTAATTACGATTTTTCACGTTTTTGTGCTTGACTGGTTATCCTGGATCTGCGAGTTTATTATTTCCAATTTTTTTCTTAAAATTTTAAAAATATCACTTTCATTAGTTATTAACATAAGCAAGTCATTTTGGAGTGTTCTTCAGTTATTATTTTTAAAACATTTTAAGATAGGACTTTCTTCTGCTTTTCAAAAGTGATAGTTTCCTTAACTTATGCTTTTGAATTTTTCATATTTCCATATTTGTTTATTTTAAAATTTTTGTGTATTTTATTTTATTTTTTTGTGAGGAAGACTAGCCCTGAGCTAGCATCTGTGCCCATCTTCCTCTACTCTATGTGGGACACCACCACAACATAACTTGACAAGCAGTGCGTCTGTCCATACCTGGGATCCGAACATGCCAACCCCAGGCTGCTGAAGCTATGCATGCGAACTTAACCACTACTCCACCGAGCTGGCTTCTTGTTTATTTTTTTGATTAAAATTAATTTAATGCTTTTTTTTTTTTTTTTTTTTTACATTTGCGCAGTCTTGTCAGCTGGAATCATCATGCACCTCTCACTGTCTACAAGGTAAATGTTAGATTTCTGTTTCTTATGTCATGTCATCCACAGTCTGTAGCTAAGTTCTCTTGTTTGGCAGTTATTTATTTAAACTGGCTCTGTTGTACTGAAAAGAGTTCTTTCATTGTGTGCCTAGCTCAGGCCACATGGAAGATACTTCACTTTTGGAGAACTAGAAGTTCTCCCCAGTCAGCCTAAATGTGCAAACAATACTATACCCATAGTTTATTGTTCCTGTGGCCCTTCCTAATCTTCTCTCTCTGTACTCTCTCAAAATGTAGTAACACCAACCGTGCTGTAGGATACTATTTGGGTAACATTCTGGGAAATGTAGTCTGAAGACAGACATGGAAGAAGTCCCATGGGAATGCTGGTGGGAGGAATATGTCTCAGAAAGTCATGTTCCTTTAGCAGGAGACAGTGTCTTTCTCTTCAGTCAGTGAAGAGCCTGTGCCCCCAAGTTCATCTGTCGAGACAGTGACCCAGGGATTCCGTCGCCGCCTACGCCCTCCCCCTCCACCAGCATCCTCAGGCTCTCCTCCCGGCTCTAATGGACGTGTCTGCTGGAGCCCGTCGCGCCTTTTTTTTTTTTTTTTTCCTGCTAATATCAAGGATATTCTCTTACATATCCAAGATACAAGGATCAAAATCAGGACATCTAACATTGATATAATGCCATTAGCTAAACCACAGTCCATACTCAAAATTTATCAATTAACCTAACAATATCTTTTTTGCTTTCTTTTCATTACTGCAATATTATTTTGTATTTTTATTTTAAAAATTGTTTAATTTCCTCTTGATTCTTCTTTTTATTTTCATTTTTATTGATGTCTTAATAGTTTATAACATTGTGGGGTTTTAGATGTACGTTATTTTTTGTCCATCACCATGTGGATGCATCCCTTCACCCCATGTGCCCACCCTCCTCCCCCCTGGTAACCACCAACTAGTTCTCTCTGTCCGTGTGTTCATTTGTATTCCACATATGAGTGAAATCGTGTGGTGTTTGTCCTTCTCTCTCTGGCTTATTTCAGTTAACATAATACCCTCTAGGTCGATCCCCATCATGTCTTGATCAACACCCCTAGTTTCCAGTCCTACTGAAAATTTGCTTCTCTCTGTTGGCACAGTGTTTTGGTGTGAAATTAGGCACTATTTTAAACCAAAATCTCGTAGAATAAAACCTTCTTTCTTCGGCAACATTGCGCATTTTATCTAACTTAGCTGAATGGTGAGATTCCCAAATTCTCTTGAAGAACTGGCAGCAGGAAGTATTAACATTGCCTTTAAAAAAAGTAAAAAAAATCTAGTAATGAAAATTAATTCCTAGGGGAAAAAATTGTAGTTTGAAAGCCAGAAATATGTTTAAGTTCTGTCCTTAAAAATTTAAATATTATTCCTTAAGATCGTGTTGAACAGCAATATAAAATATAATTTTTTGGATTCTTTATGGCAATTTCAGCAGCTTTGATAAAATAAAAAATGACCAGGAAACTTAGTTCCACTCCAAAACACAGGCGAGAGAAATGCCTGCTGTTCCTCTTGGCACAGTTGATAGTAAGTCCCTGCCAATAAAAGCTTGGCAGAATCGTCAAACAGCAGAATTCTACCAACATTCATTCTCATATGCTTTTCATTTTGTTTTTGTTTAAACAAGTGGTAGGAAATATTATTGTTTTATGATGACAAAAGGTAATCAAAAACTATTTTTTTTCCTGATTTTGGAGGAGGTTTAGTGTAAGAAGACAGTTGTCTGAAGTCTCAGCATTATCCCCAGTGTGACTGATAGAAATTTGATCTCTTGCACAGTTTGGAGCAACAACAAATGTGTGTTCTTCCCTTCTCTCCCAAGCAGGACTGGACTCCTGTTCTCACAGGCACGCCGACCCTCAAACCCACACTCATACCACTCATTCTACAGACGTGGTCCTGTTCCCACGACAATCACATTTTCTCTAACTACACACGTCATCAGTCATGACAGTGGTGTCCCTCTGTGGGTTGTTACTAAGGATTTCCATGGTTTTATTCTATTTACTTAGTTCCTGCATTACTGACCGATTTATATTAAGTCATTTAGTTTATCCCACATTCTCTTTTGAGGGAAAAATAATGCATTAATATACACAAAGGAAAATGAGAAGGTCCAAGTGGCTACCTTTCTAGAAAATGTGTGAAATGTACCAAAAAACTTAATATTCATTTGTTAAATCACAGTAGAGATATTGTCTACTAAGAATTTATCCTCAGTCTTCTATTGAAATAAAAAAAGATTCCCATAAAGTCTTTTCCTATATGTTGTCCCTGGATTACCTGGAATGCTTTCTCTGCCTCTTGGCTCCCACTGCAAACTCACATGTGTCTCTTTTTTTTCCTTTCCTTAATTCTAGGTAAAATTCCTCTGCTTTGATGAAGATTTCTCAAGTAATAGTAATAATAGTTCTTACCTTGAGGACCTGTTAATAGAATGCAAACAGCACTGTGATATATTGTCTGTAATCTTATAAACAATTCCTCCATTTTGCCATTATTATTTCCATTTTTCAAATGAGTAAATTAAGGCTTAAAGCAATTAAATATCTTACCAAAATTCATATATAATAACTTACATTAATATCTAGTCTGGTGTTACTTCTTCTGGCTTCTTCCACACTATTTGATTACATGTTCTAATTCATTAATAAGCTCTGAGCCCCCTCCAATATATAAAATATGCCATATTCAAATTTCTACTACTATTGTGTTTTGTTTAGAACCTGAAATTCAGTAAATGTTTAACACATATGTTGAATGTAAATAAAAGAACATAAAACATTTTTATAAACCTGAGTTTTTTAACGTCTGCATGGCTTTGTCATTGCAAAGACATGTTAAAATATTTCATACCCATCATGGTAATATAAATTATTTCGTTAATTACAATATTGTTCCTGTTTAGCAATATGTGAATTTTAGTTTTCTGAATTTTGTAATCAGCTAGAAAAAAAAGCCAACACTCATTACACCAGACTGAATAAAAACCTTGAAGCAAGGGGAGCTGGAAGGTCAGTTAAAACTAGGGATGGAGGAGACTTGAGACAAGCTTCCAGAACGACCCTGTGATGATGACATTGCAGTTGCCATAAAAACAGTTTGAAGAATAAAAATTGTAAGGGCTTTCTGAAAAGCAAACAGTACTGAGTTGGGTGATGACTATTTCTTATGTCTTATTGAAAAATAAAGCTGCTCGTGGGGATTTCAGTGAACTCGCTGTCCCTGTAAAAGCTCGGGCCCTCTCTCCCGTGTCCTGGGGCACGTGTTCAGTCTGTGGGCACCGGCGACGACGTCCTCCAGTCGCATCAACGTTACTCCTCCAACGTTCAAATAATGGTCTAAGAATAAAGAAACAGTGTCCAAGATAAAGTGGTTTATTTCTAAACATACTACTCTAAGCCAATTAAATGAACATAATCCTAACTGGACGCTCCATCATCTGCATATTATATTTTCTATTTAATAGTAGAAATAACTTTACCCTGAATTGTTTTTGTGCTGGCTGTGGTGTTCCCTGACTCACTCCTCCCGCTGCAGGTAATGGGAATTATGAAAGATTTCAATCCCCGATTTCAAGGAACAGGCACTCTTGAGAAGAAAAGCACATATATGTGAAATAATTAATAGCAACACAAGTTGGCATATATTGTAACGATTATAATGAATGATACTATTAATTAATATAAAAAAAAGAAAAAGTTCAAGAGTATCAGGGACCTTCTTGTTTTGTAAATAGTCGGAGTTTACCAAGTACTGAGAAATATGTGTAAATTTGAACATTTGTGATGTTTACAGGAAAATATTCTAATTTTTCAGGCTTGGGTTGGCCTGGAAACCTGCATTGTAATTAGTGTTCTGCCCACCCCAGGGAGCCCGACACAGAGTTCACAGAGGACTCCTGAGGAGCCTGTGAGTGCGGCCAATGAAAGCGGAGTTCTGGCTCTCTCCTTCGCTGCTGCATCGCCAGCACCTTGCACGGTTTTTTTCTAATGAAAAAAATGCAATTGTCGGGCCGCCTGGTGGCGCAGCGGTTAAGTTCGCGCTTGGCAGCCCGGGGTTCGAGGGTTCGGATCCTGGGCACCCGCTGACGCACTGCTTGTCAGCCATGCCGTGGCGGCGTCCCATATAAAGTAGAGGAAGATGGGCACGGATGTTAGCCCAGGGCCGGTCTTTCTCAGCAAAAAGAGGAGGATTAGCAACGGATGTTAGCTCAGGGCTGGTCTTCCTCACAAAAAATAAATAAATGAAAAAATTTTAAAAATTTAAAAAACGCAATTATCCTAGAGAGCAGCTTCGTTCGTTAAGCAGGTGTTTATTTAGTAATTTAGAACTTCCCATTATTTACTTACGAAATTGTAATGTTTACCGTGGCAGTGTGGAGGAGATCTCAGACGCAGCGGTAAGTAAGACGAGCACATCCGAGAAGTGTTAGCAGAGGTGAAAACATGCTGATGAGGATAGACAGGGGTGGACGGAATCCTGGAAAGGTTGTCATTTCTCGTCCTGGGGGCAGGCAGAATTCCAGGAGTGTTGAATCTTCAAGGAGAAACCGGGATCGTTTGTCAGGAAAGCTGATTGGGGTGATCCTCTCAGAGAAAGGAGGGACAAAGGAAGCCCAGAGGCAGAGGCAGGAGTTCTGGTGTGAGGATGATGCAGGATGAGGAGTGGGGCAGGGAATAGAACCAGACAGAGGCAGAGACTGTGTCACCATGGGGTGGCACAAGGACGAACCTGACCCGGCTGTCCTCCCTGTGCATTACAGGGTCACACAAACTGTCTTGGGAAATTGCTTGTATTTGGGTCAGAGTGTTGGTGAGGGAGGTCCGTACAGCAGAGGCCTCATGTGCATTCATTTCCTTTACCGGGGCTCCTGGGGCAGAAGAAAAGGAGGCAGGTGACCAGATTTGATCACTTTGTCACCTGTCGTCTAGGTGGAGGACAAATGCTGTTTGCCAGGACAAAGAACTTTATCTCTGAAATGCCACTAGCAGAAAGGCCCAGAAAAGGATTGCCTATAGTAGAGAGGACCCAGCATCTGTGGATCCACGAGCAACGCTCCTTGGAGAAGCTCCTGGAAACTGGAAGACTCTCGGGGGCACAAGCTGGAGGCATTTGAAAGCTCATGCACCCCTCCTGCATAACCCACCCCGAGACCTCCTCTACTACTCCGGAGTGGAGAGCACATTTCTGTGGTGAGCAAACAGGACCCGGGGGCCATCTTGATGTTCCAGATTTCTCCCTACTTCCCCTGAGCCTGTCAATTACCTGTACACAGCAAATTATTAGTAAAGCTTGATACCAGGCGGGATGTTTGGTTTGTATTAGTCTGACTTGACAATTCAATTACATGTGTTGTTTCCAGTGCTAGGTAGCAAAATTAATGCAGAATAATACAATAATTGTTTTTGGAGAGAAAAGTAGGGACCTATACTTAGAAAAGTAAATACTTATATGTGTCATGCTGAAATTTCCCTGCTCATCAAGAAAGGAAGAGGGCTGGGTAATATTTACTTTTTTGTTGTCATATAAACAGGATAAACTAGGAACACTTTGGGGGATGGGACAAAGAAGGAAAGATAGGAACATTTATGTTCTATTCCTGATTACAAATTTCAATCTGTAATTAAATAATAACTAGAAAAGCCACATAAAAAGAAGTAAATATTAAATAGGCTTCTTAGCTGACTTCCTCTACAAACATGTCCTGGGAAAGCCTAGGGGTGGGTGAAATGAAGGGGCAACACAGAAGGAAGTTGCTTTTGCACTGGGAAGCAGTTTTCTTGGAATTACAAATAAAACTTAGAATATCGAGTTTTAATTTCTGCACACTGCGGTATGTCCTACAAATGTGGTCAGCTGTTGCACATAAACTGCATGGTTTATTCATCCACGTCACTTCACCTCTTCCACGCGGTGGCCGTTGCTCCACGGGAAGAATCACAGAATTGGGGTAACTGAGCCCCTCTGCTGCTGCAGTGACTTCCATGAACCAGCTCGCGTGGGGCAATATGGCAGCCACTCCCCTGACTGCTCTTCCTGGCCCTACTGCTGCCAAAGGGGATAGAACATGTCCAAAGTGGGTAAACAGAATGTAGATTGTTTGGTATCATTTAAAAATAAGATTAAAGAAGGGGCCGCCCGGTGGCGCAGCGGTTTCGTCCGCGCTTGGCAGCCCGGGGTTCGCGAGTTCGGATCCCGGGCGCCCGCCGACGCACTGCTTGTCAGTCATGCCGTGGCGGCGTCCCGTATAAAGTGGAGGAAGATGGGCACGGATGTTAGCCCAGGGCCAGTCTTCCTCAGCAAAAAGGGGAAGATTGGCAACGGATGTTAGCTCAGGGCTGGTCTTCCCCACAAAAAAAAAAAATAAAAAAAAAATAAGATTAAAGAAGAACTCTTGCTACCAATGCTTGTGGCCTGCGGTCTTCTAATGCCACATGAAGTGTAGCGTAACATAGACAAGCTTCTCAGAGGGTAAGCCATGAAGTCGTTCTGGCAAGGGAGAAGAAAGGAAAAAAAATAAAGTGAAAAAGAACTGATAGATTGATGTTGTGTAAATCCAGAGAGTTAACATCAAGATCTTAAAAATCAGTTCTCTGCTTTGTTGGGACCTAGTGGAATTCTCTAAACACAGAGGTGATGTGGTGGAAAGTCCCGGTTCCTAGCAGGATGAGAGGTTATCTCTGCTCTGAATACAAATTGGTCCCAGGAAAAGGAGAGCTATGAATCAGTAAATAAAATGAAATAAAAAAATAGAGCCAAGGAGGCAATCTGATTTGCCAATCATTTCAGGCTTTTCCTACAGACCCTTGCTAGCAAATTATAACACAAAGCTTAAGATAGGGTACAATTAAGTAAAATAAAAGGTAAGACCTGCTGGAGTCAACCACTGACCCCTTGTTCTGGAAGAGGCAGGGAATGGGGCTCCATTTGTACAAAATACATCATATCTAACCGACATTTTCTGTTATGCTTATTTCTACACTAAGATGTCTATTTATGAAAAAAGTGAATCAAGCAGACAGCTTTCGGATATTACACACAAGCTAGAAAACAATTCAATTTAAAAACTCTTCTCATTTTATCTATTTGCTAGAAGAATTTATTGCTCTAAAAAACAAGATTTTTTTTTGTAATATCAAATAATCAACCTAAATTCCAAACAAATTGACATTTTTAATCTAAACATTGGTGTTAACATATATAAGTGGATAAATACTGTAAAATTGCACTTTAGAAATAACTGAATGTGCTGGATTATTTTCATTGTTGTTGTTAGTGCCATGGCGTAGACTCTGACTCCTCGTGACCCTGTGGACAGCAGAAAGGACCTCTGCCTGGACTTTCTACTCCAACCTTTCCGCTTCCAGGGCTCTATCAGACGATGCTCCTCTGCCATTCACAGGGTGTTCATGGCCAATTTTTTCAGAAGTGGGTGGCCAGGTCCTTCTTCCTGGTCTGTCTTAGTCTGGAGGCTCCACTGAAACCTGTCCACCCTGGGTGACCCTGCTGGTATTTGAAATCCCCGTGGCAGAGCCTTCAGCATCACAGCAACATGCAGCCGCCACAGTGTGACAGCCGGGAGATGGGTGGTGTGGCTCCCTGACTGGGAAACAAACCAGGCCACGGCGATGAGAGCCCCAAATCTTAACCAGTAGACCACGAGGGCTGGTTGGTATTGTATTAGGAAGTTAATTACTAAAAAATATGTTTTTTTTCTAGATATTCATGTTTTTGCACCTTAAGGTAACATGACTCTTCCTTCCTTCCTCCCCATCCTTTCTTAAAACAACATTGCCATCAGTCATTGTTACTATGAAATACCAATATTTAGTCCAATAGTATTTACTTTACTGCCAAGAAAATAAGATTCTGGCATATAAAATAATGTCTTTTAGTGTTAACACAGTAAAGAAATGACAGAGTCAAGAGTAACTGTTTATTTTAGAGCAACTGGAAGGGTATATTTATTTATTTTGAGGGAAAAGAATTCCCTTTTCATGACGGTTTTCATAATCATATAATGATCTGCAGGGGACACAATGAGCCTTTCATAGTCCCATCTCCTTTCAGCCCAGATACACCTACACTCACGGTTTTAGCTGATGGTTACTGCTCTCCACCCCATCTCTTGTGTGTTTCAGCCGGGAAGTATCAACACAATCTTGATTACTCAGGAAGACACCTTGATAGTATGTACTTACTACAGAAAGCAATCAGAGCTTGAAAGGTTCTGAAGATATGTTTTTTAATGTTGCCAAATGCTTAGTCAATACCAAAACAGAAGTTCCCATAGAACTAGACTGACATGGGTTGTTTAGTTGCCCAGTGAAAATCTTTTTTTTTGAGGATATTTGCTGGAGAATGTTTCTCTAACAAATAGTTAAAGATATAGTTTTCTGCAGCTTGATCAATGGCCATTCTAGGATCACACAAACTACATTTTAGTGAGAGCAGAAACTAATAGTGCTCTCACTATTTCAATACATCAATATTCTATGCCTTTTAACACCATTTCCTTTGTAAAGCTAAAAAATTTCATTATTTTGATTTTATCTGGATGAATGTCATCTTTAATTCTTCAACTCCATTTCAGTCTTCTAAAAACTTTCACCGAAAGCTTCCGATCCTATGTATTTTAATTCACCAAATACAATCAATAATCTTGCTCTGATTTAACAGTCTCTGATATGTGAGAAATCAAGAAAACAAGCTGCTCCATGAAATTGGGATTCTAGAGTGGAGTGCATAGAATAAATGGGCATGTTTCTAATTGTTTCAGCTCCAAAAATTTATTACAAACAGGTAAAGAACGTCAGAAGTGCATCACATGATTTTATATATCCTCGCTATAAAATATGTATATAAAATGGACAGAGTGAATCCATATAATGGTATGTACATACCGTTGGTTTGAGATTCAGACATTGGCTTTTCAGAATTCAACTCCAGGGAGGCCTCATGCAGCTTCGGGCCTGAACCAACCCCTGTCTCCCTCTCCTCACTTTTCCTCCATGCAGGGACCTTCTCTGTACTGACAGAGTGGGGAGGGTTAGGGCTACAGAGAATGCTCAGTCCAAGATTTAAGAAGCAGCCGTTGGTGTTAACATCTTGTATTAAGGAATTAATACTATTACGTTGCACATAAATTACTTGCAAATACAGATGCTTAATATTTTATATTTCCAGCATGCTTAGATGTTAATTTATTTTGCCACAAATGTTTGGTGGTACCTTGTTATTGTAATAAATTACACAGAATAAGTTCCTCTTTTAAAACTAACTAGACTGTGTAATTTAATGGACACATAACATTCGAAATATTTCCTATTGATGTTAAAAAGTTTACGGCTTGAGATTTGGTAGTGTGACTGTTGTATCTGAATAACTATTCACAAAAGCAATCACTTCAGCAGCCCTACTGTGATTTCTAAGTTAAAATAAATCTTTTAGAAAACTCAGATGTGATCTTGAAGTGAGGACAGAAGCAGTGACTGGGACGTTCCATGTAAATATTATGCACTTGGCTGATGGGACCCAGTGGGGGAGCAGTGACAAGCTTTACTGACGAAACCAAATAGAAGGCAGAACTCAGCTCGTGTCTTCCTTCCACGCTCTGTCCCGGTGCCCCGTTCCTTCTATTTCCTGCGTCTGGTTTGTTCTGGATTATAACGACCATCATGTCTGTTGATTGTTTTCAGTGAAAAATGACTCGTTATTGATTTGTTTAAATATAACCTTTTGTCTTTCTGACCCAGGTGAAAAAATAATCCTTGTATCTCCTCCGTCTGCAACAGCTCGAAGCAGAATTCAAGAGCAAATAGTATGCCAATTCAGTTTATCTGGAATCTAATTATAATAACAGAAAGATTTTGAATCCCTTAAAATAATTGCTTCATCCTAGAGGGCAGTTTGCATACTGAAGCCTGAGTACACTCTAAGAGCATGTAGCTTGAGGATATCTTTTTTACTTGCTGCAGGGAACAGAGTGAGCCATCAATTAAGATGAGAAGACAGGACCATTAAAGACAGAAATCTGGAAATTCTAAAAATTATAAGAAAATCATGGACTTCCATATGACCTATGGATGAGATCAGCTTCTTGACGGCAGTGAGAATTTAGAAATATGACAACAATTTATTGATGGCAAAGTCATGGTGAATTCAAGAAGAAAATGAAACTGTCTTGGCCACCCCACCCTGTTGTAGAAGGACCTACTATATGAAGGAAATACAATAGTAATCACCAAGATTTACCTTCCTAGCCTGAACCTGCCTACACTTTATATTTACCTCTTGTACTCTGCAATTATCTGTCTATAATTAGCACCCAGACACATACACTAAGTCACATGCATAGTGTTTTGAATAATCTACAATAATCTATGATAAAATATTTTAAATGAGTTTAAACACAGGATGAAAGCTTATCTTATCACTCCTACAGTATGCTTATCACATATTCATAAACTGAGATTTATTTTTAGGGAGTGAGAATCGAAATAAGTTGGGAGAGAGAAGAGAAATGAAAACTCAGTAGATTTTTAACTTGCAAAATTCTGGTATTTTAGCAAATGCCATTGTTAAATGAACTTTTTGGAGCTTTTTTCTCTCACCATATAAGGCTATGTATAATAAAAATGTAATACTATAACTATGTCAAACAAAATATTTTAATATATATTATAATTTCTTTTTTCTAAAGTACTCTCTGTGTTAGGCATCTCTGTTTTTATTTTTCTGGTGTCTCCTCTACACAGAATCTCCCCCCAGTATCCCAAGCAGCTTCTGTGAGGCTATCGTTTTCCACCTGTCCATCCCCTGCTTCGCGCTTCCCTCCTTCTCACCTTGATTCATGGTGGTCTGCAGTGTTGCTGAAGAACTGAACTGAGTGTAGGAGAGCTCTGGGGAATTAAAACTGAAAACAAAATCTTCTCTCATCCCAGAAATCCTCTCCACAATGGTAGTAGAGAAAGAGAACACCTTTATTGTTGAATAAGCATTACACCAGAATGTGATGCCCATAACAGGCAATCTGCTAAGAAACTGCAAGGACAGAAAAGAAATTCACCTCCTTGTGTAGTCAGGCAGATGCAACCCATTACATGCATGTTTCCAAGATAAACAATAACTAGTCCTCAAGTAAGAGGACTTGACAGCACCGTTTGTCACATGTGGCACATCCTAACTTTACCTGGTAATTGGGGTGACCATCTGTGTTAAGGAACTAGCTTTATCTAGAGGAAAAGCAAACCCCCCATGTCCTTGCGAGAGGAGGTCATTTTGCAGCCTGGAGAAAGGCAGTCCCTAAAGTTTGGCTCCTAGAATCCCACAGACATGGGACATGGGGGGCTATGTTTCCTGAGGTTTACATCTCAACAAAAGTTCCCAGGGCCTTGAGAAAGACATTCCTGGGTCAGAAAGCTGACAAAAGGCCAAGTTAGTCTTCAAAAGGGTTTATATACATTTCAAACAGAGGAGAAAGTACTTACAAGTTTTCTAAACTAAATGCTCAAAGAAAAAGAAGGGGAGGGAAATCTAGTCCCCTGTTTTCAACAGGGAGAATTAAGCCTCTTATTTTTAACTTGTATTTGCTCTTAGAGTAGAAGCATGGGGGCATGATGTGTTTGAATTTTCTTAAGAACATTTTTATGTGATAATTTGCCATTATTTCCTTTAAAAAGTTTCTCCTGAATTGTCATGTTTTTTTTTTAATTTTTCTCTCTCCGTTTTTGCAAGGCAGAGAAAAATTGTATTTTAATAAGTTAAAAGTAAATTGATAAAATATAATTTCTGATTCAAAATTTGCCCTTTGCCTTATATTTTATTTCCATTTTAATCAGTTGGTGTTTGATTTTAGGCATGGTGAGAAAGTAAGCTAATTTAACAATTCAAATTGAAATCTCAGTATTACACAGTATTTGATCAGACTTACGTTAATCACAGTTAATGCTTAACCTCTAGATGCTGGAGAGCACCTAATCAATAATGACTGCCCTCCAGGGTTATCAATTATTGAAACAGAAGTCTTCCTTAGAGGAAGGGTCTGTAGCATTTCTAGGTTCATTGATTTCATAGTATGCATTTCAGTAAACAAGATGGAGGAGTTAACATTTTTGGATACTTTTTCAAAATATTCTCATTGAATACACATGTATCTTGAAATTATTTTTGACCCAAGAGTTGTGTGAATTGTGAACCATCTTCTATTCAGAGCTTGTTTTCTTCTAACTGTAATGACAGTTACTGATGCTTGCAACATTCGTATATGGAACAGAGATATGAACCAAGAGCTGTAGAAAACCTATACTATCCTTACATTGAGTTTATGAGAAATAGACATAAAATATATTCTATGCATTAATGCAAACTGTTATTTCACAGGACTAAAACAGATAATCCTGATATGAAGCTTCTTAGCAAAAACATTTGATGAGCTATTCTTCTGAGATCAATATACTCAAAATGAAATAGCAGAGTAGCCACTAGAATTACACACATGCCATGTTTTAAACAGTCTCTTTCTTGCTTTATTTTAGATTATTTGGAAAATAAAGTAGTTAATTTAATAATATAGATAAAGATATGTTTTTGTTAATTTACTTCAAGTTTTATATTTTGTGCAATTTTTTTGTTCTATGTCAATTCACTAATCCACTTTCTTAGTAGCAATCACTAATGAACACATAATTCCATTAACAATTATATTCAGAACACAGTGGCATCCAATTTTTCAAGGCAGTAAATTTATGGCTCTTGAGCCTCTCTCTCTTTTAATTGCATTTTACCCCTTTTCACTAGAGGACCTTTTCTCCCACCTTTCATTTCCTGTAATTTCACTCAGAAAGTCTGAATTACTAAGGACACATTCATGTATTTATTTATTATCAACTTGCTGTTTTAAACTTGTTTCTCAGCAGTAATTCTCTACGATCCAGCAAGGTCCAGATTCCAGAAGAATTTCTTCTCCCTTTCTCGCGTTGAATCCTGTTTACTAACTGAAGTCCGTTCTGAGGGTGTGTGTGCCTGTGACACCAGACAGGAACATGCTCGTGTTCCTCGCAAAAGTGTCCGAGTAACTTCACACATTTCTGTGGTGGCCTAGCGTGTTTCCAAGATGCGTAGTCTGGCTCCCCCGTTATCCACCAAATTAAAGATAGAGTGCTCTGGAAGGATAAAAGGATGGGTTGAACTTCATCCACTTTCCCAACACTCATTCTGACCTCCACTATCCTGCCACATCTGAATGAAACTAGACGGGCTCCTGCAGAAAGCACATGATGAAGACTGATAGAGATTTAAACAGATGCTACCTTAGGGTCCCCACTGAGAGTGAGCACAACCGGTTCTCCAAGGCAGCAGCGTGAGGGGAGGCAGTCGCGGAAGTTCTTGAGTGTGATAAATCTTGCATATACATACATGTTGTACTGAGTCAAAATGAGGGGCCTGACTACAGCATATTTTTTCATTCACTTTTGAGAACACCAGTTTGGCAGTTGGAAAATCATCTTTGAAGAGAATAAACTCTATGTTAAATGAACATACCCAAATTTTTACTTAATTGAGTGGCATAGGATCTCAAAACAGAATAATAAAAATTGTACGTCTACTTGCTATCTTTTCAAGATAATAATGCACTTTTCCAGCATGTCGTTTCTTTTTTATTTATTTTAAATTTATCTTCTCATTAACTTCTCCAAACTACACACAGTGCTCCCTGGACCCAGTATTCCAGACTGGCTCCGTGCTCGCACCCGTTTGTCCGGACCCCTCGGGCAGCCGTGGAGTTACCGCGCATCCCAGTTTCCAGTTTCACCACTCAAGGTAAGGGCGCCTGGGGCTCCCAAATCAGTGGGCGCTGTCGTGTCTCCAGTCCGTCTGTGGCGCCCTCCCGGCTCTGTGATAAATTCTTCTCCGTGTCGAGTGCCCAGGGGCGCGTTTTGTCCCGACTGAACAAGTACCCAGAAGAACACTTCGCGGGCTTCACGCGGGGCTGCGTCCGTTTCCCGGCCTGTGACGGTCTCAGACCCCGGTCACCGCTAGGGGGCCTGCCCGTCGGCCGGGCGGCTGGCGTCCGGCGTTGGGGCCAGCCGGCAGAATCCCCACGCGACCCCCGGCGTTGGCGGTCGGCGGGCGAAGCGGTGCCCGCGCCCCGCGTCGCCACCCCGACTGGAGGTTGCGCACGTGGAGCCGCAGGGCTGGGCGAGGAGACGCGCGCAGACGCGCAGGCGGCCCTCCGAGGCGCGGAGCTGGGCGCTCCCCCTGCTGCCCCGCGGCCACAGCAGGGCGCAGCCCGGTGCTCGCGGGCCTGGGAAAACGCTCTCCCGCCGGAGCGGAACGGCCCGGGCTAACGGCAAACGGCCAGAACGGGAGGGAATGGTCGCAGCCGCCTTTGAAATAATCTGACATCGTCCAACAATTCTTGCCATTTTGCAAATCAGTGGACAGCAATGGAAAATTCAACCTAAATAGAAAAATTGTGAGCATGGGATTAAATTTGAATCAGTGCCAAATCACTGTACTAAAAACAGTTTGAGCAAATGGTTTGAGACCTTCGGGGTTTTAGAACAGATAAATTATTTTAAATAAGACAGTTTTGTTTTCATCGATAAGTAGAAATTCAGAAAAATGTTGATTTTTTTCATATCTTCATTAAAAATGTATTCTTTATTGCTTAACCACAATTCACTTATGATCTTCAGATACTGTATAAGTGCTTTCCGAGAAAGGAACTTAAGTGTTATGTGGTCATGTGGAGAACAGATTGTTTTTATTGTAAAAGGAAGCCATAACAATGAATTTCCTGATTTCTAGGCACTCAAATAATATTATAAAAATACACAAGTTTCAAGTGCCATATATTTTGATACTAATAGCATATAAGTGATAATGTATATGATTAATCACAAGTACTTAGCTATTAAGAAATTTATGTAATGTTAAGCCGATTTAATGGGTTTTTTTTTATAATGCAGAGTTTTCTTACAGTTCTGTCCCTGAACGAGAATCTTTCAAAATATTTTTATTGTCATTATTCCTTATAACTTTCTGCAATATTGAAAAATTTTTTGTAAGTATATTAGTTCCTTAAACCATAAAAATCTACTAATTATAACACAACTACTTTGAATTTCATGGCTTGAAAAAATACACAGGACTTGTCTATGGAGTTACTTAGATATCTAGCAAATAGATGGTTTTAAGATATTTATTGACAATTTGAATAACAATCTGGACAATGGAAAATAAGTGTAAAGGACCTAATTTTTAAAAAATTTCACCACTAGAGGTGGTTCATGCATAGACTAGAGACATGATAGAATTGTTCTGAATTTTTTGCATTATTTATAGTCTGTTTTTACCTCCTGCAAATCTCTTACCACAGTCCATCAACTCTGAATACAGATCCCTCCAGAAGAAGAGCCTGACTTAGGACAGAAATAACAATTCCATGCTGTCCTGCTTTTTCTATGTATGAGTATTTTTGAGTCATCAGAGTCATCACTAAATGATGATACTTACTTATTAAGATGTTATTTTTAATATTATTGCTCATTTTACTTTACAGATCACTGGAAAAAATATGCCGGTGCAGATTGGGATGAGGTCAAAGGGAATGAGGCACCACAAAGGGGAAAGCTAATGGCAATAGCTTGAAAGATGCAATATTTAAATAAAACATTGGCCTATTACTTATCTATTAGTTATCCTAGTAAAGGGAAATACAGTATCACCAGGTGCTACCATTTATGAACTTCCATGGTATGAAAGATATTTGCAAACCTTATTCTGCAAGCATCTTCCAATTAAAACAAACAAAAATTAACTCTTTCCAATTTTTTTTTTTTTTTTTTGCTGTGGAAGATTTACCCTAAGCAAACATCTGTTACCAATCTTCCTCTATTTCATATGTGAGCTGCTGCCACAGCATGGCCATTGAGACAAGTGGTGTAGGTCTGCACCTGGGGATCGAACCCAGGCCACTAAAATGGAGCATGCCAAACTTAACCACTAGGCCACTGGGGCTGCCCCGTATTTCCAAATTTTGAAGTAGTTTTTTGGTGTCAACTACTGCCATTGAATTTAGCTGCTTAGCTGCATTTGCAGTTGCAGGACAGTACAGTACCCTTAGTTTTATATGTCTAGAATGACTCATGAAAGATTTTTGTTTATATGAAACTTTAACAGTTATTCCTAATTGCCATGCAGTAATGTAGTGAGGACACATAGCATATATATTGTCAGATTTAGTTTTCATGGATTAATCAAAGACTAAATATTATATACATGGATACTCAGGGTTCATTATTATTCATTAATAAGTATATTTATTGCTCATTCCTAAATTTATTTGAAAAGACTATTTAGTAAAGTTCCAAGTAACACAGTTAATATAATACAAATTAGTAGCATTCCAATTTGAAAAGATGTTTGAAAACAGAAAGAGACATACATTATATATAAATAGCATTAATTAGACATCAGAACTTTAAGTGAATGAGATTTATCTCAGTGTGTTTTGATATAATAAATTCTCTAAGATGTATTATTAATTTTTAAAAGCAAGATGCAGAAAAGTTGGTATAATCATCATTTATTTGAGCAAATATTTATAAATCAGATACAGTGTTCCAGGCTATGATTTTAGGCACTGGGAATATAATGGTGAATAAAATAGAAAAAAAAAAAACTTGCTCTCATGTAGTTTACAGTCTAGTTCATTTGTAAAATTAAGATTATAAACTGGAATACCACATGGCACATATATAAGTGTACTTGAAAATTAATTTGTTATCAAAGTAATGCACAAGCATTTTTGAAATTTGAACCTAAAGGCCACCTATAAAGAACCAAGACTTGTATTCTACTCCGACTTGTAAATACCTTCAGATGCAAACACTTTAAAATTCGGGAGCTGTGTCTTGTGGTGTTTCTCTCCATGTATCTGAATGATGTATTTGTACATTTCTTTGACTTTTACAGAAAAGTTTGTTACAATAGTTGCCTGTGTTCCTTATGTCCACTGTCACGTCCAGGCACTCTACTCCACTCCAGTCAGGCCTTCATCTCCACCAGTACAGATGGCATTTGCAGCTCACCAGTGATCTGCACTTTGCTACACCAAATGTTTGATTCTGTCTTTTCTTCCTTCTTCTCTCAGCAGCGTTTGGCACAGTTGCTCACTTCCCCCTCCTTCCAACACTTCAGCACCTCTTTCTTGGTTCACCTCCTACCTCACTGACTTCTGTTTCTCCATCTTCTTTGCTGGTGCTTTCTAATCCACACCAAGGTCAGCCCTCAAGCCACTTTCATTTCTATCTATACTCTTGTTTATTTACATAGCTTTAAATACTGTCTACATTCCTATGACTTGTAAATTCATATCTCTAGCCCTGACATTCCCCCTGATCTACAGACTCGTATATAAAACTGTCTAGTTGACCTTCCAGTTGGGTATCCAAAAGCATCTAAGACTTAGCGTGTTCCAAAGTGAACTTCTAATTTCATTTCTGATTTGCTCTTCTACCAGCCATCTCCAACTCAGTAAATGGAACTCCAATATTCTAATTGTCTGACCCCCAAAATGTGGAATTATCCTTGACTGGTCTCTTCCTCTCACGTTATCTCTTAGGTAATTAGCTCTACTTTCAAAATGGATTCCAAATCAGAACTTTTCTTACCACCCCTTTGACCCCAGCCTCAGGTGCCATCATCTTATACCTGGACATCTGTAATAGCTTCCTAACCTATTTCACTCCTTCTGCCCTCGCCATCCTATAGTACATTCTTCACTCAGCAGTCAATCAATCTGATTTAAAGCTCATCCCATCACTCTGACCAACACTTTGGTAGCTCTCCATCTCACTCAGAGAGAACAAAGTGTCTTAAAGGCTGTATTGGCCAATTCCCCATTGGCAACAGATGGCCCATTCAAACTGGAAAATTGACGATTTCCAGAGGTGGGTTAGGGTTTCTGGAAACTAATAGTGTATTATTCTGAGTTCTGTAAGTGGGATTTTCTGGGAAGCAGATTCTGAGGTGGAGTTTAGCATCACAATGTTTATTAGGAAGTGCCCTCAGGACCAGGATCGACACCTGTGAAAAAGAAGAAGCAAGCAGTACTGAGTAGAGGTGAAAGTTTAGCTGCAAAGCAGGCTCAGGGACAAGCTCAGCTGATGACACGAGCAGCTCGGGAGCCGGATGGCCCTTCGAACTTACCCTGAGTTATGGTGCCCGGCAGTGGGGCCAACACATTCTTTGTTGAAGGGGGATCTGGGTGAAGCATTGCAGTGTCCACACTCTGTGCACCCCCAAAATGTAGATAGTTTACCAACACCAGGCCTGCCAGAGCAAGAGAGAAAAGAGACTGGTCGCAGAATGGGTAGCTGTTTAGAAAGGTCTACCTTATAGGAGCTGAGTCTTCGGGAAAGAGATGCAGTCACCCTAAACCAACTGATGAGACTGAACCAGGGAAAGAAATACACTCACTTTCCTTTCTATCCGTCTTCTGTCCTCCAAGAGGTGCCTCACCCCTCATTTGTCAAACAAGATACCACGGAAACCTGTTGATGAAGTACATATAGGTTTGACCCCTAGGTTATAAGGCAAGTGGACAAGGGTTGTAGGTGAACGTGGAGGATCAGTATGAAGATATGCAGCAAAATGTTTCTACTTCATCTTATTCCAGTATGCACTCTGCTCTTGTCTCATATGATTTTGGTGGGCTTCCATGAAAGTCGACAAGTCAGTTTTTTCACAAAAGGATTCCCCATATATCAGCAGCTTGAAACCCTCCAGTCTTGTGTCTAGGGCTTGCAATTCTTGCTGCTGGTTTTCTGGGAGCAGGGAGAGAATACGGCTGGTAATTTCACAGTTCAGTTTCCAGATTTCTACTTGGACCCACATTTTCAGCAGCAGCCTCACACCTGACTCTCCTGTCTCCCCTTCTCTCGTGTCATCCCGTACGATTACCCATAAACTACCACTGTGGTCTCCTCTCCTCTCCTGTCATCCCGTACAATTACCCGTAATCTACCACAGTGGTCTCCTCTTCTCGTGTCATGCCGTACGATTACCCGTAATCTACCACAGTGGTCTCCTCTCCTCTCCTGTCATCCCGTACGATTACCCATACTCTACCACTGTGGTCTCCTCTTCTCGTGTCATCCCGTACTCTACCACAGTGGTCTCCTCTTCTCTCCTGTCATCCCGTACCACTACCCGTACTCTACCACAGTGGTCTCCTCTTCTCGTGTCATCCCGTACGATTACCCATGCTCTACCACAGTGGTCTCCTCTCCTCTCGTGTCATCCCGTACGATTACCCGTACTCTACCACAGTGGTCTCCCCTTCTCGTGTCATCCCGTACGATTACCCGTAATCTACCACTGTGGTCTCCTCTTCTCTCCTGTCATCCAGTACAATTACCCATACTCTACCACTGTGGTCTCCTCTTCTCTCATGTCATCCAGTACAATTACCCATACTCTACCACTGTGGTCTCCTCTTCTCTCGTGTCATCCCGTACGATTACCCATAAACTACCACTGTGGTCTCCTCTCCTCTCGTGTCATCCCGTACGATTACCCGTACTCTACCACAGTGGTCTCCTCTTCTCTCGTGTCATCCCGTACGATTACCCATGCTCTACCACAGTGGTCTCCCCTTCTCTCGTGTCATCCCGTACGATTACCCATAGTCTACCACAGTGGTCTCCTCTCCTCTCGTGTCATCCCGTACGATTACCCATAAACTACCACTGTGGTCTCCTCTCCTCTCCTCTCCTGTCATCCCGTACTCTACCACTGTGGTCTCCTCTTCTCTTGTGTCATCCAGTACAATTACCCGTACTCTACCACTGTGGTCTCCTCTTCTCTCGTGTCATCCCGTACGATTACCCATAAACTACCACAGTGGTCTCCTCTCCTCTCGTGTCATCCCGTACAATTACCCATACTCTACCACTGTGGTCTCCTTTTCTCTCATGTCATCCAGTACAACTACCCATACACTACCACTGTGGTCTCCTCTTCTCTCCTGTCATCCAGTACGATTACCCATACTCTACCACAGTGGTCTCCTCTTCTCGTGTCATCCCGTACGATTACCCATGCTCTACCACAGTGGTCTCCTCTTCTCGTGTCATCCCGTACAATTACCCGTAATCTACCACAGTGGTCTCCTCTTCTCGTGTCATCCCGTACGATTACCCATACTCTACCACTGTGGTCTCCTCTTCTCGTGTCATCCCGTACTCTACCACAGTGGTCTCCTCTTCTCGTGTCATCCCGTACGATTACCCGTAATCTACCACAGTGGTCTCCTCTTCTCTCGTGTCATCCCGTACGATTACCCATAAACTACCACTGTGGTCTCCTCTTCTCGTGTCATCCCGTACAATTACCCGTGCTCTACCACTGTGGTCTCCTCTTCTCTCGTGTCATCCCGTACTCTACCACAGTGGTCTCCTCTTCTCTCGTGTCATCCCGTACGATTACCCGTAATCTACCACAGTGGTCTCCTCTTCTCGTGTCATCTCGTACGATTACCCGTAATCTACCACAGTGGTCTCCTCTTCTCGTGTCATCCAGTACGATTACCCATACTCTACCACAGTGGTCTCCTCTTCTCTCCTGTCGTCCAGTACCACTACCTGTACTCTACCACTGTGGTCTCCTCTTCTCTCCTGTCATCCCGTACGATTACCCATACTCTACCACTGTGTTCTCCTCTTCTCTCCTGTCATCCCGTACGATTACCCATACTCTACCACAGTGGTCTCCTCTTCTCGTGTCATCCCGTACGATTACCCATAAACTACCACTGTGGTCTCCTCTTCTCTTGTGTCATCCAGTACAATTACCCATAAACTACCACAGTGGTCTCCTCTTCTCTCGTGTCATCCAGTACAATTACCCATAAACTACCACAGTGGTCTCCTCTTCTCTCGTGTCATCCAGTACAATTACCCGTACTCTACCACTGTGGTCTCCTCTTCTCGTGTCATCCCGTACGATTACCCATACTCTACCACTGTGGTCTCCTCTTCTCGTGTCATCCCGTACGATTACCCATACTCTACCACTGTGGTCTCCTCTTCTCGTGTCATCCCGTACGATTACCCATGCTCTACCACAGTGGTCTCCTCTTCTCGTGTCATCCCGTACGATTACCCGTAGTC
Organism: Tapirus indicus; assembly: GCA_031878705.1. Lineage (NCBI taxonomy): Eukaryota > Metazoa > Chordata > Mammalia > Perissodactyla > Tapiridae > Tapirus > Tapirus indicus. Next base: position 93,857,412 of record CM062928.1, on the reverse strand, counting down.
TACCACAGTGGTCTCCTCTTCTCGTGTCATCCCGTACCACTACCCGTACTCTACCACAGAGGTCTCCTCTTCTCGTGTCATCCCGTACCACTACCCGTACTCTACCACAGTGGTCTCCTCTTCTCTCGTGTCATCCAGTACCACTACCCGTACTCTACCACAGTGGTCTCCTCTTCTCGTGTCATCCCGTACGATTACCCATAAACTACCACAGTGGTCTCCTCTTCTCGTGTCATCCCGTACGATTACCCATAAACTACCACAGTGGTCTCCTCTTCTCTCCTGTCATCCCGTACAATTACCCATGCTCTACCACTGTGGTCTCCTCTCCTCTCGTGTCATCCCGTACAATTACCCGTACTCTACCACAGTGGTCTCCTCTTCTCTCGTGTCATCCAGTACCACTACCCGTACTCTACCACAGTGGTCTCCTCTTCTCGTGTCATCCCGTACGATTACCCGTACTCTACCACAGTGGTCTCCTCTTCTCGTGTCATCCCGTACAATTACCCATACGCTACCACAGTGGTCTCCTCTTCTCTCGTGTCATCCTACACTCTACCACTGTGGTCTCCTCTTCTCTTGTGCCATCCAGTACAATTACCCATGCTCTACCACAGTGGTCTCCTCTTCTCTCCTGTCATCCAGTACAATTACCCATGCTCTACCACAGTGGTCTCCTCTCCTCTCGTGTCATCCCGTACGATTACCCGTACTCTACCACTGTGGTCTCCTCTTCTCGTGTCATCCAGTACAATTACCCATACTCTACCACAGTGGTCTCCTTTTCTTGTGTCATCCAGTACAATTACCCGTGCTCTACCACAGTGGTCTCCTCTTCTCGTGTCATCCCGTACGATTACCCATAAACTACCACTGTGGTCTCCTCTTCTCTCCTGTCATCCAGTACCACTACCCATACTCTACCACAGTGGTCTCCTCTTCTCTCCTGTCATCCCGTACGATTACCCATACTCTACCACAGTGGTCTCCTCTCCTCGTGTCATCCCGTACGATTACCCATAAACTACCACAGTGGTCTCCTCTTCTCGTGTCATCCCGTACGATTACCCATAAACTACCACTGTGGTCTCCTCTTCTCTCGTGTCATCCAGTACAATTACCCGTGCTCTACCACAGTGGTCTCCTCTTCTCGTGTCATCCCGTACGATTACCCATAAACTACCACAGTGGTCTCCTCTTCTCGTGTCATCCCGTACGATTACCCATAAACTACCACAGTGGTCTCCTCTTCTCTCCTGTCATCCCGTAAAATTACCCATGCTCTACCACTGTGGTCTCCTCTCCTCTCGTGTCATCCCGTACAATTACCCGTACTCTACCACAGTGGTCTCCTCTTCTCTCGTGTCATCCAGTACCACTACCCGTACTCTACCACAGTGGTCTCCTCTTCTCGTGTCATCCCGTACGATTACCCATAAACTACCACTGTGGTCTCCTCTCCTCTCGTGTCATCCCGTACGATTACCCATACTCTACCACAGTGGTCTCCTCTTCTCTCGTGTCATCCAGTACCACTACCCGTACTCTACCACAGTGGTCTCCTCTTCTCGTGTCATCCCGTACTCTACCACAGTGGTCTCCTCTTCTCTCCTGTCATCCCGTACAATTACCCATGCTCTACCACTGTGGTCTCCTCTCCTCTCGTGTCATCCCGTACAATTACCCGTACTCTACCACAGTGGTCTCCTCTTCTCTCGTGTCATCCAGTACCACTACCCGTACTCTACCACAGTGGTCTCCTCTTCTCGTGTCATCCCGTACGATTACCCGTACTCTACCACAGTGGTCTCCTCTTCTCGTGTCATCCCGTACAATTACCCATACGCTACCACAGTGGTCTCCTCTTTTCTCGTGTCATCCTATACTCTACCACTGTGGTCTCCTCTTCTCTTGTGCCATCCAGTACAATTACCCATGCTCTACCACAGTGGTCTCCTCTCCTCTCATGTCATCCCGTACGATTACCCGTACTCTACCACTGTGGTCTCCTCTTCTCGTGTCATCCAGTACAATTACCCATACTCTACCACATTGGTCTCCTTTTCTTGTGTCATCCAGTACAATTACCCATGCTCTACCACAGTGGTCTCCTCTTCTCGTGTCATCCCGTACGATTACCCATAAACTACCACTGTGGTCTCCTCTTCTCTCCTGTCATCCAGTACCACTACCCATACTCTACCACAGTGGTCTCCTCTTCTCTCCTGTCATCCCGTACGATTACCCATACTCTACCACAGTGGTCTCCTCTTCTCATGTCATCCCGTACGATTACCCATACTCTACCACTGTGGTCTCCTCTTCTCGTGTCATCCCGTACTCTACCACAGTGGTCTCCTCTTCTCGTGTCATCCAGTACGATTACCCATACTCTACCACAGTGGTCTCCTCTTCTCTCCTGTCGTCCAGTACCACTACCTGTACTCTACCACTGTGGTCTCCTCTTCTCTCCTGTCATCCCGTACGATTACCCATACTCTACCACTGTGTTCTCCTCTTCTCTCCTGTCATCCCGTACGATTACCCATACTCTACCACTGTGGTCTCCTCTTCTCGTGTCATCCCGTACGATTACCCATAAACTACCACTGTGGTCTCCTCTTCTCTTGTGTCATCCAGTACAATTACCCATAAACTACCACAGTGGTCTCCTCTTCTCTCGTGTCATCCAGTACAATTACCCATAAACTACCACAGTGGTCTCCTCTTCTCTCGTGTCATCCAGTACAATTACCCGTACTCTACCACTGTGGTCTCCTCTTCTCGTGTCATCCCGTACGATTACCCATACTCTACCACTGTGGTCTCCTCTTCTCGTGTCATCCCGTACGATTACCCATACTCTACCACTGTGGTCTCCTCTTCTCGTGTCATCCCGTACGATTACCCATGCTCTACCACAGTGGTCTCCTCTTTTCGTGTCATCCCGTACGATTACCCGTAGTCTACCACAGTGGTCTCCTCTTCTCGTGTCATCCCGTACCACTACCCGTACTCTACCACAGTGGTCTCCTCTTCTCGTGTCATCCCGTACCACTACCCGTACTCTACCACAGTGGTCTCCTCTTCTCGTGTCATCCCGTACGATTACCCATAAACTACCACAGTGGTCTCCTCTTCTCGTGTCATCCCGTACGATTACCCATAAACTACCACAGTGGTCTCCTCTTCTCTCCTGTCATCCCGTACAATTACCCATGCTCTACCACTGTGGTCTCCTCTCCTCTCGTGTCATCCCGTACAATTACCCGTACTCTACCACAGTGGTCTCCTCTTCTCTCGTGTCATCCAGTACCACTACCCGTACTCTACCACAGTGGTCTCCTCTTCTCGTGTCATCCCGTACGATTACCCGTACTCTACCACAGTGGTCTCCTCTTCTCGTGTCATCCCGTACAATTACCCATACGCTACCACAGTGGTCTCCTCTTCTCTCGTGTCATCCTACACTCTACCACTGTGGTCTCCTCTTCTCTTGTGCCATCCAGTACAATTACCCATGCTCTACCACAGTGGTCTCCTCTTCTCTCCTGTCATCCAGTACAATTACCCATGCTCTACCACAGTGGTCTCCTCTCCTCTCGTGTCATCCCGTACGATTACCCGTACTCTACCACTGTGGTCTCCTCTTCTCGTGTCATCCAGTACAATTACCCATACTCTACCACAGTGGTCTCCTTTTCTTGTGTCATCCAGTACAATTACCCGTGCTCTACCACAGTGGTCTCCTCTTCTCGTGTCATCCCGTACGATTACCCATAAACTACCACTGTGGTCTCCTCTTCTCTCCTGTCATCCAGTACCACTACCCATACTCTACCACAGTGGTCTCCTCTTCTCTCCTGTCATCCCGTACGATTACCCATACTCTACCACAGTGGTCTCCTCTCCTCGTGTCATCCCGTACGATTACCCATAAACTACCACAGTGGTCTCCTCTTCTCGTGTCATCCCGTACGATTACCCATAAACTACCACTGTGGTCTCCTCTTCTCTCGTGTCATCCAGTACAATTACCCGTGCTCTACCACAGTGGTCTCCTCTTCTCGTGTCATCCCGTACAATTACCCATAAACTACCACAGTGGTCTCCTCTTCTCGTGTCATCCCGTACGATTACCCATAAACTACCACAGTGGTCTCCTCTTCTCTCCTGTCATCCCGTACAATTACCCATGCTCTACCACTGTGGTCTCCTCTCCTCTCGTGTCATCCCGTACAATTACCCGTACTCTACCACAGTGGTCTCCTCTTCTCTCGTGTCATCCAGTACCACTACCCGTACTCTACCACAGTGGTCTCCTCTTCTCGTGTCATCCCGTACGATTACCCGTACTCTACCACAGTGGTCTCCTCTTCTCGTGTCATCCCGTACAATTACCCATACGCTACCACAGTGGTCTCCTCTTCTCTCGTGTCATCCTACACTCTACCACTGTGGTCTCCTCTTCTCTTGTGCCATCCAGTACAATTACCCATGCTCTACCACAGTGGTCTCCTCTTCTCTCCTGTCATCCAGTACAATTACCCATGCTCTACCACAGTGGTCTCCTCTCCTCTCGTGTCATCCCGTACGATTACCCGTACTCTACCACTGTGGTCTCCTCTTCTCGTGTCATCCAGTACAATTACCCATACTCTACCACAGTGGTCTCCTTTTCTTGTGTCATCCAGTACAATTACCCGTGCTCTACCACAGTGGTCTCCTCTTCTCGTGTCATCCCGTACGATTACCCATAAACTACCACTGTGGTCTCCTCTTCTCTCCTGTCATCCAGTACCACTACCCATACTCTACCACAGTGGTCTCCTCTTCTCTCCTGTCATCCCGTACGATTACCCATACTCTACCACAGTGGTCTCCTCTCCTCGTGTCATCCCGTACGATTACCCATAAACTACCACAGTGGTCTCCTCTTCTCGTGTCATCCCGTACGATTACCCATAAACTACCACTGTGGTCTCCTCTTCTCTCGTGTCATCCAGTACAATTACCCGTGCTCTACCACAGTGGTCTCCTCTTCTCGTGTCATCCCGTACGATTACCCATAAACTACCACAGTGGTCTCCTCTTCTCGTGTCATCCCGTACGATTACCCATAAACTACCACAGTGGTCTCCTCTTCTCTCCTGTCATCCCGTAAAATTACCCATGCTCTACCACTGTGGTCTCCTCTCCTCTCGTGTCATCCCGTACAATTACCCGTACTCTACCACAGTGGTCTCCTCTTCTCTCGTGTCATCCAGTACCACTACCCGTACTCTACCACAGTGGTCTCCTCTTCTCGTGTCATCCCGTACGATTACCCATAAACTACCACTGTGGTCTCCTCTCCTCTCGTGTCATCCCGTACGATTACCCATACTCTACCACAGTGGTCTCCTCTTCTCTCGTGTCATCCAGTACCACTACCCGTACTCTACCACAGTGGTCTCCTCTTCTCGTGTCATCCCGTACTCTACCACAGTGGTCTCCTCTTCTCTCCTGTCATCCCGTACAATTACCCATGCTCTACCACTGTGGTCTCCTCTCCTCTCGTGTCATCCCGTACAATTACCCGTACTCTACCACAGTGGTCTCCTCTTCTCTCGTGTCATCCAGTACCACTACCCGTACTCTACCACAGTGGTCTCCTCTTCTCGTGTCATCCCGTACGATTACCCGTACTCTACCACAGTGGTCTCCTCTTCTCGTGTCATCCCGTACAATTACCCATACGCTACCACAGTGGTCTCCTCTTTTCTCGTGTCATCCTATACTCTACCACTGTGGTCTCCTCTTCTCGTGTCATCCCGTACTCTACCACAGTGGTCTCCTCTTCTCGTGTCATCCCGTACGATTACCCGTAATCTACCACAGTGGTCTCCTCTTCTCTCGTGTCATCCCGTACGATTACCCATAAACTACCACTGTGGTCTCCTCTTCTCGTGTCATCCCGTACAATTACCCGTGCTCTACCACCGTGGTCTCCTCTTCTCTCGTGTCATCCCGTACTCTACCACAGTGGTCTCCTCTTCTCTCGTGTCATCCCGTACGATTACCCGTAATCTACCACAGTGGTCTCCTCTTCTCGTGTCATCTCGTACGATTACCCGTAATCTACCACAGTGGTCTCCTCTTCTCGTGTCATCCAGTACGATTACCCATACTCTACCACAGTGGTCTCCTCTTCTCTCCTGTCGTCCAGTACCACTACCTGTACTCTACCACTGTGGTCTCCTCTTCTCTCCTGTCATCCCGTACGATTACCCATACTCTACCACTGTGTTCTCCTCTTCTCTCCTGTCATCCCGTACGATTACCCATACTCTACCACTGTGGTCTCCTCTTCTCGTGTCATCCCGTACGATTACCCATAAACTACCACTGTGGTCTCCTCTTCTCTTGTGTCATCCAGTACAATTACCCATAAACTACCACAGTGGTCTCCTCTTCTCTCGTGTCATCCAGTACAATTACCCATAAACTACCACAGTGGTCTCCTCTTCTCTCGTGTCATCCAGTACAATTACCCGTACTCTACCACTGTGGTCTCCTCTTCTCGTGTCATCCCGTACGATTACCCATACTCTACCACTGTGGTCTCCTCTTCTCGTGTCATCCCGTACGATTACCCATACTCTACCACTGTGGTCTCCTCTTCTCGTGTCATCCCGTACGATTACCCATGCTCTACCACAGTGGTCTCCTCTTCTCGTGTCATCCCGTACGATTACCCGTAGTCTACCACAGTGGTCTCCTCTTCTCGTGTCATCCCGTACCACTACCCGTACTCTACCACAGTGGTCTCCTCTTCTCGTGTCATCCCGTACCACTACCCGTACTCTACCACAGTGGTCTCCTCTTCTCGTGTCATCCCGTACGATTACCCATAAACTACCACAGTGGTCTCCTCTTCTCGTGTCATCCCGTACGATTACCCATAAACTACCACAGTGGTCTCCTCTTCTCTCCTGTCATCCCGTACAATTACCCATGCTCTACCACTGTGGTCTCCTCTCCTCTCGTGTCATCCCGTACAATTACCCGTACTCTACCACAGTGGTCTCCTCTTCTCTCGTGTCATCCAGTACCACTACCCGTACTCTACCACAGTGGTCTCCTCTTCTCGTGTCATCCCGTACGATTACCCGTACTCTACCACAGTGGTCTCCTCTTCTCGTGTCATCCCGTTCAATTACCCATACGCTACCACAGTGGTCTCCTCTTCTCTCGTATCATCCTACACTCTACCACTGTGGTCTCCTCTTCTCTTGTGCCATCCAGTACAATTACCCATGCTCTACCACAGTGGTCTCCTCTTTCTCCTGTCATCCAGTACAATTACCCATGCTCTACCACAGTGGTCTCCTCTCCTCTCGTGTCATCCCGTACGATTACCCGTACTCTACCACTGTGGTCTCCTCTTCTCGTGTCATCCAGTACAATTACCCATACTCTACCACAGTGGTCTCCTTTTCTTGTGTCATCCAGTACAATTACCCGTGCTCTACCACAGTGGTCTCCTCTTCTCGTGTCATCCCGTACGATTACCCATAAACTACCACTGTGGTCTCCTCTTCTCTCCTGTCATCCAGTACCACTACCCATACTCTACCACAGTGGTCTCCTCTTCTCTCCTGTCATCCCGTACGATTACCCATACTCTACCACAGTGGTCTCCTCTCCTCGTGTCATCCCGTACGATTACCCATAAACTACCACAGTGGTCTCCTCTTCTCGTGTCATCCCGTACGATTACCCATAAACTACCACTGTGGTCTCCTCTTCTCTCGTGTCATCCAGTACAATTACCCGTGCTCTACCACAGTGGTCTCCTCTTCTCGTGTCATCCCGTACAATTACCCATAAACTACCACAGTGGTCTCCTCTTCTCGTGTCATCCCGTACGATTACCCATAAACTACCACAGTGGTCTCCTCTTCTCTCCTGTCATCCCGTAAAATTACCCATGCTCTACCACTGTGGTCTCCTCTCCTCTCGTGTCATCCCGTACAATTACCCGTACTCTACCACAGTGGTCTCCTCTTCTCTCGTGTCATCCAGTACCACTACCCGTACTCTACCACAGTGGTCTCCTCTTCTCGTGTCATCCCGTACGATTACCCATAAACTACCACTGTGGTCTCCTCTCCTCTCGTGTCATCCCGTACGATTACCCATACTCTACCACAGTGGTCTCCTCTTCTCTCGTGTCATCCAGTACCACTACCCGTACTCTACCACAGTGGTCTCCTCTTCTCGTGTCATCCCGTACTCTACCACAGTGGTCTCCTCTTCTCTCCTGTCATCCCGTACAATTACCCATGCTCTACCACTGTGGTCTCCTCTCCTCTCGTGTCATCCCGTACAATTACCCGTACTCTACCACAGTGGTCTCCTCTCCTCTCGTGTCATCCAGTACCACTACCCGTACTCTTCCACTGTGGTCTCCTCTTCTCTCGTGTCATCCAGTACAATTACCCATACTCTACCACAGTGGTCTCCTCTTCTCGTGTCATCCCGTACTCTACCACTGTGGTCTCCTCTTCTCTCCTGTCATCCCGTACAATTACCCATACTCTACCACTGTGGTCTCCTCTCCTCTCGTGTCATCCAGTACAATTACCCATACTCTACCACAGTGGTCTCCTCTTCTCTCGTGTCATCCCGTACTCTACCACAGTGGTCTCCTCTTCTCGTGTCATCCCGTACGATTACCCATACTCTACCACAGTGGTCTCCTCTTCTCTCGTGTCATCCCGTACTCTACCACAGTGGTCTCCTCTTCTCGTGTCATCCCGTACTCTACCACAGTGGTCTCCTCTTCTCTCGTGTCATCCCATACTCTACCACTGTGGTCTCCTCTCCTCTCCTGTCATCCAGTACAATTACCCATACTCTACCACAGTGGTCTCCTCTTCTCTCGTGTCATCCCATACTCTACCACTGTGGTCTCCTCTCCTCTCCTGTCATCCAGTACAATTACCCATACTCTACCACTGTGGTCTCCTCTTCTCTCATGTCATCCAGTACAATTACCCATACTCTACCACTGTGGTCTCCTCTTCTCGTGTCATCCAGTACAATTACCCATACTCTAACACTGTGGTCTCCTCTTCTCTCGTGACATCCAGTACAATTACCCATACTCTACCACAGTGGTCTCCTCTTCTCTCCTGTCATCCAGTACAATTACCCATACTCTACCACTGTGGTCTCCTCTTCTCGTGTCATCCCATACGATTACCCATAAACTACCACTGTGGTCTCCTCTTCTCTCGTGTCATCCCGTACTCTACCACTGTGGTCTCCTCTTCTCTCGTGTCATCCAGTACAATTACCCATACTCTACCACAGTGGTCTCCTCTTCTCTCGTGCCATCCAGTACAATTACCCATACTCTACCACAGTGGTCTCCTCTTCTCTCCTGTCATCCAGTACAATTACCCATACTCTACCACTGTGGTCTCCTTTTCTTGTGTCATCCCGTACTCTACCACTGTGGTCTCCTCTTCTCTCCTGTCATCCAGTACAATTACCCATACTCTACCACTGTGGTCTCCTCTTCTCGTGTCATCCCGTACGATTACCCATACTCTACCACTGTGGTCTCCTCTTCTCGTGTCATCCAGTACAATTACCCATACTCTACCACAGTGGTCTCCTCTTCTCTCCTGTCATCCAGTACAATTACCCATACTCTACCACAGTGGTCTCCTCTTCTCTCGTGTCATCCAGTACAATTACCCATACTCTACCACTGTGGTCTCCTCTTCTCGTGTCATCCCGTACGATTACCCATAAACTACCACTGTGGTCTCCTCTTCTCTCGTGTCATCCCGTACTCTACCACTGTGGTCTCCTCTTCTCTCCTGTCATCCAGTACAATTACCCATACTCTACCACTGTGGTCTCCTCTTCTCGTGTCATCCAGTACAATTACCCATACTCTAACACTGTGGTCTCCTCTTCTCTCGTGACATCCAGTACAATTACCCATACTCTACCACAGTGGTCTCCTCTTCTCTCCTGTCATCCAGTACAATTACCCATACTCTACCACTGTGGTCTCCTCTTCTCGTGTCATCCCGTACGATTACCCATAAACTACCACTGTGGTCTCCTCTTCTCTCGTGTCATCCCGTACTCTACCACTGTGGTCTCCTCTTCTCTCGTGTCATCCAGTACAATTACCCATACTCTACCACAGTGGTCTCCTCTTCTCTCGTGCCATCCAGTACAATTACCCATACTCTACCACAGTGCTCTCCTCTTCTCTCGTGCCATCCAGTACAATTACCCATACTCTACCACAGTGGTCTCCTCTTCTCTCGTGCCATCCAGTACAATTACCCATACTCTACCACTGTGGTCTCCTCTTCTCTCGTGCCATCCAGTACAATTACCCATACTCTACCACAGTGGTCTCCTCTTCTCTCCTGTCATCCAGTACAATTACCCATACTCTACCACTGTGGTCTCCTCTTCTCTCGTGTCATCCAGTACAATTACCCATACTCTACCACTGTGGTCTCCTCTTCTCTCGTGTCATCCAGTACAACTACCCATACTCTACCACTGTGGTCTCCTCTTCTCTCATGTCATCCAGTACAATTACCCATACTCTACCACTGTGGTCTCCTCTTCTCTTGTGTCATCCCATACCACTACCCATACTCTACCACAGTGGTCTCCTCTTCTCTCGTGTCATCCTGTACTCTACCACTGTGGTCTCCTCTTCTCTCGTGTCATCCCAGTATGATTACCCATACTCTACCACAGTGGTCTCCTCTTCTCTCATGTCATCCCGGTACCATTAACCGTACTCTACCACTGTGTTCTCCTCTTCTCTCGTGTCATCCAGTACAGTTACCCTTACTCTACCACTGTGGTCTCCTCTTCTCTCGTGTCATCCTATACTCTACCACTGTGGTTTCCTGTTCTCTCGTGTCATCCCAGTACCATTACCTATACTCCAACACTGTGGTTTCCTGCCTGCGTCAGTGGAAGTAGCATCCACTGTCTTCATAAGATGGTAAATTGGGGTTCCAGCTGGCCCAAATAGAGTCCTTATCAGGTTTCAACCCCTCATCTTCTGGAACCACCAGGCTCAGAGCCTCTCAGGGGTTCTGAGAAGGCAAATTGGGCAGCTTCCTGGATTCCCTCTCTGTTGTCACTGTCATCGGTTTTCTGTTTTGTTTGGTTAAATAAATATAGCTCACTTGCAGTCACTTTCCAACCCCCAAATTATTGGAATTTCTTTTTCATAATGTCCTCTCTCCTATTGTGGATATTCACTCTTGTATTCTTTACATGATGTTGGGGCAGTTCTAGGAGAGAGAGGTGTTTATAAATGCGTGTGGTCTGTTGGCTATGTTTTACCAGAACCCTGCAAATTCATAAATAAACAAACAAATAGACAAGACACTATTAGTGATCAACTGAGCTCTGAGGAGAAGAGCTAGGTGGAGTCTGAGGAGGTAGGAGACTTTCATTTATTAGTTTTCTAAACTATTGATGTTTCTTAATTTATGCATCTATTAATTCTAATTTCAATACAAAGAGTTTATTTTAGTGGACTGGTGGGCAGGTGTTATAGGAGGATAACCTGTCATATCTTAAATAAAATAAAATATAAAGGAGTGTTTGGTATCATTTCTAGACCAGTATTTTTTACTTTAAGTTTTATTTCAGCTATTTTATTTTTACTACACCATATCACCTTCTGCAGTCAGTGTGTTTCCTTTCGAGAAAACACAGCTCCCCCAGGTAGTTTAAGAGAGTGAATACAGGGAACTGGGTACAGTGAGAAGCACAGAGAGATCAAATGGGGGGTTGTGGTTAGTAAGGGAGGAAGCTGCAGCCTGGGACAGGAGAATAAAAGAAGTGGGTGGTCTCATCAGAAGCCAGAAGTTGATAACAATGGGTACAGGCTCCATCCATGTTAGGGGGGATGAGCTGGACTGCGGAGGTGACACAGCCATTCAGAGACGCTGCCTGTGTGGGAGAAGAGTGGCCAGCTTTCTTTTCTCTTGCCCTGCAGTCTCCCACTTCCCTTGGTGGAGGTACCAGGAGGACAGGTTTCAAGGGAGTCTGAGGGATACAGGGGCAGAGAGTCGACATGAGGCAGGAGAGGCACCTTCCCAGCCCTCTTGTCTTCTCTCCTTTCCCGCCTTCACTTGACCTGCTGCCTCAGAACAGCATTGTGGTGAAGAACTCACGTTTCAGTCCAATTGGGCTAAAATTCTTGCTCTGCATCTTACGGGAGGTGTGGCTTCAAGGAAACTGTTAATGTCTCTCCGCCTCCACTGACTTATCTTCTAAATGACTCTGACAATAATAGGACCTGCATCTTAGAGTTGTTACAGGGATTAAAAGGGCAAACACACATGGAGTGCCTGGAACAATGCTGGACACGTAGACACCTTAAAACATCTTAGCTATTATTATTATTACCCCCTAAACGCTAAGATGAGTCTGAGAGTGGACCCCGCTTATAGGGAGAAAAGCCTGGATTCCGGGAGGGTTGAAGCCCTGGTCGTTTCTGTGTTCAGCGGTGTCTCAGCACTGGTCTGATACTACATCAGAATCAGCTGGGGAGCTTGTTAGAGTGCACACCTTGGACAGCATCAGTGCCAAGTGCACCATGATGTACGGGGCGTGGGAACAAAAAGTGACATTTCACAAGCTTTCCCAGTCACTTTGTACACAGAAATATCTGAGGAACCCTGCCAAAGGGATCCTGAGTGCACACCCCTCCTCGTCTCCCATCTGCGGGCAGACCTGCGGGGAGGTGCTGAGAGTCAGAAGTGACTGCTGGGCATGTCCACGGGGATCCAGGTCACACATCTCTACCAAGTGTCACGATTGGAAACTTTTTACGTTTTAACTTGGTGCCTTTTATAAATTTTTTCTCTCCTTTGGCTATTTCCACCCTTACTGGAGACAACAAAAACAGCAATTCTATATTTGTGCTTTAATTAGTATCGGAGGGAGGGATAAAGTTGGCCAAGCTGACCTCACAATATTTCTAGGCAGGTTTTGTTGCTGTTGTTTTTAATAGAACACTCCTTCTAAAACAGAGAGCACACAATGTATTTTATATGAAAACTCAAATGTTAGGGATTCAACAAAATCTTGTCAAAAAATCCTCAGATCAAATGCATACATCTCCTGAATCGGGGCTGTTTTTTCTTCTTTGCAGGTATCAGCTTTTTCTTGTTTTTTCTTTTGTTGTTGTTTTTTTTCTCTTTTATATTCCAAGTTTCTCTTACATATCATAGAATTTCCTTTAATTAAGTCTCACACTTTAAAATCATGTTGTTAAAAATTAGTTGTTTAGTTTATTAAGGACTAGAAGAAGTATGCCAAAGAAGGGGATAGTCTAAAAAGTGTAAAATAGTATCTGCAGTCTGAAGATGCATGTGTTTTCTGGTGAGTCATATACAGTGTTACCTGTATTCCCGCTTGAGAGGGGCAGGGACAAAGGTCATTTCATTACGGGAAGAACTGAACCTATTAGTAAAATGATTTACTCACAAGGTATCAGAATTATCAATTAAGCTAAAAGCAAATGATTAATAAACGATGGCTGCGTTTCGTGTTTCATTCAAGTCAAATAAAATTTACCATAATTGAAATTATTTTTACAGCATTCAGTCATTGAAATGACCCATATCACAATCAAATTTAAAATGTTCTATATGTGTGCCCGTTGGGAGAGACACAAAAGGAACCAAGTTGAACTTAATCACCAGGTTTTGCTCCAGTGATTACACCTTGTCTTACTCCCTTTCTCTTCATCTGAAATGAGTTGGGAGTGGTGGAGTTATCTGGAGTTTATTCCCACTTTCGTGTATACCTAGAACATGGATTAACCCACTGCATTTTTATTTTAATATGACTTTTTGGATAACATTGACAGCTCTTAAAACAGGTTTTCTTCAAGTATTGTTCACCTGAAACACTCACTCTTTGACAGAGATCCACGGAAATTTCCAGGTGAAGAATAAGATTCATGTCTTTAGTTGCCCCAAAGATCATGATTGTTATCCCTCTTTCTCTTTCTCGTGGAATAACGAGGAAGATTCAGCAAAATCCTTGCTCCCTAAGGGATTCACAAGCCCCTGTTAAATTCCTCTGTTTTATTGACCTGTTCTCTTTCCGTGTCCACACACCTCTATTTAACCCACACCCTCCACACTTGAATCCACCACTACCCAGGACAGTAGCCCAACTTTCTGGACAAGCTTTGGCACAGGACTCAAGTCTTCTCCCTCATCTCCGCCTTCCCTTTGTTCACACGAACAGAAGCACTGATGACTTTTCAGGTAGAGTTGACACACATTGACATCCTCACCACTTAGGAGTCTTTTTTTCTCTTTCTTTTCAGGAATCTTCAGACTGAGGCAGCACAAAATCCTGTCAGATAGAACTATTCTACTTCCAATATCTAAAATAATCTGAATTCATCTTTCTCCTCCTAAAGCTGAAAAGACATTTCTTCTGCAATAAGTATACTATGTACCTTTCTCAAAAAATCCACTGATTACTAATTGTCTACAAGATTAAGTGAAAACTTTCTGACTGATATCAAGATTATCTATAAACTGGCCTCAATTTATTTTTCTAATCTGTATCTCACTAATTCCATTTCTATTCCGTAGACTGTAATATCCCTTTCAAATTCAACGCTTGCATATTATTTGTGCTGACACTATTTCTTTTATCAGAAAAGGCCTTACCCTTAATCTTGGAATGTCCGTGTCCTAACTATACTTTGAGGAAATATTTAAATATGAGCTACTCTGTGATGTCTTAAGAGCAAAACAAGTACTATTTACATTATTACTATATTATTCCAATTTACAGTTAAGAAAAGGAGCTTGAAACAGTTTGCTGTAACAAGGCTATTAAGAACCTTTACTATTTCTGAAACATAATAGGTGTTCTCCTCAAATATGTAAATTCATATAAGGACAGATTAAATCTAAAGCATGTGAAGGATTGAATCATTTTTTCTGTCTCCATTGCAACAACTTTTACCTAGTTCAGGCCATCAGCAAATGTTGTTTGGACTCCTGGCCAAACTGCTCTTCCCACCAGATAATTCACGCTGCAGACAGAGTTGTGGTTGTGAAATTTAAGTGTGATTGTAGCGTTTCGTAACTTTAAACACCTGAGTGATCCCACATTCCTGCAGTGTGGATTCCAATTTATTCAAGTGGCTTTGAGGATATTTGTCCTATTTAACTCTCTTCCACGCCCCCTCCTTCATACCTACCTCTTGAATTGTACAATTCTACAACCATCACCAGGTTTTGTAGGTATTCTAACATCTCATGCTCTCTCACTGCTGGCCGTGGCACGTGTTATTTTCTTCATTTAGAGCATCATTTTCCCTGACTCCCACAGCAAGCTTTGTCTAACTCATGGTTTTTTATTTTGTTTCAGACCCTAGCCCAGATGTCACTGCATGTATGAATCTACCCCTCGCCCTGCCGCCTTTCTGAGCACTGACAACACACGCTCCACTGTCATAAGTACCGCTCTCCACTGAGTCAACACTTGCCCGTCTGCATCCCCTGGTGTAGGATTTGCTCAGAGTCCAGGTTAGCATGTTGACTGTACTTCACACTTTCTTCACCACTTTCAACGTGGCGGCGGGGGGGGGCTCCCTGCACCACTAAGCGATGCTGCGGCACCAGTTGGGCGTCCTGCTACTCAACTCAATTCTGACACCGCCTCCCCAAGAAGCACCAGACCCCCAGGGGAAGGGCTCAGTCTCACAGATGCCCTCCACTGCAGACGCCAGTCACAAGCCCAAGCTGTCACCTGTGTTTCTGACCTACTGGCTACAGATTCGAGGTTCCCATAACCCCCTCCTTGGGTTCCATCAATTTGCTAGAGCGGCTCACAGAACACAGGAAACCAGTTTACTCACTAGATTATCGGTTTATTACAAAGGATGTTAAAGGATACAAATCAAGCAAGATGAAGAGATACATAGGGTGAGGTCCTGAACAAACCAGCTTCTGTCCTCATGGAGTCTGGGGTCCAGCACAGGGGCATGTGGATGTGTTCTGCTCCTCCCACCTGGAAGTTCTCTGAACCCGCTCCTTCTGGGTTTGTGTGGAGGCTTCATTACCTGTGCATGATTGATGAAGTCATTGGATATTGGTGATTGAACTCAATCTCCAGCCCCTCCCTTCTCCCTGGAGGCTGGGAGTGGGACTGGAAGTTCTGACCCACTAACCATAGGATTGGGTCTCCTGGTCACCAGCCCCATCCCCAGGTTCCCTGGAGGCTTTCCAAAAGTCTCCTTGATCTCTCTCGTCACTTAGGAAATTCCAGGGGTTTTAAGGAGCCCTGAGCCAGGAACAGGAGTGAAGACCAAATATATATTTGTCTTGATAAATCACAATATTACACCACCCAGAAGGGGCTAAAGTACATAGTAGTCATCCAGTCAACATTTGCTAAATGAATGGATGTGGATTGGTGGATGGAATGTGTAAAGTTCATGAAGTTTCAGATGGCAGGTAAGTCATAAATTTTGAGGAAGAACCACCCCCGCACACACATACATACTGACAATACATTTAAATAAATATATGGGACGTAACAGAGGTCAAGTGGCTGCAGAGGGGGGGGGGGAACCACCCACGGTCTCGAGGGCTACGCTGCTGATGGTCAGACATATTTCCCCACGAGATTTATGAAAGAAGTCAAATTTACGCTGAGCCACTGACCTTTTACAGTGAAGTTCATAGCAACCATTTGAAACAGTCTGCACTAAAATCTAGACACTACCATCCACGGGACTGTTCACCCACACCAGGCCTTCCTGATTCTTAGACTCGCCAGTGGCAGGAAAACATCCCTGTCCAGGGGGGAAAGTGCCCAAATGCCCTGGAACAAAGCCAGCTCTTCATTGTCCTAGGAGGCTGTGTTCCCACAAAGCAGGCTAGAAAAGTAGGTTTACAAAAAAGAAGGAGAGAGAGTGCATTGGATCAATACCAGGAAAACCCACAGTAGGCGAGTTTCATCGTCAGCCTCCCCAGCATTTGTGTCAAGGCCCACCTGAGGAGATCCCTGTCCTAGGAACCTTCTGTACAGCCCAGGGCAGAGCTGTGAGTGCCCCTTCTTTCTCCTGTCGTCCTGCTCAGTCCTCTTCACTTGGACTTACCATACTGCATGGGCAGGGTCTGTTTGTTGAACAACCTCCCTGGTAGATTCTAAGACACTCGGGAGCTAGAAACCCACACACGATGTGTTAGGACCCTCCACAAGGTGCCCAGCTCAGCATTTGTTGGAGTGAACTCGGCTGAAGGTTCGCACCTGTCTTTCTTTCTCACTGTGTCCCTTTTCATTTCTTTCAACTGATCTCCGAAGGTTCTGTCTTTTACTGCAACTTCCACCACCAAAATCCATTTTTCTCTCCCTAAAAGATCAAATATCAGTTACTTACTTACTCTTGAATTGAATTTAAAGTCATTTTATTTTCTCTGTCAAGACTATCTGAAGTGCACACCTGGCCTTCAGTTGGGAGGAGGTTTGGCCTCCCTTAGAAAATGCCCTGCTTCACAAAGCAGGCAGTTGAGAAGAATTCCCTCCCCCTTGTCACTGGCTACTCCCATTTACCCTTCAGGAGAGAGCTCACATATTACTTCTTCAAGCAAATCTTCTTTGCCCTTCAGAGTAAGTGAAACTTCCCTGAAAAAAGCTTTGCAGTTTTAGTTAAATACTCATGTGATGACTTTGCATTCAGTGCCATCTCCCTCCTATGCTTAAGTTCCTTGAGGGGGTAGGGGACATACTCATTTCTTGCAACACTATCTTTAGTAAATTACACGCTGCCTGGCATATGGTTGGCGTGCCACAAACACTTTTCTGAATACACCAGAATTAGTATAACATAGAATCTCCACGTTAAAATAAGTTTGAGGCTTTTGATGGTCCAGAGAGCTGCCTTTCTCCCCTCGCATCGTTGCATTTAAACCATCTGCTCTCTGCTCAGCATAGGGTCTAGGATCTTCCCGAGGATGAGGCTTGAGTGGAGATAAACACTTACGACAGGAACTGACACTTTGGCACAGGAGAAATCAGAGCTTGAAGGCAACGAGTGATAAGATTTAAGAGTTAGATGATGGTAAGTCTAATAGGGATAGAGGAACTTTGAAATTTATCAAAAAAGCATTGGTATATTTATTTCACTTGTTTTCTATTATCTATAGTGAAGCAAAGACCAAATCTGAAAGATGCACATAAACAATTCTGTTATTTATAATTTAAAATTATTTCATCTAAATCTAAGCAAATATTGTTACTCTGGAAAGTATGTCTTGTTCAGTGACAGGAAACTCAATTCTGTCGCTCTGTTTTTATTTAACCACCTGTCTTGTTTTACATTTTTTAAATTATTCAGACTAGAAAACATAAGGTGTTACTTGTTAAATAACATCCACCTGGTGGTTCTGATTTTCCTTAATTTAAGTGTCACCCAAAATGGTGTCACCATAATATATTCAGATGCTGCCAACACATCCGCCTAGCACCTACTATAAATGTCCTCCTTCTATTCTTCCTCTTTATCTCCTTCCTTTTCATCACCTCCAATTCAAGTTTCCATGGGAACGCTCAAGGAGAAAAAGTAATGATGAATTTCCTAGGTGTTGCAGTTTAAACAGTATTTTCACTGTGGGGTTTAATGCTAGGAGAGCTTTTACCTGGTCACAGATGCGGATGTGTCCCTCTAACAGGAATAAGATGATGTTTTTCATATGAGATTTTAAAACTAGTTTTTCCTTTTTTTTATGCAACTGAATTATTTGATCCAGCTTTTATGAGAAACTGTTTGAGTGTAACCATTTACACTGTTTTGAAATGTGATATATTCTCATTGATCTCAGTAATTTTGATGGTTTGCCTTTATTCCATTCATTCCTCAACTGTTAGGAATTTGGAAAAATTTGATTAAATGGAAAAGAAACAATTGAGGAAAATCTTGTGAATTAATTTTCTTGTGAGAAAATAGTAGTGATGTGGCAGTAAAAGGCAGAAGCTACTAGTTTTAGAAAAAAACTTAGTCTCTTCCAATACTTCTCTTCTAATATGTAAATATCTATGTCTACAAAATAAAACTACATTAGAAATTAAACAAAAATAAGACTGCAATATGAGCCCATGACATGATGCTTCTTTTTTCAAAAATTTTATTGCTTCTGTTTTCCCTGTACTCAACCTCCAGAGGGAAACACTGACTGCTATCCTTAAGATGAAAGTCACGTAAAACCGTATTTCACAAGTCTAAATTCCCGTGAAAAAGCAAAAAAGCAAATAAAACAAAGCAATAAGACAAAGGCAGATTAAAAAAGAACCCTGTTTAACTAAATATCTTAAAGAAATTTAAAAATATTTATTATATGTTAGTAAAGGCAGATCATCTATTTTTTTTCACGGTTTTGCTCGTATGTAGTTTCTTTTCCATTTTTGACATTTAAAAATACATTTAAATATTTGTCATTCCCTATTTTGTTTCATAAAACAAGCAAGTGTCCTATAAAATTGGCAGAAGCAGTATCCATTTGAAACTTCAGTTCAACAACAGGAGAGCTCTGCCTTCCGGCCGAGCCCCAGCCATTTCCAGTTGAAAATCAAAGAGGATTTAGCTGTGGCCACCACTGTCAACTGCAGGACAACAGAGAAAGGAGAGGTTACTCAGCTTCTCCCTAGGGGTCTTTCCAAAGGACAGTTTAATCCTGACCAAGTTTCCTACAGTGTGTTCCACAAAATCCCATTTCTTACACCTTAAAATGTTACATCATTGGAAAATATTATGTACTTAAAATTGGAAAACACTGAGTTAAACAAAACTAAACTAGTATCTTTACTACAAGATTTCTCTGAGATTTCGCTATGTCGATTGTCATTGTAGAGCAAAGAGAGAATTTATTATGTAATACTTACTAAAATAATTTGAATGCAGTGTATTTTTAATGGGTATTGCCAATTAGTCTCCTTCTCTCAGCACATTTAGGAATATAATTGTTTTAGATAACAGGGTTTATTTCAGGACTAGTAAAGATACTATTTTTCTGGTAGAGAAGAACTTACTCATGTTGGGTTTCTCCACCAATAGAGTGACAAGATATCTAAGAAAGGTTAGTAGCTTCCAAGGGCGTCTCAAGTAGAAATGCTGTTTAGGGAGTTTAGAGATGAGAAACAACGTGCGTTGGTGATATGGATTTGGGATTCATCAGTTTATTGGTGGTTATTAACTGTACAGGAAATTATTATTTATTGGGTCTGGGGGACAAGACCACGAAAAGGAGAAGAAGATCTGAGACTAGAATGCTGGAGAACATCAATGTTTAAGAAACACATGAAAAGGGATGTCAAAAGGGAACATGAAAAGCATGAGTGAGACTGGTAGATGAGAAGAATAATTATTAGGAAAAGATTATTCCTGTAGTACCGTAGGTAACAGCTTGATATATGTTGACAAGGAGGATTCAAATGATAGAACACAAGCAAATATTTAAAGAAGTGTCACTGAGTTATAAGAATTTTTGCACACTTACATTTATAATTTATCTGGAATCTTTCTTAATTTGTCAGAGAAAAATAGAAGTTAAATAGCATGTTTTCTTGTCTACACCACTTTTGTGTATATGTGTGTCTGTGTGTACAAAATATGCTTGTGAATGCATTAAACTATCTTTACTAATCAATTTATACAGAAGTCAGATCCTATTATAATCAGAGTCAATTACTATGCTATGGTAGTTAGCAGTAGCAAAGAAGGTATTAATAAAATATTAAAAGGGCTCGCAGGGACTTAGACTTCATTCATTAATTTTTAAACTTATAGTTTTGAAAAATTTTATACATTTGTCAGATTCAGAGAATAATATAAAGAATTTACAGGGACCCATTATAGCATTTCAATAATTATTGTCATATTTTATCTGTAATATTTTAGAACACATATGTATAACATAAAGGTTCTATTTTTTTAAATGAGCGGCCATATCATTATTGCTGCTAAACAATTGCTGACATTTTAAAACAATTCAACATTAATTGGATATTTGACATAAAATCTCAGCTATCCCAACATTTTGAATTATAGTTCAACTTAATATCATCAACTATCTAGTTAGTGCTCAGATTTACTCAGTTGTTTCACAAATGTGTGCATGTGTGCTTTTTATTTGCTATGTATGTCTATTTCTGGTTAAAAATTGTTTGTTTGAGGGGTCAGCTTGGTGGTTAATTTCATGTGCTCTCTTCAGTGGCCCGGGGTTCACTGGTTTGGATCCTGGGCAAGGACCTATGCACCGCTCATCAAGCCGTGCTGAGGTGACGTCCCAAGTAGAGTAATTAGAAGGCTGTACAACTACGACCTACAACTATCTACTGGGGCTTTGGGGAGAAAAAAGGAAAAAAGGAGGAAGATTGGCAGCAGATGTTAGCTCAGAGCCAATCTTCCCCCCCAAAAAATTGTTTCTTTAAATCAGGATCCCATAAACTTTAAACATGGCAATTGGCTGACATATCTCTGAAATTCCTTTATTCTATGGATTCCTCCTTGACAACTTTTGCTCCCCTTGAACATTTTGTTGAAGTAGTTGGGTCATATTTTCTGTAGAGTCCCCGGAATCTGAGTTTTTTTTTATTGCATCCTCATGTGTGATTTAACTCATGCTTATATTCTTTATATTTCATATATATTTTATGTGTTTTCATAAATGTTTCATATATAAGTATGTATTTCATATTTTTCCCCTTTAAATTGATGCTTAGCTCTGCTATATTGCCTGTAAATTGCTAGTTAAACACTGGGTATCTTTTTCAATTTTAGTCAATAGTAACTCTAGGTGGTGGTAGTTCCATCAAGAGCTGCATAATAATTGATTGGGTCTCCTTTTGAGATATTAACAGACACTGATTATCATTAAATATATTTTTTCATTAAGTGTTATAAAATGGTGACATTCTAATTTTATATCTCCTACTTAATTGAAAAACTGGAATCATTCTGTAAAGAGGAACTTCTCATCAACAGTTGTTTACTCTAAAGCACAGGTTATAGAGGGAGAGCAGGATAAATACTGGATTTTCCAAAGTACTTTCCAGGTTTTTAAGATAGAATTTATTTTTTTAAACAGTTTTAGATTTTCAGAAAATTTGAAGTTAGTACAGAGACTTTCCATTAAACCCAAACCCAGTTTCCCCTTTTATTAACATCTAACAATGTGTCCGTCAGGTTTCCCTGCTGTAAAGATGTTCTTTCTATTCCTCCTTTACAGCACTCTGAGAAAGAAGTCACTCTGCAGCTCCTGCTTAAGGAGTGCAGAGTTACAGTTCGCATCCTGGAGGGGAGAATATTCACGTAAAATATTTGTCTCTTCCCACATGTTATTTATTTAGTTAGTTATTCAATCATTCGTTTAAGTCAGTATGGACTGGGAGGTATTTGTTTTATACTTTGTATTATAATTCATGCTCTATTATTTATTTACTGAAATTATGCCAGCTTTGACCTTTGGGGCTCTTCCCTTTGGCTCCTACATCACGTCTGATACAAAGTGTGGTGCGGGGAGAAGTGTTGCTCCATGTCTTGACTTTCTGGCACTGTGAGATGTTCAGACTCATCTTAGATATCTCCTGCCCCAGTTCTAAAAATGGGTCATTTCTCCGAGGAGCCCAGGTTGCTGTTATTGGAGAATGCTAACAGAAACCAAGTTCTGGGTACAGGTATGTTCATTGCTACGGGTGTCACTGTGTCTAGGCTCTCTCAAATGACACAGTTAAGAAATACACGTGCATTTGTTAAACTGTGTATGCACACATATCTGTAAATATTTCTCTATATAACTCTCTGTATCTATGTTAAGATAATATGAATTCATACTGATGTCTCCAACTCCAGTCTATCACCACGTGGTCATTCCTGCCTCCTCCACTTACTCGTCTATAAACTTCCAGTCCAACAGTGAGAAGCCAGCTCTCAACATCTGCCCTCTGTTTGCCTCACTATTGAATTCTAATATTCATGTATAGTAGTGCCAGAATTGTTAATCCGCGCCCACCAGGGAAATCACTGTGATAACTGGAGCGGAGTGCTTACATACGGGTGCTTTTACTTTTGTTTCTACAGACCCTGTTTATTTCCAAAGTTGCCAGGGAGAGCACCTCTGGGCCCACCCGCACCTTCGGGAGGTTGTTTCACGCATCTGTCACATTCTGCACACCCTCTGGAACTCCCCTAACTCTTAAATGATCTCTATTGAAATTTTTATACAGTGTGGTTCCCTTTTTGTGCTGTAATGTTAATGGGTTTGCATAAACACATAGTGTCATGTTTCAACCATTAAAGTGTCATGGAGCATCATTTCAGCACCCTAAGAATTCTCCCGTGATTCACCAATTCAACTTGCACTCTCCTATTGCTAAACCCTGGATAACCACTGAGTTTTCAGTGTCTCTATAGTTTTGCCCTTCCCAGAACATCACCTTACTGAAATCATACAGCATGTAGCTTTTCCAGGTTGGCTTCTTTCAGGAGCAATAGCCAGTGAAGATTGATCCATGAGTTTTCATGGCTTGAGAGTTCATTTCTGTTTTCTATGGAATGATATTCTTTTTATTTAGATATACCTCAGTCTGCTTTTCCACTCACCTGAAGGGCTTCTTGGTTGCTTGCAGTTTATGGCGATGAGAATAAAGATGCTACAAACGTGTGCGCAGGTTTTTGTGTGGACATCGTTTCCAAATCAGTTGGATAAATACTTAGGAGGATTGTATGGTAAGACTAATTTAGCTTTGTAATAAACTGTCAAACTATCTTCAAAAATGGCTTACCACTTTGCACTTCCATCAGCAATGAGAGATTTCTTATTGCACTGCATCCTCACCAGCTGTTGATATCTTCATTTTTTATTTATTTTTGTACTTTAACCATTCTAATAGGTGTGTAGTGGTATTACACTGTTGTTTGATTTGCAATTTTCTAACGATAAGTGATATTGAGCATCTTTTCATGTGTTTATTTGCTGTTTATATATCTTATTTGATGAAGTATCTTTTAAGATCTTTTGTCCATTTTTAAATTGAATTGTTTGTTCTCTTATTGTTGTTGTTTTTATTGTTGAGTTCTTCATATATTTTGGATACAAGTCTTTTATCAGAAATGTGTGTTTTGCAAATACTTTCTCCCAGACTCTGACTTGTTATTATATTTTTGACAGTATATTTCTCACAGCAGAAGTTTTTAATTTTAATAATGTCCACTTATCAATTTTTTTCATGGATTGTGTTGTTTTTTGTGTGTTGTGTTGTGTTTTCATGGATTTTGGTGTTGTATTTAAAAACTCGTTGCTAAACCTAAGGCCACCTGGATGTTTTTCCTATGTTTCCTCCTAGAAATTTATAGTTTTGTGTTATACGTTTGGGTGTATAATCCATTTTGAATTCATTTTTGTGAAAGCGTACGCTATGTGTCTAGGTTCATTTTGTTGCGTGTGAATGTCCAGTTGTTCCAGCACCATTTATTGAAAAGATTACCCTTTCTCCATTGAATTGCCTTTAAGCCTCTGCCAAAGACCAGTGACTGTATTTGTGTGGGTCTGTTTCTGGGCTCTATCTATTCTGTTCCTTTGACGTGTGTGTTGATTCTTTCGCAAACACTGTGCAGTCCAGATTGCTGCAGCTTGATAGTCAATCTTGAAGTGCAGGGCGAGTCCAACTCTTCTTTGGTATTGTATTGGCTTTTCCAGGTCTTTTAGAGCAAAAAGTTGAGTGAGGCTGAGGGTGACACAGGGGCACTATATAAACTAGCAAAGAATGCAAAGCACCCTAGGGAATAACCCACGTAGGCTCTGCACTTCTGACAGGATTCTGAGGTACTTAGACCCGGTCATGGCAATTGGGCGGGTAGAGAAGATATTCCTGTAACTTATGTGATTTGAACATAACTTTACCCTCATGATTCCATTGCAGCTAAGAGAAGAACACCCCTACACTTCTGATGTCCGACTGTGGCTCTGGGAAACTGCGTTGGACTTTGCGTAAGAAGAGATGAGTAACTAGGAGATGGAACTCATGAACCACAAGTTTAGACTTTAAAGGGAAGAAAATCCTATATATTCTCACATAATTACAGGAGAACATTTCTCATACAGACATAAAAAATCTAGCAAAGGTGCTTTCCCTGGGGAGGGGCAATGAATCCGGCGTAGACATGAACCAGACCCAAGCACATCTAGACCCCGAGGCGGCCTGTGCTGGCCCAGACTTGCTGTCCATCGGGGCTGGCCCTCCCTTCTGTCACAAGTCATGAGAGCAGGAAATTCTAATTCTCTTCGGACTACTCAAAGGAGCAATGTTACCAGTAACTCGATTACCTTTCCATGCCAAATCAAATAGAGATTCTCTTGAAATCTGATCTTACATATCCCCGATCTTTAAAATGATTTTTCTAAGTACCTTAGGTTTAGCTTTTCAGAAGGCGGAACTGATGGATGTAGTTTGTGTTCACTGAGTTTCTTTTCACTAGATAAGAACTTAAAAGGAATTTCTGTCAGAGGAAAAAAAATGATTTACTTCATTTGATGTGACTGTTCGATCCATCATAAAATTAGCTTGAAGTAACTCAGTTCTTAAAAGGGTCTTTTAAAAGAACTTGGTAAGTTGACAAGACAATTTTTACAGTTTTGTTTCCTTAAGAATTACACTGATTGTTAGTTTTTCTCTGAAATGCTCAGGCAATTTGAAAAGAGGAAAATACATAATGACAAATTCAACTTGTATGGGATGAATAATACCCTAATCTCCAATAGGTAAAACTAGGCTCCGAGTTGTTAAAATTTCAGCTGATACCAACTATAAATCTAAATTTCTGATACTGTTATTTCAGGGGCAGTATGCCATCATTAAGGGGATATTTTTAGGCAAGCGAGAAATATAACCCTATTAAATAAACAAATCAGAATTTATTAAGCATTTACAACATGCAAATTATTGTGATATGTGATGGATGCTGTGGAGGTTGTGAGAAAAGGAAGAATGCTCACAGAAATCTCACAATCACAATCAAATCCATATAGACGTGAAAATTTTGCTTGCAATAAATCACTATGTAACTTATGTTAACATGAAAAATGGTTTCTGAAGTTTTGCAGCCATTTCATTACAAACAAAACTAAATTAAGAACAACTGAACCAAGAAAAACACAACATGTCTGCAAGTCTGAGCAACTTTGCCATTTTCCTTCGATATTTTGAGGTGCTGCTTGAGGGTGAGAGTGACAGAAAGGGGACCAACATGGACGTCTTCATCTAGATACTTCAGACGCTGCTGAAAACGACTGTGTGGGAAAAAGAAACTTCTTGAGACATGAAGTTGAAGAAAAGATGGCTGGAGGATGCCTTCTTCTAATGGAATTCTTTAGTTTACTTATGCAAACTTCCTATTTACCTGGTAACACTTCAAAATAAAGCTGACTAACATTATTTCTGCCACGGAATTAAGAATAAAACAAAACAAAAATTCTCCTTAATGAAAAGTCTACATATCCAACAAAAATATCCATAAAATAATTAAATAAATAAAATTGATTCTGTAATTAATCCCCAAAATACGTCAATAGTCAGTTTAGCGCAATAATTTCACAGTCTCACAAGTTAAGGGATCTCTCTGATGACTTGTCATGTGGACTCTCTGGTAGTCCCCTCTTCAAGAAAAATCAATTAGTCAGTTTTTCTTTTTATATCTGATTAGTGTGGTATCTTGTAAATGCAAATAAAACATATTTTCCCTCCCTGAGTGCCTCTTTGTGGTGCACCCAACGGGAGAAAAGCAGATGAGAGACATACAGATTAATTAATTCTTTATGGAATTAAAGTAAAACAGAATCGAGGCTGAATATAAGGAAAGACACCATTATTTACCGATTCACCAAAAGACCTTTCTTCTCTTGAGGAGCACTTTGGAAATTTCTGCCTGGAACTCGTAGGCCAGCGTAGGATCCGTCATGGTCACCTCCACTCTTCAGGGCAGGCTTTCACCAATACGGTTCACGTGAGAGCATGAAGCACACCTCAATTTGCCAGAATAAGACATACCTTTTCTTGCATTGTCTTCTTTATGTGCATCAAGAAATGTTACCTTTTTCCAAAATTTTGGTCCAGTGATGTTTGATGTCAGGCATTTTTTCAGGCTTAACAGTTATACAGTGAAAAGGGAAAAATTTTCTAATAATTCTTAGGCTCAAGGTATTGAGCATGGAAATTTCAATAGGGCTAAGAATTCTGGTTACTTAGGTGAAACAGATTTCTGTGATTTTTATTCCTCTCCTATTATCTTCCTAAATCTACTGAATTACATTATTCTTCAATATTTAAAACGTGTATTTCCTGGGTAATGGTTATGGCTGGTAACATTTATTGGACACACTCTATTCAAGGTACTTACAAATTTTGTTCATGTCACACACATCACCATCACATCTATGGAGTTTCTGGTCCTCTGACTCCATCATTTAATGGTAGGACATAGGAAACGTGAGCTCCCTAAAGTCAATTAAGAAATTCGACTTGGATCGGTATGGTGGGAAAGGGGAGAATCGATGCCCCTGCCCTCAAGAAGGGTGAGAGCTAGGGTGAGGTGCGGCAGTGCTGGGTCGCGCGCTGCAGGACGAGGAGTCCACTCCAGGTCGAAGTGCCTTCGAAGTTCAGGCCTGAACACAGTGGCTGCAAAGCCTTCAGGGGGCGGCCTCACCTCACGGGGAGAGCTTCCTCCCCCCAGGCTGGTGCCCAGCCCCTGCGCTGCCATCTCTGGGGGGAGTGCGGTCAAGGACTTGGCCCCTGGGTGCCTGTGTGGTCATGTTCTCCTGCAAAGCTGCAGCCCCAGCCCAGGCACCTTCATTGCAGGCGTCTCTAGGGGGCCCTTCTTCAGGCGCCTCTGCCAAGGTGTCCTATGGTTGGGGAAGGCAGGGGACCCAAGGACACTCTTCCCCACTCTGACTCAGAACTCAGTACTTTTCCACTCCAGCCCTCCCCCATCTCCCTCCCCTAAGCCCCCTGGTTTCATAAAACTACAGGATCCCTTTGTTGGGGGCTCCCTCTGCAGTGAGACCAGCTCCCCCGGTGCCGTTCCACAGGGGAAATGGACCGGGAGGATGAGCGCTTTCTCTGGTTCCACCCGTCACGGGCCTGTTCAAGTCTTGACTGTCGCTTTCATCTGGGCTTGTTGTCTCCATCAGCTGTCCCGACCCTGGCAGCCCAGCTCTCCTGAGTTCAGCTGAGCTCGTGACACAGGGAAGAGTGCACGTGAAAAGTATCTGGGTGTAGACTAGAAGGGTAAGGAAGAATGCAGCAAATGGGAGAAAGCGGCCTATTAAGGATGCTTATATGCAGGTTGTGAGCAAACCTTGTGAGCTAAAAGCTCGGGGACCCTGAGAGACATTAGGAAGAACTGGTTCAAAGGAAGGTTTCGGCGGGGCTCACAGCGGGAAGTTTGGCCTGATATTCCAAGTGAGGGCATTTTATGTTTAAATTAGAATTCCGTAAAACGTAACTGGGTTTCCTCCTGCACAGACAGCGAAAACGTCATGAGCAGTGATGTGAACAAAACCGTATTTAGGAGTGTTCCACCAGCTCCCCGGCTTGCCCGCCAGCCGATTCCTGTCAACACGCTCTCGGAGCACGTGCAGGACATCCAGGCGTCTTTGCTCCTCGTCTAAGGGGTGGTGTGTGTTTCAGCAGAGACTGAGCGGTTTCCCCCAGTGTGGCTGAACCCAGGCCCTTGAGCAATACTACGGGGGGCAGAGGTTTACCTGACTGACTCGGGGGACCAGGGAAGATCTCACAGGAGGGGACTGACGAGCTGAGTCTAAAATGTGCTGGGCGAGTCCTTGTGAAAAGATCCCAGAGACCAAAACCTGTGTTTTACTTCAGACATTCTTGAAACTTTATTTCCTCCTTCAGAAAACAGGAATAATTATATTTGTCCTGCAAAACTGTATAAATTGAAGGGCCATTTTGATGACTGACGAAAGTGTAAATCCACAAAAAATGTCTTATTACTAGTAATGAATTTTTTTATTTATAAAGGTCTGGGCAGTAATTCAGAAAAACGTAAATGACACTTCATAATTTGACTCATTTTACATCTCCGGGTTAATTTTCCACCACTTTTCAACAGGCACATATCATTTTGGTCAAATCAGGTTGCAGTTGAAACTATCCCATCTTAAAGAAGCTAAAATAGTAGTGTTTAATTTAAAACATCTGGTGGCAAGAAAGAATTTTAAAATTATAGATGGGAATTGTAAACACTGCATTTTAACATGAAACATACACGTAGATATTCATTTACCAAACGTTTGTGGTAGGGCATGTACTTTCCTTTGTGTGTGGAATTGCTGACTGTAGTTTCATATTGCCCTACTTCCAAATTTTCATCATAATCTAGATTTTCCAGTTTTGGTTTCTCTAAAGAATAGCAAAAGAAGTTTTGAAGACAGTTTTTCAGATTTATTCTGGATGTTTATGATTAATTTTCCAATATGTGACTATTATTTTTTCACACCCAATTTAACAATAAACTTTTAAATGGCACACCTCTGTCAAGTATTTACAAATCATTTAATTTATTTATCATAAGAACTATTTATTTTGAACTCATTTAGTTGATTTAAGGATTATTTAAATTAATTACATAATTACCATAATAATTGCAAGTGTCATAAAGAGAATTAGAGAGAAAATCAACTGCTTTTGATGATATACAACTTAAAATGCAGAAAACAGTGCCTCTGTGTGCCAGACTGGGGCTGACCAGTCGTGAGCAGTGTTTGCACGCTGCGAGCACTACTCGGCACTCTTTTCCTAGCGAGAAGGTTATCAGTTAATCTGTGTAAATAGATTAGATGGATTTCCTTGTGAGAGTTTCTACTGTATTTATTGTTATTTTCCAAACTCTCATTATTTACCTAGGGTGCACGTGGTCCCCTCTGCTGAAATGCCAGCCCACCTGTCATCCTGGGGAATTACTACTCATTTTTGAAGACTCCAAAAGCAGCAATATCCCTGGAAATTATTTTCAAATTACTATTTCTCACTAAAGAGAGTCAGGCAGCTCTACATCTTTGCTCAGGGATCTCTCTCTAAACCACTCTTGTTAATCTTTTTACACAAGCGTTAATCATAGCTAACAATTATTGAGCACCTTATGTTTTCAGCAATTTTCATGTATAACACCCTATGAGGTAGGTACTATTATTTTTTCCTTTTATTAATGTGAAAAAGCATATAGAGTTTGAGTAATCTGTATAAAGCAACATAGTTGGTAGGTAAAAGTGTCAGGACTCAAGTTTAAGCATTTGGCGTCAGAGGCCATGTGTGTGGTCCGTGCTGGCTCTCAGTCGCGGACGTTACACTGTGGTCTTTGGTCCTCACAGGGAGGGACTGGTTCCTGCCATCAGAATTGTGTCTTTTCGTCACATAGAGCGTAATGTCTGGTACGTAACATCATTCATCACACTGTTTTTGAATAAATGAGTGAGATTTCAAAGGGAAATAACTTCATCTGTTTGAAATTTACAGTGCTGTGTCCCTGTATCAGACATCTTCTTTAAGCAGGTACCTTTAGTGAAAAGTGGAGGGAATGCCACGTATTTCTCATTTTCTAGGGCCTCTGTTGCTTTAAAGACCCACATAAGCTTATTTTTCACCTCAGAATAGTATGAACATTACTGGTATTTGATCGTGCATTTTTGTTACATTAATAAATCATGGAAGCTGAAAATTGATATATCACTGAATGAATCCAAATAACGATTTTTCTCTTTTCTTTCATTCTATCCATAAAGTTCAAAGCATTGGTTGTCTGAGTTCATAAAATTCCACTGGACAGGTAGGTTAGAGCCACTCCATAGAATCCATGTCACACAGACTGTACGGTTGATGGATTTTTTTCACATCAAACTGTCATCTTGTCTCTGCTGTTACATTATATTTGCGTCCTCAACAGTGACTCAAATTGCTATTTTTTACAGTGGTGTCCCACTGCAAAATAACCCAGTATACTTTTGACCACCCATTTAACTGTTCATTGATATCCAAAGGCTTTAGTTTTCCATTCTAGGTTTGAGTCTGGAAATTCTCTAGGTGTTTTTGATGGCGGCACACATTTAAAAACAGATCTACGTGTAGGAATCTCACTGTAACCGGAAATTATTTTTGAAGTCAGGGTTGACTCACTGATGTAGTGCTTTGCTTTCCTTTCGTTTATTTCCTTTGACCAGTGACCACCCAGGGGTATGACGACGGCTGCCCTGTGCTCCGAGGGTTAACTCTGGAGGATTTGGTGTTGTGTGGGCTTTGGGACCCACAGCCAAGGAGCCACACGCAGTCACAATATCAATAAAAAGATCCCGTTTTCATAGATAATTTCTGAGGGATGTTTTCGCATTTAGAAAGACATACTCTCTCAAAGATGACTAAGGGGTTGTCCTGGAAAGAGGGCGTAAAGGACAGTCCAGGCAGTGGGAAGTATGATTTAAATTACAGAGGGAAAATGACCTGGGAATTGATAATGAGTCAGGCAGGATGCGAGTTGTGTGTGGGCACACGTCTGTGTATGTGTGCAGTATGCTCACGTGTGTGTGTGTGTGTGTGTGTGTGTGTGTTCGCATTGGTATTTTGGGAATGAGGTTGAGAGACGTAAAAATAATAAAGACAAAAATTTACAAAGAGGTGAAAAATAATGAAATATCTTCTCTAAGGACAGAGTTTATATTTTATACAAAATCCACTAAAGAATTTTAATCAGGACACACAGTCAGATGTCTGTTTGAAACTTTGTAGCTGAATAGAGAAAGTATTAAAGTGGGAAAGGCCAGAGGCAGAACGACCAATTGTGCTATTTTTCTAACAGTTGAAATGAGAGATAACTGGATTCTGTACCTGGGCAATAACTGTGGGGCTAAGGAGGAGGGGTGGGTTTGAAAGAATTTAAAGACAGAATTCACACCACTTGGTAGATGACTAAATTGGGCCAGGAGTGGATGATGGAGAAAGGGGAAGTGTCAAGGACTCTGTCTCAGCTTCTGGCCTGGCACTCAGGTAGAGTTCATTGGGAAAGATGAAGACAAATGTTTAACTATACAGGTGATATGAGGGAGGAGAGATTGGGGTAGAGAACTGTTTGGGGTATGAAGAATTTAATGTGCTTAGAACATACACAGGTGGAGAGACACAGAGGCAGCCAGAGCTCAGGGGAGAGGGCTGGACTGATAGTGTAGATGTGCAAATCGTCACTGTCTACATGGCCACTGCAGCCACAGGGGCCAGGCTAACCATGAAGACAAGTCTCAGAGCTGTAAATGGCCAACCAAGTAGGTAAAAAATACCCTACAATAAAATCTGCACTCTGAACTTCTCACTGCTCCCCACCACTTTTGCTCTCTCATACCCTCACTCAGAAGGATGCCCTTCCTTGGCCCTGGAATACCTTGTGCTTCTGGCTCACTCTGCCCCACGTACTCCGCCCCAGCATTAACCGATCAGACCTGAGATGTCAAGTCGACCCAAGGAGTCTGAAAGTAGGAGAGATGAGGTGGTGCAGAGCAGGAGAGCCTGCCACTACCACTCTTGACTTCCATCCACCATGGGCACCGTGAAGAGCAGGTTCAAATATCAACTCTTTCCTGGCTCCCAGGATGACATCATTTTGTTGCCTGAGCATTCTGCCCACATAATTTTTATGATACTTAATGAATTGCTTTATATTCACCTATTAGCATGTCTTTTACTCCTCTTAGACTAGAAATTCTTCAGGGTCCTTGTGTGTCAACTTTGGTCCTCCAAGAAGAGGACCAAAGAAGATGCCAAGATGGGATTAGCCATCCAAAACTTTATTGGGTGGATGCCCCGGAAGGATGAAGCAGGTGGCGGGAGGGTTGAGAATGTGGACCCTGCCTCAGACACTTGTGAAAAGAAAGTGGAAAAAACAACCTAGGAAAGAACAGCTTCAGACCCCAGCGCAGTTTTCAGAAAGTTTCCAGTGGCTCTGGAGTGAACGCTGTGGTGAATTCCAAGGAGCAGTGGTAAGTTCTCTGCTGCGGGTTTTCCAGTGGGAGGAGGGAGGCGTGTGTGCCATATCTCCTTGGCTGCCACATGTAGTATTTTGAATGCTGCCTGGCATCAATCAAATGTACAATAAAAGTTTTAATAAATTAATGAATCAAATGAATGACAACAAACAGACTTTTCTAGGAGTTTTGATGGGTTTCCTTGCTTGTCTTTTTTTTTTAATTATTCTATTGAGGTCATATTGGCTTATAACGCTGTGTAAATTTCAGGTGTATGTTATCTTTTATTTTTTTGAGGAAGCTTGGCCATGAGCTAACATCTGTTGCCAATATCGTCCTCTTTTTCTGCCCCCCCCAAAGCCCCAGTACATAGTTGTATATCCTAGTTGTAGGTCCTTCTAGTTGCTCTATGTGGGACACCACCTCAGCATGGCTTGAGGAGCAGTGAGCAGGTCAGCACCCAGGAACCAAACCAGCATACCCCGGGCCGCCGAAGCGGAACACATGAAGTTAACTGCTATGCAACCGGGCCGGGCCCCTCAGATGTACATTATTATATATCAGTTTCTGTGTAGGCAGCATTGTGCTGGCCACAAATAGTTTACCTTGATCTGTCACTATACATATGTACCACTTTACCCCTTTTGCCCTCCCTCCCCACCTTCTTCCTCTCTGGTAACCACCAGTCTGTTTTCCTTATCCATGTGTTTGTTTATCTTCCACAAATGAGTGAAATCATATGGTGTTTGACTTTCTCTGTCTGGGTTATTTCACTTGGCATAATACCCTCAAGGTCCATCCATGTTGTCACAAATGGCAGGATTTTGTCTTTTTTATGGCTGAGTAGTATTTCATTGTATGTATATACCACATCTTCTTTATCCATTCATCAGATGATGGGCACTTGGGTTGCTTCCATGTCTTGGCTATCGTGAATAATGCTGCAATGAACAAAGGGGTGCATAAGTCTCTTTGAATGGTTGATTTTATGTTCTTTGGATAAATACCCAGTAGTGGGATATCTGTGTCGTATGGTATTGCTATTTTTAATTTTTTGAGTAATCTCCACACTGTTTTTCACAGTGGCTGCACCAGTTTGCATTCCCACCAACAGTGTATGAGGGTTCCCTTTTCTCCACATCCTCTCCAACACTTGTCTCTTGTCTTGTGAATTACAGCCATTCTGATGGGTGTAAGGTAATATCTCATTGTAGTTTTGACTTGCATTTCCCTAATAATCAGTGATGTTGAACATCTTTTCATGTGCCAGTTGTCCATCTGTATATCTTCTTTGGAAAAATGTCTGTTCATATCCTTTGCCCATTTTTTGATTGGGTTGTTTGTTTTTGTTGTTGTTGGGTTTTACGAGTTCTTTATATATTTTGGAGATTAACCCTTTGTTAGATATATGATTTGCAAATATTTTCTCTCAGATGGTGGGTTGTCTTTTCATTTTGTTCATGGTTTCCTTTGCCTTGCAGAAGATTTTTAGTCTGATGTAGTCCCATTTGTTTATTTTTTCTTTTGTTTCCTTTGCTTGAGTAGACATAGTATTCGAAAAGATATTGCTAAGACCAAGGTCAAAGAGTGTACTGCCTATATTTTCTTCTAGGAGTTTTACGGTTTCAGGTCTTACATTCAGATCTTTAATCTATTCTGAGTTAATTTTTGTATATGATGTAACTTTTTTTGTGTAGATTTTCTTTGCTTGTCCTTATTAAACCAAATGCATATATTGAAAGATGAATAGTAAGGGATAATTTAGCTGACTCTAACAAAGACCCTGACTTCTTTCGGATCACATATTCAACAACTGAGATTACCAGCCGGATAAATTATAAATTGGCATTTATATCCCAACAATCGGTAAATGTATTTTAGTATGACCACATGTCTATTTGCTTCCTTGTTTATTTCTCACATAGACTTAATTAAGAAGCTTTGGTTACTCTCTGCTATCTCAGGTCAAATAATGAAATCTGTTTTCTGTTGTTGTTATTCATTTCTTAACTACTTATACAGAAGCAAAATTAACCACAAAATAACACTGTAATCATAACATGAATGTCAAACACTCATTGCTTCAGTCAGTATGAATATTTGAAGCAACAAAAAAACTTTAGTTGTTTTCAAGAATTTTTCCAGTTGATGGGTTTTAAATATTCTGTTATTACTCACTGAGATGATGGAATAAATTTAAAATGTTAAGATAAACTTGATTAAATAAAAAAATACAATTTATTTCCACTCAATGATTTAATCTTTTTAAGTATTGTCCTTAATTTTTAAATAGGACAATTACTTGTTTTCTATATAAAATGTCTTATAAAACACTGTTCTTTCTAATAACTTGAGCTACAGTCAGATTTTTCTTTATATGTAAGGAATGTGATTTGCATCTTAAGTACATATATTCCTAAATGTAAGATTATTTGAAGACATGTAAATAGGAGATGTCTTGCCAGAATGAGATAGGGATACATGATTATCAATCTGAATAACAGAATTAAAACTAACTTATGTGAAAGATTTGTTATATTTTCCTTTTGCATGTTATCAAATGTAAATTAGATACATCATGTTGAAAATAAAATTTAATCTTGAGTAAAATCAAAATTACAGATTTCTTTTAAATGAGACGTTTTTAAGAAGCAGATGGGGTAATAATGTGTATTAAATAGTATATTAGTTTCCTAGGACTGCCATAACAAAGTACCACAAACTGGGTGGCTTCAAAAACAGGAATTTATTCTTTCTCGGTTTTGAAGGATAGAAGTTCAAAATCAGGTTGTCAGCAGGGCCGTCCTCTCCCTGAGGGCTCTGGGGAGGGTCTTTCTTCCTGTTTCTGGCTTCCGGTGGTTTCGCCCATCTGGGCATCATTAGCTTCTAGGTGAATGACGCCCGTCTCTGCCTCCGTCTTCACGTGGCCTTTCCCTGGGTCTGCCTCTGTGTCTCCTCTCCTCTTGTTGTGGGGTTGCCTCTTGTGCTGGATTTAGGGCCCACCCTACTCCAGACGACCTCATCTCGACCTAACTAATTATGTCTACAAAGACGCTATTTTCAAATAAGATCACTTTCTGACGTTCTGGGAAGGACTTAAATTTTGGGCAAGGGGACACTATCCAACCCAGTACAGAATGCAATAAACAAGTAATTTTAGCAAATATTTTGTATTTTTTTATGTTGAGTTCAGAGTGTTTAGACAGTTTATCAAATACTCTTGGAGAAAAGTATATTGTTAGATAGTCTAAAAAAATTAACAAAATTGATCGTTATCAGCCAGAACTGAAAATAATACACACATACACCCACTTACACAGCTGCACCATGAACAGAAAGCTCAGTCAGCGTGGTGCTCTGGGCTTGTGGGACAGGACCCCAAAGTGTATCATTTCTCATAAGAGCCATGCTAATATTTATGATTTTGAAGAATTGTCAAAAATTCAACTATGTAGTTAAGATGTACTGGTTACAAATAAAATGATACAGCTCATGTTTTTAAAATTCTTCAGTTCATTCTCATTAAGCTATTTGGGAGGCAAGAGTTTACCTAAAACAGAGAAAGTCCAACTGGCCAAACAGGACTGTAGTTCAGGGAACAAGTCGCAGGAGCATCAGTCTGGGACCTGGAGGGAAAGGAGAGCGGGCTGCAGTGGGACGTGTGCAGAGGGGAGGAATTACTCACAGGGGTGCGCACGGTGCAGGGCAGCGTAAGGTGGTGCAGAGCCTTAGAGCTGGGGACAGTCCTGGTGAGCTTGTCCTTCCCTGGGTCCAGGTGGGGGCAGAAAGTTACCGGAAACCAGAGGCACAGAGGCCAGGGGAGAGGGCCACCTCACAGAAGGCGGAACCCTGGACCATGTGCTCAGTCAAGCGAAGCCAGCCCTGCAGGGAGGAAGCCGGTGGGTAATTAATCTGGCTTCTCTTTCCCTCCACATCCTGCCAGTTCCCCGTTGTCCGGGTCCAGCCAGAAGCCAGAGCAGGGAGGCTCATCGGTACGTGCGCACAGCGCAGTCTCCCGGAGCGCGGACCGGGGTGGACAGGGATGGAGTGTGGATTTGAAAGTCCATCTCAGCCGATTCCATACCCATCGGCAGAGCAGCACAGGGCTGTGCGGTGGCGGCAGAGGGACCAACGCTCCGCAGCTGCTGCCCTTTGCTGAGCAGCTCCACATGGACTGAGGCTGAAGCACTGACTCGTGTCGCCTTCAGCCAAGCACTGATTCGATGCAGCGTCTTACCCTACAACTCACTGCTACAAGATTTTAGAAAATATGCTTGTTTTCCCCGATCACAATGATATCTTCAATTGATTCTTTCTCTGGCTGAATTTGCCTATGTGGATATTCTAGGATCACTGGGTGTGTGCTAACCTGTTTTCAATCAGACATCTCCTTAGAATCATAACACGTCTGGAGGGAGGTTAAAGGTCCCAGCAGCCTGCTTCTCACCGCACACACACACCCAAATGATAGTCATATATCTGGCCTCTGCTCGAATAATTCCAAGGACAGGGAGCTGACTGCTTGAGATGCAGCCTTTTCTATGCTTGGATAGCTTTCATTACTAAAGTTCTCCCTCACGTTGAGTGGAAATTTATTAACTCTATTTTCCAAGTCTTGGTCGTAGTTCTATTCTCTAGAACGATAGATTTAACTTTATATTCTTTTAACTCTTAAATATTCACCATTGCAAGACTTAGCAAAGCACATGCTATTTAGTTAAGGTATATATTCCATAATAACCATACAGAACAAATTTGTTCTGATCCCTGTTTTCAGAAGCAATGAGTCCCGTTACATTCTAATTCTAAATGGAAATTCAAGTTAAAAATCAAACTAGAATCTTAGAAGAGTAGAATTCAAAGGGCTATTCAAAATTATATGCTGATGTTCTCATTCTGCTTCAGAGTTCATGGTAGAAGCAGGTCATATGTAAGAATTTCAGGAAAAAATGATTTTCATTTGTTTTAAATGGCATTGCTCATGCAGAGCTCTCAATCTCAAAATCCAGACTTAAACTTGATGGAGAAAATAAACCTGAATTTTGAATGTAATTTCTATGAGATCTCTTTGTTTTGTTTTATTTTCCATCTAAATCTGAAAAAGAGAAAAGAAAAAGTGAATACACGGTACAGATGCCAACAGAACATCGCTATTGACTATGTATTGACACTAACTGATCATTTCATCACGGATGTGTGTACAAACACGACGTCTCAGGCTCCAGCTTTAGTGCCCTTTC
This sequence comes from Tapirus indicus, assembly GCA_031878705.1. Classification (NCBI taxonomy): domain Eukaryota; kingdom Metazoa; phylum Chordata; class Mammalia; order Perissodactyla; family Tapiridae; genus Tapirus; species Tapirus indicus. Next base: position 93,819,065 of record CM062928.1, on the reverse strand, counting down.
CTTACAGCGGGATTCTGCAGGGCTCCATCCTCCACCAAGAGAAGGTTCCATACGTCCTTCATCCCCTCCGTCCAGTTTATCTTTCTCCCCAGCTGACCTCAGCTGTAACTAATGGACGATGGACTAAGTATCTGCTAAGCTGGTCTTACCATGGATTCAAGTCAACATACTAATTAATTTATTGAGAATTGAACATTTCCTCTGTCAGGCACAGAAGAAAAAAGAGACGGGAGTCAGTCTAAATTTTAGGAATATTACCAGCTCCTGTTTGGGTTATAGTTCTGCACATCACTCCTCCTACATTCTGTTCCTGCAGTAATGTTTTGAGAACGACATTTTTTGTCCATCCTCTCTAATACGATCTATCTTACTTGAATTCCATTCCACTAGAACTTGTTGCAGATATTCAGATTCTAAATGGCTCTGAGGTTTGCACGTCAGTACAGCTGGGATCCAATTTTGCTCTTCAGACAGTTGACCCTCACAGAACAAGGATCTTGCTCAAATTTCTTATTCATTTTCTTAATGAATAAGGCAGAATCTGAAAAAATGAAACTCATTGAAAGAATTTAGACAACTCATTTTTCTCTTGTAGATGTTTCTATAGCTAAGGATATTATAAATGCTGACAACGGGTTAAATGTAAAAAATTAAATTCTCAATTCATCTAGAATATTTAATACTTCCTTTCATATTTCATGTGCTCTACTCTTGAAGATATTCTTATTTTTTCTGAATAATATCCTTAAAATTAATGTTTCCAAAGAAAATCAACCAAAATAACAAATCAGTTCATGTATAACCATAAAAAATGGATTATTTATTTTTGTATGAATTGCTTACAGTTAAATACATTTATAATCTAGGAATATTCATATAATATTAAATGAATAATACAGCTAAAATATAATTGAGTTTAAAAATCATCAAATGTAATCATTATATCACCTTTACTTATATTCATAACAACTTTTTATGCCATTTTTACTAATTTGCACCAGTAATTATGGCTTGTTAATAAACTATAACACCATCAGAAAGCATAGGGCAAAAATTTACAAAGGTAAAGTAACACAATTGCTTCTTGTGATAAGCAACCCTTATCTTATGTACAGTCTTTAGAGATAATTTTTATGAAGACTATTGTTTAAGTCAATTTTTTTGTACCTGTACTTAACTGTAAAGTGTCAAAAACAAAATAATTTCCTACACAAGCCCTTGTGTAATTAGTTCTCAATAACATTTTGGATAATGGGTGAATATTTTTTCCTAGAAATGAACAGCTGTGCACTTTAGGTGATGTCAACGTGTTTACAGAACTGTTACATCATTTGTTCAATTCACCTTGTGAGCTGATCATGCAAAGCAGGTGAAAACAGCAGGGAATCATGAATGTTGCACTGTGGCTTTGAAAGTGACACTCCAATCTTTCTAAAAGTTAACTTAGGAACACAAATGCTACTTTTCTGATACTAACTGTCTAATTTCCTCCCTGAAAAGAGGAAAAAATATACTTGGCATGTTTGAAACTTTATTTCCATTGTGTGTTTGCATTTCAGTAACATGTAAACACAGTGAAGGCGGAACAATAAAACAAAACCTTCTCCCCAGGCTTCAGGGTGCAGCCCAATTGAGCAGCATGTTTTGAAACATTTTAAAGACCAGTGCGACTCAGGATCGTCTCTACCCAAAGCTGAACTGAACTGGGATGACGGTGGGGTTGGAGATGGAGCTTCCTGAGCTGTCAGTGGTTTATCATTAGCCGGGAGCCTCTGGGATCTGTCATGAAAGACGGGCTTCCTCTCTGAGCCTTGCTGTTTAAATCTCAACATATTGAAGTGTTTTTATTTTTTCCATGTTTGCAAACCAGGGGCTTCAACTTCCGACTTCCTGGTGTGACAGCGCTGCCCCAAAGCACAAATGAGCAGCCAAAGTGCGGTTACCCAGCATCTGAGGTCATGGGCACGGTAGAAGCTGTAACATTGCTTCCTTCTGTCCCAGTCGACTCCCACTGACTTCGGTTCTTGGTCGTCACAGAGTGAATGATTGAGAGCAAGTAGGACAAGAGAAGGAAGTCATATTTACTGCACAGCTAATTAGGCACGGAGCCAGTTCTCCACATATGTTATTATTCAATTTCCGCTCTGCTCTCCTGACTCTTTACCTCTCTCTACCAATGTACTCGGTTTCCCAATGAGACTGTCCAGTGAAATGCAGTCTTGACTCCTGGCTGGTCTTTTTCCCACAGTCCCTATTTATTTGCTTTCTCATACTGGCAAACAAAGGAACTGTGCCTTTTGCACTTTTTACTTTTTTCCTCATCTTCTTGAAAGTCTAAACTGCAGCTGGATCTGAGACACCAGTTACAGGTACCACCCCTTTTCCTGGTCTTATCCTGGCCCCACCTTCCTTCCAAAGTGGAAGGTACCTCTCAAGAAAGAGAATACACTACTCAAGTCTTTTCTTTTTTATTTTATTCCCCTTTTTTCAGTCTTAGAGAAAGAGAAATAGATAAAAGAACTCTGAGCATCACTTTTCTATTCCCTGCTAAGGCACAAATGGAGGAGACTTGACTTCTTTATGTCTCCTAGATATATGATCGTTGAATGTCTATTCCATCTCAGAAAAAGTTGGAGAAAAATTTACATTATTCCCCATGCCAGGTTATTGGAAGAGAGTGGGTGAGTCCACCGGGCCCGATTTTGTGTTTAGAGCTGAGGTCCTGCAGTGTGACTTCACCCTGTCCAGGACCTGACTGTCTCCGAAATTTGAACTGAAACAGGTAAGTGTGAGAGACTAACTTCATACTCAAAACAAAGAATTATTATTCAAATTCTACAGTTGAGAAAATGGAGACATGAAATTTTAGGGTTTGTTTATTCAACAGAAAGAGTGGCACCATTTGAACCCAGGTCTCTTTAAATCTGGAGATATCGGACTTTGCATTATACTATGTCTCCACAGTGGAAGAGCTCCACAGAAGAAGCTAACTGTGACTTATTTACACTAAATGTTCAACATTTGTGTGAGCGTTCACAACCAAGAGACTTTATATTTCATGATAATCACACATTATAGGTGACATATGACAAATGGCTAAATAAACTTGATTTGTCTTTGTTTGTAAATGAATTATAAGACATATAATTTTCATACAACACAATACAGTCATTTTAAGATTGCAGTTCAATAAGTTGTGACAAATGTGTGCACTTGTATAACTCCCACCCCAGTCAACATCTAGGACATTTCCACAACTCTAAGAAGCTCCCTCATCCCTGATGCAGTCAATGCACCCTGATCTGCCACCTCAGGCAACCCTTACCTGCTCTCCCTCAGACACCAGGTCTGGAATTCCATATAAATGGGAAAATACGGCATGTGCCGGATACATGCCTGTCTCATTCTGCTCATTACAATGTTTGCGGATGTGTCCCTGTTGGTGTACATATCAGAAGTTCATCATTTTTACTGTGGACTCCTATCCCATTGTATGCATGTGCCCTAGGTTATTTATCCACTCACCAGCTGATGGAGAGTAGGTTTGTTTCTGCTGTCAGGATTTTCTTCGATTATGAATAAAACAGTTATGAACATCTGTGCACCCGTGCTTTGTGGACAATTTTTTCTCTTTTGAATTAAAGAAGGTCTGCATATATTTTGGGTATGTCTTTTGTCAGATAGACATATCACAAACATTTTCTCCGAGTCTGTGGATTCCTCACGTATTTTCTTGTGGTTATGTTTTGAAGATCATAAATATTCAATTCTGATGAAGTATACTTCACGTTATTTTTTTTCTTAAGGAGAGTACTCTGTTTTCTTTCTAAGAAAAAATTGCCTTCCTCAAGTTATGGAGGTATTCTCCTATGTTTACTTCTAAAACTTTCATAGTTTTACCTCTTATATTTAGGTTTATGATCCATTTTCAGTTAATTTTTATATACTACTATGTGACATAAGTATCAAAAGTTAACTGCTTTTCCATATGAAAACCTATCCTCTCCCCACTTATTTATCTTTGCAATTTTGTCAAAATTCAGTTGACCAGAAATATGTGGATCTATGTCTGGAGTCTTTTTTTTTCCATTGATTTATATGTCCATCCTTAAGCAAATACTAATATTGTCTTGATTAGTATTTTAGTTTCCTATTGCTGCTGTGACAAGATACCAAAAATTTAATGACTTAAAACTACACATATTTATTGTCTTATGGTTCCGGGTATCAGAAGTCCAAAATGGGTCTCACTGGGCTAAAACCAAGGTGTCAGCAGACCTGCCTTCCTGCGTCAGAGCCTTCAGAGCATAGTCTGCTCCCTGTCTCTGCCCGATTCTACAGGTCACTCGCTTCCTTTGCTCACGGCCCCTCCTCCATCTTGAAAGCCCGCAACCTCAGGTGAGTCCTTCTCATGCTAACATCTCTGGCCCCTCTTTTCCTGCATCTCTTTACAATTTACAAGGATCCTTGTGATTACATTGGACCCAGCCAGACAGCCCAGTGGAATCTGCCATTGCAAGGTCAACTGATTAACAGGCTAAATTCCATCTGCAGCCTTGACTCACCTTTGCCAAGTAAGGACGCATATTTACAGGTTCCAGCGATTGGGCTATGGACATCTTTGAGGGCTGTTATCCTGCCTACCACAGCTAGTGTAGTATGTGGTACATCATGAAATAGGTAGCACAAGATTTCTTCCAATTTTGTTCTTTTTTATTTCTTTTTTCTTTTTTTGTTGTGTTCGTTTTCTTTATCTTTTGTGTTTCCAGAAACATTTTGGAATTATCTGGTTAATTTCTATAAAAAAAAAACCACAGAACAAAACTGCTGGGATTTTGATTTCAATTGAAGCTTTCCATTTTATTTTCTCTTTTTAAAATGAATTCTTTTGAATTATGTTTTAACATTTAATTTTGCTCCTCTATTCATTTTTTAGCTATATTTCTATTTATTTACTTTATTTTTAGGTTTTATCCAGGGATTGCAAAATGTATTTTTAATTTATGACACTGTATCTTCAAATAACACTGTACTATTTAACCTAAAATCTAAAAACATTGCAATTTGATTGTTTGCTGTTTGCTATTGAGCTGAGTTCTTTACATATTTTGAATATTAACCCCTTATCAGATATGTGATTTGCAAATATTTCTCCCATTCCATAGGTCATCTTTTCTTTTTTGTTGGTGGTTTCCTTTGCTGTGAAGAATTTTTTTAGTTTGATGTCATCCCACTTTTTAATTTTTGATTTATTGCCTTTGCTTTCAGTGTCAAATGCAAAAAAATCATTGCTAAGACTTATGGCAAGCTGTTCCCCTATGCTTTCTTCTAGAGTTCTATGGTTTCAGATCTTACATTCAAGTCTTTAATCCATTTTGAGTTGATTTTCATGTATGGTGTAAGATAGGCGTCCAATTTCATTCTTTTGCCTGTTGCTGTCCAGTTTTCCCAATGCTGTTTATTGAAGAGACTGCCCTTTCTCCATTGTATATTCTTGGTGCCTTTGTTGTGAATGAATTGACCATATAAATATGAGTTTATTTCTGGGTTCTCTAATCTGTTCCATTGATCAAAAAATAAAAATAAAAATATTGCAAAATATAATTCTGTTTCTCTTCCTGTCCTCTGTGCTATTAAGGTCATATGATTTATTTTTACCTATGTTATAAATCTCACTGAATGTTGGAATGATTTTGCTTTAAAGAGTCAAACATGTTTTGAAGCAAGTTTTATTTTTGAAGGGAAAAGAGTCTTTTATAGTCATACATACTCATCATTAGCAACACTTAATTTCTTTCTAAAAATTTGAGTTTCTATCTGGAATCATTTTTCTTTAGACTATAAGATATCTCTTAATATTTCCTATTTGTGAACTTTCTCAACTTTTGTTCGTCTGAAATGTTTTCATTTCACCTTTTTTAAAAAATATTTTTATTGAGGTAACACAGGTTTATAACACTACATAAATTTCAGGTGTACGTCATTATATTTCAACTTCTGTATAGACTACATTGTGCTCACCACCCAAAGTCCAATTACCGTCCATCACTGTACACACGTGCCCTTTCACCTCTCTCCCCCTCCCCTTCTCCCCTCCCCCTCTGGTTTTTTACTTATTTTTTTTAACATAGCCTTCCAAGTTGAGGGTTTTGTAAAAATTCCTTTTAGCTCTCTTAATAATTTATTCGATGGTCTTCAGGCTTACGTTGTTTCTAAGGAGAAATCACTATTAGTTTTATATTTGTTCCCCTATAAATAACATATCTTTCTTCATTGGCTGCTATTAAGATTTTCTTTTGGTCATTGGTTTCCATAATTATTATATGATTTCTTGAGGTTATTTTCTTTATTTTTATCCTATTCTGATTTTGCTGAGTTTTTATAATTATAAAGAAACTAGATTAACTACATAAGAAAAAATATAACATTTTCCTTGGGATATGAAGTGATTGATGGAGCATTTCAGAATTATCCCATGAATCGTGATAACTTTCGAAGTGAAAGAAGGCACAGAGCCTCCAGATGGTTGTGTCTGAGATGTTTCCTTCAGGGCCGTGGGGAGTCTGGCGCTCACTCTAAGGAGAGTGGGGTGACGACTGAAGAGACGGCCCCCGGGTCTGGAGGACCACTCCTGACAGCCTGAGTGTCTCACGGCAGCATAGAAGCAGCAGTTACCGGAGGAGCCCCTCTAAACTATTTTATTAAGAAGTTATTTAAGAAATGAAAGCAGTTAGCATTGGGAATCATCTAATTTGCTCACTCTATTCCAGAATTTCTGGGGTAATAAGCTCATTACAGCCCAAGGGCCAACTGCAAGATGTTTTATGAGAATACTGCACTTGCAATGATTGGTAATGTTTCATCCAGAAATAGTTTTAAAAATAAAACACAAAAATAACTCAGCTATAGTGCTCTAAAACTCTATTCACAAAAATTAAGCAATTTATGTTGTATGACATTATATACCTTTTGATCTTAGGAAAAATAATAATATAAACGTTCTCTTACTTAAGACCAAAAATGCCTTTAGCCAAGATTAATAGTAGAGATAAAAGTATTACTACTAATCTACAGGAGACCTATGGGACCCGCAGTACACAGATAGCTAATGCCCGTCTGCTTTAATAACTTTTTAATTGTGTGTTAATTATTTATTCATTAAGTTGTTTATTCTGGAACTTCCTCTGGAGCCTCGAGTGTCCCAGGATGAAGGCATTCAAGCCTCCGGTTCCTTGTGAACAACCAAGCAGACATGTTTATTGCATTTAAATTAGTTGTGAGGGGAAAGCACACAAGAAGACATCTGGAAACCTTCGGACTTCCCGAGTTTATACTCCGGAACCAGAAGTCTCCACATTTACATATTAGCTCTAAAGTTGTTTCAACTATGTTGACTCTACCTTTGGACTCAAAACTAGAATGTATGAATTTATGGGAAATGCATGTCATGGGAAGAGTGGGGTAGAATATTTACAGTCAGGACTTTCTATGAATTGGGCCTACGATTAAGCAAACAAATTAAGCAAATGAAATACACTTTTTTTTTTTTATAATTACTTATTATGGGCCAAGGATATGGAATAACATAACCTGGTGTCGGTCCTTGATGCAGTCATGATCTGGTGGAAGATACAGTGGTGAAAACAGTGTTAAAATGTGATGGGATAAGTGTAAAATATGGTGGAGTTACAATGGAGGAGGAAGAGATTTGGGGATTAATATTTAAACTGGTTTTTGAAGAATGGCTGGGATTGAACCAGGCTAAGCAAGTTATTCCCAAGGAAATGCCCAGAGGCATTAAAAGGTGTTTGAGGAACAGCAAGATTGAAGGGGATAGAGCACAGGGACACAGACATGGGAGGAGATGAAATAGAAAGTGGGTGTGACGCTGACCAGTAAATAGCATTGTATGTCAGGATTAAAATTTTGTATTTAATTTTGGACACAGCAAACTAAGAGTCAACATATTTGTTTTTGCAAAACATTGATGACTTTTATTTTCCTTTTAGAGAAATAACTCTGGCATGAGAGTAAACTGTGGACGGGAGTGTTGATTTCCTGCGGGTGTTGGGATCAGCGTGAGAGTAATAGAAGACCACAGGTGAGAACTAGTAGAAGACCAAGCTAAGGAAGCAGCAGTGGGGTTGAACAGGGCAGGGCAATTCCAGGAAATGCTGCTGAGGCAGAATAAACATTAACTAATGGGATGTGGGTGGAAGGAGAATAAATTGTTCAATATGATTCTAAAGTTCTTAGTTTGAGGTTATGATGAAGCTATTAACTAACATACGAGATTTAACAGGAGTGGAACAATATTAATCACGCTGGTAGTTCTTAATTTGTGCCCTGCGTATCCAATGGCTCAGATGTGACTTACCTTTCTCATGGATCCTGCTACATTGGATCATGGATGGGGCGGCCCTGGAATTACAGTCAGGACATTCCCTAGTTTTCTCAGTGGGAGAAGCCCATTAGGTTGTATACAATCTAAAGAGATGAGAGTGACAGTATAAAAAATTCTGAGATTTAGTTTCCTAACAAACTCATGAATTGCTTGAGCTCAAGTGTCATGGGAAAGCTAAATTTTCAGTATATCAGTATACATCCAGGATGGTAGAAAGTTGATTCCAAAGGAGTTGCTAAGTCATAACAAAAAATCAGAAACCATTCAGTGTAAGTCTACACACAAAGGGTCCAGAGGCCAGGAGATCAAGAGAGTCAAGAAGAAAAAGTCTTATCTCTAAGGCAAATTCCAATTATATAGTAAAGTTCGTTTAGTGCTGCACTTGGTGCCCAGGAGAGGTAACCATGCACTTCACAGTGTCTGTTTGCTTGTCAGTATCCACTACGCTAGTAATTAAGGTATCTAGGGAATGTGAAAGATAATCTTTGTGAAAAAACAGATTTTTTAATCATCAGAGAATGTAATACAACTATTTCTAGTATCCCACACTTGAGAAAAAAAAATCCTGATTTACATCAATTAGATGAGCTCAGCCTACATAGCTGGTAAATTGTTGAATAAAGTGACATTTGAAAACCTATTAAGTGGAATAATTCATTTAAATAATTGCTGCTGAGACTTAATTGAATTTCAAAACAATTTTCATTAAAATATAGTCAGTTTTTATTGTCAAATGTTTTTGTATTGTCAAGTATTTTATATTATCTGAGAGAATGAAGACTATGTTATAAAAAGAGATTTGTCAAAAGTATTAGATATTGTCAAATACGTCGCGATGCTAATCCCAAACTTTTGTGGATCCAATGTGCACATTTTAAAATGACAATTGGCTTAGGTTAGTTTTTAGATTACAAGTGTTTTTAATCTTTTGCCCCCCCTCTTTGCCCACCGTCGTAAGTTAAAACACAAACACAGTCATGCTGGTACACACGCAGGGTCCAAATGGAAAGCTCTGGAGAATACAAAGCTTTAAGGAGCCAACTAGTAACCATTTAATTTTAGATTATGGAACCTTTGACAGATGCTCGGGAAGCATTCTGTTGTTTCCCAACATATCAACTCTGGAAGATCTCCAGGTCTGTGGACTGGGATTCCATGTAAACTTTTTGATATAAAGGAATTGATATTTCAGAACAAGACAAGTTATTGGGAGAAAGTACCTGTTTTGGCATTATTGACAAAGTGCAATGTATTTACCTGTGTGTGTGCACGCATGTGTGTGTTTAAGCCCATATATAGTCTAGTCTCTTGGCTATTGATGATTACTTCTTCCTTTTAGCTGCAAAAGGAAAATTTCAATGTGATTGCTAAGAAATAATCACATTGAAGAACTCTGGGGAAAGAGTAGATTCTCAGTAAATGATTATGAAGTGGATCTCATCCTATAAACAGGAATCTTGAGCTTATGGAGCACCATCACAGAATTTCAACACAAGGATCTAAAATGCCTGTCTTAACTTGGATGTTGGGAAAGCAATTCTGTAGCTTTCGACTTGTTTTATGTATTCTATTTGGCCAACATGGAAGGAAACCAATATCTAGAAGTAAACATACATATTAACTTCTGGTCACAGAGAATATAATGAGATTTTTGTAACAACTTCTAAGCATCTTTTATTAGCATTTTCCTAATTTTATTATTTGTCATATCATTTTTAACTAATTTTGAGCTAGATGGTTTTCTAGGTGTCCATACACATAAAATACCTCAGATAAGTGTTTGGAGATATACTCTCTTTCCTGGAAGTCATTTAGGTATTTCAGTGCTTTTTGATCCATTATATACATTTTTCTTTGTCTCTTCAGATAATGAAGACACTTTATTTATCATCTCTGTGGTGGTGTCATCGTCATCATCAACTTCTATTACCACAGTCACTAGCACTAGGTTCACCAATGTGTACTGTTTCCTTGGTTCAGATACTACAATTTCTGTGCACTGTCTTTTTGATATTCATTTTTGAGTATATGAACCAAAACCACATTTAAATCCCCATCTTCAGACGGGAAACAGACCCAGAGAAGTTTCTTCATGCATCTCAGGCCACTTAGTAAGTACACTGGAGGAGCTCGGCTTCACACTTTGTCTGGGAGGCACCAAATGCAGGCTCTTCATCACTACACTGTGCTGCCTTTCCCAACCATGGAAACGAAGTTTCTGAAAACTGAGGCAGGTAAGAAATAATCATTTTTTAGGACATCTTATGAGTAAAATTAGAAAATGGGTTTTATAAGACAATATTTTTATTGATAATATCAAAAATCCATCCATAACTTCCTGAGTGACAGGGACCCATGGAATTCTGATTAGTTGGATTACCTGTGGTCTAGAATCCTTACAGGAACCTGAAATCATCAATTTAGATGGCAGCATAAAGCCATTTCCATGTTTCATTCCATTCTTCATCCTGGTTATCATTAGCCTTTGAGAGGTCACAATTTGAAGAGTTAAAATTGCCTCCAAAGTATTTTGACGTGAGAAATTGATCATGACTTAATGTGTCCCATATAAATACATATAAATTCTGCTTTTATAAATCTCGCTGTTTAGGGAAACACAAACACACACGAAAACTGAGGTAACCTGAACTCTTACGTGGAACGAACGTTGTTATGTGCTTTCCTAAATTTGATAAAACTAAATCTTTCCTGAAAAATATCAATATGTATGTTTACAAGTATGACATCACTTTAATCTCTGTTTTATTTGGCAGGATCATTAGTCAATAATGGCAGTAAGTACATGATTACATTTCGTGCATTCATATAAATTTTTCATTGAAGCAAAATTCAAATGCCTTGACTATTAGAAAGCTTCCTCTGTTTCAAACTAAATAGGGTAGGTTATGCCAAAGTGGCTGAAAATAATGAGATTTATTTATCGTTGACATTGCATGTCCCTTGGGGACTGCCTGGGGCCTCTGCTCTAATTCCATCTAATCAATAATGCGGGGAATGTGTTTTCCACCATCTGGAGTACCAGTCCCCATGGTAAGAAAAGGAGACTTGATGCATTGTACACAGACACTTAATATTTGCACTTGAAGGTTGCATGTGAATTCTGCTCTTATTCCATTGGCTACAGCAGGTCACATGGTTTTGCCTAACTCCAGGGTGTGGATAGGCAATCCTCTTACTTATATCAGAGGAAGGGATATTATTTGTGGACAACTCTAAAGAATATCACATTCTCCTTTCGCCAAACCAAAGAGAAAACGTTAACAATAAAGAACATTTCATGTGAAATTGGCTAAACCATATAACTACAGGAACGTCTATTTGAGCATGTCAGTCACGCTAACCCCGACTATCGGTTCTGCCTGAATCTGCCTCACGTGACTAACGTCGCCGAGGACCCAGGGGAACCCTCTCCACGCCAGTCACCCGCCTTACTCCTGGAGAGGACAGTTGGCTGTGTCTGAAGTCTTCAGGCCTGGGCGGTGCTGCCGCCGGCGCTGGACAGACAGGGCTTCAAGTCGCAGGGAGGATTTGGACAGCAGAATCTTATTTTTTTCCTCAAATAAGTTTGAGCTGTTACATTTTACCCTTTTCCGGCTTTATTGAGGTATGATTGACAAATAAAAATTGTATATATTTAGCAGAATCTTTTAAGTTAGACAATTATGGATTTATTAATTTGTCAAATTTTTCCTCTCAGATAGCTGCAAGTCCTATATAACCCAGCATTATTGCTCAGTTTTTGGAGACGTCCATTTTCTTGACTCTTATGCTCCAAGTAGTGGTTCCGGAAGTAAGATGCACTAGTGTAGTTCACCTAATCTGTACCTGGCAACGGCAGAACACACTGTAACAGCACTTCACATTACTCAAATTTGTCTGCATGCGGGTAGAGTGTTGCCGACCTGAAACAATGACAATTCTTTACATTGACAACCAAATGGATTGTGAACACTAAAATTGTAATAGCTTTATTTTGTATAAAACCATTCAAAAAGATTTAATTAAATTTTCAAAAACATAAAATGGCAGTTTTATTTACATAATTTTTTTGTAAAATTGATACATCTCAACTAAAATTGTATCATTTAAATTTTTTTTTTTTTTTTGTGGGGAAGACCAGCCCTGAGCTAACATCTGTTGCCAATCCTCCCCTTTTTGCTGAGGAAGACTGGCCCTGGGCTAACATCCGTGCCCATCTTCCTCCACTTTATGTGGGACGCCGCCACGGCATGGCTGACAGACAGTGTGTCCGCGGGCGCCCGGGATCCGAACTCATGAACGCGCGGCTGCCAAGCGCGGACTAAACCGCTGTGCCACCGGGTGGCCCCTCATTTAAATTTTTATAATTTCAAAATACGTAAGAAGGAAAATAATTCTTTGAATACATACATAAAAACAATTTTTGAGTTGATACCATTGGATGATATTCATTTTTAATTAAAATTTGTTGTAAACTTGTATATTCAACACAAATTTTATTTTAAAATCTTTATATTATTATTAAATGAACCCAAATTTGAAAATTATAACCACATAATTATTAATTTTGTTAAAATGAAGACAAGAAATATATTTTATGTAATATGTAATAACAATATATATGTATTTATTTACTTACTTATTCAATAACATTGCCAGACCACGAGCAGAACATACTATTTGTATTATAATTAAATTCTGTCTTTACATTTTGCTCACTTATAGAAAAATCATAGTGTTCTTGCTTTGTCAACATGGATGCATCTTTTTCAAGGTGGGGGGATATGTCACATTTTATTTAACTGTTAGTTCCCTTAATTTTTATCTTCTCAATGTTTGGAATTATACTCTGTGGCCACATATGTATTTCATCCCAGTCTCTACACAAGCTAGAGGTATTCCTCTTTGTAATTTTTCCTTCCTTTCATAGCACTCTTCAGTCTCCTACGATGTACCCTTCTGTTATTCAAAACCTCTCATGCGTTCAGTCCCACTGGAGGGAGTTGGAGAGCACGTCTTCTCTGCTGACCTTCACCATGCACAGCAGGAGTTGGGCAAATACAATCAGTGCCTGTTTCCTAAGGCCTGTGATCTAGAAAAGGCCACGGGAGTCTGAGAAGGTTGCACTGACTGCACCCGAGTTCTTCTGTGTTGTGGGTACGTTTTGATAAAATCTCACACTGTGATACATCGACTAATTTATGGAAATCGTTCTGCTTCAGAATTTAAAAAAAATTTCATCAATCCAGTCAATGAATTTCTCACTTTTTTTTTTACCAAAACTGTTACTCATTTGAAATTTGACTTTTATTTCACAAGTTCAAATTATCTCTGTGCTTTAAAACTATTTTCTCTGAGAAGAGATGTTTAATTTAAGGTGACCACCAATATGCATGAGAGAGTCTATAACAACGGACATTTTAGACATAGATCGTCTATTTGATGATTTTAAGGACCTGATTGACCAACAGCTGGTCTGCAAAACAAGTCTGTGGGTACAAGCGGATAGCATTTCTGGAGACCTGGGAACTAATTCCTACAGATCTGAAAACCTGAAGTTGCCGGTAAGTAAAACCCTAGGTTTCCATATTCAAACACTCTCGTCGAGAGGCGATTTAGTGAACGTGGTCTTTCTGCAGTGACAAGGAATCAGCCTGACGTGGGCTTTAGAAGAGCAGAGTGATGCGTCAGAGTGACTTCACCTGTGACTCATTCAGTTTTACTAATACATCAGCAAAGATGAAGAGGAGGAGGAGGAGGAGGAAAAAGAATGTTCTAAAGGCTGCAGGCAGTTCAGAAAGGTTATTTTGAGAAGAAAAGAAAAATATTTTACTGTATCTTGGGACAAAAAGAAATTTGTCATTATTATTTTTTAAATTAAATATAGGTAATATCTGTATAATTATTCCTAGTGTATTTATATTCTTTTTTTAAAGTTTTACATTTATGTCCCTTAAGAATGCATAATAATATAGGCTATAAAATTTAATATCCAATAAAGAGTTTAAAGCAGTTTTTCTCATTAGAGGAGAAAGGAACATTTAAAAATATTCTTACATTTTTCTCACACATTTGTTTCGTTTATCCTAATTGCCACTGTTTAGTCCTACAGTTTCTGTTTAAATAATAATAACATTTATATAACAGAAAATTGGATAATACAGAATAATGTATAGTTTCAAATAAATACTTTCTTCATATATTCGTGTTAAAGTAATGTTGCTTTTGTCTACAATTTTTTTATATATTATATAATCATGTTTTGTATAAATCTAGTATGGCTAATTGACTCTCTAAGATATTGGTCACCCAAGGGATGCAATTATGCTGGTATTAACAGAAATTTTATATTTTTAATTTTAAAAAATGAATCAAATTGACAAACATATGACAAAACTGTTCAATAAAAGTAAGTATTGGTACAAATTACCAATACCAGGGGGAAAAGGGCTCCCAGATGATACAGATATCAAGCAAAGTTAATGAAAGGATATTATAAACACATTTTTGCCCCAAATTAGAAAATAGCTATGACATGTATGGATATAAAAATATGCAATTTACCAAAAATGATGTGAGGAGACACAGAAGATATCCCATCAGAAACAGAAATACCCTATCATCTTAATTTAATTTTTTTCCACAGAAAATAATCAATGCTCAGCTAGTTTCAATCCTATCTAATATTTAAGGAAAAAAATTTAACTCCTTACACTTTTCCAGAGAATGCCAAAAGAAGGTAGAATTTCCATCCTTTTGTTGAACTAATAAAACTTTAATAGCAATGACTGAGAAGAGCACAGAAAGCAAAATAACAACCTGTTTTTGCAACAGAAGTGGATTAAAAGATTACAAACAAAATACTTGTTAATTCACAATAAATACATCAAGAAATAATTAATGGTTTTATCCTAGGAGTGTAAAGTTGGTTTAACATTCGATAATCAATTAATGTACTCACAAGATTTATATTTAATGAAGAAAAAGTATATGATCAGATACATACAAATGTAGAGTATTAAAAATTTTACATTTATTTATTATAAAAAGTTCCAGCAAACTAGGTATTGAAAGGGGACTTAATCTGAAAAGAACCTCTATAAAAAATTAATATAATCACCACACCTAGTTGTGAAATATTGAAAGCGTTGCCTTTAAGGAAAAATTGTCTTTATATCCCCTGGTACCAGAGTCCTAGGCAGTGCAGTAAGGCAAGACAAAGAAAGAACCAGTATATGGACAAGAAAGAGAGAAATTTAACTGTCAACTTTCTTAGATTATATTATTGTATACAAAGAAAAACCATAAGAATCTCCAAATAAAATGTTGGAATTAATAAAACGTTGATAGCAAGATTTCTTGATACAAAATGTACATGCAAAATTAAATCACCCGTTTTTCTATTTGTCAGCAACAACTTGAAAACAAGATTTTTAAAAATGATCTGTAATGAAAATGCATAAGCTACAGCTACATTAAAAAACAGGACTACATGTGGTTCTATTTTGCTAATACAACATTGAAAGAAAACAACGGTATATATAAATGTGTATATGAACATATGTATACAAAGTCAGTAACTCAGCCCAATATTTTATAGGTTAGGCATTTTTTTGAAGTATTAAACTGCACGTATATGTTTCATGTATTTTTTGCATATTTATTACAGTTCACATAAAAATGTCAAGACAGAGAGAAAGAAAAAGAGGGAGAAAACATTGAAAGCCAAGTGAAGAAGGTATTTCAAAAAAGGGAGGAGGTATAACTATTGATTATAGTCAGGTTAGATTGCATGGCTTTTATTTACGGAAAAGTGTGCTTGCTAATACAAAGCACAGACTTTAACATGTTTACTGTCCTAGAATCGACAGAACTGGGCCTGAGAGGTCTCCCCTGCCAGGGACAGAGCCTGCCCCTAGAAAAGGAAGAAACGGTCTCCTCCTGTGGGCATCTTGTTCCAGCAAGACAGAGGACAGTGTCCCAGGGCAGCATCTTCTTCCAAACTTATCAGTTAGTCATTCCACTTCTCCCGGGGCACTGAGACTGGGCACTGAGAGGCCTGGAGCTAATGGTGCCCCCTTTTCAGGAGAGAAACCTCCTGGAATTAACTACCAATTCTATGATTCATCAAAGATCTGGCCGTCCTCCCAGGGGCAACAAGGTCAGTGGGTCCTGAGACCCCTTAGGAGATGCTGTTCTTATCTCTCTCTGAATGAGTCACAGAAGACATTACCTCGTTAGGCACAGAATAAAACACATGAAATATATTTAAAATCTTTTACTCATTTCATTTAGAAAATAATTGTAAATAATGTCTGTTTTTTCATTCATTTTAGGTCTCAGTGTATTGACATTCATAATCTGATCCAATGTAAATAGTCTAAGTAATTGATTGTATATTTAATTTTATTCTTTTTTCATTCAACAGCATTTATTGAACTCCTAATATACTCCAGGAATTGTTCTAAGTATTGATGTGAATGCTACCAGCTATTTCTTTTCAGGTCAACATTTTCTTACTGTAAATTTTACGATGGCTCTTAATTCACCTTTTTGCTAACAAGGTGTTGCTTTAGTCATTGTGATACATAAAACAGATGTGGAAAAATCGATGGGTCCTAAAAGCAAGCAGTGCCTCTCAGTTTAGCTTCCATCACCACATGAAGCCCATCCCTACAGAATGAGATTAAAAGATCCTGAAACGAGCCAGTCCTGAATATACTTTAGTTCCCCTCAGAACACAAGGAAAAGAAATAGAAGGTGTTGATAAGCCATCGTTACTTTTTATGTCACTGCTTCCCGATTTAGTTTTATTGTTATCTGCAGTCTAAAGTAAAAGGATTATACTTACTATTATTTTAATAGAAATATTCCCCAGTATATTACTATGTGTCTTTGGAGAGGTAAACCAGTATTTTTGAATATAAATAACTACTGTTACACTCTATTTCATGCTTTACATGCTAACGATGTAGCCGATTAACATTTTCAGAATTCTATCTCATGAATACTATTTAAATTCTATAGTTGGGCATCATTACAGTTAATCTAACAACACACATGTATTAACAGAACTTTAATAAATCAGTCTATTTTGGAGATCTTTTACCTTTCCCACAGTAAACAAACAGTATCCATACAGAGAGCCAATAACAATTCTCTCTTAATGTTTTGAACAGATTGAAAAAACAACTTTACTTCTTAAGAGAATCCATAGTTTCTCTAGGTTTCTGAGCCAATCCAAATTCTTACATTTTGATTTCACTGGTGTAACCCTGAACTCTGCATGTTAAATAAACATCACAGCCAATTCTGATCCAAGCATTCTTTGGATCCATCTGAGGGCAGAGTTTTAATCACTGTTGCTTTCCTGTCCAAAGATTTGGTAAAGAGAATCATTGGTCCAGACATAGGGGAGGATGAAAATGAAATATATATTTTACGAATAATTTTTATAAGGGAGACAGAATAGAATGCGTTGTAGAAAATCTTGACTTATTCATCTTCCTCAACATCCACCTAAATTTATGAAGAATCTTTCAACCTTGTCAAAAAATTATTTGTTTGTAGATTACAAATCATTTATCTTATATCGAACTTCGCCCTGGTTAACTCTCCAGAAAGCATCTATGTTACTCTTTTAAAGCTTGATCACTTGAGAAAATAAGGTATTCTTGGCATAAATGTTGATGTATGTCACATATTATGCATATTAAAAGCAAGTAGGTACAGATGAAAGGGCAAATACAGGATGATTTGTGGTCAAGAAAAGTATCATCCAAATGTTCACCCTACCAACAAAAAAGGCCTTTAAGCCTATTAAGGAAGAAAAGATGTTTCAGCTGTCTTCACATTTATAAAACCTAGTAGGAAAACAAAGTCATAACAGGTAATTTATTCTCATTTGCATTTACAAGTATCAATGTGGAAATTCAAATTCTAAGCATTTACTACAAATTCATTTAAAAAGTCATGCTCATGAAGCCACGTGACGTGGTAGCTCCACTTCCATTTATATTGACAAATGCTCCCAACTGAATCTGCAGACATACTAAGTGATCCACTCATCCACTATCCCAGACGCCTGCAGGAACCAGATTACACTGTGAAGAGGTCCTCATACTCAGAATGTTGCATTTATAAAGGAACATACAAACATTGTTTTGAAAACCAATAAATGAAAGCTTAAATAGATAAAAATAATAAATATAAATTAATTATGATTACTTAATTTACCAAAAATATAGAGTAGGCTTATGTAAAAGAATACATTGTTCTAAAGCAGTGGTTCTCAAATGTAGCTTGAATCCGAATCACCTGGAGGGCTTGTTAAACCACAGATCCTGGTCCCCCCTGCAGTTTCAGATTCCTTAGTTCTTGTGTGGGGCCCAAGAGCTCGCGTTTCTAAAAGTTCCAGATAATGCTGCTGCTGCTGGCTCGCTAACTGCATTTTGAGGACCATGGCCTTCGAAGATTCAAATTGCCATTCCATTTCCAAAACTTTGCTTTACACACAACTTTACATGGGAGATTAGCAATGGAAGAAATTTACAGATAACCTAGCACGGTATTTTAGACGATGCCCTTTATTTTAGAGATGAGGAAACTGAGGCACAGGCGTGTTAAGTGACTCATTAAATGCGTAAATCAGGGTACTTTACACTGAAAAAGAATTGACAGTGTGTGGGAAGATTCAAGGCTTCATGTGTTTGAAAAAGGGGAAGAACTAGTAGTAGATATGACAGAGATTTTGTGAGAAAAAAAGATTCAATGGTCTACAGTGACCACAGAATATCAGGAAATGCATTCTAAATTAACAGCAAAAAAATATTTGAAGCCAACTTCAATTCCAGCTTCTACATGTTAAGAGGTTGGAAGTAGTCACCTTCATCCTCACAAGATAAAAGCTCACCAACTGAAAGTGAACGACCTCTATGACCCATTGGAGAACTGAATTGCGGTGCAAACTGCCACCCACAATCTAGAGACACAGGCGACTGCGTAAATTCACAGCCGAGATCAGCCGGCTGGGGCCAGAAGGCACTGGAGTCTCACACCGACAGGAGCACCTCAGTGACGAGGACAGTGGACCAGCACGAGTGAGAGATTTCAGGAGGCTCCAGTCTTAGGAGGCTCCCGCGCTTTCACGGGTTTACTTCTAGGAACCCCATCAGCTTCTCAAGGCAAAGTGACAAGAAAAATCAGAGGCAGAGGATGGAAACAGTAATCATCATGAAATACATGCAGCATGTTTCCATAACAAAGGGCTACTCTCCTTTGTGAAGGTTTTGTAAGAGCCTTATCCTACACAAAGGGCAAGCTTTCTGCCTGTCACACTAACAACCCCATTGTGGGGAAAGATGTGGGGCCAGGGAAGCTCTCAGTGCTGGTGGGAATGCAAAACAGCCCAGCCAATTGGGAAGACAGTGGGTAGTTTCCTATAAAAGTACACAGTCTTTTAATCACGTTCCTAGGCATTCACTGAAATCATTTGAAAACTGATGTTCACACAAAACTGCACGAGAATGTTTATAGGTGCCTTATTCTTAAACATCAATAGTTAAAAGCAACCCAGATGTCCTTCGATAGGAGAATGAAGCAACAGTGTGGTACATCCATACAGTAGCATATTATTCAGCAATGAAAATTATGAGCTATCAAGCCATGGACAGACACAGATCTACCTAAATGCATATATCAAAGCTTAAAAGAGTCGGAAAAGTCTATGTGATTCCAATTATATGACATCTGGAAAGCTCAAAACTGTAGAGACAATAAAAATTTGTGGTTGCTGAAGGCTCTGGAGAAGATGGGAGGGTGAATAGATGAAGCACAGGGGGTTTTTGGATAGTGAAAGTATTCTGTAGGACACTGGAATGGTGGATCCATGACCTGAAGCATTTGTCAAAACCCGTAGAGCTTTGCAGGATATGCCTTCATGTATGCAAATTAAAAAAAATCATTTAGGAGGTGGAAGATCACAGGATGGAATGCAGAATGTGACAAAACAATCTAACTGTATTACAAATGCACAAAACAACCTCACCAAGGGGATTGGGGGAAAAGATGCAGCCCCGGAGTAACTTTGGAAATGAATGGAATCTGTAAGCCTGCAGGCAAAGGAGCTGCAGATGAGCGTTGTGCTCTGGTTGAAAAGACTGTCTCCAGGGGTGCACAGGGTAACAATTCTGATACTGCTCTACACGTATGCTGGGAATGAACAACCAAGTACAGTCACGCTCTGCATAATGATGTTTCGGTCAACGATGGAGCACACATACAACAGTGGCCCCAGGAGGCTGGTGCCATATAGCCTAGATGTGTATTAGGCTATCCTATCTAGATTCGTATAAATACACTCTGTGATGTTCACAAAATGATGAAATCGCCTAAGGATGCATTTCTCAGAACACGCCCCAGCGTTAAGTAAAGCATGACTGTAAGTGGCTGGCAGATCGTGGGAGCTTGTTTCTCACGGTTTGAGAGTTTGCAGATAAGCAAGGGGAAGAGGCTGGAATGATTCGTAGGGGAGGGGATTAGAGTTGAAGACAGTATGACTTCACAGCTAGCTTAACATAGATACAGATATTTACATAGAAAATATTTATAGAAACGTGTATAGATACAGGTCAGTATACACACACATATTCCCCTGCTGTGTTAGCTAAGAGCCCGGAAATATCAACATTCCAGTAGTGGTGTGGACACCAATGCACATATCTTGGATTCTCATACTATTGTTCAATAAGAGGAATCAGAGATTCCTGGAGAAATGTCTGATTCTAGACCTGGGGCAGGAACCATACAAGATGAGCCTAGAGCAAGAACTGCCAGAAATTAAGGAAATGGTCAATAAGAAAAAAGTACCTATATTTATGGGGTTATGTCCAAGGGAAACAAAAGCCATTTGGAGCTCCCAATGGCCAAAACTTGAACAATTTAAGCAATAAAGTAGTATTGGATTGTAACCCAAAGTATAAGATAAGTATCTTGTGAGTTCATACTGATATAAATAAATAATTCTATAAATAACTGGAAGAGAAAAGAGAAATCTCTCTTGTGGAATAATTCCATATAATTTATGTAAATACTTCGCCCTCAAGGAGGGGGAGCATACATCCCCTCTCTTGAAGTGTGAGCTGTGCCTGGTGATTCCCTTCCAAAGAGGACAGCATGAAAACATGAGGGAAAAAGAGTAACTTCAGAGGGAGGAACCTGACAATCACTTCCCCACCCAGTGATCGAGGTCAACGTCGACAGTGTGAACTCTTGACGTGACGTGATAAAACAACACTACGTCTGTGTTCTTCTTCCCAACAAATCATAACCCCATCTGTTCGTGAGAAAAACACCAGACAAGTCCCAATAGAGAGATCCTGCAAATTCCTACAAAATCCCACGCAAAAACAGGAAAGTCTGAGAAACTGTCACAGCCAAGAAATACCTGAGGAGACATAGCAAGTAAACGTGATGTGTATCCTGGAACAGAAAAACAGGTAGGTAGAAGCTACGGAAATCTGACTAAAGTATGCTGTAGGAGTGTACCGATATTGGTCCATTGATTGTAGGAGCATACCACACTAATGTAAGACGTTAATAATAGGGAAACTCAGTGAGGGGGCATATGGGAGTTCCTTGTACTACCTTCTCATCTTTCTGTAATTTTGAAACTGTTTTTAAAACGTCTATTAACAAGCATTTGAAGCTTTTATTAAATAATTACATTTCATAAATATATTTTTCGTCTGAAAAAGCCTTATTATTCATGACCAGGTCAAATCGAAATCAAAATCTTGCTCTTTCCCTAGACACCTGCCATAAATGACGGTAAAACCTACCCCCAGATTCTTTAATGCATCTTTAAATTCTCCTGTGTTCAGGAGTGAATGTTTAATGGCTTTGCATTGTGCATCTCTCTGTTTTTAAATTCTTTTTTTCTTTTGTACCGGAGCCCTCTAACCCTTTTAGAAGCTCAATTTTGTCATTTTAATATGATGGTAATTGCTGTTTGCTGCTCTGCTCCGTATCCAACGGTATTGCCTCGGGAAGAGGGATAAGTGCCCTGTTGAGTTAAATAGACTTGTCTGCAGATGTGCCACGCTACATTTTATTTTTTTAGGTAAAACCTCTGTAAAATGAATCTGAATCTGTTTCAATTGCTTCATTTTACTGATGGCGAGACTTTTGAATGAGATTTTTTTTTTGTTCTATATGAAAAATCTGAGAAAAAACCAAATAACCTTTTGGTGTGAACTATGCACATTTTGTCTCTGATTTATTGGCAAGTTTATTTAACCAGGCAGCTTTGCAACCATTTCCCAGGAACAAATTGTGAAATCCACAAGAAAAACAGTAGTATGGTGACCTGAGGCACCTTCTTTTCTAAAGAAGTAAATCTACACATTTTAAGGGTGATTGTGTGGCAATCATTCAAATTTTATAAGACATTATCCTAATTACACCAACAGAACAGATATTTTAGATTTAATAGTTGGAAATAGCATGAGCAGAGACGTGGATCAATAGAATACGCCGTTTTTTTAAGGTTTGCTAAGACTTTTGAAAAATCTAACCCAAAGCTTTCAAATTTAATTCTAGGGCACTTTCCTCTAATATGATCTTTAAAATGCATAAATAGTGGGACTGCTCAGGTTGCAAGGGAGTGGAGGAGATAGAGAGGAAAAGTCCTGTGCCCTCGTTGCTAATCCTCCATCTCCACTGTCACAGAGTCTTTGGAAGTGTCAGCTCATGGACTGAATTAACGACACAGATCCAGTGCCTCCAATTATAGATGTGCTTTTACAGGGACCCTCTTGATAAGAAGTCCGAAGGGGGGAAGAAATTACATCGTGTTGAGCGACTCACTGGAGGTCTCACAGTGAACGGCAGAGCTAAACTGGAGAAACACTCAGAGAACGGATGCCTTGAGTCCATGTCCGCTGCTCTTTCCACCACACCACGCACCTTCAATCACAGCCATGACTGGGAAGAAAAAACTGGAAACATTGAAAATATATGACAATTTAAAGGAATTGCATAAATAAATAAATTTGGGAAAGTAGTTTTCCAGTTCAAAAACTCAAATTGCTTAATTTCTTCATTTTAACTCCCAAACCTCAGTTAATGTCACAATGCTTTTGTTGTTACCAAATCTCAGCACTTCAATGCTGTTGTTTAATGTTGTTCTTACATCAATAACTTTTTACATTCAATACATTTATTTTCAAAGAAACATGTACTCAACACCAATTGTCATTAATAGAAGTTAACTATCAAAATACAATTGTTGGAATTAAGAAAATTCTCTTTAGAAATGTCAAAAGCGGCTTTTGCTTTGTTAAATGGGGATCCATCTCATTCAAGATATTTTAATGCAACTTAGAACCAAGCTGAGATTTCTTTTTGAAAGACTGGGAAAGAAAATCAGAGAGTGATCTTTCTAAAGCATAATTTGCTGATTTTCTTTCTCAATCTTCTGTTTTTCCACTTCTTCCAACACACCTAACGCACTAGCCGTATCCCGTTCTCTGAAAACACGTAACTTCTTCCAGGAAGAATGAGGCATTTTCTTCTCCCTGAAGCTTCTTGTCTACCCCAGACAAACAGATTACCTCCTTCCAGGAGCTTCTCTGGTGGGCTTTACTGGCCTGCATGGAAAAGATATCTCTGCGTGTCACGTCCTCGCTTCTCTCTCTCTTCCTCACCAGCTACAGCGTGTTACAGACAACGGTGCGGCTGGTCCTCACTTTCTTAAATAACAGGAAAACAAAATCACGATTGGATCACGGCACTGACTTAGTTCTATAAAATCTTTTTGTTCTGATTTTAAAGCAATTTATGTTTATTGTGGAAAACAGAAAGATATCTAATAATGATTTTTAAAATGATCTCTATCCTCCATAAATATCAAGTTTATTTTGGCAAAGAGTATCTCACATGTACAAAAATGTGCAGATGTGTCTTTTATATAATGTTGTCATATGTATGTTAGCATTTACCCCAAAGTGCACAGTGAACATTTTTCTGTGTCATTAATTCTGTACTTACTTATTTTTGATGAATGAATGAATAAGTAAATAAATACATAGAAAATTCATGATCCTGAACTTTGATACCTTTCTGAATTAAAAGCAATCTTTGATCCAGTGACCAGGAAGTTTAGCCACTCTGTCAGTAATCACTTCTACGGTGAGGATCAGAGCTTTTAAACTGATGTTACCGTGGACCATGTGTAAAATGAGAGTGTTGGACGTGTAGTCTTAAGGGATTGAAGGAAATTAATTGGCCAGTAAAAGTTCTTGTTGCAGGCAGTAGGGAGCAGATCTGACATAATAAGCAGAAAGTTAACTGGAAGGATATCAAGAAGCTCTGAGAATTCAGGGGAATGCTGGAGTTGTCTAGAAAATGGACCAGAACGACAGGAACCTGAGTAGCAAGAACTGTGGGAGATCACCCAGCCGAGTGGTGCACTCAGCCCCATTCTAACCATGGTCTCTCTCCTGGACTCCTGCTGCCTCTGACTCTCAGTACTGCCACTGTGGAGAATCTCTCTACTTGACAGTATCTGTGGATTAGCTCAATGAAATCTTATGCCCTGAGAGGGAGCATCTGACAGGCCAAGCTTCTGTGCCCACACTCAAGAATGAGGAAAACAAAGTGCAGTGTGTTCACGTAATGGAATACTACTCAGTCATGAAAAGGAAAGAAAAGAAAAGAAGAAATACTAATATACAAGAAACAGATGAAACTCAGAAATATTATGTTAAGTAGAAGAAGCCAGACACAAGATAATACACAGTAAATGATTTATTTGACATGAAATTCAAGAATAGGTAAAACTAATCTGATAGGACTAGAGATCAAAACAATGGTTCTTATGAAGGTGGATATTGACTGGAAGGGGTCATGGAGAAACCTGGGCACAGTGGATATATTATATATCTTGATTTTAGTGGTGGGTACATACTAGTAGTTACTAGGAACAAAAAAATCCCAAAACTTCATGTGTGTTCAATGTTTTATCCAGGTTTTATTTTTTTTCCAGTGAGGAGGATTGGTCCTGAGCTAACATCTGTTGCCAATCTTCCTCTATTTTGTATGTGGGTCACCACCGCAGCATGGCCTGATGAGTGGTGTAGGTCTGCTCCCGGGATCTGATCCCACGAACCCCAGTCCGCTGAAGCAGAGCAGATGAAATTAACCACTACACCACCAGGTTGGCCCTCTGTTTGTTTTTTTACACTTTATTATTATATTTTATCCTGATATGACATATTTGATAATACCAAGAGGGTTGAACTGGAGACCTACTGTAAAATGTTACTATATGACTTTAATTTCCAAAGACCTTGACACAGTTCTATTGATCCCATTTAAATAACTGCTACAGTTATCCATCCCCACGATGTAGAAGTCAGGGATGTGGGTTCTTCCACAGACTCTCTGAGTTGGAACCCCAGCTCTGCAACCGATCAGTTCTGTACCTTGCTGAGTTTTTTACCTTAGGTTCTTCGTTCATAAAGTGGCGAGGATTATAGTGCCTACCTTTTGTAATAAACTTCATACCTGGACTACGGCAACTGCTCAGTGTATATCAGCTATTATTGCTTGAAAATCATCAGTCTCTCAAATGTCTTAGACTCTTTTATATTGCCATCTGATGTTGACCACAAAAATGGAAGGACAATAAGTGAATGAATCTGTGGAGGATAAGTTGCTATAGATCTCTGCTAAATGAATATTTTTTAGAAAGCCCAAGGTAAAAGCTGATTTTACAAGACCAACCAGTTTGACCTTGGTCTGAATATCCTTTTGGACCCAGTTCCCAAAGGGTTCTCCTGGGAAGAGCCAGTAGGAAGTACTGACGAGTAGTTTGGAGAGAGATTTTGCAGTTAAATGTGCTTTAGCATGGTGGAGAACTAAAGCTCGTCATGACACACATTAGCAAGGTCTCAGAAGCTATAGCAAAGATATTTGCTTTCTTGTTAAATAAGAATTATATTTACTCATTAGAAGGCATTTTGATCAACACACGTGGTAAACATCTTCTCGCAAATTAGGGGTTTAAGTTTTAAATATAAATAGGGAGCAATAAAGGCATTAACATTTCATTTTTGGTTGGTGAGTAAAAAGAGATTTTTAACAAACAGTATTTTATATAAATTCAGTCTAAAAAATGTTTAAAACTAAAGCTGTAAATAAAAACCCTAGAGTAGCTAAAACTTACCATTAAAACTTTCTTCCTTTCTGGAGTGATTTTAGTTTCCTTCATCAGAGATGCACCATTTTTACATGTATTTTCTACCCCCTCCATTGCGTGTAGATACTTCCTCACTCAGACACCTAACATGTCCACATGCTCACGCTGCTTCTTAGGAGAAATGCCACTCTCTGTGGTTCCTGACACCACAGGGGATTTTGCACAACGTATTCTGACTTTGTTAATAATAGGAGTGTGACCTTGGACAAGTTATCATCTCTGTACTTCAGCTCTTATGTCTGCAAAATCGGGACGAGAATAGTCTCTCCACTTAGATTTATTGTGTGACTAAGTGAATCCATGGATGGAAAGTGCGTAGAGCACGCCCAGCACACAGTAAACACTAAGTGTCAGCCACTGCCGTCAGAATCATCGTTATGTGTACTGCTAGTAATAACTACTACTATTACTATAAAAAACTCCTACGAATGTTCATATTTTATGGGACACTCACAGAGGAGAACGTACGGGATTCAGTGGGCGGCTTCTAGATGTGAGAAGGCTGTTCTCTGGGCATTTACTGCTTCAGAATCCCTCAGCTCATACCTGCTACCCCATCTGTTCCTAAAGCCAGGCCTGTGCAAAATGAATGTGCTTTTTATTCTCCAGACAGAGGACAGGGTAAAAGAAGGTAATATTTATAGCCCTGGACTGGTAAAATCAGCTATAATTATTGGCTGCTTCTTTCAGCTTATCTCAAAGAAGATTTAAAAATTCATATTTTAGACTTCTTTCCAACCCCATGTATTCAGGGGCTATACAGAGGTAATAAGAATTAAGTTAAAAGCTCTATTGTACAATATTCAAATTGCATTTTATCCTATTCTTCCCATTAATATTCTTGGGTCGCTATCCTAGATAAAACATCTTTTTTTCAATCACAAGGCACATTTCTAAAATTTGACTGAGTATTACCGGAGGAATATTTTTAGGTATTAAATTACCTGATAGACTTAGAAGTTTCAATTTGGTTCATATTCAAAATGTGATATTGTTTTTCTGAGTATAAAACATACTATCTGGGATGAAGCAAAATTTTTGTTTTAATTGTAATATTTGAATCAGACAAATATAGAACTTTTCTTAGACATTTTATTCCACTTAATGTTTGAAACTATGTGAAATTGACTTTTTAAAAAATTTTTGCATGGTAAATGAATAGACATTGCTTCTATTTCTTTAAATAAAATAAATGTAGATGAAATGTACCAAAGATACCAAACTTCTTCATTTGAAATATTCAGTAAATACTACACAGAAGTTAGAAAATTATGTTTTGCAAACTACATTTTACAGAAAAATACTAATAGTTATTAACAGCTTTTACAAATTTGTATGATTATTTTTATGTCTTATTGTGTGAACAACTCATGGTACAAATCTCCAAAAATATTAAACTTCACTGTTAATATTTTATAGTCTGTGCTGTATCAAGTATAATTTTCAAAAATTTTTGTCTGCAGTGTTTTTCAACTTGGATCTTCACTTCTCATCAGAGAAAAGACATTCCCGTTTCACATCAATCACTGAAAATAAAAGGAATACGTGAAATTAAGAAGAATTAGAGAAACTATAAATAGCGATAAATTGTGAGGCAAGTGAAGACTAATTGACTGCAATTAGGAAAAGGGCCCACGTATGTTTTGAGCATCCACTTTGTTTCAGTCGTTATGAGAGCATCAAAATATGATCCAAAGTCACGTCCACGTTTGGTCTTTGGGGAAACGGCGGGAGTGCGGGCCGGTGGCGTGTGGGTGGCCCGGACGGGAGGTGATAGCTCGTGTGCAGATCGTGGGTTTTCCTCTGTTCGGAAGCAGTGGTGTTGAACACCCGAAGGAAGGTCTCCATTATTAAGGTATCCTTGTTCTGCTGCACCTGACTCCGAATGCCGTAGCATCACAGCGTTAAAAATGAACGAATGGACAAGCAAGCACGAACTTAACCGGTCCTTCCTCCCTGCCTGGTCCTGTCATCCCACTGTGCTCCTTCCCAGACCCTCACTTTGCAGAACACCTGCCTCCAATCCTTCAAATTACGTTTAGGTTCCTCAGAACATCTAGTTATGTTTCCAGATCCCAAAATATGAAAGCACCTCCACGATCAGCCGATCCACCCTGTTCATAATTCTCTTAACTGTTGACTGCATCTTCCTGCACTGATCCCACAGCTGCCAGTGCGCACAGCCTCGCTGTGACGGGCCCAACTTCACGTTTGGTATTCGGGGAGAGACGCCCTGCGCAGGGAATTTAGACGTGATCGGAGAACTCAAAAATAGCAGAAAGCAGGAGGTCAGGCGTCTGCAGCTAGAGCCGGGACTCAGGGAAAGTTGTTCTGGCCGAAAGAGAAAGACGTACATGAAGAAGGTCTGAATAACGGCTGTAGGGCTGCTGCAACACGACTTGTTCGATTTGGGCCAAAAAACCCTCCTTTGGACCAAATGGCCTTGTTCCCTCTAAGGTAGAGGTTTTCTCTGAAATTAGGACTTAGGTTTAAGGTAAATGAATGGAACCTCGGGGGAGTGGGCCGAGAGCAGCAGGGCAGTTCTGCCTGGTGGACTAAGAGGTCAGTCTGCTACTTGAGCACTTTTTTTTCCTGTTCAGCGCATACAGGTCAAAGTTCACGTTTGCTAGTGAAGAGGTTTTCCTCTGTTGCCTTTAAAGTTCTCCAGGAATTAAAATCCTATCTACATCCATTTTGTGACCAGCTTTAGTATTTAAACATTTTATGATGAACAATCCATTTTGTTCAGCCAAATTCTTGCTCCCATATTTGCTCATTTATTTTCCTCAGTGAAGAAGGAAAGCAATTGTTTTCCATTCTCCACAATTATTCATTTTCTATTTGATGACAGTCATCATTTTGTCAATTTTTTCCAAGCCAAACAAATCATTATTCCAACATTTCTCTGATCTCCTACTAGAAACCTCATAGCTACCAGTTAGTGCTACTTTCTACCTCAATCTAAATACCCACACTTGAGGGGCTGCCCGGTGGCGCAGAGGTTTAGTCCGCGCTTGGCAGCCCGGGGTTCACGAGTTCGGATCCCGGGCACCTGCCGACGCACTGTTCGTCAGCCCTGCTGTGGCAGCGTCCCATATAAAGTGGAGGAAGATGGGCACGGATGGTAGCCCAGGGCCAGTCTTCCTCAGCAAAAAGAGGAGGATTGGCAACGGATGTTAGCTCAGGGCTGGTCTTCCCTACAAAAAATAAATAAATAAATAAATACCCACACTTGAGTCTTTGTAAGTCTCTGAATCAGCTTTTCCCCAAAGGAGATCCGCAGAACCCTCCGCCTCGGCATGTTAATGCGGGACTAGAAAGGGTAAGGTGCTTCTCGCTAGGATAAATTTGGCCAGTATTGATTAACATATGTTATTAATTTTCTCCATTCTAAGGCTCTAATATATACCACCAGGGAATATTTTGTCACAGCGCTGTGGTCTGCATGTTTGTGTCCCCTCTCACATTCATGCTGAAATCCTAACCCCCAAGGTGATGGTGTTAGGAGGTGGGGCCTTCGGGAGGTGATTAGGTCATAAGGGCAGAGTCCTTGTGGATGGGATCAACGCCCTCATAAACGTGACCCCGGAGAGCCCCTGCCCCTCCTCCGCGTGAGGACGAGAAGTCTGCACCAGGTCCCCCCGACCCTGCTGGCATCTGACCTCAGACCACAGCCTCCAGAACTGTGAGCAGCAAATTTCTGCTATTTATAAACTACCCAGTCTGCGGCATTTTGTTATGGCAGCCTGAAAGGACTAAGACATACAATAAATCTTTTATCCCCATATTTTCCTTTTTGAATTCAAACAGGTTATAGGTAAAGGTATAGGATATACAGTGAAAAAAGCTACATAAGTATTTGGTCATTCTTTCCAAAAGTTTAGGCCCTCCATATAATTAAAGGGCCCTAACACGAAGGGGTTTGGGCAGAGGCAATACGTTTTGCAAAAACATAAAGAGAGAATAATTTCGCTTTGTCTGGAGTGAGGTTCTTTAGATGGAGCAGCGAAGAGTACTCTGTTCACACTCACCGAAGTGCCAGAGCTCCAGAGCACAGCAGAAGAATCTGGAGAGAGGCACCCACAGGCCTCCCCAAGGCAAGGAACCCAGAGACTGAGCCCGTGCACCACGGAGAATTGACATGGAGGAGCGGCTGGGGAGGGGCCTGAGCAGGTCTTTGGTGATTCCAGGATGATTTCCATCAGCACTCTTCCAGCCCAGCCCAATTAACACATAATTCCAATAAAAATAATGTGTTAGCTAAACAAATCCTGTTTCAAGATAAGTTTTTTTTTTTTTTTTTTTTTTTTTGTGAGGAAGACCAGCCCTGAGCTAACACCCATTGCCAATCCTCCTCCTTTTGCTGAGGAAGACTGACCCTGAGCTAACATCCGTGCCCATCTTCCTCTACTTTATATGGGACTCCGCCACAGCATGGCTGACAGGCGCCTGGGATCCGATCCTGCGAACCCCTGGGTGCCAAGTGCAAACTAAACCTCTGTGCCACTGGGCCGGCCCCTGAAGATAAGTTCTTTATCATTTCTCTTCCATCTAAATTGCAATTTCTATGTCGCTCCTGTATGGAAGTCAGGACCAGCCACTACACAGGAGCAGCAGAAAACCACTGGACCCCAAGGCCGTGTGGACAGGCAAGGATGAGGGACACCAAAGGCCGTGGGGACTCCAGGAGGAGGTCTGTCTTGACACTCTGCCCCCACACTGAATACCTTAGATTGTGTAAGAAGGATCCTGAATTGTAATATGATCCTAAACAAGGAGACGCTCTAGAATGTCTGAGATGAACTGTTTTGTCACCCAGGTCATACAGCGACTACAAATTGAAACACAGAAAATAAAGATATGTTTCTAGGGCACTTGAGTTTGGAGAATATAATTTATATTATAGACATAGATGTGTTTCTAAAATGCTATGTTCCTAGAGAAGAGATTTACTACACAAAATTTTCTAAGTTTAATTGATTCATTTAACATTTTTTGACAAGCCACTATGTGCCTAGCCCAGTTCCAGGATTAGGAATACAGAAGTGAATAAAGCAAATAGGTGAGTCATTTCTATTGAACACAGAGCACCTTTCTTAGATGGCAGTGCACACAGCCAAGGGACATCTCCAGTGCCAGCTTCTCATGGAAAAACAAATTGAGGCATACTACAATAAGTCCAGAAATCAAGAAATATTTATGGGGTAGTACTACATCTATAGTAGTATCCACGGTACTGTAAATTTTGTCTTTTTTGACAGAAAACACTGCCTCCATAGACTACCCTGCTTGATTCTCAAGCACAGTTTTTTCTTTCTCAATGAGTTACTTCTTTCCTTCTCCCTCTCTCTCTGCCTTCCTCCCTCTCTCCCCCCACCTCCGTCTCTTTCTTTCTGTGAAGACTTCTGCAATTGCTTTGAAATAAATAACCTTAGGAAACTTATTCGGGAAATAGTGACATAGAAGAAAAGCTTAAAGAGGAATGGTTCTTACTTGTTTGTTCTAACCATAGTTATTTTGTGCACATTAAATTTCTATTAAAGTTTTGTATTAGCTTATCACAATGCAAATTTCACTTGAATATAATTAGTACTTGAAAATAGTGTTTGATCTAATTTCTGAGTCATGGTTTGGTCATTAGCATTGAATCATTCTTTTTCCACTTTATAAATCAATAATCTTACTTTTCACTTCTGACAAAGTCGAAAGCCAGTTTTATTTTCTGTGTTTAATAAAATGTCTCTTTCTTGTCCAGGGACCTGAAAGGCTGCAGGGTGCCAAAGACTGAGAGCTGTGTTACAGCGCAGAGGGGCATCTTTCTCTCCCCGCTGTGGAAGTGAACGCACACCACCGCGGGGTAGCCCTTCTCCGCGCGCGGCGCTCTGCAATCCTGCGGACTCCCGTGTGCAGCAACCACGGACGACTGAGAGGATCTCGCTGAGATCAACTCACTCCGCGCTCACCTGATTGATTAAGAGAGTACGTGTTTGGCTTAATTGCTCAACAATAAAAGCAAAATAGACATCATTATGTACATTGTTACTTTCCAATTAGCAATTTTCACTAAAAATCAGAAAATAAAGTGTTTTCCCATAAAGCTTTGTTATATGTTCAAGTGGGTGAAATTTGACTAAGAAATATTTAATCTGAATGCAGATTAAATTTACTTTTCATATACATTCTATTTTTCAAAAATATATCATCTTCCTCTATTGTCCATTTTAGAACTTGAATACTTATTTCGTTCAGGTTTGTCTTCTCTTGAATGTAAGGTTCATAAAGACAGAGACTAAATTTTATACTTTTTTTTTTTTTTTTTTTTTGGTGAGGAAGACCAGCCCTGAGCTAACATCCGTTGCTAATCCTCCCCTTTTTTTGCTGAGGAAGACTGGCCCTGGGCTAACATCCGTGCCCATCTTCCTCCACTTTATATGGGACGCCGCCACGGCATGGCTGATGGGCAGTGCGTCGGCGGGCGCCCGGGATCCGAACCAGCGAACCCCGGGCTGCCAAGCGCGGACTAAACCGCGGCACCACCGGGCCGGCCCTAAATTTTATACTTTTAATGTATTTGTAAAAGAAGTTAGCTTAGCAGACCAGGCTCAATACATACTTATTCAGATAATTTCTGTTTCCCTGCCCCCCAAGTCCCCAGTTCATTGTGACATTTTCTCCCCCCAGGAAAGGACTGTAGAGGGATTGTCCTCCTCTGGTCTGAGAACATGAGGGGCACTGATGCCCTTCTCCAGAGAACTGGGATGCAGTGTGCACTCATGGCAGCTGCTGCCTTCTCCCCATCAGAGACCTGCCCACTGGATTCCACGGGGAGCCCAGGCTGAGACGCAGAAGCCCTTCTCTGGAGCCTCCAATCCAGGAGCAACAGCCTCTGGGGTTTCCCACAATGTGAATGTAAACCACTCTTCTCTGAACTTGTAGAAGTGTATGAGTTCTTATTTACATATAAAATTCCATATCAGTTTTTCCAAATCAAGTGACTGATGGTTTATTTCCTTAGTCAAAGAGATAGAAAGGTATTTGGAAGAAATCCATTCTAGTGATATAAACTCATGCTTTCTGTTTCTGTTACCCAGTAGTTCTTTTTTTTCAATTTGATTTTTTTAAATGATAAGTTGCATGTCTCCCAAATCTCTTTTCTTCCTTTACCTCTTTGCTTTCCTTAGTTTTATACTCCTGTAAAATTATCAGCTTTGTGTGAAAGGAGAATTATAGTTTTAAATGCACTCTTCCATATTTTCATACATTCATATTTAATTCTCTAATTTATTAAAGACTGGACCACAATGTGATACAAACACAAAAGCCCCCTTTTTAAAAATATTATTATGTTTGGAGATAATCCTGTTATATCTTCATTTAAGATAACCTTTAGTGACATTAGATATTTCAGCAGAGTTTTGTGTACATAATGCATTGCTATAGTTTTAAAACATAACAAAATAAATTCATTAACAGTTGAAAATTATGATATAATTTGAGTATAAATTTCCCTGCTGGTAATAGTAAAATATTTTAAAAACAGTGTTACTGAAAATAAATCTTAATTCTAGAATCAAAACAATCTCAGAAATATCAGTTTGTTATCAGTATGTTTTTGTGAAAGCATGGGAAGTGAGGGTGCAGAGCAGATCCCCAGGCACAAAGAATTAACCCAGGTTGGCAGAAAATGCTACAGGTGCTCAAGAGGAGCAAAGATGAGCAACAGCACAATAAATAAACCCCTCGCCCACACGGGGGACAAATGCTGGGTTCACTGACTGTGCAGAGTAACCTACAGACACACGAAGGTCGAAATTTGCTACCAGGAAGCCAAAAGTCCACTGGAGTGTCAACATGATCTGAGCAGAGGATAACTCTGAATGACTCTTGCTCATTGGACGTCTGTGTTGTGCCCTATTTCATGCCCAGCCAGCTAGAACCCTCTGTACCAACATTCTCGGCTGCACCCTTGTTGCCTCTCAGGCCTGCCTGGAGGGAGGTGAGAAAATGTGTGTGGGGGAGGAGGGAGATCAGGAAACAGACTCTCCATACTGAGTCCCTCCTCTTGGGACCAACTGTGAACCCTAAATTTTGCATGTAAATTCAAAACAAGTAGAAATCTAATTATTGTTCTTGGGAAGATTTTCCTTTACAGAATCCTTATGATTCTTTCATGAATCAATTATCTAAAATAAAATCAGGGAATTATACAGGCATGATGTGACCTCATTCCAAAATACATTAATCAACATTTTGAACTCCAGGAAGAAAAGTAGAAATGATCAGTCTATAGAAATATTATTTTTTAAATATTTATGCTAAATTCCAAAATATTCACTTGGATAAGGTCATAATAAAATATTAAAATGCCACAAATTTATAACAAATTCAGGTACTAAGAAAATCATTGAAGAAAATGCATCTTGGCTTAAAATATGAGCAACAAGAGTTTAGTATTCAATTCTGTTATTTTAGATACTGACATAATCTCTATCCATTTGATTAAAACAGCCAACTGATCCTGTGTTTTTAAGATCTGTGTATGAACAGAATTGACTGGTTATTTAACTCAGTCCACCAAGTAATTATTTCTAAATAGTCCATCTGATCTTATCCCATGTATTATCTTACTTTATTGGTATTAATAACTCCAAGTTCTATTGGAACACTCACTTTCCAGAAATTTTCTCTAGTTCTTAGAGCACCCTTGCAAGACAAGATGTTTTATCATACACATTTTTTAGGTGAAAAAAAAGTGATGAATATAGTTTACAGATGGAGATAGTTCAATTAAGTTTCTCAATATTACATAGTTTCTAAGTGGACTAGACAAGATAGAAACCCACCTATGTCAGATTCCAAAACTCATATTTTTTTCCTTACACCAGACTACCTCAATTATCATACTTTGTGGGTTGAGTTCTTGACCAAACAAGGTGACAATGACCTTTCTCCTCTTCACTTTTTTTTTTTTAAAGTTGAAACAGACACTAATCCTTTAATTTTGTATCTTGGCACCGTTTTTTCACCCAGAAATTTCTGAATGAAATTTTAATGGAAGGATTAAGGAAGTCTGCCTCAGATCCTAGAGTTAGCAAAAGGTCTCATGGCTGTGTATA
This sequence comes from Tapirus indicus, assembly GCA_031878705.1. NCBI lineage: Eukaryota > Metazoa > Chordata > Mammalia > Perissodactyla > Tapiridae > Tapirus > Tapirus indicus. The sequence goes on along the minus strand of CM062928.1, from coordinate 93,783,286 downwards.
GATGAATGAAATGAGTTTCATCTTTATGGTCTTGACTCAAGATATTTGAATTCCGCAGTGTGGTCTCAACCTGGTCTTGGTACCTGGGGCTGAAACTCACAAAGTGTGAGTGAGCTCAATATATTGGTGACTCATCATGGAGACAGGTGCCAACAAGTTAAGGACTGGGGTCATCCATGTGACAAAAAACGTCTGGCTAAAGAGTCCAGCTGAACATCAAGGTCCAGCCCGATGTGTGAAACTTGGAGTAACTGTGTGTGGCAGTGCAACCACGAGTATCCCTGAAAGGGTGAGAAACAATTATAATTTTCTACCCTTGCCATTGAAAACATTCCAAGTGTCCAGTGGGACTCTTTGGGTTCTGATGAACCCCACTTCCCACTTAGGAATTTTGCTAGCTTCTATACATAATGTCACTAAAATGAAATATAAATTGGAATCTCTTCTGGGCAGAAATATTAAAAGATTAACAGGAACTCTCACTAGTACATCACAGTCAACGGCTCATAAGGTTTTAAATGTGTTTGCAACCCGAACTCATGCAGACTGAACCTTCTGGCAGAAGTTAACTCATCTAGAACTCATTCTTGTGTTCTGAGCTCTAGAATCGCCTGACACAGCCCCTTTTATATTTATTTGAAAGACAATTTCTAATTTGTTACTGGGTGTTGAATGTGACTGCTTTGCCCCTGAAGGATGCCAAATAGTTCTGAGACCAGAAATGTCTACCGTGCCTCAGGTACTGCTGGAGAAAGTTCAAGAGAGACAGAGCAACACAACAATGCTCACCGATGAAATGGGGATGATATATCCGAACCATGATAGGGAGACTCCAACTATGAGTTCATGCATACCAGACGCGCCTCCTCACTTCCCGCAGACCTGAGCCAGAGCTCTTGAGGAGTCTCCCTGTCCCCGTCCCATATGGCCGGATCCTGTGTTTCCTTTTCAGCAAAGCCAGTCATGCTGTTTGGTCCACAGTTAGTGTTCTAGCACTGAGGCTTGAAGGGCTGTTTTGGAAATTGGTTGCATTATCCTTGGTGGACAGTATGAAACCCCCGTGGGGAAGGAGGAGCCACAGTTCACACTAGGTGGAGCTGGGAGCAGTGTATTAGCACATGCAGGTGGAGTCAGGCTCCATTCTGAGAATAGTGTTTGGACCTTTGCAGAGCCTGGTGCTGTAGCCTCTGCCCTATACTACAATGAGACGAGGAGGTCCTAGCGAACTAGAGGACACCTCCACTCCTGCCTGAGCCACTCAGCTATGGAAGTCTCTCTGGGAGTTTATAGAAAAAATCGAGGTAATTCTTGTAGATGCCTCCAAAAAGACCAAGTTGCCGGCTGAGAAGAGATTGGAACGCTACGGAAAGATACCTCAGTCAGATCCCTAGAACTAGCTATCCGAGTTCACGAAATGAGTAGGCATGAGTACGCTGGGGCTGTGCACAGCTGTACCTCAAATCAAGGGAAACCACTGGTGTGGTAAGAGACTCTGCTCTCTGCTCATGCGACAGGAAAGAAATCTCCTTACGACGGCTCAAGGTAGAGTTCTTATTGCTCAGGGGCTGGCTCTTTGCTGGAATGCATGGACTCCTACCAGAAGCCACAGGAGGCTACAAAATGGGTGTTGTTTGAAATCGATAGTTTTCTTTTTCTTACTCGATGCTTTGTTTATTTAGTTTCAGAAGCAACTGTGGAAAACACAATTAAAGTTTCAATTAGCAAACAGGCTATCAGGTTGGCTCCCTAGACTATAGTTCCTCTGATCAACATACACACTCTACTGTTGCCAACGTACAGCCACAGGCAGGAAAATATGTTAAACAGATACATCACATTCCTTAATACCCTCTGAGTAGTGGTTTCATTGGCTAAGCAATTTTAAATATTGTGTTACTTAAAAGAGGTGGTAAGGTCTGAGAGTCTGACTGAGCCAATTAAACGAACATGTCTTGACATTGAATCTGAAGGGTGTGAGGGAAGGACTCCAGGGGAGCAGTTACTGTGATCGGAAGATGGGAATGAGGGGTAGGTTCCTCTCTCTCCAGCCTTACACATGTTCTCTCCGGCTCCCGGATCTGTGGCCCTCAGGCAACAAGTGCGTTTACCTGCACCAGGTAGAGACCAATACTGATGCATATGGTACCGTATCTACGAGCTACGTTTGTCAACGAATTTTCTTTTTTGTAAGCGCTTGTTTGTTTTATTTTTAATTCAATATAGTACTGAAGCACACAATTTAACAAAGTCAATTTGAAAAATACAGTTTAACAAATAAAGCCTAATACCCAGATCAATAAATGAGCATTACGACAGCACCTGTGTCAGGAATCACGCCCGTATACGCCTGGTTTTACTTGAGCACCTTCTCTTTTGGGCCTTCAGACTACCCACCTATCTCATTACCACGGGATCCTAATTGCCAGAGCTCAGTATTTTCTCACATCTGGTCGGAGTTCTCCCACCTTGTTGTACTGGCCCCTGAGATGCGTCTCCAATCTGCCTCCACAGCAATGGACTGACTGTGTGGGACACCTGGGTTCACCACTGAGGCCAACACCTGGAGTCCCTGGCTTCTCCCACTATTCTAGATTCTGATGCAAGTACCACATGGCAGGACATGGGACAAGGCTTTCCCATCAGCTGCCAAAGGGACCAGGCTATCCCCCCATGACACCAAATTTGATCAATGGCAGATAAGAGAAGGGAGGGAGCTGACAGATAAATTCCTTCTGCATTGCTCTCCTGCATGGGCCTCTGAGGTATGGTGTCTTCATACAGCCTGAACAGGGACATCCTATGTGGTCAAGTGACTAGCCGTGTTCCTCTGTGAAGCAGTGGTCAGCTTCAAAATGCATCATATTTGCTTCCCACTGTCAGTGAACATGCTCAAATGAACTTTAGGGTGGGACAAAATTTCTGCACTTGTAGCCAATTTTGATATAACTATGACTGTCCCTATTCCCAAGTGGCAAGGGCAGGACTATAATTTTTACCTACCAAGTCTTAAGACTTCTTCCTGGAAACGGGATAAAGACAGGACCCGATGAAGCAATTGTTATTGATGTTTCTGTCTGTCTGTCAGTAAGTATTGTGTCCAAACCCAAGCACCCCATCAAGGAAGGAAGGACATGGGTTAAAGCAGGTCATAAAAGGAAAAAGGAGCTTGTGAAGTGGGAAGGACTCCCACATGTAGGTTGTAATCCCAGGGAAAGATGCAGTAACTTTACTCTTAGACTAGAATAGTACTCTTCACTGTCTCTAAGATCTGATGTTAATTAATGGCGAATGTAGGAAAGGCCATCTGACCTGTTTTGTACAAAGAATAGGAATTGACTTGTGTTCATTTATGGCTTCTGCCTAAAAACATAATCTGAATAATCTGGAGAAAAAGATTCACAGTGGCCCTGATGATTCAACCCGTTAGAACTAACAGTGAGTTCATGGCTTGTGGATATATTTACTGTTTATGTTCTTTTAAATAGATCATAGATAAACATTACACATGAATCGTGCTGCTTAGCCTCTGCACATGGTGTGGATTTTAGGTGAGATGACAAAGACAGCTGCCTGGGTGTGATGGGAAACCTGTTGATGCCACCTGCCCAGAAGTCAGCACTTGACTTGCTCCTTTGAAGATATTAATGTGAATGAAGATTAGTGGCTTCATGAGAAGTGGCATGGACACTGGGTAGCCTCAAGAAAAGGGGATTTCAGGTTGACATGGTGGCCACATATCACAAATAACTCTCCTTTTGAGATACAGATGTGCTATTAATGCAACACGTATCGAGCTGTATTTAGGGTTAGAGCCTGCCACACAATTCTTCTGCAGATGCACCTAGCCTGTCCTATGTGAAAATCATTGCATGGTGACTTGATTAAACATATGTGGTGACTTGATTAAAACTGGATGTTAGGCAAGATGAGAAGTGGGAAGTTTAGTTGACTTCCTCATGATTCTAGGGATGTAATGGGGACACTATTTCCGGAGAATTGTATCCGCAGTCGGTTAGAGAAAATAATAATGAATAATCCGTGAGTTGGCTGGGCACATCACCAAACTGATGAAACACCAAACCCGTTCAGAGTTCTGCTGGAGGGCTTAAGCCGCCACTCAGAAAGGATGGTCCCGGCTGTCTTAAAGATCTGTTGTCAGTAGGGGTAATGGCCCAGGCTAAGGCGATGCATGTCTGGGGACACTACCAATGGCCTAAATTATGCCAAGATGCCACAGGGGAGTATGGAATTACCCTTGCTCTCTAATGTCCCAGCTGCCAAAGATGAAAAGAGAAGTCCCCCACCATGATTCAGCTGGGATTGGACACAGACAGGATCAATGCCGTGTTGTCCCTGTGGGGGGTGGGGGTGGACAATGTCACAGGATATCTGGAAATCTATACCTGGAAAAGGTTACATTATGATATCCAGGATGTCCTTATGTTCATCAACCAGATAGAATCACAGTTTAGTGAATAACGGCCTCTAATCGCTACTCTGATCACTGGAAACACTGGAAAAGGTCTTTTCTATTGGGAAGGAGTGGCACGTGGCACTGGAACTTTTAAATCTCCATATCGTGGCTGTGTGGATATTTGTATATTCATTATCAGGATTACAACAAAACTTATTTACATGGCATTCCCTATACTCTCCAAGTGAGACAATATTTAGAGAGACTGATTTGAAACCCAACAATGATGTAAAAATTATTGGCCAGGGGAAAAAAGAGTGAAATTGGCCTTAAATTACACAAGAAGTTGATAACAGTAGCACTCCCTTTCTCTAAGTTTCAGGGTATGAACGGTTGATCCAAGACTCCTCCTTATAAACAAGCTATGACGTTTACTGGTAGAGAGACATGGGTGGTATTCTCTGCTCAGAAAGAAATGCCTTTTTATCAGGATCTACCAGGAAGCCTAGCTTGCTTGTTGTATGTACACTTGGGAATTTATGGATTTTGGGGGAATAGTTGACTAGAGAACAGGACGTAGATGAGCAAACATCTTTTATATGTGAAACGGAGGAGCCCCAAAGCAAAGGACTTCTTCTCACAATGTTTCCATACACCCTATTCAGAACTTGCCCATTAATCCAAGACCACAATGCACCGTAAGGTAAGAGCAATAATTTTTTTTCTGAAATCATTTCTGAAAGATCTGGGTTATTTCATAATCGAGTACATTTATCTGCATCAAAAGAATCATTACTTATGTTTGGTGTTGGCTAAGAACTGATTTTTATAAGTTTTTGACAATCGACTTTCTGTGTTATCATATCATGAATTTAAATATCATCTATATATTGAAAACTCTCATTTTTTTTCAGCCGAGATCTATATACTAAGCTGCAGACTCATAAATTGTGTTTCCTTGATGTATCCACTTGAATTTCTCACTTAACTTAAAATTCATCAGTTGATTTGCATCTCTCCAATCCATGTCAAATCTGAATTTTTTTCTTTCTCCCCATTTTATGATGATACTCCCTCTTTTAAATTGGTCAATCATAGTAATTTTCATTTATTACTCCCCGTCCGTTACTCAGAACACACAAAATCCCATAGATTCTCTATTAAAACTATTTTTATTATGTCTATTTTTCAATATTTCATAGTGCAAAATATGATTCTCTTTCACACAGATCATCACAGGCCATCAGATTGGACTCTGAGGTCCCATTTGGCCCCACGTCCATACATTGTAATGAAATCACTGGAAACTTGAAAAGGAGTTTAGCAATTTGGTAACTGTGGCTGACCTGAAATAGTAGCCACCATATCCCTGCAAGTGAAGCAGCTCACATAACCGTGACGTCACTAATCTTCTTAGGTGGACGGAATCTTAGATGAAGAGGGTGAAAATCCAAGATAGGAAGAGCCAATATGAGAACAATAAGGCTTATTATCTTTAAACTTATTATCTCATTTAATCCTTGCCACGCTCAAGCCTGTTGGATATTATTTTTGTTCCTACTTTATAGATCATGAAAATGAGGCACCTCGAGATCAACGGTGGTATCGGAATTCAAAATCACAGCAGAGGCTCCTGCAGGATGTGGTGATGAAAGGAGGACAGAGAGACAAAGATACAGGAAGGTAGAGAGACTCAAGAATCTAGAGTAGGAGATGGAATAGCAGAGGCAGGATTTATCTCCCCACTGAAAGCAACCAATAAATGGAAATATGTGTAACAACAATTCACAAGACAGTAGACATCAGACAGTGAAAGGCAGTGGTCCCTGAACGAGGGGAAACCAATGAGGTGAGTCCTACGATGGCTCCAGCTTACCACCTAGAGAGTCTCTAGGCCGCGCTACAGGGAGGGGAACCCAGGTGGAGCACAATGGAGTCCCTGGGTTGAGGAGGTACTGGTCCAGGGGACAAGACAGAGGACAAGTGAGGCCAGCTGCATGGATGAGAGCGCCCAGCTATTTCTTTGTAGATTGTGCTTTTGGTGTCTCAGTTAAGAAACGTTTGCCTATCTGAGGTCACCAAGATTTCTCTTATGTTTTCTTCTAAAAGCTTTACAGTTTAAAATTTTACAATTAGGTCTGTAATCTTTTAAAATTAAATATTTGTGTATGGTGCAAGATATGGATAAAATTTACTTTTTTGTATATGAATACCAATGATTCTAGTACCATTTGGTGAAAGACTACGTTTGTCTATGGAATTCCTTTTTTATCTCTGTCGAAAGTCAGTTGTTTGGATACATGTGAGTATATTTCTGGGCTCTGTTCTGTTCCATTGATCTATTTGTCAATCTTTAAATCACACTGTCTTTTTTTCACCTTTATTGAAGTATAATTGACAAATAAAATTGTAAGATATTTAAGTGTATAACGTGATTATTTGATATACACATGCACTGTGACAGGATTCCCCCCATTGAGTTAATAACACATCCATCACCCCACATATTTACCTTGAATGTGAGCAGGAGTGTGAGATTAGCACTCCTATGATTCATCATAGTTTGAAGGGAATTTTTACAGGTGCAATCAAGGTAACTAATCAATGACTTTAGGTTAATCAAAAGGGGGATCGTTAGCATGGGTTTGACCTAACCACATGGTCCACAGGTAAGAGACGGAGCCAGTGAATGTTTGGAAGCAGCAGAGATATTCTCTTGCTGGCCTTGAAGGAGCAAACGCCATATTATGAAGAAGGTCACATAGCAAGAATGGTGGGACCTGCTAGGAGCCAGAACAGTCTCTGACATGCAGCAAGAAAACAGGGACCTCAGTCCTGCAGCTGTAGCGAAGTGCATCAGACCAACCCTCTGAATGTGCTTGGAGGAGATTCCTGAGCCCCAGGTGGGAGCACAGCTCCCGATGACACCTCAGTCTCAACCACATGGGACCCTAGCACAGAGGCCAACATGACGTGCTGGCCTCCCGACGCACGGAAACTGTGAAATGATGGATTTGTGTTGTTTTCAGCTGCTTACGATTGTGGTAATTTTTTATGCGGCAATAGAAAATGAATAAAAAGGAATGGTGGGTAAATTAAAATAGTTATAACTTGCAGCCATGGGACCTATCTGACAGTGGCATCACCTGCCAAGTGTCCCCTCAGACTGTCACAAGATATGGCAATATGATTCCTACATAAGTAGTTTGTAAGTGGCTGAATTTTACTTGTTAAGGATGGAATCAGCAAGGCAAAAAGCCTGATTTTAAAAAGGATATAAATGGAAAACAAAGAATGATAAAATAAGATTGCTCAAGAAGATACAACACTGGTCCGTGTCCTCAAAGGGAATTAAACCATAACCTTTAGAAATACCTTCTCTACCAGATGAAGAATCACTTTCACATTTTCAATTCTTTACAAATTAACCACAAGTAGAGTTTGCTTTCTAATCAATAGCAAGTACAAGTCAAACAAAGTTAGATTCTTCTTGTCAATTAACCCCTAGGTGACTTTGTCAGGCAGTGTTCTTATACTGAAAGGACATGCAATCACTTTTCCCATTTATTTCTAAGTTTTGGAGATTTTTTATTAACGGATCCTATTGAATGTGGGATCAGATGACAAGCAAGTGCGTACTCACTGAGGAATTATGGGTCTGGATACTAAGGTGATTTCAGACATACTGCTGTCTGGGAGAAGTCTAGGAATATTCAGACCCTGTAATAATCAAGAAAAATCCCTATATTAAATAAATTTATTTGTGATAACTAAATATAAATTACATTAGAATCAAAATTCTTCTATTAGTTTATCTGTATATCTATATGAATATGTACTAGTAAAATAACAATAAATATTTCCTTTTTAAATCCTTAACTAGTTGAATGAGAATTTGTAGAAAAGTGGTTTTCCAAACTATTTGCCTTAGAATTGTAATGAGAACTCTGGGTCCCTTTAATATTTTAAGGTTTCTGCCAATTAAGTCATCATTCCCTCCTGGGACTGTCCCATTTTTTTTTTCTGATTTCTTTCAATGTCTTGGTTACCTCAACCTTCATCCACTTGTTCTAATGCCACAACCTAAATTCAGGTCAAGCAAATCAGTAACATTTCTCTGAGCAAGTTGCCATCTATCAATTAATTGCTAAACCCAGCAAAAGAAAAAGAAATCTGTTCTTAACCTTTCCTACGTTGCCCCCACGTAGATAAGATGTTGTACGTATCTCCACGAGGACGTAAGGGTACTCACCTTTTACTGTTTTGTAGTTGTTTTTGAGAGGATATTTCCTCGAAGGAAGGAAATATTCCTTACTCCTCACCATCTAACAGACAAGTGTCTTTCATTTAATGAATGCGGTAATTTAAGAGGTAGGTTAGTTAAGGGTAAACGCTTACATGGAGTGGGTTATCATTGGCCACACTTATGAGGGAAATTGTTTCTTGAGAAGATTGGAACACCCTGCCTGGGACTAGCCACTTTGAGATTCTTATTTAAGACTTTTAAACTCCTGGAAGCTCCCTCATGTTGCCTGCTAAGAGTATCATTTTCATTACAAAAGTCTTTCTACAGTCTCAGCACCCTGTTTGGAAATCAAATGCATATAATTAAATAAAGATTAAGTAAGGAAAAACAGTTCCATCAATCTTCTTTTTGTTTCTTTATCAACGTTTGTCATTTTAGCTCATACTAACCTCAACTGATGTGTATTTTACAGGTATAGCTTAACTGTTATAAATGAACAATATAGCTTGTGTACTCATTCTTGTAGAAATCTCAAATGTGACACAAACTAGTCAGTTGCTCAGTAATGACCAGTCACTTACCACACAAAATGTAGTATGGAAATTGTGGGGTTTGGTCCTTGTTTACACATAAATTAATATAAAAATTTTATTCTTGGAGGATTTTGAACCAGTGTCACTTTTTTAAGCCCTTTCCACCTGTGCTAAATGAGAACACCATCCCCAGTATTACTCTGCTCTTCTCTATTTTCTGTGGGATGAATAAGCCTACCCTTTTCCAAACATGATTACCTTCCTCTTCAGTCTTACTATTCCTGCGGAATTAATCACCTTATCAAGTGCAGCCATTCAATAACAGCCTTCCCTAAATAGGTCCATGAAGGTCAGTTGAGACTTCCCTCTCCACAGGGAGCCAGAGGAGGTATGAAATGCCATGACAGCTGAAATCCTGATTGTCTCCAACCAAGCGGAAGGTGTTTTTATAAATAAATCTAAGTTTATAACAGATGGCTTAGCACAGCAGAAAGGGAATCAATAAGAAACTTGAAAACAGCTATAAGCCAATGAATATTGACAGCTTAATAACAAAAGGACCATATGAATTCACAACTGCATACATTATTATTTCAGAGCTCTTATCTTTAATAATGAAAGGATATACTATTGTCATATGTGAGGCAGTGTGTTCTTTCAGAACACACATATCTCTAACATCTGTTTTCATACAATCGTAAACTACAGCAAATTACAGATACGACTATAAATAAACGGCATGCTTATATTTCTGCATACTTTCTAAGCTCTGTGAATATACCGTTTATTGCTCTTATAACTATCAGAGTGCCAAGCGTTTTCAGCTCTACCACCTGCAATAGAAGTTTTGTAAAATGATCTTTATAATATCCCAGATGGTAGGATAGAGAAGTCTTTTGCACATGTTTATGAATTTTTATGTCCTCTGATGTTTTTTTTAAAAAACAGATTGAATTTTTCTCTTTTTATTCAAAATCTTATTGCCAGTGAAGTGCTTAATGATAGAAAATCTCCCTTGAAAGTGAATTAGAATTCAATTATTTTCCATCTCATTTAAAGTTACAAGTTATGCTAAGCTCGAGGTAAAAATATGACGCGTTAGGTAGTCGTATGTTTCCGTGGAACTGAATTTCAGTTTGGACTGAGTTCCGTCCAGCCTGTGGGGATGGCTGCAGACACCCTGCCTTTTCCTCGTTCTCTCACGCGTCAGGAAGGCTGTCGGTCTCATATGACAAATTGCTTTAGTGAAGCCTGCCCGTCTCGGAAATTGTCTGACGTCTAACCCCACAGTGAAATACGCGTTTCTCGGCCGCGAGCCCTGGTTAGACCCCGTCCAGAGCCGTGGAGCCTGTCTCAACACGCGGCCAGAGGACATTTCGGACACCCCCACCCTCCGGTTCTGCTCAGAGGCCCCCAGTGGTTCCCACATCACTCCAGCTCGGAGTTCGCAGACCCCGTGGGGGGCGTCCCTGACCTCCCGCCCTCTCGTCCGAGCCCCGGCCTCCCTGGTCCTCCTGGGTGCGCAGGGCTGGGCACGGGGACGGGCCCTCCCCTCTCGGGCCTCAGCTCACACGGCAGCTCCTGGGAGCGGCCTGTCCCGCCCACCCCGAGCCTAAATAGTGACTTCTTCCCCAACGTGTTCTTCAGCCTATTGCTGCTTTGTTTTCCTTCTCACTTGTCACCTAGCACGTGTGCGCATGTGTGCGTGTGTGTGTGCAGGCATGTGCATGTGCATGTGCGTGCGCGCACACACATGTGCGTATGTGTGTGCATGTGTGTATGTGCGTGTGTGTGCACGTGGATGTGCATATGCACATGTGTGTGGTGTGTGCACAGTCTGTTCATGTGTGTATACATGTATGTGTGCACATGTGCATGTGTTATGTGCGTACACACGTGTTTGTGCATGTGCACGTGTACGCACATGTGTGCTGCATGTGCACATGTGTATGTGTGCACATGTGCACGTGTGTGTTATGTGCGTGCACACATGTGTTTGTGCATGTGCACGTGCATGCACACGTGTGCTGCATGTGCTTGTGCACATATGTGTATGTGTGTGCACGTGTGTGCACACACATGTGTGTGTGGTGTGCTTCTTCCCACACGTGAAGGAACGTGCGTCTTCACTTTCCCTCGCTCGCTCTCTCGCTCCTCCCGATGGTCCTTCTCCCGAGACCACGTCCGGTCTGCTGGTCATTCTTGTTCCTTCCCAAGTACAGTGCGACCCCCAGCGCCCCTCGACTCCGACATGCCAGTCGTGTTTCGGGTCCTCACGCCGTCCTGCTCTGGACGGCCCTTGGGGGTCACTCTGTCCTGCATGTGGCTGTCCAGCGGTGTCGCTGTGCCGCCGCCGTGGTTTCCTCCCGGAGCAGGGCCCCGGGTTTCCCACCCACGATGCGGACCCTGCGGGCGGACTCGCTTCACCCCCGTGAGGGCGTCATTGGTCCACGGCCGGCTGCGGTGGAGTCGGGTGGAGACGCTCTCCCAGGGGCCTGCGGGTGACCCTGTGGATGGTCACCGGAAGTGACCGCAGGTGCAGCAGAGAGCAGAGCAGAGACGGGCTTCTGTGTCCACAGGATGCCCCAGCAGCCTATCCCAATCACCTCCTATCAATGCGGTAAATGGTACAATTTTTTTCGTTTTATTTAGTCATTCCAACAAATTCGATTCTATAAAGGTAATATTTTTTAGTCATTCAGATAAATATTTTCCAAAATAAAAAATATGTTAAGATTTTAATTTGGTTTTAAAATGGATTCAGTCTTTCAATTAATCTTGGAAACGTAGCATTAGCTTTTCAAACAAAGGCAGAAAAAATGTATTGTGGGGGAAATATCACCTTAAGGCATGCTGATTTGCTTATTTTCAAAAGTTGTAAGTTTCACTTTTTATTATTTAGATTTTGGCATAGTTTGAACGTATTAATTAGGGATATGACTTACTTGAGACCAAAATATAATTTGCATGTAATTAAAATGATTTCACTCATATATGTGGTCAAATGATTTTCGACAAGGGAAATCAGACCATTCAGTGGAGAAAAAAACTCTTTAGCAAATGGTCTTGGGAAAAGTGGAAACCCACATGCAAACAAATGAAGTCAGACCCTGATCTTACATCATATACAAAAATTAATTAAGAATGGATCAAAACCTAAACATAAGAGATACAATTATAAAAGTGGTAGGAAAAAACATAAGGGAAAAGCTTGATGATGTTGGATTTGGCAATGATTTCTTGGCTATGACAGACAAAGCACAGGCAAGAAAAGGAAAAATAGATAAATTGGACTACATCAAAATTAAAAACTTCTGTGCATCAAAGGACACAATTACAGTGAATAGGCGACCCATGAAAGGGGAGAAAATATCTGAAAATCACATATCTGATAAACATATAAATCATACAACTTGATAAGGGGTTAATATCCAGAATATATAATGAACTTCTAAAAGTCAACAACACAAAACAAACAATCCTATTAAAAATGGGCAAAGGACTTGAATAGACTTTTCTCCAAACAAGATACACAAATGGCCAATAAGTGTGTGAGAAAAGGTTCAGCATCACTAATCACTAGCAAAATGCAAATGAAAACCAAATGAGGCACCACCTCACACCTGTTGGTGTGACTACCAGAAGAAACAACAGGAAGTAAAAACTGTTGTCAAAAATACGTAGAAATTGGAGCCCTTGTGCACTGTTAGTGGGGATACAAAATGGTGTAGCCACTATGGAAAACGGTATGGCAGTTCCTCAAAAAATTAAAAATAGAATTATCGTATGATTCAGCAGTCTCGCTTTTGGATGTACACCCAAAAGACCTGAAAGCAGGGTCTCAAAGAGAACTTTGTTTATAGCATATAAATACATATGTTTGTTTATACACCTACGTTAATGGCAGCATTATTCACAATAACCAAAGGTAGTGGCAATCCGAGTGTCCATCAACGAATGGACAAATAAAATGCAATGTACACACACAACGGAATATTTTCCAGCTTTGGAAAGGAAGAAAATTCTGACACATGCTGCAACACATATGAACGTTCGGGACATCATGCTAAGTGAAATATTCCAGTACAAAAAGACGTATACCGTGTGATTCCACTCATAGGAGGCCCCCAGAGCAGTCACATTCACAGAGACAGAAAGCAGAGTGGTGGGTGCCGGGGCTGGAAGGAGGAGAACGGCGAGCTGTTTGAGTATAGAATTTTAGTTTTGCAAGTTGAAAAACACTCTGGGGACTAGGTGCACAGCAATTTGAATGGATTTGACGTTGCTGAATTGTATGCTTCAAAGTGGTTAAGGTGGTAAATCTTACGTTGTGCCTATTTTACCACAACTAAAAATAAAATAAAATAAGAAATATTCACTGAGTTGCACACTTGAGATTAGAGCTCTGGCTGATTCACCTCCTCTTTTTCTTAAGAGAAGCATCAATTAAACTAATGTGAGAGAAATCTCCACCCTGATTATGTAGCAATTCCAAGGATCCAGACTGTAGAGAACCGGGATGAGAGGAGCAGAGAACAGCGTGCGCACAAATGGAACGCACAGTGGTTCCCTAGACGTTCTTACCCAGATACTCAGGTAACTCTTAGGTGCGTCAGTGTAGACAGATGTGTATGACCTGGAGTAGCCCAGCGGGAAAGAACCAGAGGCTCTTGCAGCTCCAGGAAAGTGGTGGAGGACCAGCTAGATGTGCGGTCTCAGTGGTGTGGTTCCTTCTCGTCCTGTCGAGATGATCCCCTTAAAGGTGATCCCCTCCACCTGGGCACCACAGCCTCTGTGCAAAGCTCAGCCAGAGACTGTCCTGGAAGCCCTATAGTCCCGGCATGAAGTGCCCATCCTTCCCCCTGAGGCGTCACCACCCGCAGGCACCTGCTCAGTCCTCCTCACCTTCAGGGTCTCAACCCTGCTTCTCAGTTCTCAGAGATCCAGACTTGCATGTAAAGGTTGCTTTCCTCGATGCTCAAACACAAAGCTCTATTTTTCAAACCTCTTGGAAAACCAGTCGGCTGTTTTAAAGGGTCTAGAGGTCCTAAACAGCAAAGCCAGTGCATACAAAAGCAGCCCTTCTTGACTTACCCATTCTCTGCTCTAGAGTTGAAAAGCAAATTAAAAAAACCAACCAAATAAAACATATTTGCCTTCCCCAAGAGCACTGTGGATGTCTTAATCCATCATTTTTATGAATCATGCTGTTTTGTCTCACATATAACTAGTGAGAAGAGATGCAGTTAGATGTTGTGGTGACACCAGTCGATTGTAAAACTTTGCTTTTTGCAAATTTCTTAACAAAATACTCCTTTCTTTGGTAAATGATTAACAATTCTGAACTTAAATAGACTTCTGTTTGAAGCTGTTGTAATAATTAATAAAGCAAAGGCACATTGCATATGAGGATTTAAACTACATCAAATTTTAGCTAAAGTGATCAACTCATGAATGAGAGAAAAGATGGCATTTTCCTCAAAGATAGAAATGGTTATTATTTAGAAAGAGTGCAAGACTAAAAAAAAAGTTGCATATAGTTTTTATTTCCTTCTATGCCTTAGAGACAGATTATAATGTGATATGCATGAGTGGGGTGAAATAGGGAGAATCTAACCATAGAATTTTGAAGATGCCAGTCTCCAGATAAAATCCAGTTTGGCATCTTTCATGCAAGTGGAAATCTGAGAAAGAAAGCCGGTTAGTACCAGGTGTGGGTCTAACATCCAGGGACTGTTTGGTTCTGTATGTTTTTAACCTGAAGAGATAAGATCAGGCAGTTGAAGAAACAGCGCCTGTTGGTCATACTCAACGGTTAACGAGGAACAGGCTGAAGCGTTTTTTGTTCACTTGTCCTAAGGCAGGATCAAAGCCACTGAAGGTTTTGGAAAATAAGCTAAATACTTGGTAAGACAACAAAGAATTAGGTTGGATGGGGACTGATCTTCCAAAAACTAACATACAATAAAGATAGGAAAGTTTCACATTTACCATATTGACTCTCTTTTTGTTAAAAATATGTAATTCTTTGCTTGGTGTGTGTTTTATTTTAGAACTTTTAGCATGTGATGTATTTTCTTTACATGTATAAATGCAGGTCTAGAATCTATAAACAAACCAGCTCCGTGCATCTCCTCAAAGCCACAGGATTGCACCATGTGCCAGTTTGAGCATTGATCTTAAAAGCTGTATGACTCATTATAAAGGTAGAATCTGGGAAAAAAAATTTGACATAAAAGTCGAATCCCACATATAATTTTAAATGGAAAATGAAAAGTAGGGCAAAATCCATTTTAAAAGTTTATTCAAAAGGATAACAGAATCTTCTAAGTCAATATGGAAGTGGGGAAATGGGTTGGAAGAATTATTTTCTAGGTCTTTACATGACAAATAATAAAGAAAGTACTATATTATTTCAATTTAGTTGTAATATAAAACTGTCATAAATTTTAATACATTTTAAATGAAGAAAATAATATATAAAAGATTGATGTGAATTGCACATACTTATACATCTAGTCACAGCAAAAATGGGAAAATATTAATCTATAGATCCTACTTTAATGAATATTATCATATAAAAATATATATATACAATTTCATGTCCAAAATTTGGAAATTTTTAGACTTTTAGATTTCTGCTAACTTAAATTCTCTTCTTCAATAACTCAGTAATTTCTGATGGTGACCTAATCAATTATTTGAACTCCTTTGGTAATTTGGTTATAGACTTATATTCATAAGGGTCTTCTTTTTCTGAAACAGAGTAGGTGATATAAGGAGTAGTTCCTCCATACGGTTACTCTTATAAATCTAAGTGTGGATTTGTTTCACTTGGCAGAATAACATATCTACATACTTTCCCTGGTTCACTTCAAAAGTTCACACCAGAGATGTACGCTGCCATCCTATTAAGTTTATATCTGAAGTACTAAAATGACCAAAAAAAAGGACAATAAGAGACCTGTTTTAGGTGAATTCATAGTACTTCTTGTGTATCTTGCTACAAGAATGAATCCTATTTTTCCAGAGCCTTGGTACTTTCCACTTTTGTAATCAGCACAGCATTGAGCTCTAATCACAGGGAAATAGCCCGGAAATTTAAGTATTTAATCTATGGTCACCCCTGGAGGTGAGGTAGACGCCCTCCCACTTCATAAAGTGAGTGCTGGGTCTGAGGGTACTCCACACCCCAGGAGAATTCATTACTCACACAGGGAAGCCTGGGAGGGAGGCAGAACGGCAGCTCTGGGCTGGTTTGAGAGCTGGAGAGAGTGGATTCTGCTGGAGTGCGCCTGGGGAGAAGTTCACTCATGAGCGTGAATTTCCCCGCAGAGCCCCTGGAAGAGCCCGTGGGCTTTCTAATCAGCTGACCCAGATGTGAGGCAGAAGGGGTCTCTTAGTCGGTTCTGGCCGCTAAAACGGGACACCACAGCCTGGGTGGCTTGTAAACAACAGAAATTTATCGCCCACAGGTCTGGAGGCTGGAGTCTGAGAGTGGGATGCCAGCAGGGCCGGGTGAGGGCCCACGTCCTGGTTCACAGCCAGCACCTTCTGTGTCAGCTCAGATGCGGGAAGGAGCGAGGGAGCCGGCTGGGTCTCTTTTGTAAGGCATGGATTCCATCGGTGAGGAGTCCTCCCTCATGACTTCGGCCCCATCCAATGGCTCTACCTCCTAAGACCACCATGTTTGGGGGTAAGAATTTCAACACGAATGTGAATTTTGGCAGGGGGACAAGCATTCAGACCATAACAAGGGGAGAGGAAAGGTGGGGCTGGGAGGCTATCAACTGTCAAATATCAAAAATGGACTCAGACTCTGGCTTTGACATTCATAATGTTTTAGGATGAATGTGCCTTTTAAACGTACAGGAGGTGAACAAAAATTATTTTGTCCGAACTTTCCTGTTTCCTGCCTGTAAATCAATAAATGTGTGTTACAAAATGAATAAAGATGTGTTCAAGATTTCTAATTTGTTAACAAGTTACTCATACGCTTCCTCCAAATCAAATATATCATCATGCAAAGAAAGAAATAAAGAAGCTGAAGGTAAACTGTTACAGCCATTGAAAGACAAGAGGCCACCTGAATGGCATATGAAAATAGTCCAGGGGGACACAGCAGGTCACACAGGAGGAAATTGAATCTCACTGAAATTAACACAAGTGGCTTAAAGTTCGTTCAAGAAACTCTGAGGAGTGTTGATTGACATGAAGACAGACAGTATACTCAAGAATGCAGAAATTAGGGAATAAAAGAACTGGTGTGCTGCAATTTTTAATCATGCAAATTCTGAAGATAGGAAGCTCATAGATTCTATAAACAGAAATGAAGTATAAGAATGGTTTATTCTTATGCATCAAGATTCAAATAGTAAGTTTTCCTAATGACAAAGGACTATTCTAGTGTTGTTTTTTTTCTTTTTTTTTTTTTGTGAGGAAGACCAGCCCTGAGCTAACATCTATTGCCAATCCTCCTCTTTTTTGCTGAGGAAGACTGGCCCTGGGCTAACACCCATGCCCATCTTCCTCTACTTTATATGGGACACCACCACAGCATGGCTGACAGGCAGTGCGTCTGCGGGTGCCCGGGATCCGAACCTGCGAACCCTGGGCTAAAGCGTGGACTAAACCGCTGCGCCACCGGGCGGCCCCCTATTCTAGTGTTTTTATTGTGTTATGTGATTTAAAATCATGATTGAAAATCTGCACTGTGTTTCCTTCATTTCTATATATTTAAAGGGATCATCTGGTCTATGAATTTATTTTGCAAATAGAGCTCACAGAAAGAGCGCTCTAAGATCTTAAGTGGTTCTGGACCCAGGTTTACGAATAAACTTGCCATCAGACAGAATTCAATTTCATCTGATTTTCTGTGGCAGGACCACACTCTCCAGAACCTGCCCACAGCTAGATGGAGGTGTGGGGGAGGAAAAACATCCCTCTATCCTCTAGGTCCTTCTGGCTGACCTACGAATTAAATTGATAAGAGAGAGAACGACAGGAGAAAATCAAACAAAGCTTTATAACATGTACACCGGAGAAACCCAAGAAAACTGAGTCACTCACCAGAATGGCCAAGGCTGTCACCTTAAATACCATCTTCAGCTAAAGACAAAAGAGGATGTTGGGGGTGAGGGGAGTCAGCTATGGGAGATTACCAGAAAAGCACAGTAAACAAGAGTGTGCAGATTTAAGTCCTCACCTTCCGCACTGATAAGAGTTTCTGTTGATAAGGTCATCCCCCTCTTCCAGGTACAGAGAGGGAGACATCTTTACAAATGGAGATTTCCCTTATAAACATAAATGTCTCTTACAAACGGTAACTTCTACTAGATTTTCAGAGCATTCCCCCTGTCTGCAGTTTCTTAAAAGTAACCAGCCCAAAACAATCCTCATGCCAAAGAGACACCTTTTGCGGTGGCCAGTTCTGCTCCCTATGGAGGGATCATGAAGCTCACAAAGCCCGGGTGGAAAGTGTGGGTCCTGGTGAACGGTGAGATTTCACTGAGATTTGGCACCTTTGAAACTGGGCATCACAAACATCGCAATACATTTTCATATTAACTTGCTTTAAATGTGTCAAATATAGGCCAGGATGAAATCTCGTCTGCTCATATGATTACTCTTAACTTTTTTAAAAAGTAGTAATGAACAGTAAAATCTGGGAAAAACCGAACTTATGTAGTTATTAGTCATGATTTAGAGACAAAAATCCTTGTGATTCCATCAGTAGAAGATAAAAGGTGGCCATGAACTGAAATAGTAGAACATTCTAGCTTTCATCAATTAGATTACTATAATGAGATAATCGGTAAAATGCTGCATTATATTTAAGTAATTTGCTTTTTGGCTCATCTGATGCCAAATAAAATTACTCCATGATTTTCATGCAATGCCCCTGAGTCCACCTTCTCCAGCTCTCAGGGGCCACCATCTGGACAATATGTCACCAGCGTTATCTAAGCCCCAAATGAGTAATGGATGAACTTCGGGATTTCTCTTACCCTTCTTTAGCTTTGCTGACCGCCTTGAGGAACTGTCCACAAGGTGCAGAAATGTGTCCTGGGTCCCCCGTCACATGCTGCTGGGGACCCTGCTACACATTTCTCACCTCACTCTCTCCTTCTTACTACTTGGTGTCTCACTGTGTTTTGCTCCAACTGAATTCCCTGAAGCCCGGCTGACTCCAGGCTGAAGTGCTCCACAGAAATGGGTAGGAAGTTTCGGAATCAGATAAAGCGATTAACTCCAATGCTGTCACAAAGCCGAGTGTGTCACACGTACACACACAGGCACACACCGGTGTCACTATCTATAGAGTTTCTACTCTTTGCCTCTTTCACAGTATGCTGTCAATGTTTCCCACACTGTTAAATATGATGCAAAAACATTATTGAATGCCTACAAATTATTCCATGATATGGAAATATCATAATCTTTTTAACCATTCTCTGGCAAGAAAAATAAGTCCTTTTTGTTATTATAACTAATGCTGAAATGTGCATTATATACTTTAACCACTTTTTTTTTCAACTCTATGATTTCAGAAAATCTACTTTAGGAAGAGGTAAAAGAACAGATATATGCTGGGAAACATATTTTTAGCTATCTACGGTAAAATATTGAATTTACTACATTTGAGATCACGAGTTTCAATCCCCCAAATGACTAAAATTAGAAGTCAAGATTAGTGTAATTTTTTTCAGCACCTATAATTGGTGTCCTAGTTCTTGTTCATTTTTGTGTATGAAGAATGGCAAGTGACAGGAATTGGTTCTGTGTGGACGAATAGCCACACGTGAAAGCAGTGCTCACCAAGTCAAATGTAGATTTACAGCTCTGTTCATCCCTCTGGCTATACTTATGTAATAAAATGTAAATACTTTGACAGAGCTTAGAAATCACAGATTTCTAACAAGCAGAGGAAATTGAGCCCCACTTTGCCGTGTTTACATCAGTTGGTGACAGAATCCAGCTTTTCTAGCTCCTGGTCTAGAAGTTCTGTCATTACACCATCATGTGGATACCAAAATTTTGGTTACATATGTAGATGTTTGACCAACATCCAATAATTCAAAATATCTGGGGATTTGCCTCAATATTTTGAGGATACACTGTTTTTATGAAATCTATAAATTAATCCAGTTTGTTTTGTTGAAAAGATTGTCTCTGCATTTCATTCTGCTCAAAGAGCTACCACATCTGGGCAGGGAAGACTCAATGACTGATGTGATCCTGAACAGTATTTTTCTGCAGAGATTTCATATATTTCTCTAGATATTTTTTAATTACCATTTTTTCATAGATGTATTTATTTCAAATATGAACCTTTGTTCTGAGGAACAGTGTTGGCTTATCAATGTTATTTTGGAGTCATTATGCTGGACTTTATTTCTTGCAAAAATGTTTACTGTATCTTATTGCTGTCAAGGAGTTCGGGAAAATAAAGGATAAAATTGAGTCATTAAACTAAAACTATCACATTTCAACTTTACAATTTTAAGATTTCTAAGGTTGCTTGAAGGAAAAATAAAATATAAAATCCCACTCTGGTTCCCTGCATGAGATGAGGCTTGGTGGGAAAGTCATTTAAGAAAAGTGAAGAAGCAATAAAATTCCAGCTGTTTGGTTAGCAAAGGTTCATCAGAACTGCTTCAAACTCAGTCAAACAAACGGCCAGCATTGTTCAAGGAGCTCACTGGGGTTAATGTAATTGAATTCCAGTGTATATCGTCCATTTGAAAAGTGTGTGTGGCACCAACACTAATATTGTCCTTCCTGTATGCGATGGGAAATTAAAAATAAAGCCTTCCAATATTCTAAAAGATTGAACATAGCGTATTATCCCCACCTTTTCGGAATTTCATTAACAGAATTTCATTTAACTAAGTGCTCTGCTGAAGAGAGCACAAGGTACAGAGCCTGTCAGTTTTTGCCTCGTTGGAGTTTGGGGAGAAAGCTGTAGTTCTGAGTAGAGGAAGACATGGTGTGACAACAGCCAAAAGGGTGATCGCAGAACTGCCCACAGTGTGTAAAACACAGGTTTCTAAGAATATTTGTCATTCTAGTTGCATAAAAAATGATACGTATTCATTGTTAGTCAACATTTTAAAAATTAAAATATTTTAGAGAAGATGTGTCCCTTTTGCTCAGAAACTCCTGACATGGAAAGGTGGGAGCTTACTGGCGGTATTAAGTGTAGAGGAAGAGAAGGCGAGGGCTGAGAGGATGAACAACTCGTGGAGGAATTATCTGCAAGGGTCTGCTTCCTCTCCTGCTTACATGTAAGGAGGCACAGTTTGCACTGATATTCTCACTAATTAAACACTACACTATGAGCGTTACACTACCCAAATTTGCATTATCTATTTCAGTGATGACAAAGACAGGCTGTAAACCCTCACCACTGTTATCTACCCTTGCTTCTCAGGGGCACAAATCCAGACGGTCACAACTGGGCCAATCAGTGAGCAAAAAGAGGAAAACAGAAAAACCACACACCCACACACAAACACATGTGTGCAGCGTTCAAAAGAGGTTTTCTTTTAATCAGTTTCAGAGAAAGAGAATAAAATAGCTTAATTTAAAGCTTTTAATGTCAAATTGCTTCAGTAAATGCATTCATTTCCAAGACCTAAAGGAGACAAAAACTTCCACAGAGTTGGAATTATTGAGAAACTCTGAAGACAATACGTTATTTGCATGTTAAGATTGAGCTCCAAAGTTCTCAAAGTCATTTATTTAAACCAGTATAGGTGTGTCTGTCTATGCACTTGTGTGTGTGTTTGAATTTTCTGTGTAATTTGAGAAACCTCCTACTTGATTTAGAAAAGGAAATCTTCACAGTAAATCTATATACTATTCACATATTTTTATAACATTCCATTTGATTCTACCTTATAAAATTAATAAACCATTACTTACAATGAATTCTAATGTCATATGAACTATAAACAATTAGCTAGCATACAGATTTTCACATTATGGGCAGTGAATAGCACATTATACTCTGCACAAGTCACCTTTTGTGGTTGGTCGAAGATAGACATTTAGAAGCACGCATATTTAAACCTCAACCAGTGATTGGCTCAGTTTTTATAGGAAAATAAATCATTTTGGGTGGGTACAAAGAGGTGAATTATGATGCTTGAGTGTTACGTGGAAAAGTCAATGACAATAAATTTTCTAGGTAAGGGAGTCACGCATAGGTTTTTATTTAAAATACCAAAAGGAAGCCACTAAGAGCAAGAAAGACTGTGGGTCATTTTTTAATGAGCCATGCGTTGTGGCTGACATATCTAAAAAAAGGGAGTAACTTTGTTATCAATTCAAGAATCAACTTACAAGTGAAACTCTGTGCACTTAACCTTTACAAAAAGTATGTAATGGAGAGGACATTCATTTTTTTAAGATTTTTGTGAAATATCAGCTTTAAAGTTACAGCTGTGCAAAATGCCAACCTGACATGTTGGGTTAAATAACTTAGCCAAACACTGTAACTCAGCAGCATTTCTGTCTACACCAGAGGCACAGCTAAGCAGTAAGATCTCTAAACAGGATCAAAGGACTAATGATGGAATGTGAACTCCTTCCTTCGGGTTATTTACTTCTGGACAAGTAGCATCAATGTTACACGCAAAAATGAATTGAGTTACTGGAATATAAAATATGTTAGTAGTTTCAAAAACAGTAGCAGAAACCTTTCTTGAAAGAAACCCTATGAAATACCCCAATACATGGTTAAATGAGACCGAATTCCTAAAGACCCCCACCACCTTCCTCTCCCCAGTTTCTGTTCTCTGCCAAACACCATTGGAGCACAACTAGGAGCCCGAGACTCCCCCAGTACCAAGGAGAGCAACTCCAATTCTAAACACTTTCTCCATGTCTCCAGCCCCAAAATCTTTTCCTATATTTCTAGCAATGAAAATACTCTTTTCAATTTCTGTTTCTGTTAGGTCCATGACATCTTTTCAAGATGCTTTGTGGAAAAGATGACTGGGGATCCTGGAGGGAGACTGAGGACTGTAGTGGATTTCCTTGCAGGACACCCTCAACAGGGTGCTTAGGAGGTGGCTTTGCACTTGCAAAGGAAGGTGATGCTTAGCTCTGAGCCAAACAGTCTCTGACAAAAGTCGAAGGTATGCTTAGAAGCTGAGAGAAGGGTTGACCTCCACAAGTCTCCTTTCAACTGACTTGAGGGAAGAGGTAGATAGCTCACCACTAAGTTTAAGACTGAAGTTGGAGGAATAGAGTGACTCTTCTCCAGGAATCCTGTGATAAAAGGCAAATAACCATTAGGACCGTAGAGGGAAGCTTCATCTGGAGGACGTAAGCTATGATATAAGAGAGAGAATATCTTAAAATCTTCGGGTTGGCAGGTCACATATAGTGCTCTGAGCAGCCCCACTGAGCACCAGTTGGAGAGTGAGTCATCTTGAATGACCAACCGAGCCATATCTTCAGACTGCAGCCCGTCGACATCTGACTACAATCCCGTGAAAGACTTCAGGTGAGAACTTCCTGCCCAATGTTCCTCAAGTCCTGATCTACAAAATTTTGAGCTAAATGAAGTGGTTGTCATAAGGCACTGAGTTTTGAGGTAACTTGTTATATAGCAAGAACCACTGGACCAGCATTTTTCACAGTCACATCTGCTTACATAAGCATAAAAGTCAAAATAATAAGGCTATATAAATCATAAATGAAAATAAAATAAAGTAAATAATGAGGAGATGTTTGATCATGAACTAGAGTTAATACAGATTCTGAATTTGAGGATTACATTTCATTTTAGACCTCCTAGTTGGTAAGGCAAAATGATATCATGATGTCAAATTTGGTTTATATTGCTTGACTTAAGGAGACAGACCATTAATTCAAGAGGGACAAAAATCTCCCGGTTCTACATTCTGAGAATTGACTCACATCATTCCCTAAATAATAGAATTTGAACAATGTGCATTCATTTGTTCAGCAACTGTTTTGGAGGCTGTATGTTAAAAGCCAGGCATGGCCCTAGTAACTTTGTTTAAAATGGACTGTGTCTCTTTCCACTGGTGCTTACAGCCCTGGGGTTATGGGAGGAAAATCCAATTCTCCCATCTTTTATTTTGAGATCACTCAGTCACTGAAAAGTGGAAAGTATGGTACAATGTACCTGCATTTATTTCTCTTACCTCCTTTCCCTAGGTCTATGAATTTGTATTTTGTCAAACTCCTTTTTCCTCCTCCTCCTCTAAATCTCTTCTCTTCTTTTCCCTCTCCTGTCCTCCCCAATTTGGGGGGAGGATATGAGATGGGAATAAATTCTAAATAGGCTGCTTTTGTCAATTAATGGTGTAGACATTTAAAAGTAATATCAAATGCAAAAAATATGTTCACAATTAGGTTAATTTTCAAGATATTAAAGAGAATATAAAGTGGGAACCTACTTTAAATTGTGTGATCAGGGGAGCCCTATCTGAGAAATTGGAATAAAACCAACATGGATGAGGAGGCATCCAGGAAGAGGTGGCAAGTGGAGGACAGGCAAGCACGCCATGTCCAAAGATCTATCTCGAAGGAGAACTCGAGCGTGCACAGCAAAGTGGAGGAGCGCTGGATGTGACATGGAGAGTCAGGTACCAGTCAGAGCACACGTGATGCTTATTTTATGAAGACCGCACCCCATTCCAGATGTGACTGGCTATCATTGAAGTGTTTTAAGCATCGATGTGACATGATTTAATTAACGTTTATTTATCTTGCACTCTGAATGCTGTGTAGAAAGATTATTGGAATAGTAAGAATATAAGTAAAATAAGATATTAGTAGGACGTTACAGTACTAAGATAGGATAGTGGCTTGGACTGTGCTGTGGATAGAAGTATAGACATATTTAAGGTATACTTTAGCAGCTTGATTAAGGTATAGTTCACATAACTTATAATTTACCAATTTAAAATGTACAATTCAATAGCTTTTAATATATTCATAGATATGTGCAACCATCACCAGAGACAATTTTAGAATATTTTCACCATCCCCAAAAGAAACCCTGAGAGGTTTAGCTATCGACCTCCTGCCCCCACTTCAATCCCTCACCCATCCAGCCCTAGGCAGCTGCTAATATATACTCTGCCTCTTTAGGTTTCCATGTTCTGAACATTTTGTATGAATAGAATCACATAATATAAGCTGTTTTGTGACTAACTTCCTTCATTTAGAGTAACATTTTCAAGGTTCGTGGATGTTGTACTACACATCAGCACTTCTGTCCTATGTCTGAATAATATTCCATCATATGTACATACCACATTTCGTTTATATATTCATCCATTGATGGACATTCGGGTTGGTTCTACTTTGGGTTATTATGAATAATTCCGCTATAACATTCATACACAAAGTTTTGTGTAGACCTGATTTTATTTCTCTTGGGTGTATACCTAGGAGCAGTACTGCTAGATCATACGGTAATTCTGTTTAAGAATTTGAGGAACCTGCAAACTGTTTTCAAAGGAGCTGCACCATTTGAAATTCCCACCAGCAGTGTGTCAGGGTTCTGATTTCTCCGCCTTCTCACCAACACTTGTTATTATCTGATGTTTTGATTCTAGCCATCCTAGTGAGTGTAAAGTGATATTTCATTGTGATTTTCATTAGTATTTCCCTGATGACTAATGAATTCAAGTATCTTTTCAGGTGCTTATTGTCCATTTGTATATTTTCTTTGGAGAAATTTCTATTCAGCTCCTTTGTCCATTTTAAATTAGGTTGGCTTTTTAATTTTGAGTTGTAAGAGTTCTTTGTATAGTCTGGATACAAATCTTTTATCAGATATGTGATTTGTTAATATTTTCTTCTACTCTCTGGGTTGGATTTTCACTTTCTTAGTGGTGTTCTTTGAAACACAAACATTTTTAATTTTGTTGAAGTCCAATTTATATATTTGTATTCTTGCTTGTGCTTTTGGTGTCATATATAAGAATCCTTTGCCAAATTCAATGTCCTGAAGATTTCCCCCTATGTTTTCTTCCGAGTTTTATAGTTTTAACCCTACAGTTAGGCTTTTTTAAAATCTGTTTTGAGTTAAGTTTTGTGTATGGTATGTGATAAATTCATCTGAGTGTCCAAATTCTTTTTTTTTGTTGTTTTGTTTTGCATATGGATATCCAATGTTCCGTCATCAATTATTGAAAAGACCATTCTAATTAGTAGAATAGTAGTAATTGTGTTTATCCTTTCAATGGAGAAGAGTATCTTAAAATGGTGAAAGATGGCTTTGTATAGAGTAACTTGCTTTCTCTTCTCCCTAATAATAAATGTGACTTTTCCTTCTATCAAACTGTACAAAGAATATCAGAGTTTCCTGGGCAAATGTGAGTTCAGAATTGTAGGAAGTTTCCTGGAGAGTCAGAGGCCCTAGGTGCCTGCTGGTTCATCTTTAGAACTGTCGTGGGGACCTAACAACTGAGGCTAAAATATTAGAAACAGAGAAATCATTTCTCAAAAATTCCTAGTTTCTGCATCTGCAAGTCCACTTTCTTTCTCTTCTCTCGTGCCTGGCTGCTTTTTGGCTCCATTACACTTCAGCCATCCAGCCTGGAACTGCACTGAGATATGCTGATTTGTTTTACTAACTATTGGGTTGACAACTAAAAGATTATGAAGCAAATAATGCCACAGAAAGTTTATTTATACTCTGTATGAAAGGGATCACATGATTGTAAGCATTGCTGGCTAAACAGCATGTTGATTTTAGTAAAACCTTATAGGTGTGTCAGTCTTGTTATGACTACTGTGTTTTTGTTTTTTAGTAGAAAGGACGATGGGAGAGAATGAGAGTTTCAAGGGTATTTGAGAGAGTGCTTATTTATCTTAAATATTTTATTTTTAAAACTTCCAGGCACAGCAATGTAGAAGTTCACGTAGCGAGAGGCACTTCTCACAACGTACAGACTGTGAAAGTCACACATTTCATTGAAACAGGCATCTCTGAGCCGAGCGGCAGGTCACACAAGCAGAAGATGGGGAAGGGAGAGACTTTCCCTGGCGACCCTGAGTCAGCTGCTGTGAGCTGCAAACACACCTTATTCTCAATATGTCATTGTCCCTAGGTCCCCTCAGCTTCCATTAAGTAATGGCAACAACTCTTGGAACTTTGAAAATAGATTTTTAAATTTGTGGTTATATACACCTTGGGAGGCTGGGGGCAAAGGGGTGGGGAGTGACTCTCCTGTGGGAATCAATGATCAAACAGCCGAGGAATGATGAAGAAAATAATAGTGACCTTTACCAAGAACATTTCTATCAGGGGAATAAGGATTGTACCGTCTCCTCAACAGATTTCAGAAGTCAAGCAGAAAGGACTTGAAAAACAGTAAGGGAGCAGACAAATAAAAAAATTGTTTTTAAAAACATTTGCAGGAATTCTTCAAAATGAAAATGAAGTTATTTTTCTGCTTATAAAATTAAAGCATGTTTCTTATTAACGTGTGCAGGAAGTGCAGAAAACTATAATGATGAAAATAAAGTGATCCATAATCCTACACCAAGGGGTGTAAATGTTAATACTGAGGTGCACTTATCTCAGGGTTGTGAGTGTGTGTCACCCCATAAGCTTATATTTTGTGTACTTATAAATAACCATCTACAATCATGAATATCTGAATATACCTGTAAGTGCATATTTTGTATACACGTTTAAACCTGCTTAAATTATTCAAGTAAATTGAGCTTTTGCATGTGTACATTGACTGTGTCCTAGTTGAATGCTTAATTTAGCAAATTTAGTTTTCTCTAAAACTAAAATCTTTTATAAAACTTTTTTCCATTGTTTTGTAATCATGGATATTATTCCATGTCTGGGTCCTTCCACTAGTCAGTATCTTCTGTTGACTAGCTCATTCCCCCACTCTTCAGGCAGTTATTCTGATCAATACCTATTTCATCAGAACTCCATTTTCAAGTACTTACTGTAGAGTCATATACGAGATGTTATATTTTCCAAAACTTTGTATATATGTAAATGTTTTCCATTGTCTTCACCAAAAACAAAAAAATATTCTGGGTTTTAAAATTTGTGAGTGAGCCTTAATTTTTCAACTTCAAAAATTCAAAAGTTCTTGCTAGATTCCTTCTAGCTTAAGTGATAAGTCTGAGGACAACCTGTTTTCTCCATTGTGGATGAAACAACATTCTTTTGTCTATAAGAGAATTTGCAGAAATGTTTTTAAATTTTCAGTTGGCAAGTCTCTTTCTCCTTTTTGCCCCCCTCGTCCTCCAGCCTAAGTGAGTGGCGGGCAGCTGAGACTTGCTCAGTGTGGCCTGGGGCTGTGAGGAGTCCACTGTGGACAACACCCAGCGGGGGGCACTCTCCCTTCCTACCCGAGAGCTTCTCCTTCCTCAGAGGAAAAATATTTCACAAAATATGCAAAAACATAAGCGGCTTATTGTATCGGGTTGTGGTGTAAGGCCTGAATTTAAGGCCGATGCCCTGTGCTGCCTTGATGTCTGGCACAGCTGGGAGGACCTCGAACCACCTAGGCATGGCCCTCCCTCCCACCTGCTCCTGCAGATGAGGTCCCCCCACAATCCGCCTCCTCACCACAGGGACAAGACAGAGCTCCTGCTCACCCCTGAGGGTGGGCGTCCTTTCCCTGACAGCTCACCGAATTACCCAAACAAGCCAAACACATCCTTCCGTGGGAACCAGGGAGAAGCCCACCCTGCTGGTCCTACCAAGTTCCCTGTGTGGCCGTGTGGTGTGGCATCCTCCCTGGCTGGGTGCACATATGCTGTCACACCCATCTGCCCAGGGTCAACTGTTCTGACCACCCCAGTTCCCCCGGGGTGGGAGTCCCTCCCTCATCCATGGGGAGAACAGGCTTCGAGGGAAGCTTGGCAGCTCCTATAATTCAAAACAGTTTTCAGGATCAACCACTTGTGAATCTCTTTTTGCAGAATTCGAAATGGAACATCATAATTTTCTTTGAATTTCTTTTGAATTATTTTTGTATGTCCTCTCATCTCCCCTCTGTTCTAAAGTATTCATTCACTTGAATCTTTGTTGAGGAACTATTTTACACTAGACACTTTTCAAGATGTTGATAAAATAGTAGTGAATAAAAAAGACAAACTCATGTGCTTACAGAGCTTTTATGCTAGAGACAGACAATAAAAATTAACAACAATACAAAAATGACAATAAAAAAGTAAGTAAATATGTGGTGTGTGAGCTAGGGTGTGTTGCAGAGAAGGGAGATTAGCACCTGGGGTGGCAGTACCATTCAGCAGAGGGATGGCAGAGCTCTGATGGGAGGAGGGGAAGGAGGGACCCCACCGGTATCTGAGGAGGAAGGATTCCAGGCAGAGGGAACACCAAGTTCCAAGTCCTGGGAGGAAAGAATCCAGCTTTTCATCTCGAGTACGCTAAATTATTAGTTTGATCTCCATTTCCTGTGCATCAAAGCTTCAAACATAGGTACGACCTTTTCTCACTACTATTCAACGTGGGCTTTTCCCCCCGGGTGTGCAGGTAGGTTCTTGACATGACACAGAATTGTTAAGGCCAGCAAAGTACCTTTCAGAGTAAATTCCTTACCCTCTCCCCTTCCAGGACTCTCTCAAGAGACAAATATGTATTATATTCAGGCATCTTACACATTTTCTATGCTCAATCATGGCTATTTGATGGGCGAATAAATGGATAATTGAATTAATGAATAACTCCTTATCTTTGCACAATTACTCAATACAACTTAATATAAAATATATAGACTTGGAGGTTTGTTCCTACAGTATTTTTCACACTCATTTTTCTGATAACTATCCCTCTCTAATACAGCAGTTGTGAAAGACTTTGATTTCAATCCTGTTAAATTTAGTATTTTGACCTTAGAATCTACACTCAATGTGGTCAGGGATCTCTTAGTCAGCTGAGGTATTTGAAGTTACCCTATATTCAAATTTAATTTCTTTTGTGTGACTTTGGGCAAGTTGCTTAAACTGTGATACTTTGTTTCTCATCTGAATATAGTAACAAATTTTACACGTTCTTTACAATACAATAATGCATAGGAAAGCACGTTGTATAAACTGTCAAGAAAATGTTAGCATTTATTACACCTTACACCATGTGCCTTTATAACTGCCCACATTCACTTACCCCTGGAGGAAATTTTGCAGAGCATAGAAGTTTGAAAGAGTGAAAAGTGTTTATTACACATATATTTTCAAGTGGAGAAAACTGGAGATGGGACTTCCATGCCTGTACACTTTCTCAGTAAGCTGGAAGGAACAGTCACTGGTTGATGTGTAGAGTGTGTTGGGATTTGGGAGTATAGTACTGAGGAAAAATGAAAATATGCTGTAGGAAATTCAAAAGTGCATGAAAGAAATGAATTGAAGAAAAAAACAACTATGAAGGAGGTAAAGTGTTTAAGAAATTATAATTTCTTGAGAATATAGAAAAAATTTCTTGACAGTATGTCCAAGAATAGAGTTCAAAATCAGAATATTCCATTGATGCTGCTTTTAAAATCTTCTCTTGCAAGTTGTGGCAACAAAAACAGAAACTGATTCTTATGGATTAACCTAAATTTGCCTCTGGTACAAAGTCGCTTTATTTAACAGACTAAAGGAAACCACACCCTTGTAACTTAGCATAGCTAGTGAAAAACAAATCAGTTAAAACGCCCATCTACTAAGTTAACCGTTATTTCACACCAGTACTTCAGGTAATTAACATGCTACAACCTCACAGAAATTGCTTTTACTTCTCCCCATTCATCCTCACCCCAGCTGATGTTCTCATTTATTTGCATCTATAAGTGTCAAATTAGACTGTGCTTGGGAACTTGTTCTTGTTTTTACTATAGTATATTTAAACAACCCTAAAATGTGGTGGGACTTGGCATTCGATATCAACATAGGCTTGTGTGTTTTATTAGACACACTAAGCTTTGTCCTAGGGTTTCCCCAATAAATTACTGATCTTAAAGTCTCGAGAGTTCCACTGTGTTCTGCATGATGGTATTTTTATCCTCCTGGTTCATGTTTATCATTTGGATTTATTAACTATCAGCTTTTTTTCATTTTTTCTATTTATATACAAATTGACTTTAAATCACCCATTGTCTTCTCAAAACTTGTTTCCCCTGAACAGCAAATATTCCTGACCTTAGGAAAGGAGTAGTTCTGCCAGATGAAATACAGATGGAATACAGAGCACTCAATTAAATTTGAATTTCAGTTACACAAAGTAATTTTTAAAATATAAGTCTGTCATGGACATACATATGTTATAAGAAATAATTCTTTTTCCAGTTTGAAAATCATATTTGACTGGGTATTCTGGATGTATGAATTTATTAATTTGTTTTTGGCCCAATCTGGAAAACCTAAGAGAGAGATGGACCAGACTGAGATATAATAGGTATATAAATCACTTAAAAATTAATGAAAAAACAATTCAAATCAGAGAACACTGTTCTTAATACAATGTCCATAAGATGTGCATGTATACACTAACTTATTTCTATTTTATTCTCAACAAGTGTACTTCATGTGAGCAATGCCAAGGTTGGCTCCTCTCCCCTCAAAAAAGATGCTTTAGTATCACATCATAAATACAGTTGGAAGTTTGCTACCTTTTACTTCTATAAAACTTTTCATCTGCCTGAAAGGCAGGATGTTGGAGACAGTCAGTTTATATCCTGATGCCTAAAGCAGCGTTGTGTTGGAAATCTTAAGAAGCCGAGTTTTTATGAGGTGAAAATAAGTTAAATCTTCTAGAAAGTGGGACTTCCATTTTTAGGTTGTATGGAGTAAATAAGGAAAACATCATTCCCACTAAAAGGAACCTAAAAAGCCAGAAGTTTTCCATGAAAGTTATCTGTTCAGAGACGTCAAAGCTACAAGGACAGAGGGGCTAAAGTTATGGAGAGGAGAGACCTCTCGAGAGAAAGGCTGAGTTCATAGCTGGTTACCCATGAGTGAACAAACAATCATGAGAAAGCCATAGTTTGAATTTATTCGAATACTGTTGGGGAGGGGAAACTGCCCCCACTCTTGGTTCTTATGGCTGGTTGAATAATTAAAATGACATAAGGCAGGTTAACAGGAGAAAATCAGATTTAATATGTGCACATGGGAAATTCACATAAGCATGAAAATTCCAAAGATAATCAGGCAAAATGAGGTATATATGTCATTCTGGACTAAGGAGAAGGGGGTGGGGGTCTGGGACTTCCAAGGGAAAGGAGGCAATTTACAGGAAGATGAAAAGAAGTAATGTTTCCTAAACAAATGTTTGTTGGGCCATCTAGAGACAGAAAGGACTTTGATCAAATGGGCCTTGCTAGGTTCCTCCCTACCTACCACACCTAGTTCATATTATACTAGAATTATCTATGGAGATATCTCCTTCCTGGAATAAGTTCTCTATTTCAGGGCCTTGCTTGCTCAGCAATAACCTATGTGCCCTATTACAACCGTGTGTCATTCTGGCCCCCTTCTGGGCAGGATGCCAACCTTCTGGGATCTGTAACAACTCTGGGCCTGGTCAAATCTCAAAGAACATCACGTCTTAAAGGAACACAGAGCCCCTCCATGTGAGCTACTGTTCCTGGGAACGCTGGTTCTACCACGAATGGTCCCTCAGCAAGCACATAGCCTTTGTTCCCCCACCTATAGTAGCAGCCCCCTCTTTGCCTGTAGTAGTGGTGGGCAACTCCATCCAGCCACCTGCCCCTGGACACTCCCCATACATAAGTCCCAATGAACCTTACGTCTCCTATGCTGTCCCCCGGTCTCTTGTTCAGTCTCTCTGCAATCTATCTCACACTGCTCGCACAACTGGGTGGGTGTGCGGCCAGATATCTATCTAAATTTTTTAGGGAATTGTGGGGGCAAAGTCAGAGTTTCTTCCTGAGTCTTTTGTTTCTTAAAAATAATCAACCTAAACTAATCCTCAAGCCAAAGACACACATTTTGGGGTGGCAAATTCTGCTCCCCCACAATACACCAGATTAGAGGCTGGAAATTCAGATTTTTGCCCAGTTAGATGATTACTGCCGGGGAAGAGAGAAAACAGCAGAGATTCTGGTGATTATGTGGGGCTGGAAAGACAAACTTGGCAGTTTGTGAGGCCTACAGTGTTGAGATTTTCTGTCAAGAGATTTACAGATCTGAAACTTCAAGTCACAGAGAGTCACATCCTAGGCAAAAAGCTTCTGGATATTAAAGAATTTTATTCATTTTGTTCCTGCAAAACTATCATAGCATTTCAATCATGGTAACAATCTAATATTGTTTATTGCCTGCTACAGTAAATACCTCACCTGTTTTCTCTGGATTCTCTTGAGTCATTTGAGATCAAGTTGCAAAGAAAGTGCCTATTATCCTCAAATACTTTATTTCCAGTGAATAAGGACATTTTTCTACATAACCACAATACAACCATCATAATCAGGAAACTAGTGTCAATATATTACCATCATCCAAGCAGACACAATTCAGTCTTAAAGATACCAGGGGTGGCCATGCACTGCAGCTGACCATGCTGAGTCCGGAGGGAGACGATTTCCCAGATGGCTTTCAGAACCTGAGGAGGCTGAGAAAGACGTTTACAAATGGCGACAGCGCCCAATGCAGGGCGGCAAGCCGAGCTAAGTGAAGAAGGGCGTGTGCAGTTGGAGAGGCGGCTGGGTGTATGGAGGTCAGAGACGAAGTGGAGTAAGAAAGTCTGCATGACAGGGTGGTCCAGCTGAAGATGCCAAGGTCAGACAGGGAAATAACGCCCCCACAGGGCAGGGGCAGGGGAGCTATCCTCAGCGTCAGAGGCTGATTGAGGGGAGCGCACGCGATGGAGGGGACGGCTGCAGGGAGCCAGAGCGGGGTGAGAGGGACATCCTGGGATGTCAAGCGGAGCAAGGAAGTTCCCCCAAAGAGCAGTGGCCTAGAACGGGGTGTTGGCATTGTGGTTTATTTCAGAATTTGGCTCAAATCATATCAAATTGGAGTGAGTTAGAGTCTCTTGTTTTGTTTTGTTTATTTTATTCTACATTTTGTTTCTTTAGATTTATTTCAGTTGGTTTGGGGTAGATATTTTGGTAAATCAATAGTTCGGTTCTTGTTTTTATAAAGTAGATTATAAATTTTTCATGTATTTTGTTATCTAAATATTTTGACTTAGTCATTTTTGAGGAAATGTTTTGCACTTCATTTCAAAAAGTACATATATATTTCTGTGATAAAAGGTTTACATGATTGAAGATGTGTAATACTTTGAAAATTTGAGTCATCAATAAAATGATAAGAACTTGAGAGTGCAGAATGATAATTATTTTAATCACATAGCACCCAAAATGAATTGCAGATTGCAATTCTTATGGGAGACATATAAATAACATATGTCCATGTAGGAAATGGATTATAATTGTTTATTTTTAATTTTTATTTTGAGACATCTTCAAATTTAATAATTCAAAATTTAAAGGTATTGAATAGTATAAACTAGAATAAATCAGATGATCAAAGTCATCATATTTATAGAATGCTATCTGTAAAATTACTTTATTCCTTCAGTGCAGATATAGAACGGAAACCTTAAAAGAAAGTCTTTTTAAAAAAAACTAATGGTTAGTAACCAGTATGCATTATCTCAATACTTCTTTTTGACTATGTGAGTATTTCAGATGAGCAATGCCAACTTTTAGCTCGGTTAATTAATGTGCAATATTAATTTTCTAATTCAGAATGGAGCATTACAGATGGTTTTATAAATGCATTTGAATCTTTAAATCTCTGACAATTGAAAGAAATGTATGATACTTTTATTATTTTCAGTTAATAGATAATTATTTATATATCTTTTTCTTATATAAGTAGATTAGTATTTTATAAGCAATGATAAAATGACTGAGTAAAAATGAAAATATAAAACATTTGGAAGTGTTTATAAAGAACTATTCATAGGCATTTCAAATGCCAAGTTTATATTTATGCACAATCATAATCTATTAAGGAAAAACAAAATCAAGGTAAATCATTTCTAAAGTGAGAGATTTATTTAAAAATAAGTTATGTGAGAACATAACAAAAAGATTACAGTTAAAGACTCATGTTAGCAGGGAAGGAGCAACATGAGAGATGAAACAAGGAACCCGATGGGTCCATGGACCTTGTCTATCTAACATCTAAATGTGGGTTTATAGCCAAAGAGACACTGGGTTGAGTTAATATGAAGTAATTAACAATACATAAAACTTACATTTATATGGTCCATAGAAAGAATCCTAACATAAGCACAGAACCAAAGAATATGAGCAGTACAGACAAGGGTATAAAGACATATGGGGCATGGAAAGAATTTTCCTATATGTGCAGTTGGAGCCTTAGAAGGAGAAAGGAGAGAGAGAACAGACAAAACAAATATTTACAAAAATACTGGGTAAAGATTTTTAAATGCTAATGAAATACAGAAAAACTCTGATTCAATAAAATTTTTAAACCCCAAATAGGACAAATATGAAGGAAATCACATATAGGTCCATCTTGGTTAAACTACTGACAAAGACAAAAAGGAAAAGTGTAAAAGCTGTTGGAGAAAAATCATCATTAGTTTCATTAGTGCTGGGGAAAATCTGCTAGCCTGGAATTCTATGCACAACAAATATATTTTTCTTAAATAAAGGTAAAATAATAGTTTCAGGGAAAAAAAAGGAACAGATATATATTAAGGGACTATTAAAGAAAGTTCTGGCAGCAGGAAAACGATCCCAGATGGATCCACAGAAAATATATGAAAGAAGGACAAAGGAAAGGTGAAATATGATCTCTCTTTAAAAGTAAATGATGATAAAGTCTTATGGAGTTTAAGACGTATGTGGAAATAAAATACATGGCAACTGTTTCAGGGGTCCCCAAGACTACCTACATCTTTCCTAGTTCATTAGAAGGACTCACAGACTCAGTGTATAATTGGCCCCACGGCTCAGATTTATTACAGAAACACAGCAACACAAAACATAGTGACACGGCAACACAGTAACATAGTAACACAGTAACATGGCAACACAGTAACACAGATACATAGCAACATAGTAACACAGTAACATAATAATGCGGTAACTTACTAACACAGCAATGTAGTAATACAGTAACACAGTGACATAATACAGCGACACAGTAAAGCAGTGAACCAGGGATGCAGTGATACAGCAACACAGTAACGTGGTAACACAGTAACTGGTAACACAGTAACATAGTAACAGCAGATACCCAGCTGGTTCAGTAAGGGGAAAAGCCATAGCAGAGTCTGGAGCAATCCATGTGCAGGCTTCCTACAGTCTCTTCCTCCCATGAGAGATCACAGAGTGCACTGTTCCTATAGCAGAGAAAATACAGAAACAGTGCAGGTTTCTGCCCGTGGAGACCCATTTCAGACTCAGAGTTTGGCTTTTTTATCGGGAGCTTTTCATGTGAGCATACTTTGCTCAACTACCAGATTCTCAGAAAGAAAGCAGATGTTCTCTATCAATCACATTGTAGGCACAGAGAAGCAGCTTATCAGTTAGGGAGCATTTCAGAATCTGTTTCCAGATGCTGGCCAAGCAGGCCCTTCTAAAGATAGCAGCCTCAGGCTTGCTTTGCCAACTCTTTTCTGCCCAGTAACAGTGGGAAAGGGGAAAAGTGTTAAATTGGTATAAGGTTCTTTCATTGCTCAGAAAGTGATAAAAATTTTGTAATCTCTAGAGTAACCCTAAAGGAATAACTAAGGATTGTGAACTCTCAAGATAATAGAAGAGAGAAATAAAATGATTAGAAAATACCCAATTGATGCAAAAGAAGGCAAGAAATAAGAAGCAAAGGGCAGAAACTAGTGCCCTAAATAGATATCACAGAGCAAGTCGGAAGGTATAAACCCCAAGATATCACATACCGATGCAATAGTCCACCATAAGACAAAGCTTGTCAGACTGGAAAAATAAACAAATAAAAAGACAAAACAAGTAAACTAAAAGTCAACTTTATGATGTTTATAAGAGAGACACTTTAAATATAAGGGTACAAACAGTTTGAAAACAAAAGAATGGAAAAGATCTGTTATATAAATGTACCAACCAAAGAAAACTGGTAATGTTAACATCAGACAACAGGATACATCTGAAAGGAGTAAGTAACAATCCTAAATTTCTATGCAGCAAACACTGGATGTATTGAAAACACAATAGAAACACAGCATTGAAATGACACCATTTACAATTGCAAGTGCCAAGGGATAAATTTAATGAAAGGTTATCAACACTTCTACACTGAAAACTAGAAAATACGATTAAGAAAAATTTTAATAAGACCTAAATAAATGAAGGGAAATACCATATATATTGATAAGAAGGTGTAATATTGTAAAAATATCAATT
The DNA here is from genome assembly GCA_031878705.1 of Tapirus indicus. Taxonomy (NCBI): domain Eukaryota; kingdom Metazoa; phylum Chordata; class Mammalia; order Perissodactyla; family Tapiridae; genus Tapirus; species Tapirus indicus. The sequence goes on along the minus strand of CM062928.1, from coordinate 93,745,681 downwards.
TTCCCCAAATTATTTTACAGATTCACAGCAAGATCAATGAAAATTCTCAAAATAGCCCAAAAAAGCCAAGGCAATCTCTTACTAAAAGAACAAATCTGGGTGATTATGCTATCAGATACCAATCTCAGAGGAAGTTATATTAATTAAAACTATGTGGTACAACTGTAAAAAGTAAACAAATAGACAAACGAAACAGATGGGTGATATAGAGACTGGCTACAGGTGTCGTCATCTGATTTAGGCAGTGAAGTGGGGAAAAGGATCATCTTGTCAATTAATTCTGCTCCGTCAGGTCACTGCAAGAGGCATATGAGAGCTTTTCCGTTTCTCATTTGACCTGGATCATGACTGCATGCATGTGTACATAAGTAAAAACTTGTGCAGCTGTTCTCTTAGGATTTGTGTGCTTTACCCAATAAAAGAATGCAACTATGTTCTATAAACTACCATATATTGGGGTTAATATACGCTAATACATCAGGGATTTATTTCCTGTGGAGTGAATCCAGTAGCAAAGGCCTGGAGGTCAGAACTCATGCAGAGTCTCTGCAGGAGGGCTAGTAGTAGACTCAGTGGGCAGAATGGAGAATTAGTGTCCCAAAAGCCACTGGATTGACATAAACCTGCACTAGAAGTTGAACGTGTGTTGTAGAAATGGTGTACATTCAAATTGGAAGGCTAAAGAATATTGAGGTTTTCTCTTAGCAGGAATTATTCTATGAAAGTTTTGGAGACATGATATTTTGGCCCATCCCTTGGGGAAAAGATTTTGTCATGAGAATTGATGATCAAATAATTGGAGACTTGGCACAGTGTCAGAAACAGCAACTTTGAACAGGTAGAGGTTTGGGGGCATGGCAAATTCATATGATATGAACAGCCGAAGCCCAGGTGTTATTTTGAAATTATAATATGATAATTGGAAAGCCCAACCTGTTTCCACACACAGCTAGTTCAGGAAAAATTGAGAAAAATTGAACTGGTAAGAGAGATTACTGGTTGTTCTCTCTAGTGAAGCTCTGCTTTATGGTAACTTTTCATTGTCTTTTAAATATTTTGCTACAGTAATTGTAAAAAATTGGTAATAGTGCAAATTATTCTTTTCTATAAAAATACAATCAAATTGTGTCCAGTGAAATGCAATTGACTATTGATCTGTGAGTGGTGATCTGTTTTGCATCTATTTGAAAATTCATTTCAGCTTTCATGATGAACTGTTTATGTGCATTCATTGAATTCTCCTTTGAATCAATATTAATGAGTTAAATAAAATATTTGATCTCTGTTCATTTTATACTTATATGAGAGTCATGATATCTTTTCTAAGAAAATATTCTTTAACAGGTAGAAGACAAGGCTCTTAAACTGTGAGTTGTAACTATCGAAATGGTGTTTGGACTTCTGGGGTTACGATGGCAGATTAATGTATGTGTTCCCTTGTACTTTTTATGTCACACAATGTAAAATGGTGCAGCGGCTATGGAAAACAGTATTGAGGTTGCTTAAAAACCTTTAAAATAGAACTCCCATATGATCCAGCAATCCTACTTCTGGGTATGTATCCAAAGGAATTGAAATCAGGATCTTGAAAAGGTATTTTCACTCCCCTCTTCATTGCAGTGTTATTCACAATAGCCAAGAAATAACTCAAGGGTCCATTGACAGAAGAATAGATAAAGAAAAGTGTTATATCCATCCAATGGAATACTAGTAAGCCTTAAAAAAGAAGGAAATCTTACTATTTGTGACAATATGGATGAATCTGGAGGGCATTATACTAAGTGAAATAATTCAGTCACAGAAGGGACAAATCCTGCATGATTCCACTTATGTAAGAGATATAAAATAGTTGAACTTATTAAAAGCAGAGAATATTATGGTGGTTGCCAGGAGCTGGGGAAGGAAGTGGAGAGTTGTTGTTCTAAGGGTATACAATTGTATTTGTGCTAGATGAATAAATTCTAGAGATCTGCTGTATGACATCGTGCCTATAGTTAACAGTACAGTGTCGTGGACTCCAAAATTTAAGTGGGTAGATCTCATGTTAACTGTTCTTAACACACACACACACACACCAAGAAACAAAGGGAAGTGTTGGATTGTCTAGTACCTTGACTGTGGTGATGGCGAATGGGTGTTTGCATATGTCCAAATGCATCAAATTGTACACATTAAATATGTGCAGTGTTTTGCATATCAATTGTCCCTCAATGAAGCTGATAAAATATAACATAAAAAATCAAATACTTAGGAATATGTCAAAGAAAGGTTGTTCAAAAACCTCTATGTTGAAAACAATGAAACAGACTGAGAAATAATTAGGAAGACATAAAAAGTTCTTCAGATATAGCATAATCATTATCTGAAAGATTCCTTATTGTAAAAACGTCAACTTACTGAAATTTTATCAATGATTTCAATGCAATTCAATTGAGAATTCCAATATTTTTTATTTTTAGTAATTTTATATAGTTTTTTTTGTAGAAATTGACAAGCCAATTCTAACTGATAGGGAAATGCAAAGGCCAAGTATAGGCAGGACAATTTCAAGAAAAGATGAAGGTGGAGGCTTGCCCTGCTACCTATCCAGCCCTTCCACCCACCCTCAGTAACCAAGACAGTGTGGTGTCCGGCAAGGATAGATGACCAGTGGGACAGAATAGAGCGTCCAGAAAAAAACATTGGCGTGTATGGTCACTCGATTTATGATCGAGTATAACTTAACTAGTTAACATGTGAGTAACACCCTGCTTTGTTAGTGAGGAGGGAAATATACTCCATCTTCTTGTAAATGGCAAAACCCAGCCAATTCCCTTAAACCCTATCCTCTCCGCCCTTCTGGTTACTTACAGCTTGTTTACAGAGCTGTGCTGTACATTAGGTTCTAGTCAACGTCACTGGTAATATTAATGAATTTTAGTCACATTGGATGGTTTGCCCACATTCTAGTAATCCCAGCTTCAGTTCTGTGAGGTTGTTTTCATTGCACATCATCAATACTATGATAAGAAACATATAAGAAGAATAAAATGTGTTGACTGCCTACTATGTTGCACTCAGACAATTTTTTTGGATGTTTCCCTATAATCATTTTGCACCTTTTATTCCTTTTAGTCTTTTGTCAAAAGATAAAAATTCTAGGTTCATGGACTTTGCATTACACATTGTTCTTCAGTTGTCATCTGTGGCTAATTTGCTGACAACATAATTAAAATTCAAAAGTCAATATTTTGAATTGCATTTTTATTAGTGTCACTTGACTGAAAAAGTTTCTGACAATTTAGTCTATCGATCTCTCTATTAACTAAATTTATCTTATAGACATGTACGTAATTTATTAGCATTCAAGGGGAACCACCATCAGGATTAATGCCCTCTCATTTGATTAGTGGTGTGGCTGAAAACTGATGTACACTCCCTTAGCATAATGCATGACTATGGGCTAAAACACATATGCTGGAAGATATTTGAATTCTTGTTATGTTTTAATTTATATATTTCTGCAATATTTAAATTTCATATATTTTCCAGTAGAAAAAAAAAGTGAAGAAGAAACAGTAGGAAATCCTTTGCTTTTTCTTTCACAACGATGATTTGTCAACAATAAACATTTGTCATTTTCATGTATGTTGTTTTCAGATATTGGGTTCAGAGAAGCAAGCATTTCGTAATGACACTTATAGAAACTTGACTTCACAAAATAGCCTCCAAAATGGGCATTTTTCTATTTGAATATTTCTCCATCCTCAACAGACTCATTCTAATTTCTCTGCACTGTCTCCTTGTCAAAACCCGTTGATGGGATCATTCATGATGAATTCAGATTCTCACACTTTTCTGCCATTTGTGCAATGTGAGTTATTCAGTCTATCTGAGTCTTAGTGATATCTCTATCAACAGGCAATAAAATCTACTTCTAAGTGAGGTAATGAAGAGTAAATAAGGTAGTATATGAGAAACACTTAGAGATGTGACTACCACACGTGACTTAAACTGTTAGGGTCCTCACTCAGATTTGCAACTTTCTGGCCTGCTTTAATGCTTTTAATGTTCACTCAAGAGAGCAGAATTTGGGCCTTCCTATGTTTTTACTCCCTGACATAGTATACCATACCTTCTAAATACTTAGAACCTTAAGACAGAAATCCTGAATAAAATAATCAAAACTGTTTATTTCAAATCCAGTGTTTACAAGACACTAAAACATATTTTTAAATGTTTAAAAATAGGGTAATTTAATTTTGTTTCTATAATATCTTGCATAAATCGGTTTTATTCCGCTGACCTTAAACAAATAGCCAATTATTTCTCCAGTAAAAATGGGTTTATTTGGGATCAGCAAAGCATTGTGATTCAGGACGTGCAGGCTCCGGCGAACCATTAGCAAATCCAGCAAACAAGAGGGGGCTGCTTTTATAGAGAAAAAGGGGGAGGGGGCTGTTCTAAAGGAAAGCCCATTGGAGGAGAGCAACAGTTCAGGGCGGCAGCGGCTTCTCATTAGCTGGGCTGTGGTGCTTCTCATTGGCTGAGCTGCAGTGTTTCTCATTGGCTGGGCTGTTGCCGGGTGTGGAGAGAAGTCTTCCCTCAGGAGTAAAATAGCTTTACTTCCTGTTGGAGATGCCAGCTCCTCTCTTCCTGTTTGGGGTCTTTGATGACGTGTGATGGGGTGTGAGAGCTCCCCCTACATGCCTCCCCATCCACTCTACTTTAAGTTTCTTTATTAATTTTCACAGTCAGTAGATTAAAATCATGAAATTTACATAATTTTGAACTGCTGTACTCCTTATTCACCAGAAGCTATTCCACTTCAATATTTATATCATTCTCAGATAAATAAGAATTCAGAATTTAATAATATATCTATTAAAATAACCTATTTTGGAGGTTTGGTAAAACACACATACTCAAATAATTTTAGAATTATTCATTTAACTTTGTTATTAAATGATCTTCTAGTTACATTTCCCCTAAATTTGCAAGGCAATGTGTTCACTACAGTGGATTTTACATTACTCTTTTTGATGGCTTGGTTTCCTCAGCTTAGCACAATTGATAAATTCACAATTTTACATGTTTGAAGCTGAATTGACTCACCTAATGATATCAGTTTTGTTTCTGGCATACTATCGCTTGATTTTTATTCTTCTTTGTGACTATTTTACATTTTTTAAAAAGTACCTAATGGGAATAATTAGACAATCCATTACCACACCATCTGCTGTGCATCACAGCTATGTTTTATTGTGGCTCACTGACAAAAATTGCATAAAACTGACATGTTCTGCTTTGATAAAATCACAATCTGAAAATGGAAAATTACCTGAAATAAAATATAAAGCACATCATAGCTTTTAAACACATTTACTTCTCTTTCTACCACATTACTATTCTTTTATCTAATTAAAATTGATTGTGGTGATTATATGATAGCTTGGAAAGATTATTTTAAAATTTAAATATCAATGATTTAGGATTTGGTTTCTAAAAATTCCCGTCTATTATTTGATATGGTTTACTCGGAATACCTTTGTTTATTATATCTTACAGCTGGGATTTCTCTATCAATTAAAAAAATTTGTGTATTAAACCATTTTCTTTCAAGTTATAGGATTCATCTTTGTAACTGAATATTTTAAATACAATTTTATGATTTTATCATATAATTTGTGAATTCTTTCAATTTGAAAATAAAAATATATGAATAGATTTATAAGGAATCAGTGGCTAAATATCTGGTTTCCCAGTAAGATGAAAAATTAGATCAGGCTACTTAAATATGGAGATTAACAAAAGCATATGAACCTAAAGAAAAATAATATTAAAATGTTGGAAGAATCTGCTGAAAGAGAAAATACTCTTTTTTCTTTTACTCTTTTTCTGTCTTTTGTGATTTGAATTGAGCTACAAAATGATTCCATTTCTCTCCTTTCTTAGTGTTTCAGTTATACTTCTTTTTTTAGTGGTTTTCTTAGATTTTGCAATATATATGTACAACTAATCGAGTCCACTTTCAAATAATACTACATATACCACTTCACAGGTAGTGTGAGTACCTTATAATAACAAAATAATCCCAATTCCTTCCTCCCATCTTTGTTTCATGGCTGTCACTCATTTCACTTGTATATAAAGGTATATAAGTATCTATGTATACATAAGATATATACATAAGAATAATCAAATACATTGTTGCTATTATTTTGAACAAACTGTTACCTGTTAGATTAAGAAAAAAAAAAGTTTTTGTTTTACCTTCCCTTTATACTCTTCCCTTCCTTTTGTAGATCCAAGTCTGACATATTTTCCTTCTCTCTAAAGAACTTCTTTTAACATTTCCTGTAAGGCATCTCTACTGGCAACAAACACCCTCAGTTTTTGTTTGTCTGAGAAAGTCTTTATTTCTCCTTTGCATTTGAAGGATAATTTCACAGGATTAAGAATTGTAGGTTGGTGATTTTTTTCACTCAACAATTTAAATATTTCATTCCACTGTCTTCTTGCTTGCATAGTTTCTGAGGAGAAGTCAGACGTAATTCTTATCTTTGAACCTCTGTAAGTAAGGTGTTTTTTCCTTTTTGGTTTGAAGATGAGATGCCCAGGTGTAGATTTTTGGGCATTTTTTTCTGTTGGTGTTCTCCGAGCTTCCCAAATGCACTTAGTTGACATTAAGAGTGTATGCCATTAATTTGGAGAAGTTCCCAGTCATTATTGTTGCTAATATTTCTTCTGTTCCTTTCTCTCTTTCTTCTCCTTCTGATATTCCCATTACACATGTTACACACTCTGCAGTTGCCCCACAGTCCTGGGACATTCTGTTCTGCTTTCTCTCATTCTGTAGGTTGCCTCTGTATTTTGTTGATTGCTGTGCAGAAGCTTCTTGGTTTGATGGAGTCCCGTTTGTTTATTTTTGCTTTTCTTGCTTGTGGTTTTGGTGTCACATCAAAAAAATTGTTTCCAAGACAAATGTCAAGGTGCTTTCATCCTATGTTTTCTCCAAGGAGTTTTACAGTTTCAGATGTCACACTTAAGTCTTTAATCCATTTCAAGTTAATTTTTGTAAGTGGCTTAAGATGGGAGTCCAATTTCACTCTTTTGCATGTGAATATCCAGTTTTCCCAACACTATTTACTGAAAAGACTACCTTTTCCTCATTGAGTATTCTTGGCTCCCTTGTTAAATATTAATTGACCATATATGTGTGGGTTTATTTTTGGGCTCTCAATTCTATTTCATTGTTTGGTGTGTCTGTTTTTATGCCAGTATCATACTGTTTTGACTACTATAGCTTTGTAATATAGTTTGAAATCAGGAAGTGTGATGCCTCCAGCTTTGACCTTCTTTTTCAAGATTAGTTTGGGTGTTCAAGTTCTTTTGTGGTTTCATGCTATTTTTAGGGTGGTATTTTCTATTTCTGTGAAAAATGCCCTTGGGATTTTGATAGGGATTACATTGAATATACAGATGGATTTGGGTGGTATGGACATTTTAACATACTAACTCTTCTAATAAACAAACACAAATATATTTCCACTTATTTGTATCTTTTTCATCAATATCTTATAGTTTTCAGTGTACAGGTTTTTCATCTCCTGGGTTAAATTTATTCCTAAGTATTTTATTGTTTTTGATGCTGTTGTAAGTAGGATCCTATTCTTTGTTTCTCTTTCAGATATTTCATTGTTAATGTATAGAAATGCAACTGATTTTTATATGTTGATTTTGTATCTGCAACTTTATGAGTTTGTTTATTAGTTCTAGTAGTTTTTTGGTGGAGTATTTGAGTTTCTTTAAGATCATGTCATATGCAAACAGAGACAATTTTACTTCTTTCTTTCCTGTTTGGATGCTTTCCTTCTTTGTCTTGCCTACTTGCTGTGGCTAGGACTTCCAGGACCATGCTGAATAGGAGTGGTGAGAGTGGGCATCCTTGTCTGGTTCCTGATTTCAGAGAAAATGCATTCAGCTTTTCATTGTTGACTAGGATTTTACCTGTGGGTTTGTCATATATGGTCTTTGTCGTGTCAAGGTATGTTATTTCTGTATCCAATTTGTTGAGAGCTTTTATCATAAAAGGGTGTTAAATTTTGTCCAATGCTTTTTCTGCATCTATTCAGATGATCTTATGCTTTTTAGTCTTCATTTTGTTAATGTGCTAGAGCACATTTATTGGTTTGCACATGTTGAACCATCCTTGCATCCAGGGACATATCCCACTTGATCATGGTGTGTGATCCTTTTAATGTGTTGTTGAATTTGGTTTGCTAGTATTTTATTGAGAAATTTTGCATTGGCGTTCATCAGGGTTATTGGCTTGTAGTTTTCTTTTCTTGTAGTATCCTTTTCTGGCTTTGATGTCAGGGTAATGCTGGCCCCATAAAATGAGTTTGGGAGTGTTCTTTTTTCTTCATTTTTTGGGGGAGAGTTTGAGAAGGGTTGGCATTAATTCTTCTTTGTATGAGGTTTGGTAGAATTCACCAGTGAAACCAACTGGTCCTGGGCTTTTCTTTGTTGGGAGGGTGTTCATTACTGCTTTAGTCTCCTCAGTCCTTATTGGTCTGTTCAGGATATCGATTGTGAATAGAGTAGAACTTAGATGTTCTCAACACACACGCACACACACACAAAGTAATTATGTGAGGTGCTAGATGTAACTAACCATATCATGGTAATCACTTCCCAATATATACATGTAACAAATCCTCATGTTGTGTTATATGGTAATTATATCTCAATAAAGCTGTACAAAAATAATGTGTTAATATTGTCTCATCAATTGTAACAAATGCATCACACTAATGCGACATGTTAACAATAGGGGAAATTGGGGGGAGGCACTCTCTGTGCTTTCTGCTCAATATTTCTATAAACCTAAAACTGTCTAATTTTTTTAAAAGTCTATTAATTTTTTTGGAAGCTGTCATTCACAATAGCAACCAAACATACAAAATATCAAAGAAAAAGCTGCGTGAGAAATATGTCATATATATCAGAGGATATATCATGAATCATCAATAAAATATTTTAAATAATACAAAAAATATAAAAATAAAAATGCATCTTACTTAAAATGGGAATATAGGAAAGTTTTCAAAGTTTTTTTTTTATTGAGAACTTAAATTATTTTTATTACAGTGGTACTTTGAAATATTCATAGAACTAGGAACACTCTTTTGTTTTTAAATCAGTGTCATGGAGGTACACTGACATGCAATAAATTCGTCTACTTTAAGTGAACAGTGGCTGCACTCTGACAAACGTACACAATCCTTTTTACTGTTACCACAATAAAAATAAATGAACATTTCCATTATCCCAAGGCATTCTGTCCCTCATACTGCTTTCAAAGAAGCCCTGTTCCAAACCCACCATCTAACCATCACTGATCTTCATTCCACCACTAAATTTTGCCTTTTTTTTCAAATTTCACATAAATGGACTCATACAGTTTGTAAAAAAAAAAAAAAAAGACTGTTACTGGATCTTAAGAATAGTCTGTACTTTTAGAAGTCAACAGAGGACTTGACACTCACTCCCAGTGCTACACCCCACCAGTGTCAGAACAAACATCTGCTCCATCATATCGAAGCAGTGGTTTAGTGCCTAATTCAATATTTTTAGTAGCTCAAAATTTATAACCAACCAGAAGAATGTTCTGTATATGCCTCTAAAATACAGATTCCCAAACAAGAGTGTCATCTAACAACTTAGTAATATGGAAACGTCACCCTTGGAACAGGCCTGGGTTCTAGGTCCACTGTGTTTTCCCCCCAGCTATGTCATCTGGATCCTTCATGAAACTTCTCAGAACAAGGGTACCCTCTGGCCCAGTTTTGCAACTACTGTAGAAATACTGGGCAACACTCAGGCACACAAACATTTTTAGCTATAATCCTTACTTCTAAAATTTCCCATGTACTAAAAGTGAGAAAATCTCCACACCTGAAAACAGATACCCACTTTTACCAATTAACAGATTCAATTTTTCATTGAACGATTTATTGTTCGTATGCATGTGTGTAGACACATATTTATATTCAAACATATATATATATAATCATGTATGTAAATATATGATACCCATATTTATATACATATACACACAATCATTTAAAATAATATCCCAATTAACTACAGATATCATCACAATAATATTTACTTAATAAAATATTGTTTGTGTTCCTATCTTAAATGCTGTTTGGTTGGAGTATAGAGATATTGTGCATTCACTTTTTAATATGGAATCATGCTGTTTCTTTATCCTGTTTTGAGATTCACTTTTCCTTTGTTTAAAAACCACAACTGTGGACATCTTCAATGTTCTTTCATCTTCTTTATCTTAGAGTGTCATCATTTTCATAACTAAGCAAATATATTCAACGTCGTGTAAAATTTACCGAGAGATGATGGTTTCACACAGCTGGATTCAAAGCACTATGAAAGAGAAGGTTGCCAGTTTTGTGTGTCTAAGTAATTGAATTGCAACAATACTGTGATTGACTTGTTAATTATAACACTGAATGGTTTACAGCACCAAAATGAGTGTTTTCAGAGCAGCTGTTAGGGGGGACACCATGGTCTCCATCTAACCTTTCGTCTCACAAACAAATTTCCTTTAAAGAAATTCCTGTGTGGAGAGAGTGCATGCATCCTCTCTTTACATTTGAATGAACACTCATATGAAGAAAAATATTTAAGAAACAAAAATCTTTTATTCTAGGAGGGGAAAAGAGGGACATTTTAAAAATAAATAGTATTTTCCAAGTTTCAAGTAAATTAAAGCATATTATCCGAATGTGCCAATAATTTTTATAACTGTCAAGTACTGATTAGCAAGTATTTTTATCTATTTGATATCAGTTATTTTCTTCACAAATGAGGAGTCTAGTCCAAACATTCTCTAATTTCCTTCAAATTCTGTATTTTGCAGGTAGTTTACATAATTAGGTTTAAACATATGATTCTGTCTTAAAATTTTGTTTTGTAATGAAGACAAAATATGGATATTAAAAATAATTTAATAAGCTCAAAGATGAGGAAATTATTATACTAAAATCCTCCATCAACAATTGTACCAACACATGGCTAATAAGCTTATCATGAGTGTATGGTTTGCTTCAGCAGCCTGGGTGCTGACAGCATGGCGTCAATCAGGGGTCAGCAAACCACGGCCCCTGGGCCAGATCCCAACGGCCCTCTGCTTTTGCAGGAAAAGCTTTGTTGGATAACAGCCCCATCCTTTCCGTATTGTCCATGGCTGCTTTCATGTTGCAACAGCAGAGCTGATAGGGTGGCAGACAACTTATGGGCAAAAATATTCACTGTCTGTCTCTTAATAGAAAATGCTTGCCAAACACTGGTATTTAAAAATAATCTGTTAAAATGCCCCAGTACAAGTCATAACCACCTTACGATGAAGTAGTCACGTCAAATTTTAGTAAGTGGTAAAAAATCACAGGGAAGCAGCCAACAAAATCTGGGTTGAGGGAAATCTTATAGGAGAAAGGATGTGTCTGTAATGGGGATGTGGGGAAACCTAAGGTTTAATAGAGATTTAAGAGACAAAGTAACCATTTGCAGGGTGTGGGCATAGTTTGAATCCCAACTGAAAGGGTTTTTTAAAATGTTGAGGACAGACTTGTGAAAACTTACTGAATATTTGATTATATTTTTAAAAATAGTATTTAATTTGTATGTGTGTGATGGTACTTCAGTTGTGTTTAAAATTTAGTTCTTATCTGGAGACATACAGGCAAATTATTTTGCTTCAAAATAATTGTATGGTTGTTGGGGGCTGGAGTGGGTGGTAAATAGAGACTATAAGATTATCCATGATGATCATAGTTAAAACAGACTAAGGGGAATCCTGGATATATTACACTATTATCTCTACTTTCATATATGCTTGAAATTTGTCATAGTTTTTATAATAATACACTTTTATAATAATACACTAAAATGTTATTTTATATTACTATAATATTATTTTATTATTTATAAATTCTTATTTAATTTTTATAATAAAATTTTATTAAAATTATAAAAAATGGCTGTGCGTGGGAACAGAGCTGAGGATGGCGTGAGGTGGATTGGGATAGAAGACTACTGTTCTTATGATAAAATTCTTTGTAATATTTGACTCTGTTTAATTATGTGACTGTACTACTAGAAACTAAAAATCTGCAGAATAATCTAAAATATTAATGATGTTTAATCAATAATCAAAAGTCTTTCTCCGGCTCTCATAAAGCATGAAGTCCAGATGATCTTATGATAAATTTACCAACTTTTGAATGCTGAATTAAGTAGTTTACTTAAAAGACATCACTGTTGATTAACCAATTTAATGGACTAAAAGTTAATTTGGGGAATACTTTTAAACTGCTTCAAATTCTAATAAAAAATAAGTTAGAGAAAGTGTTAAGAAAAAACTATCTTGAGCTGATCCAGGCTTTAAGCGCAGGTGTGTTCTGGGGAAAGCTTTCCCGGCTTCATCGTGGTCACGCCCTCCCTTCCCTGGGGTCTCACTTCAGGCGTCGCTCTGTGAGGGGCTTTCCTTGCCCCCCTTCAGTGAATCCATGACTCGCCCCACACCAGGCTGTGGTCCTTCTGTCCTGGAGCTTTCCTTACTGTATTGCAGTCCTGTTAGCGTCACTGTCTTGACTCCACGGCACAGGCTCCTGGGCTCTGAGACCTAGATGCTTCTCAGTGGATAGGAAGGACAGGCATATATGTTCAGTGCTTTGATTTCTGTGATTTCCTCCTGGTATTTCTCAGTTTCATCCTCTACTCACATTGTCCATCTGTTGTTGTATATTTCCTATTCTTTCTATCAGAGCCCTTGATATAGCATCACAGTTTATTAAATCCCATGTCTGTGTCATATGAGTCTGTTTCTGATGGCTGCTGTCTCTCTAGGCTGAATTTTCTTGCTTTTCAGCAGGCCTTGTACTTGTTGTTGTAACTTAGAATGCGATCTGTGTTGTTCTGCCTGGGAGTTGAGCTGTGCTTCGTGTTTCTTGCAGCTGTAGGTGCCCGAGGCCTGGACCTCCTCTGTTGTGTCTGGATTTCCCTGGGAACTCCTCCTTGGATAGACTCGACCTGTCAGCTCGCCCGGCTGCAACCCTCTGTCGTCACGCTGGAGCCTGCACGGTGTGAGGAGGACACACATCCGTCTGTGACCCACAATTAGATCTGCTCCCAGGGGCACGTGCTGTGCGACCCTCCCGAGTGGTCCTCTGCCCCCTCACTCTGTGGAGGCAGGGAGGCCGAGGACCTCGGGGGGAGTCTCCCCCCGGGCTGCATCAAGTTTTGCTGGCCTCTCTTTCCCTGAAGAGCAGGACTTGGCAGTGTGGAATATTTCACAGGTCGTTCTTCCTCCGACACTCCAGAGCCGTGGTGGGATCTTTCTCGGCTCTTTACCATGCACACCTGGCACGACTCCTCCAGGAAAACCACGGGGTGTGGGGACTCTCCCAGGACTGCGGCCCCCAGGGCTTCCTCACCTTCACTGCTGTCCACACGCGGACAGCACCCTGAGGATCCGTTGAAGCCTTCCCTCCAGTCAGTGTCCCAACACGTCTGTTCAGGGAAGCTGGTCTCAGCTCTGACTCTGGATCCGCTTTTCCCAGATTTCAGGGCAGCAGTTTGCTGTGCAAGCTAAGTGCTCGGATGGGCCAAGGGAAGTTACTGATTTCCCTTCCTCCAGCTTTTCCTGGTTAAGCATGCCGTGACAGCTTTCAAGCTCTTTACATGCTGGAGCTGAGACAGCAAGCTTCATTGTTTTTGTTGGAGGACAAACAACAGCTATCACTACTGAGAATAATAACATTGGGAATGTAACAGCCTTAAGCTGTTATATGATTTTCTAATTTTGACAGGCGCCTCTGTCTAGAATGAAATTAACACTTTTGAAACGTCACCTTAACATGCTGTGAGAGTATTTAAAAGCACATTCAGTGGAGGCTACCGTAAGTGGTTAGGAGGAAAAGACAACAAAATAGCGAGGCTGGACAGTAGAAATAGGCCTCTGCCGCCACACCACCAGCCGCTGGAAGTTTCTTTGGGTCAAAGGTTAAGACGGATAGAAGTGGACTCAGGGCTGAGTTTGAATTTCTGCTTCTTTGATCAGCTCCCTGAAAGGGAACAAACATCAGTTATGAACTTTCTTCACTGGTGGCCCAAAAACTCAAAGCAGGAAACTCCTGGTGGGAACTGAGAAACTTCCAGGTATAAAAGTGTAGGTTCCTTTTCAATGGGATCAAGAAGACCATATAAAACGCAGAATAAGAAAAGGTTACAGATGTCTGAAACAAACAAAAGCTTACAAAGCTGTTATAAAGTCTTGGGATAGATACTATTTGTGTTTATTAGCACTCAATTTGCAAAGATATTTTAAAAAGAATGAAATCAGATAATTACCTGGGGGGAAAAGAAATAAAGATGGAATACAATATGTTGATCTGGATTTCTCTGATTAATTTAGTAGTAATCTATTGTTACAAAAATTATTGAGATAGTGAAGATCTAGTACAATATTTTCCACTTCAACCACAATTTGAAAGAGAATAAGAGTCAGAAGCAAAACTTAAACAAACTCATTTTTCAGGTTCTTGTAAGCAATGTACAAAGGACTTGAGCATGTGCACTAATATCAAAGATTGCCAAAAATTTAATTACCATTTGCCATGAATTTCACAATAGTTTGAACTTGCTCTGTGTGTAGACCCGAGCTAATAGTATGCATCTTTCCTTTCGACCTTTGGAAAGATACTCTGTAAGGCTTGCAATAAACAGGAAAAAAGTGAAAACAAAGTGATTTCAGTTTATAGACATCATTAGGATTTCTTGAAATTTTTGTTTAAATTTTATCTGTGCCATAAGCTTTAACCAAGAAATAGAAAAATATAAATTTATACTTTTTACCAGAGATTTGTATACTTCCACAATGACTCCAGGAAACTGGGATTCTAAGAGATTTACATGAAATATCAAATATTTCAATGAAAGCTTTAAAAAGTAAAATTACTCACAACCTGGAAAACAAGTACACACCCAGGTATGTATATCCTAACCAACCCTCCTTTGCACCTTCTGTGAGACAAATTGATTCTCCAAGTAAAAAGAAACTTCATAAAAGCCACATAATCATTGCTAAGACTTTTAATCGAAACTTTCTTATTATCTTTACATTTAAAATATCTATGTTTTAATTAGGTGTATTTATATACTCAATAGATAAAAATGAAACCAGTATAATGAAATTCTTTTCTGGTTAGCAGTTACTCTTTCATTTATAATTGTCCACATCTCTTACAGTATTAGTTCAAAATTACTGCAGTTTAGCATATTTTGGACAAAACATTTATACATATGAAGAAACAACCTTAGTATAAACTATAAAAGTAATTTTCATTCATAAAAGAATTTATGAATTTCTTTCTTTTCTAGGAATGGACTTCAGTCAAAAATATTTTGCTCTTATTTACCATTTTGGGACATGTCTGAAAATGTAATTGAAGTATGTCTTTGTAAAGATATCATCACCTGAAATAATATTTAAAGTGACTCATTTATTTTGAAGAATGTTTAAGTATAATCAGATATCCACATATACTTATTATGGACAAATTTTATTATAGATTTTTAAGGATTATGTGCCTTTTTGTGTGCATAAATTATTTTCCTAAAGGCTTCTGGTCTCTCCCTTAAGCACAGGTGTAAAGGAAGGGCTGGCTTTGGGTACACAATGGAAACCGTTCCACATGAGCTAGATAGTTGCCACCAAGACAGTGAGGATGGGAGGAAAAAGGGCAGAACGATTTGGTTTTGCCTCAGTTTTAACTCTGTTTTATTTTTTAGTCTGCTGACAGCTCTTATATAAGTGTGATGAGACACTCAGGCTGGTCCACTAAAGCAATTTTAAATTATTATGCAGCTGAAATATGGTATGTTCACAAGTCATATTATTTTATTTACTTTTTTTTGCTGAGGAAGAGTGGCCCTGAGTTAACATTTGCGCTCATCTTCTTCTATTTTGTATGTGGGTCGCTGCCACAGTGTGGCTTGATCAGCAGTACATGGGTCCGCACCTGGGATCCAAAGCTACGAACCCCAGCCCACCGAAGCAGTGTGTGAACTTAACCACTATCCCACTGGGCTGGCCCCTGTGTTCAATATTTTAAAGTGCAGTAAACTAAATTAAATACTATCTGTAGGATATCAGAAGAATCTAGCTAACATCTCTTTTTCTATCTATGAAACAATTAGTTTATATTTTTAAGTAATTATTTTCCAATGAGCACTGCCATGTGTAAGCATTTGAAGGTAGCTATTGATATATTTTTGCAGGTTGATAAGGCATGTCTTTTATTCAATCTTTTTCTCCATTCAATGCATTTTTCAGTCTGCACATGTACCACGTAATCTACAAACTGGGCACCAAGTGGTGAAAAGCACAGATACAGCTCATCTTCCCAAAGTTACGGGAAGATTAGAATAAATGGAAGACTTTCAGGGACAGAGGAAATGGAAAAGCTTCCCATTTGCAGATAGAGAAGGTTGCGAGTAAATACATGGAGAAGAGGCAAGTCGACACACCTAAGCCTGCGGCACAGACAGTGCAGGTGACTCACTGGTCACAGTGGGCTGAGGAGTGGCAAGAAGTGGAGAAGCAGGGAGAGTCCGGGTGACCGGAGCTGGACATCTGGCTGAGGCATTTGTCATAGACGGAGAGTGATGTGCAGAGTGGAATGATGGGGGTGTGGAGGTAAAGAAGGCCGGATTTCACGTAGGGTCCTGTAAAGATCTGGTCAGTGTTGAAGCCTGAAAATAAAGAAGGAAGCTTTGAATACAGTGGTGTCTGAGCTTAGTTGCATTTAAAGACAATCTGACTACAGGGGAGAGAATAAGATGGGGGGAAGCTCTAGACTAAAGGGTGCTACGGTAGCTCAGGTGAGAAACAGTAACAGCCCAGAACAAGAGGGCGGCTGTGGAGAGAAAAATGTTTACAAACTTGAAATCTACGTAAGTAGAAGAATAGAAAGAACACAGAGCTAGCTGGCTGCCTGCAGGAAGAGTCAACGGTAACTCACAGATTTCTGCAATGAACCACTGGGTGGTGTTGACACTGAGTTTGGAGACAGATTAATCAGTAGGAAGAAATCGTGAGCTTGATTTTAAAACTCAACAGTTTTAAACATGTTGAATGGAGGGTGTGACAAAATTGGATGGTACTTGAGCTCTTAGAAAACTGCGACTAAACAATGATTAAAAAACCCACGGCGCTTTTGTGTTCCAGCAAAGATCCTACTGTAAGGAACCACCCTTCTCTCTATGACTTGGATCAGACTCTCAGAGGCCCCCTGAGTTACTTACGACCAGGTCAGGCACAGATCTTCCAAAGTCTCTTCTTTGACTCATAAATAGTCAGATGAACGTTTTGTCCCCACTGATCCATCGGAACAAAATGCCCGTGAAGCAAACTTGAGTTACATTTCTCTCCTTCTTCAGGGCCCGGACTCTGACTCCTCCTCACCTGGAGACAGCCCCACTCTCCTCGACGGGTTATAGACTGAGTGCACTGAGCTCAGGCCACGACATTCTCTGGTCTACTGCGACATCACGCCCCCTTGCCCACTCCACTGCCCCCCACCCGGGTCTTCCTAGCTCTTTTTACTCCTCTCTTTAAGAGAAAAACCCTTTTCTGCTCAACCCCTCGGATGCTTTAGACCTCCTGGTTGGAGGGCCCCCTATTGCAGTAGCTCCTTAGTCCTTCTCTTTCTCCCTCTACCCCTCCTCTCTCTTTCTCTCTCCGCCCTCGTATAGGGAGAAGCCAAGGCTGGCAGGTACAGCTAACACACACTGAGGGGTCAAGTTAAAGTTCTTGACAATGATGGCTGGGCAGAGACTTGAAGGATAACAGGAAGTAGTTGGGGGAAGTATTATGGGCAAGAGTGCAGCATGTTCCAAGACGGTGTGCCGCCCTGAGGGGGAAATATTACAGAGTGCTCCCGTGACTCAAACGTCAGGTGAGTGTGGGAAGAAATGAGGCTGAACAAGACAGCAGGGAGATTCTGTGTCCATGTCTGTATCTGTACCTATGGCTATGGCTACCACATGTCTATCTATGAATGAACACCAGGCTAAAAAGTTAGATATTATCCTGAAAACGAGGGGGAGTTAGAGAATTTTTAGCAGATAAGTAACAAAGTCTGATCTATTTCTTTTTAAAAAAGTTATTCCTTTAAAGAGGTCACTCAGAATCAGGAAGATAATATGAGACACTGGAAGCAAAGAAGCTACTTGAGATTCGAGAGAGGTCAAGAACGGTAGGGACAGGTCTTGTGCTAAGGTGGGACATGACAAGAGGGACACAAAGGACACTGGGATTTGAGACATGGAAAGTCGTGTTCCATACTTCAATTTGTGTGGCTTAAAAATAGTGACATGCATAACTTTCATCCATAATATGTGGTAAGGCAAAGTAACTTTTTAGTATGATAAAAAAAATAATTTTCTACTGTGTCCCTAGCTTGAAACTTAGGAGACAGTGATTCTAAGGGGTGTGTGTGTGTGTGTGTGCACACTTATGTGTCTGTCCATCTGTGTCTGTGTTCTTTCTCTTCTGGGATCATCTTTAGCCCAGGGAATTAATTCTTGGTATTTTCTTTTCATTATAGTGCATTAAACATCTTTAATTTTTCCAGAAGTTGATTATATTTTTGAGGATAAAAGCCAGTAATTGTGCTATCTTTTTCTAAAGAAAATTTTAAATCACCAAATTCTAGTATTTTTAAGATAAATAGCATTTTTAATATTAATAGCCAAGAATTTACCAGTATAAAAGATAAATAACAATTATATTAAAAACAATGCACATAGTAACCTTCATTTTTAAATATTCAATTTCAAATTATACTTTTTGCTATAATTGCACATTGTGAGAAATATATAATCATCGGACATATATTAAACATTTATTCTAAATGTATGTTTAATTATGCCTAATGATTATGATAACATTTTTAAGCTCCATTGCAATCTTAGAATAGGGTTTTGACCCTTTTTTAGGTGATTGTTTTTTGTTTCTTTGGTGAGGTAGCCCAGCCCTGAGCTAACATCTGTTGCCAATCCTCCTCTTTTTCTGAGGAAGACTGGCCCTGGGCTAACATCCGTGCCCATCTTCCTCCACTTTATATGGGACGCCGCCACAGCATGGCTTGACAAGCAGTGCGTCGGTGGGCGCCCGGGATCTGAACTCGCGAACCCCGGGCTGCCAAGCGTGGACTGAACCGCTGCGCCACCGGGAGGACCCAAGAACTATCCTCATTTTACCAAAGTGAAAACTGAAGTATAGTGGTGTTAGGTGACCACACAGCTAGTTAGCGTGTCACCCAGTGTGTCAATGAATGAGAAAAAATCCTCCAAACAAGCTACTCTCAGTTGGAATTTCAGGGGGTTGACACTGTGTTATGAATCTGACTTGGGCTTACCGAATGACATGCCCCGTCTTTATAAAGTGGGATGGCTATCAGACTTTACTGAATATTTCCCCTTTTACAGGCATTTTGAAAGATAGAGTTTGTAACTAAGCCAATTAGATTGAAAAAATATAGATAGAGAAAGTAAGATTTCAAAAAGCAATAAAATACCAGTGGAGTACTGAAATAAGTCTAAATAAAAAGCACTTATTCTACATGTTAGTGAAATGGGGAAAATAAAACCATAAAAGATAATTTAGTAAACAGAATATTTTATCCACAAATGTGCTATGGGTGAGTGGTAACCAAATGTTAGGAAAAGAAAAAACATGAGTAATTTATCATTTGGAAAAATGCCTTTGCCACCCACTCTAACATATGCTGAGAGAGAGGAAAACAATAAAGATGATTTTTTTTTTGCTTCACTTATATATGAGAACCTGCTTGCAAGTAAGCTTTACAGAAGGATAACTGCAAAAACAGCTGTGAAAAGCCACCGTGGGTTGTCATGTTTGGGACTACTGTCACATCACTT
Organism: Tapirus indicus; assembly: GCA_031878705.1. Lineage (NCBI taxonomy): Eukaryota > Metazoa > Chordata > Mammalia > Perissodactyla > Tapiridae > Tapirus > Tapirus indicus. The sequence goes on along the minus strand of CM062928.1, from coordinate 93,725,668 downwards.
AAGACTTACCAGCTGTTTTTCTTCACACTTTATTAAGAGTGTTAGAAAAAGGAAAGTTATTGCATCACTTTTTCTGTAATTTCACCCATTTTCATATAATATTAATTTATAATAATATAAAAGTTTATGTTTAAATATAACTATCTCTATTTTGTCTATTAACAATCTCAGTGCAAAGATGGCTAGAACTTTGGGGCATGTACAAGGATATGCATATTTGAAAATTTGTTTTTAAATGACTAGTTTAATGCATATTTGACATCTCAAATTAAAAGCATTGCACCAAATGATAGACACTCATGAAATATATAGAAAACTACATAAAACATTTTGTTTTGCCCATTTTATATAATGATTTAAGGAAAAAAAACTACAGATACTCATGAAATGCCTTTTAAAGCATAAAAAGCAACAGCCTAAAACTTTTTGTTTAGTTAAATCCATCTATAAGTTGTTAGAGTCTTATAATTCACAATAATTACCATCTGGACCCAAGTCCGAATTTCATCTGAAAGATCAGAAAACAATTTATACTTTCCGTACACCATTTGTTAAAGAGGCAGGGAGACATGTATACAACAAACCACTGTACTAACGCCACTAACTAGGGATGGGAGCAGGGAAAAAGCAAGTTGTCTTTTGGAGAGATTTATTTTGTCAATTTTAGCAAATAACAGATTTTAAGAAGATAAAATGGCAGGAAGAATTTAGAGTATTAATTTGGTAATATTTTGAATATTACATGGGTGATAATAGGAAATTATTATTACCTTATGGAGGTAATAATTTGGAATTATGAGTATAATTTATTTATTGCATCAATATTATTAACATTTTTATTTCTAATAATTCTCATAGCCACTTGTAAACTATTGAAAAACGTACAATGGCAAGAACCTTATATTACTACATTTAGTCTTTATGGCAATCGCAAGAGTTAAACATTACAAGCTGTAATTCACAGATACAAAACAGTAGCAGGAAGAAGATCTGGGATGTTCAAGAAATCGCTCACCTCCCTGCGGAGAGTAGGTGTGCGCAGCATCCCGCTTGCTGGGTCCTGGGAGCCTGTTGACGCGTCCTGGCCGGAGGGGTCGGTTGGGGCGATAGGGAAAGCAGAGGGACGTGCACCACACATATTTCCGCCAGCTTCCTCAGACGCTCACAGGAGTCAAGCTATGCGCTGTGGGATTGAACTCATGCCCATGATAGAAGCTACGGGTTCATTTTGCACTTCTGTTGTAAAATGGCCTCTGTTGCCTGTTCTTCAAAATATTCCCTCCAAATTTCTGCATACATTTAATAGATTTCAAAGCCTACAAGGCTCTGCCAACCAGCTCCCGTCATTGCCCCATGTTCCTAGTGCACAAACTAACCCTCGGAATGAAATGGCATAAGCTTCCCGTGACCCTTCTCTGTGGAAAAGATGGCAGGATTCATAGTCTTAGGCAACACGATAGAGTCAATCAAAGGGCTTTCTGTAGCTTCACACCCTGGTAACTAAATCAGTTTTACATCTCTGAATTCTAATCTAAAATCCAATGCCTGCAAAAGTTCATAATTAGTCAAAATTATTGGCAATTTCATTAAAGGGCATTTCTTTGTTGTCATAATATTTATATGTGCAAATCACTCATGAGTTTTTATCCATCATGGTGATCAGTCCATGACAGGATTATTGATCCAAGGGCTTCTCATATGAAAGAAAATTTTATGCAATTATTTGTAAAATTCAAGCAATAGTAGGATCTTATAATTCCAAATTAAAGATAATTTAAAGTCAATCACTAATGCAAATTGTCAGAGCAGCATAAACACACATTTAAGTAATGAATTATTCTTTCACTTTCATTGATACTACACCAAAATTAGTCCATCAAATGAATTTATAGATGCAAGAAATAGTGTGCATATTAAATTTGAAACATTAAATATGTTGTTTTTCCTTAATATATAATAACTCCTTGATATCATATATAATATATAAAATAATGCATCATTTTGCATGGGCATTCCTTTGATTGGATCAAAAATGTTTTAGAAAAACAAAGAGAAAAAACATCCTTTGCACTACTCAGGCACCATTTTACTCTTCTTTTACAGTGATCTTTATGCTCCCTACCCTCTCACGTGGTTGATTTAAAAGTTACAACCACAGAAAAGCCAATAGCGTGCTCACTGGAATTTTCAGCTTCACAGCACCCTCAATTATGTGTTGATCACTGTTAGAAAGTGAGTTGAAATGTGTCCTGGCAAATTATAGAGCAAATGTCCCAAATGACTAAAGCATTCATCTGTTCCAAATTAGACTGGTCAATCCTTCTATACTGAGGTCCCCATCAAGCCCTTTGCCTCTGGAAAATCACACACGCCCTTTATAAGACTGTTATAGAGGGAAGATCGGAGACATTGAAGAGGAAAAGTCATGTTACATTAGAATTAAAAAGGAATCGCAAATGCTCAGGAAGAGCTTGATGAACTCATTAGCTGCAAAGGTGGACAGTGAGTACCGTTCCTCCCAGCTGTTACGGTTCAGGGTGAGGGCGTATTTTGTGTGTGTTTATTTAAAACAAGAACAAGGGGCGTTCGTGTCCCTCCTCCTGTCTTGACCTAACTTTATAACTGAAAGAGCTGTACAGCCGTCTGACTTCGGCATGGAACTCATTTTTGAAAATATTTTTGGGCAAATGATTTTGCTTCTCTACCGTTTCCCTCCCTCTCGCTGGCTTTTCTTGTTAGTGGAGAGCACTGTGTTGACCAAACGCTTCATTCATAGAAGGGCGCCTTGAAATAATGGCTTAGCTGCTTTAACAAAGAAAAAATTCCAAATCAGTGCAATAATTTATAATGCTTATGATAAAATTTCTTAGAATATAGACCTGTTTGCACTCTAATTCAGTGCAATCCTAGACTTTTTTCCCCTCAGGTAAAGAAAAAAAAAAAAATGAGAGGAAGAAAGAGAGCAGAACTCATGTATTTCTGACTTTTCTTTGTAATAGAAATGAAAGTGAAATTTAAGCATATTTCTGACTGTAGTCCTTCTGGTAAGAATTCTGAAAGATGATCACAACACTTATTTCTTCCTAAAATTTAAAATTTATTTATGAATAGACACAGTAACAAAGAGCAACAAGAAATAAAATGAGAAAAAATATACTGAAACTAGCTTTCTAATACTATATTCAACAACTGTGAACCCACATTTCCTTAGAACTGTTTGGTGACAGCTTTATGTAAACGGTGAATATGCTAGATTTTTTAGTAGGCAAAATACATTTAAAAAGTGGCATTTTAGGGGCCCCCTGGTGGCACAGCGGTTAAGTTCAAGTGGTCCACCTTGGCGGCCCGGGGTTCACTGGTTCGCATCCTGGCGGTGGACCTACTGACTGCTCATCAAGCCATGCTGAGGCTGCATTCCACATAGAAGAGCTACAACTCTACAAGTATGATATAAAACTATGTACTGGGGCTTTGGGGAGGAAAAAGAGAAGAGAGGAAGATTGGCAACAGAGGATAGCTCAGGGCCAATCTTCCTCAAAAAAAAAAGTGGCATTTCAAATCTCCCCTCTTTTATTTCTCTTTAGTCACTGGTTAATATTCCTATGTCTTCTAACTAGAAATAATTTTTCATCCACAGCTTGTTATTTGATTTTATTAATATTCACATACTTTAGAGTGATTTCACTTTAGGATTTTATAATTAATTTTTATTTTAGCATGGTTTTAGATTCACAGAATGATGTCAAGAAAATCCAGAGAATTTGTATAGACTTCACCCTGAGTTTCCCCCATTGTTAACATCTTACATTAGTGTGTCACATTTGTCACAATTAAGGAACCAATATTGATACATTATTAGTGAGAGTTCGTACTTTATTCAGTTTTTCTCTAAAAGAGACCAGTCTCTTTTACCCATTTATCTATTTAACCATTTATTTATATCAATATGCACTCCACTCATAGATATTTATTTTGTATTTTGTGTTGTAATCCAATAGTACTTTATTTTTTTTTTTACTCAAATCGTTTCAGCTTTGGCCATTAGAGCTCTTTAATCTGGCTCCTGTGTCCCTTTGGAATCTCCATCATTGGGTGTTTTTATTTCGTTTGTTTGCTTGATGAGCACTTTCCCACTTTCTGATACCATCAGATGACTCGGGTTATCCTGTGTATTTCGGACTTGTCTGTAAATTTTCTAGCAGGTGGTTAATTTGAGTATGAAATAGGAGAATTAGTTCAACGTTAATACATTTAGTCAGATTATATCTAGATAAGAACCTTGCAAAACATAAAATTCCCCAATTAAGAGAGCATTGAAACATAAAGATTAAAATGTATTAGAAATGAAAAATAACATATTACCGTTATGAGTTGAGTTTTGCCCCCAAAAGAGGTGTTGAAGTCCTACCCCTCAGTGCCTGTGATTGTGACCTTATTGGAAATAGGATCCTTGCGCATGGAACCTAGCTAAGATGAGGTCACACTGAATTAGGGTGGGCTCTCGTACTGGCTGGTGTCCTTACGAGAGGAGAGGAGACGCAGACACAAGACGCTCAGAAGAGGAGGGCCATGTGAAGACGGGCAGAGATTCCAGTCTGGCTGCCACTAAACAGGGACGCCTGGGGCTCCCATGGACTGGGGCGGATCCACCCTAGACCCCCGCAGGGAGCGAGCCTTGCCAGCATCTCGACTTCAAACTTCTGGCCTCCAGAACTGAGAGAATAAAGTTCTGTTGTTTAAAGCCGCTTAGCTCATGGTACATTGTTACAGCCGTCCTAAGAAACTAATAGAATTATTAAAAATCAAATTTGGTGCAAAATTCAAAATTCTACATTTAGTCGTTGATGGATCAAATATATGAACAATACGTGACCATAAAATATCAGAGCAAAATATATTATTAGAAAATATCTATTTAGTTTATATTCAATGCTAGGCTCCATTCTAGCTTGGATTAGGGCATAGAAATTCTGTGATATTAGAAAGTTAATATCTCCACTTCACTTGCTTACAAAGTGAGCTAAAGCCGCCATATGGCTACACAGCTCCTAAGTGTCAGATGAGGATCTGAAATTTGAATTTAGTTTGTTTGACTCCATAGTCAATAAACCTCAAACTCTCTCTCTCTCAAACACACACACACACACACACACACACACACACACACACACACACAGAAACACCCGTCTGTCTACCCTTGAATTTCTCTCATGGTCTCTGTCTGGACACATTTACTCCCCATCTCAGTCCTTTTATCAATCTTTCCATTTCTCACTCTCCCTGGCTTTCTCTCTTCCTTTCTTTCTTTTGTTACTATTGACCCTTTATCTCTGTTTTCTTTTTCTCTAAAACACTAACATGCTTCAAAGGGAACATATCTCTATGTTTTAAATGTCCATGGAACATTCACAGAAACTATAAGGCCAAAATGAAAGCCTCAATGAAATTCCTCAAAGCAGACTTAATATGTTGCATTCTTTGACCCTAATGAAAGAAAATTTTATTAAAAATAGCTTTCTATATGTTAAAGTTTGAAAGAAATTTTCTGTTTTTGTTTGTATGGTTTTTTTTTAAATGAAACAGTTAAAGGAGCTCGTGGAAAGAGGAAGAAACCAAACAGAATTTCAGAAAAATCACCAAAACGCGTTAGTTTCAAGTCCTGAGAAATGACTAGTGATGTTCTTAGAAACAAGGGCAGAGCTTTATACTCATCATTTTAAAAAAATCATAAAAGTAAGTTAACCATATGTTCAGCTCCACCACTTGTTGGCGGAAAAACAAGAGTTTATCCAGGAAACAGAGCAGGAATAGAGTTCAACACTTGGAGCCTGTGACTTTGATGAGGTTTATCGTAAACGGGGTGTTTCAAGGTGTGTGTGTCGCTGCATCCACAGAAGGCTGTCTGATGGGGCCAACAGACAGGGAAGCTGCTGCCTCGGCCCTAAGATGGGGGCGCACAAAACCTTCAGCAGGAGGGTGGGGAGAGGCCAAGGCCGCACACAGAAGCGACGGCAGGAGGAAGCCCAGGAGACAGGATCCCCACCTCAGTCCCTCTGTCCCGCCTCCTGGGACATCCACTGGCCCAACCACCCTCAACCTGGAAACATGGGACCCACTGATGCGGCCTGACAAGCGAGCCACTAGGAGAGAGAGGAGGTGTCCACAGACGGGCGGTGGATTTGGAGGGTGACATGGAGAAACGGTGCGTGCACCGAGGGAAGAGCTTCTCTGGTTGCATTCTGACGGGTTGAGCCTGGTCATCACACTGGCGGAGTTAGAGGGTTGACCCGCTGGGACTCTGAGTGTTCCTCAAGAGCCGTCCACTTCATCTCACCATTATCAGTAACTCCTCCCCCCTCACACTGCAGCCTCCCAGTAAAGGAAACACACCGTACCCCGCAGGAGCAGGAGGTGGGAACTGCCACGCAGCGCAAGAAGATTCAGGGCACTTCAATCCTGCTTTTCCAGCCACATTACCTTTTAATGAAGAAACTAACTCCTGTGTCTTTCTCAGGTTCTGAGGAACGATCAGTTTGCGCCTGGCCGAAATTTCAGTTTTGATAGGTCTGCAAAATTTTATATGTTTTTATTTGCTGTCCACTTCCAAAACTTAGTTTTCTTTATTCATTTTTATTTTTCTTGTAGTTTAAACTCCCTTATCCCTTTACTAAGATTTTAATGTGGTTTCAGGAGGGGTGGATACAAAAATGTATGTCCAGGGGACTGCCAGGTGGCATGGTGGTTAAGTTCGCATGCTCTGCTTTGGGGGGCCAGGGTTCTCGGGTTCAGATCCTGGGCATGGACCTACACACTGCTTGTCAAGCCATGCTGTGGCGGCATCCTGTACAAAGTAGAGGAAGATGGGCATGAATGTTAGCTCAGGGACAATCTTCCTCACACACACACACATAAAAAACCCCAAAAAACTATGTCCACAATGGCATCTTTAATCTAAGAGCATGTTTTAAAAATATAACATTGCCTCCATCACTTGATGGGCACTAATCGCATTAAAGAAAAAGCCTCTGTATTGTTAATTACATCGAGTCGCTGTCACTTTGTCAGAGGTGAGACTGTTAATATATTAGTCAAGAATGATGGACTCTATAAGGAAGGGATTAAAATACAAGTGATACAGCACTTTGCTGCAAGGAGTAATTATGTTACTACAAATAATCAGTCAGGTGCAAACTCAGAACAACCCCATGGAGAGGCATAGGACAGCGACAGAGATTCTACCCCAGATCCTAGGAGAGGGAAACACAGCCTGCCACACACTCACCGAGCAGGTAGGGAGCCAGGAGAGAGACACACCCACAGGCAGGTGCCTTAATTGGGGGTCAGGGTACAGTCCACAAGCAGAAGGCATGAGGTTTCTCCGGTGTGTTTGGGTGTCACTAGGTCACAGGCAGAGGAGGACCAGAAGGAGAGCTTGTGGCTGGACCAACCTTATCAATCCGATGCCCCTGGCCACCTGGGCCGGTGCTCACAGCCTATCTGTGGGGATGTTGAGGCAGCAGGATCTGTGATACAATCCATCCTGTGATGCCTCAACCTCATTAACACACTAACTGGGGTGGATACCAGCTGTTAGATGTGGAGATGGGCTGTGGAGATGTCAAAGCTGAGCGGGACCCCTCGACTTAGCCATGAAAGGCAAAGTGCTAAGGTGACAACAAGGGAGAGTCCTATTAGGCGTGTGATGGGGGGTTGAACCCAGTCTGCACTGAGGCACCCCACTGCGTGGGTGAAGGGAAGAGAACAGGTCAGGCACCTCTGAGCTTAAGGGGATGTGTTTGGAGATTTTGGTTAAGTTGTGAAAGATCTTTACGTTTCTGCCTAGTCCTCGTGGTCTGGCCTGTGCCTTCCCGAGTGACAATGTACCATGGCAGGAGGTGCCCTGGACGCACAAACCCCTCCCTCTCTGGCTAGTGAGCAGTCAAGGGCCAGTCTGTCAGCCACTACCCTTCGGGCATGCAGATCGTGGGCTTGCTGCATAGGGACAATGTTTCACGCAGCCCTTGAATACAATCTGAGAGGGCTGCTGGGAGGTGCTGGTTGGCAGTCATGACTTGATCTTGGTGGACAGAGGCTGCTGTCCTGGCACCAGTGCGGGCAGCTCCTGCAGCTGTGGCAAGTCCTATTGAGGTGGGAATAAATATCATCTGTTGTGCCCAGTGTTCTTGGGTTGATGAAAGGGGATGTACCTAGTGGATGAAGAACTATGGGAATCCCCAGGGTTATGGCCTCATTAGGAAACACATGCTGGAGAGTCAGCAAGGAAAGATATCTGAGGTGCTGTGTCTGTGCATTTGGGCCCCTGTAAAAATGAAAGCCATCATTATTTAGAGCATAAGGTACCCGTGAGAAGGTGGTCGTGGATGGGGATGCAGGGTGGGGGCTTGTGGTGGAGCTGGAGAGGGTAGTAGGGAAAGGCATCAGGGAGTGGGTGGTCCTCTCTCCAGAGGGCCATGGGGGTGACTGATCTGAGGCTGGTGCCTCCTGGGGAAAACAACAATCTCTGTTACCAGTAACCTGGACCACGTTTCTTTAGACGTTTTAGCAGAGAGCAAGGAGGACACCAGGCTCACAGGCTAAGCAGACAGTGAGTTCAGGAAGAAAAGCAGACAAGTACTGTGTCCAGTTTGTGCAGGGGAGGCAGCCAGTGGGCATCGCTGAGGTGGGGCTTCAGTGTGAGGGGTGAAGGCCTCCCCAGCACTGAGGTCTTGGGTTGGGATGATGTCATCTGAGGCGATGTCACCACAGAGGTGAGATTTCAGGCCAGAGTGATGTTGTCTGGGATGTGGGGCTGGGGTGTCCTTTTCGAGGGGTGCCCACTGGAGTTTTGAAAATTTGTAAAATTAGCTTAAAGCTGGGGCAAGATAGAGAATTTTAGAGGTTTATTAGTTGGGCTGGAATTTGAAAAGCAGTGGTTGGAGAACATCCGTCTCCCAGATGAGCTGGCTGTTCGGGATCTACTGGGGACGTGAGAGTCTATCACATGCCTTTTCCAGGAGCCCAGCATGTGTATTTCAACGTCTCGGGTTTGACCAGCACCGTGTGTCCTCTGAAGGGGCTGAGAGTGTCCTGACGCTCTTGTCTGAGGCACTTGAAACCTAGGCCTTGTGTTGTGGCCGGAGTATGCGAAGGGGCAGGTGTGATTCTGGTTTAGAGTTTGGATATCTGTGACGCAAGAGATTCCAAAGGTTTTTTACCCTGAAGGGGACAATTTTTAGGCAACAGCCCAATGGTTTATAATAAACGTGAAGATGTTGGCCAAGTACCCAGTGCTAAGGTGACAGCCTCAAGTCTGGCCAAGTACATTGTTTCTTGGGTTCCATCCCTTACTAGGGACTTCCTGGCTAAGGGATGGAAAACAGAACGTCCCACAGAAGCTATCTCACATGTGATGGCTGTCAGGGCTGCTCACACAGTCTATGAACTCTCATTGCTGTTCACTCAGCTAATTCTGAGGGGATCCCCAGGAGCCAGAGGGTCTGGGGGAGGGTGACCTCCTCCAGCACCCTGGCATCTGGCAGGGGACGGAGGAGGGGAAGCCACCCCTCCTGCAGGTGGAACACTCCACAGGGCCCAGGTTTGACCCCCACCCCCCTCAGGGAGGCCTCCGTAGCTGTGCCCAGCTTGTGGGGTGCTGTTTCCACTACCCGAAGCGTGACGGAAAGCTGGCTGTGGAGGGTCACGGGTGCAGGGTCTGTGAGAGCCCTTATTTTCAGGAGAGCCCAGTAGGTAGCTGATCATTTGCTGGTGTATCACTCAAGGCCAAGAGGGGCAGTTTTTGCATCAGAAGCCCTGGGACAACCCGTGGCCATCTTAAGCGTCCAGACTTCAGGAGGCATGAGAAGAGGCTGCGGGAGACTCTGCAGGGAAGGAGTCTCTGCAGGCACCAGCAGGAGCGCCTGCTGATTTTAATTTGTGAGTGAAATTTGTAAGTGGGAATGTGTGGCCACCAGAACCCAAAAAGGACTAAACCATGTTGGACTATGAACCCTTAATGAGCGTGTCAAATGGATCTCCTTGGAGGAGGAGGCGATCCATGTCGAGTCACACCTGTGCCCCTGGAGGAAGGCGGATGTGGTGAGGCTCTTTTCCGCGAAGACCGTGGTGCAAGGGGCTGAAGTACCTGCACGGGTCGCCCGGAGAAGGAGTGCGGTGTCCCGGAGGCAGAGGCACACGGCGGGTGAGGCTGGGAAGAGGCACCGAAGGGAACACGTTGGCCCATCTACAGGAGCGAATACTTACCAGCTGTCGGTTGAAGAGAATCAGTCATCTTAACACGGAGTGTCAGGTAGGGGTTGATGGACGGAGCCACCGCGCTAGGGTTGCAGCAATCCATCCTGAGGCACCATTTACTTCTTTATTTTCAGATTTCAGAACAGGCAAAAACTGGGCTGTCAAATGGAGAAGCAACGGGGATAATCATCCTCTTATTTGTTGTTTTATATAAGTTTTAATCCTCGAAGCTTTGTTTTAACTTACATTGAGAGTAAGTTATATTAACTATTTTACTTGGAGGCTCACGGGGTCCTATTTTAACACGCCGATTTGTAAGTGTTGAAAACTTACTTTAATTTTAATCAATTATTTATTGTTTCAGCGCATCTACGCCCAGTGTGGAATGTTTTGGTGTAAGGGGTGTGGCGACCGGGGTAAATTTAGGCAGGGCCGCAGTTAACGTGAGGCATACCCCTTTTCCTTCATTTTATATTTAATTATTTCTTAAGGTTATGGGGGTACAATGTTTAAATTTAGTGGGATCACCAGGTATAATTATAATCTGAGCCCCAGTCCTAAGTCCATGAAGTTTGTCAGTTGACACATCCCAGCAAATATTAAACTTGTTAGAATCTATGCTGTACAGGCACAAAAGCCAACCAATGCCCCTTTATCTTTAATTATACAAACTCTTTTTATATAAATTTTGGGTTTCCAATTGCATCCAATTATGGAACATTGTTTAAATTAGTTATATATTATATATACATGTACACAATTATATATCTATATTAAAACATTATTTATTTACATATATTCATAATTTATGTAATTACCTTGTGTTTTCTCCCCTTGTACCTGGGGTTCCTGTTTTAAATCAATAAGTAATCCAGGGCTGGCATTACATTTGCTAGACCTGGCATTTTCTCAGTATGTAAGGTTTAAAATTCATTTTTTCTTTCTTTCCTGGGCTTTTCACCCCTGCAGCAAGGTTCTTAGCTGTTTCTGGTGACGAGGGGTAAGGGGAGGCAGGGCCTCCCTGGATGCGCCACCACAGGACCCTCGGTTCCTTTCCTCCCCCCTCTCATTTTTTAGCAAAGCTTGTGTCTCCAGGCAGGTTTTTCCCCTCCCTCTCTGAATGTTACCTGAGAAGCTCTGGGGTCCCAAGTGGTCCCTGCTGTGGGGGGCTTCTTCTCTAGGGCGTCCCACTCAACCTCAGAGGGCTGGGGTCTACATCCAGGGCAGCAATAGTGGCCTCAACTTTGCCCTTCAACTTTTTTTTCTGACAGTTTAATTTTAAGGAGGGGACTCTTGGAGGGTCCATAGGTAGCAGCGCTCCAAGTGCCCAAGCGCATGGCCCAGGGGACGTGTAATCCCACAGGAGCCGAGAAACCCCCTCAGGCATCTTAGTGAAGCCGGATCACCGTGGTCCTACACCCTTTCCCAGTCTCCGTGGATGGGTCGGCGATGCCCATGAGGTCGGGGACCAAGAGCGACAGCAGCAAAGGAGGCCGCAGAGGAGGGGCTGCAGGGCTGACAGAGGGGAGGACCCTCCTGACACAGTGGGGAGGGAGCTGCACTTCCCCTCACGGTGTCGCTCACGGACACGCTGGGGGGGCGGGTCCCCAGCAGACAGGAGCCCCCTAGCACGGCCACCTTCCCTTTTCTGGGCCTCTGCAGGCCCAGGCCGACTCCCGAGGGTCCTTCCCCGTTTAGTCCAAGCGCTGGCCCTGGAGAGGAAAGGACAGCCCATCTGTCCAGACCTCTGTGTCTTGGGGAAACATAGGGCCTCTCCCCGTCTTTTCCCTTCTTGGGAAACGGGTCCCAGGCGCTCTACGGAGTTGGGGTAGCGTCTGGACCTGAGGGTGGGGGTCTGGCAGCACTGGAAGGGGCAACAGGAAGCAGCACAGCACAGCCACCCTCCCAGTGGTAGAGCCAGGCTGGGACAGCCAATTGGGAGCTGTGAGCCAGCCAGTGGCCCCGCAGTGGGATTATTCAGTCCATGACTCAGATCATCCCATCCTCCCCGCCAACTGTGATGTAAAGAATAATTATGTTACTTAAAAATGGGATTTTCATAATAGTCAGATGGGGACACAGAATAACACCATAGACAGGCACATGAAAATGAAAGAAACTTATTATACTCACAGGTCTACAAGAGGGGCGCAGTGCACCAGGTGGGGGCCATGAGGAAGGGGCCACAGGGAGCCCACAGCCGGCTTGTGGGGAATGTTGAAAAGAAAGAAAATATGAAGTACTAAAAATTTAGGATATGAGGTGTGCTCTTCAAGGTGGAAACTCAAAGACAGAAGATGACATCTTTGATCAGAGAGCACAAAGGGAGAAGGAGGGAGTTCCACCCTGAGAAAGCTGGATAAACAGCTCTGATACAGGTTACCAGGTCTTTATGAACCAAAGGATTTAAAATAATAAATCAATCATTACAAAGAAGATTAATCTCAACTTCAATTTCATTTGGATCCAGGCAGAGTCTGTGGATGGCAGGCTTCTTTGGACCACGTTTGGATACGAGAAAAAGTGTAAATTCCCACTAGAACATGCAGTGTCTTTAAACTAACAGATTTTTTTCTCACTAGATTTTCAATTGTGTTATTCTCTGTGGATTTAATTGTCATGTAAATTGAACTAATCTCTAGAAAGATCTGTGGTAACCAGTAATGTGGAAATCTACTCGCTTAAACAAGTATTCTACGACATAAGTTGTACTAATGTCCATAAATTAAACTCAAGATAATATGAAAGGTGAAAACTGGGTGACTGCAAATGCAAGTAAACAAGTATTTTTAATGTTTTCAGAAAAAACACAAAAAATGCATATTTCTTTTAATGTTATGCTGTTAACCATTTTTTTCTCTTTTCATAAAAGTAAAAATTGTTTTTTTTACAATTTTGACTGTTGAGAAATTTTATTATGCTATGACTTTTTTGTTAGTTCTTGGATTGTCTTTGCGTCTTTGCTTTCAATCCATGGACAGAAACAGGACCTTTAATTGTTTTTATGTTGTTGTTAGAGGCTCCTGGCCCAACACTGCTGGAGTATCGCTGAGCTGCGTCCGCACCCGCTTTCTCAGGTTCGCTGACTGCTGGGAACAGTGATGTGGCTCACGTGAGAAGTGTTTGACGCCTGTTGACAGAAGAAACTATCAGCCATCATCAGGAACTATCGTCAAGAAAATCTAGTGCGACCCACATGCCTTACGTGAGTTTTTTTAGCATTTGTACCTCGCAGAAGGACTGCTCTGTGTTAAGGGATCAGCCAACTTTCTGACGAGATGATTTTGAAATACGTTGTAGAACAAACCAGCTGTGAACAATGCTACTAATGTCATCTTGTCAACACATTGGTACACATGTGTTTCCTCCTCTTATAATTCACAGTGGGACAAACATTGTTCTTCTGTGTTTTTGTTTAGGTTCCTCTGGAAAAATTAAGCTCGTTGACTCTGCAAACAATTATCAAGAGCCTGTAAAATCCACACCACAAATCCCTCCTTGGAGTCAAACCTGATTCTTTCTCTTAAACACTGGGAACAGAGTTTCACAGATGTCAGAGATTATACACTTTGAATTTCTGTATCAAGCATCTACATTTATTATGTACAGTTGTCATGGAGTTTGTTTTTCTTCAAGTAAAATTCTAGTTTTTGTATTTCTGTTAAAAATTCCTAATTCCAACACAAAGATAATAAGGAAGGATAAATTTATTCACTTGTAGGAAATTATGTTAATATTAATTAATATTTTTAAAATTAGTTAATATTTTTGTACTTAAAAAATTAAAGAATTTTATGTAGAAATATAATTCTCTATAGTTGTGGAATTAATATAATGTAATGTAATATAACCTTTAAAAATGTTTTTTTAACATAGAGTCCTGAATTATAAACTGAGTATCTATATAACCTAGGACAATTTATTTAACTATTTGAAACTTACCTATAAGATGGAGAAAATGCCTATCCTGAGGAGCTTTTGTGAGTATTAAATGAGGTAATATATGTTAAGCAATTAGCACAGTCCCAGACATGGTATAGGTATTCCATTAATGAAAGTGTTATTAGGTTTAAGGGTTATAATAATTTTATAAACTTTATGTCTAATTTTGATGATTAATGGTTATTTTAATGTATTTTCCACCATATACACTAAGGAGTATTTCAGATTTCTAAATTGAAATATCAGTAAAACATTAAAATTTGATTTAGTAATAAGTAGACAAAGCAGAAAAATGCATTAAATCTTATTGCTTATGCAAATTAGGATAATAAAATATAAGAGGAAGAGACATGGCTGAAGCATGTATATGAGCAGAATGAAATGAATTACTGCAAAATATAAATTATCTAGACTTGTGTTTGCTTCCCTGAAGATCTACAGGAAAGAACTTTAATCTTCTGGAAAACTAAACTTGTAAAAGATGATGTTAGACCTTTAGATTCAGGAAATAAAACCCTTGGCTCTGTGTTTGAGATATAGATAAAGTGGAAGGATGGTTATATAAGTGATTAATATGATCCATGTATTCAGCAAAAGTGTGCAATTACATGTTTAACTTAAATTATTCCATTATATAACGGATATCAAATTGGACACATAGTTGACAGATCTTTGCTAATCCCCTCTTCTGTGTATAAAATCAGAGTAGGTAATGAGAATTATCCTTTTTTTCTATTAGTATACATATTACATTAGTTACCTTTAAAGAACATTGCATGATGTCCATAATACCTGTGGTTAGAATTTTATGATGTGCTGCTGATAAACACAAGTAGATCATATACCTGAAAGACTTCAAAGTGGCGAGCAAGGGAACATCAGTGCTGGTTGGTTTTTAAGCAAACAGTGGTCTTCTGAGCGCTGATCGTAGAGGACTTCCACTATGACCCACCCTCCAGAGAACTACAACCTCGTGACGCTCTCAGAACCATGTGTCATTAGACTGAAATGCTACATAGAAAAGGTATTTTGTAAATGATTTCACAGTTTGAGATTTCAAAAATACATCTTACTCACTTAAACTTAGGCCTTCTTTTCTATTTTTTTTTTTTTTTGTGAGGAAGACCAGCCCTGAGCTAACATCCATTGCTAATCCTCCTCTTTTTGCTGAGGAAGACTGGCCCTGGGCTAACATCCGTGCCCATCTTCCTCTACTTTATATGGGACGCCGCCACGGCATGGCAGACAGGCGGTGCATCGGCGGGTGCCCGGGATCCGAACCAGCGAACCCCGGGCTGCCAAGTGTGGACTAAACCGCTGTGCCACTGGGCCGGCCCCAGGCCTTCTTTTCTATAAGTGAATGTTCAGCAACACAGATTCTTCCTTTCTCAATAAATGTCATGTTGTCAAACAATTCACCAACCTTTTTATTTTTAACTGCCTATTTAAAGTCTGTGGATACATGTGGTTCGCACCACCCAGGTAGTCAGCGTTCTGTAATAGTATGTTTAAATTTCCTTTTAAAAATCTCTACTCATGTCTTACAATTGCATTCATGGTTTTCTGGTAGAATTCGACGTACCCTAAAGGACATTAGCGAAGTACTGCTTCTCAATTGCAAAGATAGCTGAGGAGTGGTAATTTCCAGGAGACTTGAAGATTATTATTTGTTTGTCATGCTCACTGGGCCTGACTCTAGTCAGATGAAGTAGAGTCACTCGCTGTTGTGAATGTATTGGAAAGACAGAATGCGGGAAAGATATCAGGACTGGAATTTTATAATGCTTTTTATTTGAAAAACATTTTGTGTTCATCCCTTCGTTTTCATTGCCAGCATTTTCACATGTGATAGTGTTTAGCACACGGAGAGTTGTGAAATACCCAGCTCTGTGGGTCTCAGAATGGCACTGAATTTTCTCTCTGCTGCAGGTTAAATCGACTGTTAGGAGAAGCAGGGACGCTGATCAGTTCAAACCCAAACACCCATTTTAAAGTGAAGTTAGGACATATAAAGAAAACACTCTAGAAAACAGAGGCAAGCAAAATCAACCACTATACACAGAAAATTAACTTAAAATAGATATTAGAGCTAAACACAAAGGCTAAAACTATGACACAAATTAGAAGAGAACAGAGGGCTCCTCCATTATTTTTTATTTATTTATTTTGTGAGGAAGACTGGCCCTGGGCTAACATCTGTGCCCATCTTCCTCTACTTTATATGGGACGCTGCCACAGCAAGGCTGACAAGCAGTGCGTCAGCGGGCACCCGGGATCTGGGCCTGCAAACCCCGGGCTGCCAAGCGCGAACTAAACCACTGCACCACCAGGCCGGCCCTTGGGGCTCTTCCATTATGACCTTGAGATAGCAAACAATCTAGATAGAACACAAAAAGCACTAACTGTAAAATTGAAACTAATGACAGAAATTTAGAAATATGATAAATTGGACTTCAAGCAAATCTCAAACTAAAAGAAAACAGCAAAAACACACATACACATGCACACACACACATCGACATGTATATCTGACATAGAACTGACATCCAGAATATGTGAAGAGCCTTTACAATTCCATAATAAGAAAATAATCCAAATTTTTAATTGGTGAAAGATTTCAGCAAATTACAAAAGATGATATACAAATTGTCAACAAGCACTTAAATAACGATGTGGCTGCTCCACTTCGTTAGTCTTCAGGAAAATGAAAATTGAGAACACAGTGAAGTACTGCAAACACTCCCATTACATCTAAAATTTAAAAGACCGATAATACTGAAACTTAGAGACGGTGCAGAGAAGCTGGAATGCTCACACACGGCGGTGGTGGGAGTATAAGCACTGCCCCTTTGGAAAACAGTACGGCGATTTCTTACAGAGATTCACATACTCTTACCATAAGACCCAGTAATCCCAATCTTAGGCACTTCTCAAGAGACATGAAACATGTCCATACAGAGGCTTGTACACAATATGCACAGGTTTATTGACAATAGCCAAAAACTGATGCAACCAAATGTTCATCAACATAAATGTATAGATAAATCATGGTACATACTTAGTATAAATGAATGAACAGCTGATACACATAGAAACATAGATGGAACCATAGATATCATCATAGCAAGATCCAAGAGGGCACATCTGTATGATTCCATTTATATGAAACTCTAGAACAAAACAATGAATCCACACTGACAAAGAAGCACATCAGTGTTTACCTGGGGATGGGGATGTTTCGGGAACTGACAAAAATATTTGGCCTGATGAAAACATTGTGTATGTTGATTAAGGTAGAGTTTACATGCTTGTGTGTATTTATCAAAACTCATCAAACATCACACAAAATGACTGCACTTTAATATATATATAAATTACACTTTAGGAAATATTTTTAAATAAAAATGTAACTGCATACAATTAACTATATGTTAATATTTGTTATAGATACAGTTTGTTTTAGGTAAAATTTGTGATGAAATGTGGAGTTGCAATTTAATATACCGAATAGTTATTGAGCATATATTGGGGCTACATTTCATCATATTCAATACTTATTGGACATATAAGTACTTATTGGACATATAAGTACTTATACTTATTGCACAATACTTTTTGGACTTATTGGACACCAGGAAGTGCGTACGTTAAGATTTGGAATATAATTTTACTGTTTTCATTATTACAAAATCTTTTACGTGCTATAATTTATTTTATAACACTCTCATGCCTGAAGTGGAGGAGGCAGTCTTGTGGGACTGAATCTTTAACCCTTGGGGTCTGAGCTAACTCTGGCTAGTGTCACAATTGCATTGAATTGCAGGACACCCTGTGGTGTCACACAATAAGTCAGCATGGAAGAAAACCTGTAGGTCTGGAGTCAGCCGTGAAGTGTGCGAGTGACGGAGACCCAGTGCATTTTTCCCAACGTGCCGGTTCCCCTGTAAAGTGACCAAATCACCCACGGGGATACTTGCATGGACCATGTTTGGGTTCATCTCCATGAACTTCTCCTTCTTCCAGGGTCGTGACTCCTCAAATCCTGACTGTCACAGAAGTTCTCAGATGCCTTCAAAACCATTCCCTGTATTCACGCAGCTGTGGTTCTCTGTGGCAAATGGTTTTGCTATAAGCTATCCCAGAGAACCAGAAGTGGAATTCTATCGTGCTGATGAATTAATCACACAGAAGCCATCCTACCAGAAGAACTAGGGATAGCAAATTTCTCATAAGATGCCTAAGAATTCTAATAATATACAGGGTAATAGGAAGATATCTGACAGGAAAGGTGTAGGAAGAAATGTGTAATTAATTTCTCCTCCCAAAGGTTTTACTTTCATTTTTTAATGCCAGATCACATGAACAAGAATTTTTACACAGGGCAAAGGAAATTTCATTTTACTTTTCCATACACTATAACCCTGCTAGACTTTTGAAAAAGTGCCACACCACCATAAATTAGCGTTTTAGCTTCTTTCTTCCTGTGAACATAATTAGAAGACTCGGGCCAGCTGGGATGGCTCTGGGTGGTAGGCACCGACCAGAAAAAAGCAAAGAATGAACTCAGCACTGGTGTTTTCGTTTGTTACCTGGCATTGCTGGGTGAGACCCTTTCTTTCATAACTCAGCCGTCTCTCTCTAGACCAGTCGATGCTGATTTCTTCAAACAACTCAGGATGATTACATGCAGACTTGGGTTATTCCTAATTGTTCCATGGGAGCATACGGTATTCCTCCCATATCTACAGGCTTCTTATTGACAGGGTATAGGGATTATTTTCTATCCTTTATAGATTGTTTTGCAGCTTTGGATCCATCATGAATATTCATTGACTACCTTAAAGACAAAAAATCTTCAGACATTTGCAGGGAAATTTTGTAATCACCAGCAAAACAGACTTCACATTTTTCAGGCAACCCACCTCAAATCCATGCTAAGTAATTAAAACTCTATGTTTTACAAAGTGCAAATATAGGATAAGTATTTTTTTTTTTTTTTTTTTTTTATGGTGAGGAAGACCAGCCCTAAGCTAACATCCGTCGCCAATCCTCCCCTTTTTGCTGAGGAAGACTGGCCCTGGGCTAACATCGTGCCCATCTTCCTCTACTTTATATGGGACGCCGCCACAGCGTGGCTGACAGACAGTGCGTCGGTGGGCGACCGGGATCCGACCAGCGAACCCCGGGCTGCCAAGCGCGGACGAAACCGCTGTGCCACCGGGCCGGCCCCATAGGATAAGTATTTTTTAACTGGCAAAACCTTGTCTCAAGACATTCATTTCTTTCTTAAAACTAAACCAAATGTCATTACAATGTACATTGAAAAACAGTTTATATTGTCTTCTTTTAATGAGTATTGTTTTATAAATTGCTTTTTGATCTAAAAAAATGTGACGAGTGGGTACTTAGAATCTAGTTTTTTTTTGGGGTTTTGTTTTTAATAACTATGTTCTTGTTATCGAAATGTTCAAGGAGGTTTGAACTGTATGGGGTCAGAGGTGCAAAAACATAGCACATGGAACATCATCAACCGAGGACTAATGAGAAAGAATTCCACAAATATCTGTTTCTTGTAGAAAGAATTTAAATTCTAGTCAAAATCATTTAAATTTCAAAATAGTAGGATATGCATTCTCCTCACTTATGTTCCTACATATTGTGCAGTTTCACACAGCGTAATGTAATGCTTGTATGACCCTAACTAGGTGATAGTCACCTGCATGGGTTCCCGTTTCTGTGTAAGTATTGATGAAACATAGCTTCTGTTCATGTGGTTAGTTATTCTAATCCAATAACAAGTGAGTCATAGGAGGATTGGAGAATGCCTCATAGAGATAAGAAGATGCTTTAGGAAGTACTATCTTCCTTTGAAAGTAGATTAGTTATGATGTGATCACCTTTCTAAAGTCAGTTATTTCTGGGCCAGAAAATTGAATACTTAGCTTTTGCTTTTAAAAGTTTATTTCTATAATATTTTTATCTTTCTACTGGTGCATATTATATAGTAGAATATATTATACACAGTATAGAATATGCTTCCAAGTATCTACAAATTAATATGTTATGCAGTAGATATGATTTCTTTCCTTCCTACTTAATAACGTAACTTTGTGGAATTCTCTATAAAATAAAGTGCAGTTTATAAAATATGATTTAGCATCAGCTTTCAGTCCCTGCCTCTAAATTAGCTCACAAAAATTTTTTTGCTCAAAGTGTGTTTGTATTCAACTTTTGATCTTTCCATCTGGCTGCTCATTTTATCAACTTTGGGCTCCAATTGCAAAGCTCAGCCTTGGTATTTTTATAGTCTTTTTTTTTTTTTTGAGATCAAATTTTTCTTAGGTAGATTCTAAATAAACTATAACAGAGGTCAAATTTATTTCTGAGTTTCTTTCGTCACTTTTTTTTCTGAAAATGCATTCGTCTTTAATCAGAGTCAACAAGAAGGATCTAAGATCTACCTTGAAAAACGGAAGTAAGTTACAAAGTATTACATGTTCACTGACTCTCACTGAAATAAATTCTCTCAGAACTAATTTTGTATTGTAACTACTTAGAAGTTAATAAACATTCTGAAAAATAGTTTTCTTTAAGATCATATGGCTATATGTCAAGAAAGAAAAGTCTCTTCCTTTGGTTTAAACTTTGCACTGTGAGGCACAGTATGAGAAACCAAGAAAAGGTTGAGGTGACAACCACAGCGCGGCTCCTGCCCCGAATCACTACCCTCCCCCCACAGACACACCATCCTGTTAGGCAGTAACAGCACATTGAAAACCAGGAAGAAAAAAAAAAACAACAACACTTTCACTGCTTAAAAGATAAAACTAAGGGTTTTTTAAAATTTTATGTACAAGAAATTATGATATGTATTTTATATTTTATTTCTTTCTATTAATATTATGTCTGAAATTCGTGCACAATAAAGCATGTAGCTGTGGTTCATTTATTTTTATTGCTGGTTATTGACTTTAATTAATTTATTAGTTTATTCTTGTTTCCACTGTTTTGGCTAACATGAAATACGCTGATGTTAAACTCACTGCACGTATCTTTGGCCGCAGATTTACTCAACTCTGTGGGGATATACTTCAGTTTGAAATTGCTGAAACACGTGTTATGTGTATGTTCAACATTAGTGAACATTGCCAAACAGGCTTTAAAAATGATTTCATAAATTTACACTAGCTGATAGAGGGAGTGAAAGTTCCATTTAGTCTCCTTTCTTGCTAATATTTCCTATGTCATACTATTTCATTTAGAATCTCAATGTAAGTTTAATTTGCTTTTCCCTGATTCTGTATTCTCTGTTAATTGGCCATTTTTTCGTATTACATTTTATGAAGTGCCTGTTCAAACATTTTGTCCAATTTCTAATGTGGCTCTGCCTCATTCTTATTTATTTGTAATAGATATTTATATAGTCTGGATATGAGTCATTTGTTGAATATATGGATAACAAATATTTTCTCCTATTCTGTTGGTTTTTCAATTATTAATGTCTTCCAATAAACTGAAGTTCTTGATTTCTTTAGTCTTTTCCTACATTATTCATGCTTTTGTGTTTGGTTTCACAAATTTTTGACTTCCCTAGAACATGAAGATAACTAGAAAGCTTGTTGGTTTTCCCTTTCTTTTAGGGAAGAATCCTGAGTAACTTCTTAAGATACATCCTCTAGTTCAGTGCTTTATTCTTGTGTGGATAATCTGCTACTTAAAGTTTATAAATTTGGTAAGCTTATTTTTATGATATAGGGTCTATTTTTGTCTGATACATTTGGCATATTTGAACAGTATCTTAGTCTCTTATTTATTTTATGTTTTCCTTAAATATTTTTATCATTTAAAAAGATTCAGTATCTGGAAAATCCCAAGATCTATGTCATGTCCAAGTGTCTTTTCTTCTGTTGACCCTCACCATGGTGACATATCTCCCACTTCGTGTGGACTTGTGTACTAGTGTTCACACACATGTATACAGAAATCCCAGCTGGCCTGTGTTGAATGTATGTTCCTCGTCTTTGACTTCTTCAAAGCTCTCTAGCATAACCTAGGTGCTCATTTCTATATCAGTTAAAGTAATCTCTTATTTTAAGGGTTTCCAAAACCCAGTTAGTGATATGAATTCAAGCCCCACATGTGAGTTGAGTAGGAGAATATTTTTCCCAGTTTCAATCAGAGCAAAGATAGTCACGTGTCCTTTGTGAATTCCCACAGGTGAAGATCATCTAGCACAGTATTTCATTTGGGTTCTGGGCCTCTAATTGTTCAAGCTTATGCAGTGGTATACTTCCAATCATGTTCAGTATCATGCATCACAGCATGCAACATACTTTGTGTGTTCTTTTCTCCATGTCCATAGAAGCCAATGATTCTAGGTTCCTGAGATGAACAACCACTCGGGACATTTGTGGTTTTAATGTGTAAGCTGCTTACCGCTACAGGTTCTGCTATCTTCTCATTTATTTGTCCTGGAAGTTTCTTAAACATTTGTTATGAGTTCATTTATAAATATAGATGGTGTTTGCTATATTACTCAATGCTTTGTAATGGGAAGATTTCCCCCCAAGGATATATAATGCATACCAGGGATTGAGAATATTTTATATCATATGAACAAAGAAAAATCATATACATATACATATATATACACTGTGAATGTAAAAAAGATTCAAGTCTAATTAAATAGAATGGAAAATCAGTCTAATTTTTGAATTTTTGAACATTGCCTTTACAAATAAAAGAAGGCAATGAGTTCACTCCTGAGGAATTTTTTTAAAATCACTATGTCTATATCTATCCTTCCTTATATATATAACTACATATTCTATAGATATGTATGCTTTCCTGTGATATGATCTAGTTACATAATGATATTAGATCATATCACTGGAAAGTAACATTGTCGTATGCATAAGTAAACACAAAATGTAACAAATATATAAACTAACTATTCAAAATTATTAAAGAATTAAACACTTTGAGCCCAAAAGTTATAATTAAGAATTCAAAAATAGTCAAGGATAAGAACAAATCTAGTTAATATAGAAGTAAATCTATAAACTCTAAGATGACAAAATTAATGCAAATTTACAAACAAATTAATAGTGACAGAAAACACATATAAGTAGAGGTATGATGCTAGTTCTACCACTAGAAATAGTATAAATAAATATTAATAAAGATGATAAAATATCAACTAGAGAAAGAGTAGGTAATAGCAGACCATTGCTCCTAAGGAGAACAACCAGAAAATATAGGAAGACACACACAAGAATGACTTAGAGGGCCTCAGAGAGATGGCAGGGTAATTGAATCTTGAGTTTTCATAATCTTCAAAGAATTAAATCTCATTCTTCAGAACATATTTTACCTCAAAGCATGTGTCACTTGTTGGTTCAGGAGGGGATGTAAGAGAATGAATTTGGAGAGATAAGGAAAGCATGAGAATTCAAGAAGAGAAGGTGGAGAAACTTCTGCAATCACACTAAACTGGAGGGATAAGTGGCAAGACGGGTCTATAAGTTCAGCCACGCTTGAGAGGTCATATCTCTGAAAGAAGGTAGAAATGAACTTAACACTCTACATTTTTTCCTAAAACATTTGCCAAATTCTTGAGCTGAACAGGGCAAGAGGCAAACAAACAAACAAACAAACAAACAAAAATCAAAGAAACTGTAAAACAGAATGAAGTGTTTACACATTCTCTTGGTTTTGGTGGGTGCACAAAAATTGGACTTTAGGACCCAACAAAGATGAGGGACTCTAAAAAATTATATCGGTATGCACTCCTAGAAGGACAACTTGAAGAGTGGGGACAAACTAAAGCTAGACATAACTTGAAAATATCAAAGCCCAGCCTCCGGTCATCTCAGCTCCTCATTATCATAAGGGCATCTAGTATATTCTAGCTTCCTGTTAAAGAATAGGACAAATCATCTTTAGCAAGAGAAAATGTCATTCAAAACCTCTACAATTTTTCATTAAAAAAGTTTGGTATTTAATGCCCCATAATAAATCAAACCAAGAGAAGAAATAGACAGATATAGACCCATAGGTGACATAAGTATTACTTAACATGTGGATGCTAAATAATTGAATTAGAATACTCAAATTAATAAAATTGTGAATGAAAGATAGAACATTACTACTGACTTTTCAAAAATAACAAGGATTGTAAGGGAATACTCTGAACAACTGTCAACAAATTAGACAACTTACATAAAATGTACAAATTCCTACACAGACAGAAACAACTGAAACTTACTTAAAAAATAAATTAAAAATCTGAATAGACATATAAAAAGATTGAAATTATAATTTAAAAAAATGACCCACAAAATAAAGCCCAGACTCAGATAGCTTTACTGGTAAATTCTACCAAATATATAGAAAATCTCAAATAATCCACTAAAAGACTATTAGAACTAATTCATTGGTTCATCAAGGTTGTAGGATAGAAGACATATATGAATCAATTTATTTTCTATGTACTTACAATGAATAATCAGAAAATGAAACTAAGATAATCCCATTTACAATAACATCAAAAATAGAATATTTAATAGTAAATGTAACAAAAGAAAAACATATTCTGAAAATGAGAAAACATTGCTGAAAAATTAGAATGCCTAAATAAATGGAAAGACATCCCATGTGCATGGATCAGAAGATTTAATATAATTAAGATGGCAATTTTCCCAAGTTAATCTACAGGCTGAATGTAGTCTCCATTAAAATTCCACTTGGATTCTTTGCAGAAATAGACAAGGTGGCTCAGTAATTTATATAGAAATTCAATAGACCTAAAATAGGCAAAACAATGTTGAAAGAGAAAAATTTGGAGATTCACCTTTCTTGCTTTCAAAATGTAGTAAAATCATGAAGAGCAACTTAAGTGGTGGAGAAAATACAGGTTTTTCAACAAATGATGTTGGAACAATTGGATGTCTGCAAAAATATGAGCTTTGGTACATACTTCATACCATATACAAAATCGATCATAGATCTAAATGTAAAACTTGAAACTATAAAACTTCTGGAACTAATTTGTCATCTTGGGTTTGCTAAGTTATTTCTTAGATATGATACAAGAAATACGGTCCATAAAAGAACTATTTGGACTTTATCAGGATTAAGATCTGCTTTTAAAAAGACACTGTAAAAAGAATGAAAAGAAAAATCATAGAATGAAAAAAATATTTGCAAGTCATATATAAGGAATTGTATCTGGAATTTATAAAGAACTCTCAAACATTTTTCTTTTTTAAAAAGGACAACAGCTTTGAAGCGATATATAGATATATAGATGTCAAATATTTACATAAACCAAGGCTAAGTCTCAACACATGACTCGTTAGGGAAACGGAAATTGATACCATGATGAGATACAACCACACATTTACTGGAATGGTTAAATTTAAGTATTCTGACCATACCAAGTGTTGTCAAGCATGTAGAGGATCTGAAATCCTCATATATTGCTGATAGGAATGTGAAATGGTGAAGGCACTTTGGAAACATCTTGACAATTTCTTGAAATGGTAAAATACATCTACTGTGTGATCCAGCCATTTCTACTCCTACATATTTTCACAAGAGAAATGAAAGCATACATCTTTTAAAAGAATTTTACATGAATGTTCTTAGTAGTTTTATTTGTCAGAGTTGAGACTAGAAATGACCAAAATGTCCAGTAACAGGTGAAGAGGTAAATTATGGTATATAATATACCAAACTATTTTATGGACAATAAAATACTACTCATCAATAAAAGAGAATGAATCAATGACGTACAACATCAACAAATTTCCTCAGGAGAAACCAAAGCTGCTGACACCTTGAACTTGGGCTTCCAGCCTGCAGAACTGTGAGAAATAAATTTCTGTTACTTAGGCTATGGGTCTGGTATTTTGTTATGGCTGCTCTAACAGACTACTATAGGTGGTAAATAATAGCGCTATGTATAATAAATCAGACCTTCATCTTCATCTAATGGTTAAATATAATGCGGTTTCTTCATACAGTAGAAAACAATACAACAATAAGAAAGATCGAATGGCTGCTACGTGTAACAACATGGAGGAATGTTACAAATATACACAAAGCTTACCACTGTATAATTCCATTTATATATCAAGAATAAGCAAATCAATACATGCTTTTGAATTCCGGTTGCTGGCGACTTTGGAAAACTGTAAAGCCACTTGGATAAACTCGATTAAGCCACAAGGGGACCTTCTGCTTCTGGCAAAGTACTATTTCTTCACCTGGGTGTTCATACCAGACAGAACGACCAAGGGATCAGCCATGACAAGATTTCTGCTGGGATTTTAGTTTATATTCAGAGGGGGGGTCAGTCAGTGACTCTGGTACCAAGTTTTATTAAATAAGCCTTTTTATTGAAGCATAACATGCATGCTAAAAAAGTATACAGATTCAAGTGGTTCAGTCCTCATGCTTCTCCCAAAGTAAGCATATCTGACGTGAACGGGCTGAAGAAGCCTTTGGTACTTGAAGGACCTTCCAAAGATTCTGGGAATCCATTCATCTGAAGAAATATTTCTGAGAAAGAGAAGTTCTGAGCAATTCCTGGTGGCTGCTGCCCTCTTTCTGATGGGACTGCAGATTGTTGAAGAAGAGAGCCTTCCATTATTTAGGAGAAAAACCTTTGATCTCAATTCCTGTTGAAATTCAAAACCTAAAGAACTGCTGAGAAGTTGTGAAGAATTCTGAAGAATTTCCCGACTTTTAAAGAGGGCAACCAAAAGAGGGTCTTTGTTCAAAACAACAGAGCAAGAAAATCAGGCCATAAAATACGTGCAAGTTTATGTAGTGGGTGGTAAAAGTACACTGTATTTACAAGCAAGTGTTTGTGCTATGATTTTGTTACCCATGTGCTTATTATGTTTTTAAGCAATATCATGGTGGCCAGAACTATAAAAATTCTCCTCCCTCCCTCCTTCCTTCCCACCTTTTTTCCTTCCTCACAAATGACTTCTATGTCTCATTGAATGTCTAGCATACACTTTAATTATTGGCCCTGACCATTCAATAAATATCTGGGGTTTGCTTTTCCCACTGGAGCAGAAAGTCTTCTTCCCAGACTTGCAGTTGCTCTGCTTCCTGGGGACTATGAGACACTGAGGAGTTGCCAGCGTTGAAGATTCTCCAGGGATATCCCTCAGAGAACTGGTGGACACAAACCTGAGCAAATCTCTCTACTGTACTTTCTCTCTGGGGTCCTACACACAGTTACTTTAGGTCTCCATGAAGGTATTAGTTTTATTTGCAACTCTACAAAAATGTGTATGTCCAACTACAACTAAATAAACCGAGGCACATACAAATATAGAATATTAAAAAGGGAGGATTTTAACATAATGACACTTTATTTAGGAAAAAAAAATGGTAGCCTGGGAAAATATACAGTAGTGTCAATTTGCCAAAGTAGAATTCAAATTTCAGTCAAATATTTTTCATGCATGATCCCAATTACATGAATAAGTGTGTGTATGTGTGTATGAAAGAGCGAGAAGGAGAGAGAGAGAGAAAGAGAGGGAGAGAGAAAGGGAGAGAGTGAGAGAGGAGGGGGAAGATTGAGAAGCTGATTAATTAAAGGGTTTTGGGTGGTGGTGGGATCATAGTTTCTTCTCATTTGCTGCTTTTTATTTTTCTATACTTTTCAAATTCATGTAATTGTCATGTGTTCCTTTTTTGCCATAATAGGTAAACTGATAGACTTACTTAATAAAAGATAACCAAACGTCTACAGATCTGCCTTTGTATGGACAATCCCTAGAAAATCGGGTTAAAAAGTAAAGTTCTATTCCAGCTTCTCATGCCCTTTAAATTGCATTCTACTGTCAACGCATACACTTCTTGGGGTCTGAAAAGTGTAGCTTAAGAGGTATTAGATGGCTTATTAAATTATTTTTTCTGATCTCTTGGGATAATATCTCATAGAAATCACACAGAAAAAGAATGTATGTGGAAACTTGCATAGATTTCATTGTTTTACTAAGAAAAAATAGTCTCCCTTTCAGCAATATTTTTAGAGGCTAGGCCTTATTTTTAGTCATTCCATCAAAAATCCATCAGGCATCCTAGTATTTATTATTGATCTACATTTCAAATATAGGAGTCTTAAATCCTTCCTTCCACTCTTCCTTCTTTCCTTCTCCTCCCTCCCTGCTTTCTTCCCACCTTTTCTCCTTCATCACAAATGACTTCCATGTCTCAGCGATTATCTAGCATACACATCTTTGTCTAGCATACACTTTTGTCTGTTGCACTTTTAAACTTATTTCCACAGTCACAGGGATTAGTTTTCTAATGAGCTAATAAACTTAATCTTTCTTAAATGGATCCGTAATGGAGTAATTATCTGGAATTGTCTTCACATATTTGTATTGATCTTTTTTATTTTCCACAGCAGCAGTGAATGTCTATCTTGTAACATGCATGCCTTCTCAGCGTGTCATTGCCCACAAAGAATCAGGGCAATTTAGGTTGAAAAGAACTCTTTGCTCCCACTTTTTAAATATTTTGGTAAGAAGTAAATTTTTTTTACCTGAATTCGTAAAATGACTCCCTTAATTCCCTTATATTTTTGTCCATTTATATTCCTAATATTTATCGGCAATCCCAAACTCAGGCATTAGGAGCATTAATTATAGTTGCTCACACAGAGAGAGGAGATTTGACTGGAAGACTGCAAATCTGATGCCCATTTCTGGAGTATTCCCATTTGCCTGTCTCTGAGGACTTGCTTTTCTGTGCTGATACATCACATCAGGTTGTGTGGATGAAGTGATTGATGGCATTGGTTTCAATGGGCTCTGCTTTACGATTAGAGGGATTAGCAACTTTCTCTGTAACAACTGAGGTTTACTGATATCTTAATCATTTAGGGCTGTTTTGCAAGACACTGAAAATTTTGGATAAATGTTATAATGTGAATCACTTTGAGAGACTAAATTCTACTTAAAATGACATGTATTTGATCTCTCAGGATAAAGAAAATCTTTTTATGGAAAAAATTAAATCTACTCAGCTGATTATAACAGTTGATTTGACTTCCATGCTGATTTGAATTATCTGACACCAGATTAAATATATTGAATTCACTCGTTTACCGGAAGCTGTAAGTAGCCAGGAAAGCACTGGGCTAAATAAATGGCCTCAGAACCCTTCTGTGGTGTTGAACAATTTGTCTTGGTTGGTTGAGGGCCCTGGGATTCTGGGCACGCTCGCAAACCAAGAATTTCAGGTGGTTGTGATAATGTTGCCACCTCTTCACTGCCTCGTAATCACACTTAATTGGCCGCAGCAGGTGGGAGTAGCTGGCACCGCTGAGCAGCCCTACTGGCTCCACAACAACCCGACTCGTTGAGCAAATGAAAGGGCTCGGCTTGAGAAAGGAACAGAGAATCACCAACTTTTATTCTATTTTTTTCTTTTCCACTGTAGAATTTGTCCTTTTTAACAGACAAAATGGTGTGTTACATATGCATAAACATAATCAGTAATTGTTATTTTTTAAATGTATGCATTGAACTTAGAATGTGGAATTCAAAGAATTCTTTCATGTTATTTTTTTTGGCTAGTGAAAAT
Source organism: Tapirus indicus (assembly GCA_031878705.1). Taxonomy (NCBI): domain Eukaryota; kingdom Metazoa; phylum Chordata; class Mammalia; order Perissodactyla; family Tapiridae; genus Tapirus; species Tapirus indicus. The sequence goes on along the minus strand of CM062928.1, from coordinate 93,695,860 downwards.
CCTGTTTTTCCAGACGCCTGTTTCAATGAAAAAGTGTATATTCAATATATTTTTAAAAAGAGTGGAGGCCTTTGTTACACAACACTTTTCTAGACATCATAGCGAAATATGGACTTCTTGAAAGCTCCCCCTTACGTACTGTAACGAATAGCTCATATACATAAAAATATAAATATGAATATATTGTCATCATTTTCAAATGGAAGGAAACTTTATTTCAAACTCATAGTATCAGTCCTAACTCTCTCTACCGACATAAGGTGAACTAGTGGTTTACCATTTGAAAACAATGACGATTTGTCTACTATTGTCTTATTATCTCAAAATGACTATAGATTTGCTTTTACCCCTTTGGGTATATTACAATAATTATTATTTTTATAGCTAGAAGTTGTTTAATTATTAAGATAATTTCTTACTATGATTATTATTTTGTTTCAGTTGGTTTTCAAGGAGTCTTAATAAGCTTTATCTGTTTGAATTTCCTTTTATATATTCTGTAATTACCATTTTATAAAATAGTGATATTGTCTAGTTAAGTTTTTTTAAATTCCTAGGCAATTTTGGAATAGCACCAAGGCAAAAATAACCTGCTCTGGCTGGTGGTCTGAAGGGAGAAAGGAGGCATCCTACATAGGCTAAGAGAAAACCTAATATTTGTATTATTAACAAATAATACTATTGTGAAAAAAACTTGATTAATGCCTGAATCTGTGTATCAAACTAGCTAACTGCTGTTTTCCTGGATTTTTCTAGGAATGATCTGGGAACAATCAATGTCTTTCAAAAAAAAAACCTAAATACAGATAAATAAATGTTTTAACAGAGCGGAAAAAGAATGCGATTTGTTTGTGCATCTTTGCATTCAAATGGGCTGTTTTCTAAACAACTTTACTTAATATATTTGTACACATATATACATGTTGTTGAAATATATGTTGATGCTATTTATAAAATGTTTCCCTGCAGCAAATTAAATCTATGTACCTATAATACAGTAGTATTGTTCAGATTTTGAATATTTAAATCAAATATTTTTCCAATCTTTAAAATTTTATAATGTAGCTTTGTATTCATTGAAATGTATGTGTGTTGTGTGTGAAAGTTCTGAAGCATAGAAATAAGTAGTCTCGCATCACCTGACCCAAACACGAGAACACTGCCGGTACTCATGACTGTACGTGTGTGTTTCCCCAGTTACGCCCGTGTTACACAGAGGCAACAAATATCCTGAATTTTGTATTTATCACTGCCTTAAGTTTTTGAAAAATACATTTACCATTGTGCCAGATTATCTTTTTACAACACAGCATCAATGTCACCTGCTCTAATATTTTGCTTGTCTTTTTGGAAAGAAACCAAGAGCTACATTTCTTGATACAACTCCCAACAGCATTTTTGGTTAGATTTTGATATTGAGAAGCATGTAATATTTAGAAGGCAGAAGAAAACCCCATCAATCTCCAAACAGAAGGGGAGGACTTTGATCTGCATGTGTGCATTTTAATATAAATCATCTATTTGATGTGGCTACCAGGCAACGAGATTACTGAATCTTTCCTGAAATTTCTGCACCCTCCTGACATTCTGAAGTCAGTGCAATTTCCCTGCCTTTACTTCCCCACCCTTCATGAGATTCTGTAAGCCTTTAATTCCCTGTATTAATCTCTATCTGCCCTCTATTCATAGAGAAATTTCTGTATTCCTGCCTGAACCTCAATGATAAACAATGTATGTATGATTCCAAAGCAAAATGTAGTTTTTCTTTTATTTTTTTGAGCCTTAAAAAATATCTAAGTCTAAATTGTCCTATGTGACTGGCTTTTTCATTCAACATTAAATGCCTATTATTCATCTGTGACGTTTCTGTAGACGAGGATCATTAATATTTAATGTTGTAAAATATCCTGTTGTATGACAACAGCATTGTTTTTTACCTTTTTTTTTTTGCGTTAGTAAACGTTTGAGTTACTTCCATTTTTATTTTTCCTTTTTCTTGTTGCTTTGTTGGTTTTTTGCTAGTTTAAGCAAGACGGCCAGGTGCATTCTTAAAAAGTCACTTGATGCATGTCTACAAGAGTTTCTCTAGGGCACATGCATAGAAATGGAATTATTAAGTCAGGGGGGCGTCTGCATTTTGACTTTTAAGCAGTGATGCTATATTTTTTTCAAATTGATTCCGATGCAAGTACATTAAAAGTATCCATCTCTCATAGATTTGCGTGCTCATAGTATTGTGGACTTACTGGTTATTGCCAATCCAATGGACTAAAATTGGTATCCTAATATAGTCTTACTTTGTACTTCCCTAATTATAAATGAGGTTTAATAGATTCTTATTGTCATTTCTTTGCATGTGTGTGTGAGATATTTGTTAAAATGACCTTGTTAAATTTTTCCAATAAATTATTTTCATTGCATATTAATTTGTTGGAGTTCCTTATATTCCCTTCATATATATAATCTCACTAAAATACATTTATTTCAAAATTATCCCATTTTATGGTTTATCTTTTCATTTTCTTTTTGATGTCCTTTGAACAAAAGAAGTTTTTACAGTTAGCTTTTTATGTCTTATTTAAGAAAACCTACTCTAACTCCATGGTCTTAAAGATATCCCTTATTCTTATAAAAGTTTTATTTTATTTATTTTTTCTTTTTTGTGGGGAAGACCAGCCCTGAGCTAACATCTGTTGCCAATCCTCCCCTTTTTGCTGAGGAAGACTGGCCCTGGGCTAACATCCGTGCCCATCTTCCTCTACTTTATATGGGACACCAGCATGGCAGGGCTGACAAACAGTGCGTCGGCGGGCGCCTGGGATCCGAACCCGCAAACCCCGGGCTGCCAAGCGCGGACTAAACCGCTGCGCCACCGGGCGGCCCCCTCTTATAAAAGTTTTAGATTTTGATTTTCACATTTGTTTGATGCGTTGTAGACTTTGTCATCTCTCCTCTGTGTCTTTTGAGCTCTCCTTAATATATTCAATCTCTTTAATCTCTCTGTGGTGCTTTACAGATAATGTCTGATTCTCTCATCAGCTGGTATAGTCTCATTTTAACCTCATCAATTAAATTTTCCTTTCCATGCTTGCATTAATCATTTTTAAATGTATTATGTTTGTGTTCAAATTATTATTTTTAATGATTTGTTGTTACTTCATTACTTATATTTCTTCTTTTATTTCTTTAAACATATTAAACATACTTATTTCATATTATTAATTAAAAATTAAATTTCTAAAATCCTTGATGATCTAAAAATTTGCTGTATTTTTTTTCTAACTCTCACTTATAGTGGCTTGTTTTCTTGTTTGCTTTATTTTGTTGAATCTAATCTGTGAGTATTCTGAGGGTCTAAACTGGGAAATCTTAACCCCAAATAGGAAGGATTCAAATACACTTTAAATAGGAGCGAAGCTGTGTTAAGGAGCTGAGACAGACCTAGTTCTCTTCTGGGTTCTCGACTTGATACAGGAAACGCGAAGGTAGTTTTTCTCACCTGTGATGGTCTCAGAGGGTTAGTCCCCTGATCCCACAGAGAACCGAGAACACTTGTTTCCATAGCTTCATTATTCTTGGTCCAGCTCACTAGACCTTCCCTTCGCTCCCCTTCTCTTTCCTCTCTTCCTCCCTCCCTCCCTCCCTTCTTTCCTCCTGCTTTCTTCCTTCCTGCCTTTTTCTTTCTCTCTCTCTCTTTCTTTTATTTTCTTCTTTCTCTGTCTTCTTGCCTTCTTTCCTTCCTTTTTTTCCATCTCTTCTACCTTCCTTCCATCCCTCTCTCATTCTTTCCTTCCTTCCTCCCTTTCCTTATGAGGAACCTTCATCTCTCCTTTACTGTGAACTTAACAACGCAGTAAAATTATGTTTATTTCAATTTATCCAGGAGCTACTCATATTAAAATCACCTTCAGAAGATCTTTTCCACCATACTGCTAGGAATACAATTCTTCAGTTGCTTTATAATGAAAAAATGGTATTACTTTTATTTCACACTTTACATTTCAAACAGAAAATAAACAAAATTACAAATTTATATCAGTAATAATAATACTATCTATTGAGACTTGCTATCCGTAAACACTTGGCTAGCAGCTGAATGTGGGAAGAAAATGATTAACAACTGTTCTGTGACCTATCCTTCAGCCCCAGATGATGTCTAAGGAATTGATTCTCTCCATTCTCTTTGAAAGAATCACTCAAGGAATTGTTAAGAATTTACTTATACTAGATGCAACATGGTTGATAATCTGGCCAAGGTTTGTATACCAGACCTAACACTCGTGTCTCCCGGATAATCAGGTGATGACTAACTGGTATTTCTGGGATGCTGGTGCCCAGGAGGAAGGCTGGAGTCAGCTCCAGTGCTGACTGCTTCTTTGATCCCAAGTCAGTTCAGAGGTCAGTGTCATATGCAGTGACTGTGCTCGCAGGACATGGTAACTGGGTCTTGAGAATCTATGCTTGGACTTAGGAGACCTTGCTGTGCTGTTGCTGTACAAGCTGTGTGGTTTCCTGTCCTATATCCTCACAAAAGCAGAGAAAACTTGGAGCTGGCAAAGCTGAGTGTAGACAGTGAAGTTGTTGACCAGCCTCATGACCTCAGCTGCCAGTAGTGCAGACTGGGCACCGGCCTGCATGAGCTAATTTTAAATACCAAACAACGAAATGGCATTGCAACTTTTATTAATCTAATTTTTGTATGAGAAGACTAAAGATCACAAATATTAATTTAAGTGAAGAGTTTAGAATATAAGAAGTTAGCTTTTAAAGGAAGTTTCCTTTTCATTTAGTCAAAATTTATAGGAATTTTGAGGAAACTATTTAGGATATCTATTCTTTCTGTTATGTCAGATAAAGACCAAAATGTTGGAAATATCCCACACACTTGACCATAAAGCAAGATAAAATATTTAATATAAATTTATATCTTAGAAGCCATGTACTTTGGATACAAAAAATTAAAAAAGAAATTAATAAAAAGAACAAAATAAAACTAAACTGAACTTTAAAAAATTCCATCAGGTTAAGTACCAGTATCAGACAGATAAAAGTACTTAACATAGCACTATATAATTAAGAGTGGCAAGTGATTAGATGTGGGATCATATATTAAACTTAAATTAAAAAGGACAGCAACCAAGCTGTCCTTTCACAAGAGAGGAGGGACAGGTGGCAAATGAGCACACAGATGGGCTCGGCTCTCAGTAAAGCGCAGCACACAGTGAGACCGCAGGTGGACGACGTTCAGACCTGTCAGTGCTGTGGTAAAATTCATCACTGTAAGTGTTGGAGAAACCATGGAATCATCAGAATTCTCATATACTTTTAGTAAGATGGTAAATTTGCTCACATAATAAAAAACATAGTACAGCTGACCAAACCAATCACTCCTAGTTCTATAAGTTAGAACAGTGCTATTCAAAGTGTTAGATGACTGACTCAAAGAAAGAAATAAGGCAACACACACACACACACACACACACAACTAAAAGTTGAATGAAAGGGGAATAAACCTTACTACTGGTACTTCATTCTCATATTTCCTGTTCTATTATGTTTCATTTTCTCTATTCCACTTTATTCTTTTAAATGATATTTATGACCATTGAATTGATTTAGTAATCCACAGTGGCACACAACATCAACCTTAAAAAGCATTTCCTGAGAGAGATTATTGCATCTGTAAAAACTCATAACAGCAATGTTTTAATAGTACAATCCTGTGGGCTGGGAGTGGTAAATGTCCAATAATTGGTTAATGAATAAAGAAATAGTGGTTTTGTTCATACAATCAAATTTTATATAACAATAAAAATTAATGAACTGCAACTACATATATCCACATAAGTTGCCACTTACAAAAAATTCAAAGATATTCAACACATGAAAATATGTATTTTAATAATAAATAAATATGATGTAAAACTAAGGAAAACTAACTAAATGACAAACAACAGGAAGTTTGTAGTTTTGTGGGTGGTGGGAAGGACAGCAAGGATAGGTGTGGGGAGAGAAAGTGCTGCAGTTGCTAGAAGTACAGAGGATGTTCAAGAGACTGCAGAATTCTCTTATTAAGCTGGGTGGTGAGAAGATGAGTGTTTAATTCTTATTAAGTTAATTATATACATTATAATTATTAAATTAATTTAAACTTATAATTAATATAAGTGGGAAAATGCCACAAATAAGAAGGGACATATATAGGAAGAGATGCTCCACATTGCATGTCATCAGGGAAATGTAAATTCAAACACAACGAGGTACCACTGCACACCTATAAGAATGGCCACGACCCAGAACACTGACAACACCGAGTGCTGGCGAGGACGTGGAGTAACAGGAACCCTCATTCACTGCTGGTGGGGATGGGGAATGGTGCACACTCTGGAAGACAGTTTGGGGGTTTCTTACAAAAGTAAATATACTCTTTTCATATGATCCAGAGATCATGCTCCTTGGTATATGCCCAAAGGAGTTGAAAACTTATGTCTACTCAAAAACTTCACACACGTGTATAGCAGCTTTACTTATAATAAAACCTGGAAGCAACCAAGCTGTCCTTCAGCAGGTGAACACATGAACTGTGATACATGCAGACAATGGAATATTATTCAGTGCTAAAAGGAAATGAGCTGTCAAACCACAAAAAGACATGCATATCACTAAGTGAAAGAAGCCAAGCTGAAAAGGCTACATACTGTATGATTCCAACTGAATGACATTCTGGAAAAGACAAAACTATGGAGTCAGTAAAAAGATCACTGTTGTCAAGGGGCAAGAGCGGGATGAATAGAAGGAGCACAGAGGATTTTGGGGGAAGTGAAACTACTCTGCATGATGTTATAATGGTGTAAACATGTCAGTATACGTTTTTCCAAAGCCATGGAATGTACAACACCAAGAGTTAATTAAAGAGTTTATTAAATAACATACATTATACAAGGCGCCTAGAATAGGCAAATTCACAGAGAAAGAAAGTAGAATGGAGATTATCAGGGTCTGGGGGCAGGGGTAAAGGGGAATTATTGTTTAATGGGTACAGAATTTTTGTTGAGGATGATGAAAATGTTTTGGGCACAGATAGTGGTGATCGCTACACCACACCGTGAGTGTATTTAATGCCACTGAATTGTATATTTATGAATGGTTGAAATGATACACTTTACATTACATATTTATACAATAAAAAATAACATACAAAGAAAAAAACACTATGAATCAATGATACAGGTTTGTATTTCTAAAAATTATTATTTCAAAAGATTTGACAAAAAAATAGTATCCAAGATATTCATAATGATATTTTATACAAGAAATTCAGTATACAAGAAATTCATAGTAAAATCATTAAAGTGGCATTTAGAGAAGAGATATTTTGGGGTCACCTGATTATTTATTAAAAATCAAATACAGAACTAAACTCCAAATACAGTGAATCCAAGTCTGAATTTACTTTTTTTGTGTGGATGGCAGAAAGGGGTCTCTCCCTGATCTGTTCACAACAGGTTTGAGAAACAGGCTGTGATTATTTGCTTTTTTTCTTTTTTCTTTTTTTTTTCCGGAAACATATCTTTGTACCAGGTAAGCTCCAGTTTTAAAATATTGGGTAGATAAGCTAAGTTCCCCACCACATTATATTATAATTTCTATATTTTGGATTAAAGAAGTTGTTCCTTTCTTTTGATTTCCTGCCAATTTAATTCTTAAATTGATTAGAAATTATAGAAGGACTCTTGAAATTCTAATAACAGGAAAATTGTGGGAGGTCTATAAGATAATGCACTTAAATAACTAACACAATATAGTTTGTTTTTATTTTATTATAATCTACAGAAATTTATACCAATAAAATGTTGTGTCCATGTTTTTGTCACTTGATTTGTCTGTTATTTTATGACGTTTGTTCATGTAGGCTGTTCTCTTCTCAAGACCATAGGGAACACTCAGAGATAGTCAACCATTTTACAGATCACCAAAGGCAAGACCAGAAGTCCATAAAATTTAGTCTGCAAGACTGGGATAATCTGTTTAAGATTTGGGTTATGTGGCGTACACGAAATCACTGTGGCACCTTTGGGTAAATTTCAGTGGGATAGGAAGCCATCTATCAAAAAAGCTGAAAATTACATATAGTGAGAGGTCTATATGACAACTAATTAGGAAAGACACACTAGATATATTAAAATGAAGTAAGAAAACAAAAGTAACGACTTCAAATATGACCATTTGAATATAAGGAGATATTCTTCCAACAATACTGAGTGTTAACAAAGCTACTTGTTAATGAAATCCCAATTGATGTCTCCAAAAGACTTTTTTGTTTGGTAAAATCTGAGATTATTTCTAAAGTCCACCTGGAATAAAACCCAATATTACTAATAATCACATTATTTGGGGAAAAAAGGAAAAAAACAGATTATTACTGTTGGGGGTGTATGAATCTCTCAGGCATTAAAATATATCATGAAATTGCAAGAGTGTAGTGTCTGGTTTCAAGGAATGTGAAAGCAGGTTTAAGGGGAGAAAACCGGAAATAAAATATAGAACCGGGTTTTCTGTCGTGTATAACTGAATGCGATCGTATCTGCGAATTAACTCTTAGATGGGAAGCTCTTCATTATTCTAAAGGCACATTAGATTCTCAGAGAACTCTCGGACCTTCCACGAAAAGGCCTGCGTTAAATGTTCTGCTGATCTTCGTACATGTTGATCCACTTGATGGATCATCCAGTATTCTCTGCCAACAACCACAGGTTTGGTTTGGGCATAGTTAAAGGCTTTCTTTCATTTATCACTGTAAATGAAAAGCTTAGTTAATTCTTAAGCAACCTGCAGGTCATAAGCACATAAAGAAATCCCTACTCTGTTGTAGTAGGCAGGACATAATTCAAGGAATTTTCAAGGCTATGAAAAACCTATGTAAATAAGTAAACAAGAAAGAGTAACCATTTAGATCCAGCATTGTTGAATGTCACTTGAGATTGAAATTTTACTCCTCGTCTGAAAAATCACTCAATTTCTTTCATGCTCCCAGAAACTGTCATTTTTCTGCTATTATACATCTGAACATCTTCCTGATTAATTTTTTTCATTTTACACTATTTATCACATTAGAAGTGATATAACTTAAGATGTTTTGGTATTTTTAATATTACCTTAAATTTTCAAAATTTTAAATTTTGGTATATAAAACTAAAGTTATTCTGACTTTTAAGTTATTGACTTTTAAAATATGAAAAATATCACTTTCTCTAAAATATCAGGTTTCTGTTTCTAATCTTGTCATTCATTCATGTGGTATTTTCTTTCTCAGAGAAAAAATAGTTAACTATTTAAAATAATAATAATAATGGGGCCGCCTGGTGGCGCAGCGGTTTAGTCCGCGCTTGGCAGCCCAGGGTTCGCGAGTTCGGATCCTGGGCGCCCGCAGACGCACTGCCTGTCAGCCATGCCGTGGTGGCGTCCCATATAAAGTGGAGGAAGATGGGCACAGATGTTAGCCCAGGGCCAGTCTTCCTCAGCAAAAAGGGGAGGATTGGCAATGGATGTTAGCTCAGGGCTAGTCTTCCCCACAAAAAAAAATAAATTAAAAAAAATAATAAAATAATAATAATAAGAGGCACCTCATTTTATATATCTCTCTACCTCTGTCTATATCTATGTCTATTTATGAACTATGCCTACTTTCAGCTTTCATAATTTCATAAAATCATTTCAAGAAACAAATCCCAGAGTAAGTTAAGAACAATGACAAAAGCTAATTTTCACCATGCAGAACAAGAATCTGAAATGAGCCTTAATCATTGCTTTGAAAATTATGAAAGGCATATACAATGGTAATTATTTATTATTAAATCTATAAAAGAAAAAATGAAATAATTTTAATGAGAGGTAATTTGAAAATAAGGCTTTATCTTTATGGAAGTTTGTAAAGTAGTTCAGTGGATTGTAAAGCATTGCTGTGGATGCTACCCACGTGGAAAATAAAATGCATATGATGTTGATTATTTACAAAATTAAGAAATGTGCACGTATTTAACAATTTAACTCCTGAAGATAATTGTCATTATTACTTTCCTACTCTCATTGAAGGATCTAATTAGAGATAAATTCTTTCAATCTGATATAAGTAGTGATATATAAATGGCAAGCAATAGGATATATTGGAGTACATAAAGAAGGAATTTGGTATAAAACTAATTTGGCCTGGCCTTGTTTTTCCAAAAGGGCCTGACTGGCCTTTGAACATGCATTGTATATCTGCTTTGAGCATTTACCACGTCCCAGAGACAAGAACAAATGCCCTTAAGATAAGGATGCAACTTCCCCCACACTGGCATTTCCTTAAAGATAAGCATTTCTCCCCAGGCTAGGATCTGATTGCTGTGCTCATCCTATGACCACCCAGCTCAAGACAGCAGACCTGCTACCTGCCTTGCCCATCAATCCCTGTGCCCACAGGGCAATCTTGTGACTACTGTAAAAAGGACATTGCATTCACATGTGATACATGCTCTTTGATGGTACACAACCACTCTGTACACCCCACTTCTTTGGTGCCCTTCCTTCCACGTGGAAGGAAGTCCCCAGGAGTATGGTCTTCAAATTTGGCTCATAATAAACTCACCCAATTTTGGTTTATAGATTGGCTATGGATTATTTGTGTCAATAGTAGACAGAAATTAAGGGTTTACTCCTGGCTTAGGTTAGACTTAATTTGAAGGAATGGAAGGTGCTAACCTGCTATGCATGAGGAACGGCAGGTGAGTGGCTGTACCTGGAGCAGGCTGTGCAGCAGAGCAGTGGAGAGAGCTGTCGAGGTAACATGGTCGGACCAGCCGGTCCCCTGGAAGCTGGCAGGGCCTTGACTGTTTTCTGAATGGAACAGAGGGAACCTGCAGGGTGTCACAGAGAGACAGGATCTAAAATGCTCTTGAAGGTGACTCTGGCTTCTATCTACACTGAACATGGAGTCAGCACGTGGGGGCACACAGGCAAAGCTAGAAGGGAAGCCCGTTAGATCTGTCGCATGAATCCATCTGAGAACGGACCGCAGCTTCCCACAGGCTGGGAGCAAGAGGACAGGAGGAGACGCCCTTGGATTCCAGACACGTCTTGGAACCACAGCCAGAAAGCATTGCAGTGGCAGCCACACAGGCCTTCATGACTCTTCACTAATCACCTGAAAGTAGATATTTTGAAAAACTTCCATTATGACTAGTGAGTTGCCTTTGGTGCAAAAATTAAACTGTATAGTTTATTAGCATCCTTGTGAACTAAACTTGTCACTTTGACTACAAGCTTACCTTTGGAATTTTACAATCCTTTTAAGATTAACTCTCTGTTTGGTATTTTTGAAGAGTTAATATTTGACCTTAGCTAACTTATGTTTCTGCCCTCACGCACCATGGGATGCCTCATTCGCCAAGTCGCCACCAGCACCATCATTAACCTGGCCACCACCAACCTGAGGCCAGAACGGTGCATTTCCTCACACTGGAAATCCACGTATTATTCGTCTTAAAAGTCAACATACGCTTTTTGCTAATGGATTGAAGTGGTAAGGAATTTCTAATTTACCTAAACCTAAGATCTATTTTCTTTCAAATCCCGGGTTCTGCTAATAGAAATCTACTTCAGGGCACATTTCAAGGTACATTAGACACCATCAACTTTACCCACACACTCTTCCATTATTGAGACATTAACTGACCCCCTCCCCGTCCCAAGCACAGCATCTAGTCTCTGTAGAAATTAGCAGTTAGCAGAAATCTTTCCTACAGCTGTAACAGATGAACTGCGTCTGGATTAAATGATCATTATTTCATACCTAAAATGTTAGTTCAACCTTCAGAGGACCTTTGTGTTCAGGTAGTAACTTGCTTCACACACTGGAGAAAAGTGGGACTCTGTGAAAATAACTGATAATGCGATTTGAAGGAATCACCTGGGGCATCTTTACCCATCACTGTTCCTATCTACAATACTTGGCCATCATTCTCTTGATGATGTCCTGATGGCATATTATACATCACACGAGAGCTACTGCTATGATGTGGTTTAAAGTAAATTTTAAGTGTCATAAAACTAATCTAAATACCAGAAGTCAACTATTTTTTCCTGAGAGTTATATTAGAAATGAGGTATAATTAGTACAGAACTTTAATTTTAGAAACTATCACATAGAGTATATGTATGAGATTATTACCACTGGAAGGGATTTTAGATGTTGCATTAAAATTCTTAAAGGATGTGGTAACTAAGACCAAATGAGGTTATATAACTTGCCTAAAGTAATGCACAATAACATTGGAATTAAATCCATCTTTGCATTTAATTGGACTATCACAGCAATAGTATTGCAATTAAATCCATCTGTCCTTAGTCCATATTCTGTGCTAAGTCATGTCACAGTGGACTTTATGGATTTCACAGTCATTTCTAAATTTGTCTGAGGCATTACTAAACAATTTTCTATTTTGTAACTCAACATCAAAATATTATTTGATATAGATGCAAATATTAAGAATTCCAATAAAAGTGCTAATAAACTAGCAATTTTGAAAAATATTTTAATAATTCCAAACAAAATACAAGAGTAAGGATTATATTACATGTGTTAAAGAATGCATTTTGAGTTTGTCCTTTGTATAATTACATGCTTTACAAATGGTCAATTATACATAAATTAATTCTTTTAAAAAGAAGAATTTTTAAATCAAATAGCAATCACTTTCAGTCAAAATGAGTACCTGGGCAGATTTGACCAAATTAACTGCTTACATAGCATCATAAATCAAAACAAAAAAATAAAATTTAGATAAACGAAAACTTGTCAGAGGGGCTGGCCTGGTGGCGTAGCAGTTAAGTTTGCGCACTCCACTTCAGTGGCCCAGGGTTTGCAGGTTCGGATCCTGGGCATGGACCTATGCACCACTTATCAAGCCATGCTGTGGTAGGCGACCCACATATAAAGTAGAGGAAGATGGGCACAGATGTTAGCCCAGGGCCAGTCTTCTTCAGCAAAAAGAGGAGGATTGGCAACTGATGTTAGCTCAGGGCTAGTCTTTCTCATACATACACACAAAAAAAATTTAAAAAGAAAAAAAACTTGTCAGAGAGCACATGCAGTGGTGTTGAGTTGAACGATTAAATACGTTTTATTTAATTGTTGCATATCATATTGAAAAACTTGAGCATGTTGTCTAAAGGCCAGATATCACAAGCCCACAACTAACATCATACTCAACAGTGAGAAGATGAAAGCTTTTCCTCTAAGATCTCAAGGATGCCTACTCTCACCAGCTTTATTCAACATAGTATTGGAAGGTCCTAGCCAGAGCAATTAGGTAAGAAAAAGAAAAAAGAAAAGGCCTCTAAATCAGAAAGGAAGAAGTGAAACTTTCACTATTTGCAGTTGACATGATATTATATATAGAAAACTCTAAAGACTACACCAAAAAAAAAGTCAAAACTAATAAACAAATTCAGTAAAGTCACAGGATACAAAATAAATACACAAAATTCTGTTGCTTTTCTATACACTAATAATGAACTAGTAGAAAGAGAAATTAAGAAAACAATCCCATTTACAATTGCATCAAAAAGAATAAAATACCTAGGAATAAATTCAACCAAGGAAGTGAAAGACCTGTACACTGAAAACTAGAAGATATTGATGAAAGAAATTGAAGAAAACACAAATATGTAGAAAGATATTCCATGCTCATGGATTAAAAGAATCAATATTGTTAAAATGTCCATACTACTGAAAGCAATCTACAGATTCAATGCAATCCCTATCAAAATTCCAATGACATTTTTCACAGAAAAGGACAAATAATCCTAAAATTCTTATGGAACCACAAAACACACCAAATAGCCAAAGCAATCTTGAGAGAGAAGAACAAAGCTGGAGGCATCACATTCCCTGATTTCAAACTATACTACAAACCTATAATAATCAAAACAGTATGGTACTGGCATAAAAACAGACACGTACATCAATGGAACAGAATAGAGAGCCCAGAACCAAATCCGTGCATATATGGTCAATTGAGTCATGACAAAGGAGCCAAGAATATACAATAGGGAGAGGACAGTCTCTTCAGTAAAAGATGCTGGGAAAACTGGATAGTCACATGCAGAAAAATGAAAGTAGACCGTTGTCTTATACCACACACAAAAATTAACTCAAAATGGATTAAAGGATTGAACGTAAGACCTGAAACCATAAAATTCCTAGAAGAAAATGTAAGTGGTAAGCTCCTTGACATGGGTCTTGGCAATGACTTTTTGGATTTGACACCAAAAGCAAAGCCAACAAAAGCAAAAATAAATAAATGTGACTCCATCAAACTAAAAAGTTTCTGCACAGCAAAGGAAACCATCAGCAAATGAAAAGGCAAACTGCAGAAAGGGAGAAATATTTGCAAATCATATAACTAAAAAGAAGTTTATATCCAAAATATACGAAGAACTCATACAACTCAATGCCAAAAAAACAAGCAGTCCAATTGAAAAATGGACCGAGTATCTGAATAGGCATTTTTCCTAAGAATACATACAGGTGGCCAATTCGTACATAAGAAGATGCTCACCTTCACTAATCATCAGGGAAATGCACATCAAAACCACAATGAGATATCACCTCATGCCTGTTAGAAGGACTATTATCAAAAAGACAAGAGATAATAAGTGTTGGTGAGGATGTGGAGAAAAGGGAACCCTTGCACACTGTCGGTGGGAATGTAAATTGGTGCAGCTACTATGGAAAACAGGATGGAGGTTTCCTCAAAAGATCAAAAATAAAACTACCATGAGATTTAGCAGTTCCACCTCTGGATATTCATCTACAGGAGACAAAAACACTAAGATATCTTCACCCCCACATTCATTGCAGCATTATTTACAATAGCTAAGATATGAAAGCAACCTGTGTCCATCAGTGGATGAATGGGTGAAGAAATTGTGGGGTATAAAAACAATGAAAAATTATTCATCCATAAAAAAGAAAATCTTGCCATTTGAGACAACATGGATGGACCTTGAGGCCATTATGTTAAGTGAAATGAGTCAGAGGGAGAAAGAGAAATGTAGTGTGTTCTCACTTATATGTGGAATCTGAAAGAAACAAAACAAAACAAAAACTTTGATTTTATTTATATTTTGAATCACTTGTTTTTAACAATTATGCTTGAATTAGACATTAAATAGCTAACCATCATCTTACGTCATTTTTCTTGTTGACAAATTTTGAAATATAGAGATAGCGTGAGCTTATTTGACTAGTAAACCCAGGTAGAAAAAGTTGTATGTTTGTATTACATTTAACGTTGACAACTCTGAAGACATGCCTGCTTTTATTAGACAAACAAACTTAAACTAGCTTTTATTTATCAAAAATTATCTCAGATCATGTGCTTGAAAAACATTTGAGTTAGTTTCTATATTTTTGAGAGCTTTTAGAATACTTAATTTATATCATTATAGACTATTTTTCTTTAAGCCAATTAAACAAAGCTCTTTAAAATATCACACATATATAACATACCGATATAAACATACCGATAGATGCAACCAGAGATCTTATAGCTTTTGTTTTAAAAATTTCAGTCATGTCTCAGGTACAAAACTCAAAAAAATAGTTGGATCCAAATTGTGTTTCAGGTAGATGGACTATTAAAGTTACCTGCTTGGATGACCAAAGTTTTTTACTAAAGAATTTTTATTTGCATGCTGTCAGGATCCCTTTAGAGCTACTTTTGGAGTCATTTTGTCTTTTAGAAGCTTCTACATGCCAATTAAAGAGTGCATTCCATTGTCTCTGGGAGGTGTGGAATTCTCTTCTAAAGGTGCTCCTTCAGGAGGACTTATCTAAAGTAAAGTTTCCCCAAAGTGACCACTACAATACCAAATTTCCAAAAGTTCCCTCATTTTCCAAAAAGACAGAAGAGCCTGGGCCATAAACCAGGTGAACCCATCTTTGCCTCTAGATTCTCTAAGACATCTGAACTACAAGGGGCCCTGTTTTCCAACAGCTTCTCCAAAACAGGGAATCGTGTGTCCTCCCACCCCTTTTGAACAGAACAGGGAGACTTACCAAGAAGCCTCAAGAAACAATCAGGTTTGCACAGTAAACTTGGAGAGTTCAAAAGGCACTCACTGGAAAGACAGTTTGTGAACGGGGGGCACTCAAAACAAAGCGCGGAATGAGGCTCAGGGGTTCCTTGTCACAAAGCAGCTTATTTCGTGAGAAAGCAGTGACTGTCTATTCTTCATAGTGATTGGTTAGAACATTAGAATTTTCTCAAATGGTAGGAATTGGTCAGTGGTTAGCTCCTATCAACCTTGGGCGACAGTGGAGGTTTTTCGTGTGATTTCCAGAGGCACGGGCAAGAAATGACCCAGGTCCAGTTAGTCTGGCAAAACCGCAAAGCTACGCTTTGACTGGACTGGCTCTGTCTGCTCAGGGAGCTTTCAAGGCTGGTCTCCGTCTGTTCCCGTCTGTAACACTGATGCCACGAGAAGGAGGGCGCACAGGCAGGAAAAGGCAGAGCCCCCTGGGAAACAGCAGGCTCTGGGGAACCGCCAGCGCCTTCTGGAACGAGCTGCTGCGCCGGGCCAGTGGGCTCTTTCTCACGGCCCGGGAGCCACTGTGCAGGCGCAGGACGGGAACGAGCCGGCGCAGGCCCCCAGTGGCGGGCCTGCTGCCCACGCGGAGCGCGGAGGGGAGAGGGGCTGCGGCGCCTGCACCCGGCGGCTCCCGGTGGGAGCAGGCGCTGAACTTCCCGGGGGGCGCGCACTCGGCGCGCTCAGAGTGCTGGACACTTGGTTCTTGGTCCCTCACCCCGAGGACCCGCAAGTCAGCATTACCTCTCCTGCTGGCATGCTGCGCGTGATGCACACCGCGACGTGCGGAGTCCTGATCGTTTTTCCTCTAAAGCTCAGCAGTCAGGCTCTTCTTCTTACTTTGAAATAATTTAAAACATATTAATGCTGCAAAAACAGCACCATTTGTTTTTCTTGAACCGCTCGAGACTGTTTCTGACATCATGTCTCATCTCCCACGAATACTTTGGTATGGATTTCTTACAACCAAGTATATTCTCCTCTCTAGCCACAACACAATCCTCGAAATCAGGAGTTAATTAACACTGGTCGGTGACTGTCCTGTAGTCTTCAGGCCCCTTCCCGTTTCAGCTGGTGCCGTAATGTCCTTCACGCCAGCAGGATGTAATTCAGATCACATCCCATTTAGTTGTCTTGTCTCTTTATTCTCCTTCAGTCTGTACCAGTTAATTAGTTGTTCTTTGATGTTCCGGACTGTGACACTTTCCTAGATTACAGGCCAATTATTTTAGAGAATTTTCCTTGATTTGGGTTCATTTAATATTTTATTAAATTCATATTATGCGTTTTGCCAGAAGTACGACAGATATGATGCTGTGTTTTTCTCATTGCTTCTGATCAGGTGACACATGATTTTGGTTTGTCCCATCATTGATGATAAATTCAATCACCTAATTAAGATGGTGCCTGACAACTTCTGTATTGTAAGTTACTCTTTTTCCCTTTGCAGTAAAAGTGGTTTAACATCTTTATTGAGGTAAACTTCACTATAAAAAACCCATAAAATGCATCCATTTTAAATGTACAATTCAATGCCTTCTAATAAATTTACAGGGTTGTGAAACCATGACCGCAATCCGCTTTTAGAGTATTTGCATCACTCCATTTGTAGCCAATTTCCGTTCCACTCCCAGCTTGAGGTAACCACTGATTTACCTTTTCCCCCTAAAGTTTTGCCTTTCTAGGTATTTTTATGAAATCATACAAGATGTAGTCTTTACCGGAAAGTACTTGGAGGCTTGTAAATATCCTGTTCTTCATCAAACTTTCCCTGACAATGTTAAGGACTCATTGATGTTTAATGGCCAATGTGCTTGTTTCAATGTGCGTCCCTTAATGACAGATAATGAGCGTGTTTCATATGCTTAGTCGCCACCTGTATATTTTCTTTGGGCTGGTGTATGTCCAGATCTTCTGTCTATAATTCGATTTTGTTTCCTTTTGTTGAATTTTATGAGTCCTTTGTATATTTTGAACTCAAGTCCTTTATCAAATAAGAAAATTGCAAGTATTTCCTCCCATCCTGTGACTTGTCCCTATTTTAAACAGGGTATTTTGTAGAGCAGAAGTCTGTAATATTAATAAGTCCAACCTAGCATTTCTTCTTCTTGATGGATCATGCTTTTGATGTATCTAAAAACATCACCAAACCCAGGGTCATGAAGATTTTCTCCTAGGTTGTATTCTAGATGTTTTGTATTTTTGCTTTTTATATTTAGGTCTTTGATCTAATTGAGGTCATTTTTATGTACAGTATAAGGTCTGTTTCTAAGTTCATTTCTTTTGCTTATGGATTTCTAATTATATCAGTACAAATTTTTGAAAATACTTTTCTCCATTGAATTACCTATGCTCTTTTGTCAAAGATCAGCTGACTATATTTCTGTGGGTCTGTTTCTGGGTTCTCTATTTTGTGCCATTGATATATGTGTATATTCTTTCACCAGTGTTATGATGTCATGATTACTGCAGCTTTGTAGTAAGTCTTGAAAGCCGGTACTGGGTGTCCTCCAACTTTGTTCTATAATATTGTATTGACTATTCTTGGTCCTGTGCATATATGTTCCATTTGTTTAGGTCTTTTATTTTTTTCTTCAGTGTTTTGTAGATTTTGGCTTAAAAAATCTGTGATATCTTGTTAGATTTGTATCTAAGTATTTCATTTTTTTTGTTGACATTGTAAATGGTTCTATTTAAATTTTCCAGTTCTATTTGTGTATTGCTGGCATGTAGAAAAACAATTGACTTTTGTATATTGTCTTTATATCCATTGAACTTACCAACTCACTACTTAGTTCCAGAACTTTTTTGTTGGTTTGTTTTTGGATTCTTTGGCTTTTCTACATAGACAATCTTGCCATCTGTGAATAAAGACAGTTTATGTATTTCTTTCCTATCTGTATACATTCCATTTGTTCTTGTCTTATTGCATTAGCTAGGTCTTCCAGTATTATGTTGAAAAACAATGTTGGGGAAGGACTTCCTTGCCTTGTTCCCATTCTTAGGAAAGAAGGGTTTCATTTCTCACCATTAACTATAAGATAAGCTATTTTTGTTTTGTTTTGTCTTGTATTCCTTTTATATTATTCTTAGTTTTTTTATGAAAGGGCATAGGATTTGTCAAATGCTTTTTCGATGTCTATTGATATTAAATGGTTTTTGCTATTCAGTCTGATGATATAATAAATTACAATGATCGTCGCACAAATGTTGAATGAGACTTACGTTTGTGGATTGAACTCAACTTGGTTTTGATATATCATTCTTTTTATGTATTTCTGGATTTGATTTGCTAATATTTTGTTAAAGATTTTCATGTCAATGTTTATGAGAGATGTTGGACAGTAGTTTTCCTTTCTTGTTATGTCTTTATATGATTATAATATTATAATACTGGCCTCATAAAATAAGTCAGGAAGTATTCCCTCCTCTACTTTCTAGAAAATATGGGGGAGAATGGTGATTATTTCTTTGCTAAATATTTGGTAGATTTCACCTGTAAAACCTAAGTCTAGTACTTTTCTTTGTAGGGAGGAAGGGTTTAAACTATCAATTGAATTTATATAATAGATAATGAGCTATACAGGTTAACTATTTATCTCTCTCTCTCTTTTTTTTTTTTTTTTTTTTTTTTTTGGTGAGAAGGATTGGCCCTGAGCTAACATCTGTTGCCAATCTTCCTCTGTTTTGTATGTGGGACGCAGCCACCGCTTGGCTTGATGAGCAGTGTGTACGTCCGCACCCAGGAACTGAACCTGTGAACCCCAGGCCACTGAAGTTGACTGTGGGAACTTACCCACTGTGCTACTGGGCCAGCCCCAGGTTAACTATTTCTCTTAATGTTAGTTCTAATAGTTTGTTTTTTCCAAGAAAATGATCAATTTCATGTATATTATCAAATTTGTGTTATCAAAATAGTATTGAATGCTGCAGTTGCTCATCATATTCACTTATTTTTCTTTTAATGCCCATGGAATCAGTAGGGAAAACCCCTGTTCATTTTTCATATTGACTTGTACCTTTTTGTTTTCTTTGTTAACCTGGTTAGAGCTTTATCAGTTTTACTAGACTATTAAAAGAGACAGTGTTTGGTTTCATTTATTTTCTCTATTATTTTCCTTACTTTAATTTAATGGATTTCTGCTTTTATTTATCTTATCTCCATTCTGCTATTTGCTTTAAACTTAATTTTCTCTACTTTGTTTACTTTCCTAAAGTGTAAGGTAGGCTCCTGATTTTATAACTTTCTTCTTTCCTAATACATATATTTTAATACTATAAGTTTTCCTCCAAATGCTCTTTTACCTGCATCCCAAAGTATTGATAAAATGTATTTTTATACTTCAAAATATTTTTCAAATTCTCTTGAAATTTCCTCTTTGATTCATAAATTATTTGGAAGCATGTTGCTTAATTTCAAAATATTTGGGAATTTTCCGGCTTTCTTTGTGTTACTGATTTGTAGTTTAATGCTACTGTGTTCTGAGATTTCTACTCTTCCAAGTAGGTGTGATGTATTTTATGGCGTAGAATGTGCTCTGTCTTTGTGAACGTTCCATGTGGACTTCAGGAGGACCTGCGTTCTTCTGTCGTTGGATGGAGTGTTCCACACCGTCAGTTATGTCAATGATTGGTGGCGCTGTTCAGGTCGTCTATATCCTTATTAAATTTCTGCTGGCTTGATTTATCAATTATTGACTACACTAGCGGATTTGTCTCTTTCTCCTTTCAGTTCTCAGTTTTTGCCTCAAGTGTTTGGATTTTCTATTGTTACATTCATACAATTTTAGGACTCTTAGGTCTTTAGGTATAATCCCTGATATAATTACTACAGTCATGTTTTTCTTTTTTATTGAGGTTAGCATGCTATAGCTTTTTCTTTCCCTTAATTTTGAACCTATCTTTAAATTTAAAGTGTGTTTTCTTTATAAGACATGTAGTTGGGTTTTATTTTTATTAATCAACACCGGCTATCTCTATATTTTCATTGGAGTGATTGTTTTGGTGTGTTTAGACTATTCACATTTAAGTTAAGTTATTATTGCTATAGTTGGATTAATATCTACCATGTTTATAACTGTTTTCTATTTTTTGCATTTTTTGGTTTTGTTGTCCCTCTGTTTCTACATTGTTTTTCTTAATTGAGCGTTTTACATGATCCTAGTTTATCTTTTCTCATAGTATATGATTTATATGTTTTGTTGCAAGCCATTATAAGAAGTGAGTGAAATAAGCCTTTAATATGAGTTTTGTGTTGATCTGTCTGGGGTTGGACTGGGTTTAATGTTTGTTGCAGCCAAATACCCCAGAGCCTTCCAATTCCTCCAGTGTCCTTGTTTTGTCTCCCTTCTGGACTTGGGTCTTCCTAGTTTGCTCCTTCTCAGAAAGTCTGTTTCTTGAGGCTCCTTCAGCTATAAGCCGTTATTACACTGTAATTATAATAACATAAATGTGCTGCTGTGGTAGTGCTGCATGGGAAGGGTGTGTTGAACTTATTCCCATTAAGTTTCTGTTAGTGGGCTTGTGTCTCAGGGCTGGATTTTCACACATGTTGCCATCCAATCTTAAGGAATATATCCTGTTATCCCATATTCCCTTCTTGGATTCAGCCTTGATCCCTGCTGGTTGTGCCCTCACTTTTCCTAGGTGAGGGGGCCTGGAGTGGGAGGAATTCCTTTTCCCCAGATAGCATAAGGTTTTAGAATTTCATTCAGGCAAAGACCATTGCCCTCGAGAGGAGGTCTCTCAATGCACAAGGCTCTGTGCACATTTCACAGTGGTTACTTTTCCCCTCCTTTGAGAGAATCATGAAAGGATCTTTACTCAGTTTCTGTAGTGAGAACCAGGTGGGGCTCCTAGAAGAAAACTCCATAAAGGTGTGGGGTTCTCTCAAGACTGAGGCTACGGGATTTTCTTGCTCTTCTGCTAGTCCACTGCCTCTAGCAGTTCATCAGAATGACCATTTAAATGTTCCAGCAGTCTGCAACTCCAGCGTCTCTGCTCCAGGTCAGCAGACTTGGCTGCTGTGTCTCCCTGGATGCACCTCTTTCTCCAGATTTTTTGATGATCGTTTGCCTGAGACCTTAGTTCTCTGCCTGGTACAAGAAAAGCCATGGATTTTCAGTTTGCACATCTTTTTCTTGTTATAAGAACAGAAATGACAACTTAGCAAGTGAGTGTTGAAGCCAGATGTCTCTATGACATTATTTTCAATGCAGTAGTTTTGTAGTGTATTTTAATAGGGGTTTAAATGATAAATTATTACAGGTTGCTGACTTTCTCCCTTTCTAGCTTTGGAGATTTAGTGAAAGTGAGAGAAAGGTATATAGACCTAAGGGACTAAGGAGAAGCTGTGGGCAGTTCTTTGGTAGATAGAAGACTAAACCTATGTGGAAGGAAAAATAGCCACAGATGAGAAAAGATGTGTTTAGGGAAAAGTTTTTATTGATGCTCTTATCTCTGGTGGATTTCCCATATGGATTATTGGTTCCCTCATTACCACTATAGCACAGAATATCTGCTTCTTTAAAGTAGCCCCAGAAGATTGAGTCCCTTTAAGAAGAAATAAGATTTACAGTGATTTCAAGTGGAGATAAAACCTATAATTATTTACCAACGATGTGATTGTTTACATGAAAATCCAATAGGTCAACAAGTCACTATGACTGATATTAGAATTTAGTAAGTTTGGCAAAGAGAAGATCAACTTTAAAAAATCTATAAAGTTTGCTTCCTTCAACAGTAACCCACTAGAAAATAATATGTTCTGATAGTCAACTCTAGATTCCTGAAGTGTCTAGAAATCAACATTTGAACATGTATACCCAGGACCTTTGGATTCACCATATGTATGTCGCAATGCCACATTTTCCTTGGCTGCTCGCAGCAATGTTTGGATAGAATAGGGATTCTTATGGGCAACTTTGGCTTGAGGACATGCATCAGCCTTGCTAAGACTTTCTCAACACAGTGCTGATGTGTGGTGTTCCCACTACACTATGTTTTCTTCCTTTTCCTTCTGTCCCAGTTCGCAGATGAGCCTTGCTGCCCGAGAGTCCTCCTTGCCCTCTTGGCTTCTGAGGTTACGCAATGGGATATGGTGAGAACATCGAGTTTTCCTGAGTTGCAAAAGTTTTCTCTGGGACTAGGCCAACTGTGTTTGCTAAATGGTGTCCACTGAATTAGTCTCCTGCCTTCGCACAGAGACTGGGAGATGAGGTCCTATGTTACCTGGTGGTTATATTTCAAAGGGATGGATCCAAGGTCCTTGAGAAAGACATTTCTGGGTTGTAAAATTAGCAAGAGAGCTTTTTAAGGGGGGCAAAGAAAGAAGGTACAATTACATGTTTTCTAAAGTAAATGCTCTAAGAAAAGGGATATCAGGGACCTAGAGTCAAAAAGAAGCCTGTATAAAACTTAGTCATACTGAGGGGAACATTAAGGCCACCTTAGGCATCTGTAAAGAAGACTTGTACTAAAAACATTTTAACACTGGATACTTAAAGGATAAACAGTCATTTACTGAGTGTGTAAAAATATAAGAAAAGTTTAAGTGACGTCAATTTTGTAGCTTTGATAACTCAGCTTTCATTCCAGGCCAGATGACATGCAAAAGTTTGATATAATTTTGAGGATATATCTGGAGGAAGTAATGTAAAAAGTTCTTCCTGGAGTGTTTTTTGAGCTACATGGGTTCCCTCTTTCCTGTATCATCTGCATCTTCTTCAGTCTGTATTTAGGAATCTCAGGTTTCAGGGTGTGTCTCCCTACCTCATCTCAGTCAAGACTCATTCTCTGTTAGTTTATACTTTTCTAAGACCTAGGATGTAAAGAGTATGACCCAATTATTATTGCTGTAAAATTTTAACTTACTTTGAGAGACACAAATTTAACGAATGAGAGCACCTTTGTGATTGGGTTCTGATGATCTGTAAAATATTAACTTGTGATTAACGGAATGTTCTATCATAAGAAACACGATCTAAATAGAGGAAAAACAAGTCAGCAGCAAAAGATTCTTACACATGTGAAAAACAGACTTCACCTTGTTAAAGATGTTGTAGACTGGCTTTCTAGACACAGACTCTTGGGAGTTAGTGTGCCTTTGGGATCAACAGCTATGGGATGGATGTAGAATTGGGCAGATGGAAAAGTCAAGCTCTGAAACAAGCCCTAAACTTCACCAGGAGCTCCAGGGCTAGAATGGCCCTTCCTGGTTGTCACAGGTAGGTTGAGAAGTCCAGGCTTTTATAAGCCCACATTACTCAACCAGGGATGTCGCCTGAACCAGAGAAGTCTGTGACCTTGGTCAACGTGGCTGTCTGCAAGTGAGGTCATCCCTGAAGTGGCTGACAGAAAGAGGGTGTGTGCCAACAGCACCCTCACCAACTGGGACAAGTTCTTGGTTGAAAGAGTGTCCCAGTCAACTCAAGCTCTTGTGACAAATACCACAGATTGGGGGGCTTAAACAACCACAGCATTTATTTCTCACTGTTCTGGAGGTTGGAGGGCCAACATCGGGATGCCAGCAGGGTCGGGTTCTTGGTGGAGGCCCTCTTCTGGTTCCATCCTCACATGGCCTTCCTTGAGTGTAGAGAGGGAGAAGTCTCAAGTTTCTTCCTCTTTTATGAGGGCATTAATCTCATCGTGGGGGCTTCACCCTCATGACCTAATCTAGCCCTAATTACCTTACAAAGTTCTCACCTCCAAACACCATCACATTGGGGAATAAGGTTTTCACATTTGAATTTTGGGAGGACACAGACATTCAGTCCACAGCAAGGGGCTCTGGATAGCACATCACAACACAGTCTCCTATGTTTGACAATCATAAGCAAAAAATTAAGAAATATTCACTATACTCATAAATAATGATATATCTTTTATTATAATCTGGTAGAAGAGATATAAACTTTAAAAGTTCAATCTCTGAAATTTCAATAGAGAAAATAAAACCTTACTTTCAAAACAATGAATGCTACAAGATTGAATCTCTTTAGAATATTAATTCACTAATACAAGTAATATATGTTCCCATAAAAATTCCAACATGGTGGAAGTATAAAGGTAAGAGTAGAAAGTCTTTATTTTTTAACATCATTAACCATGTTTTGCCCTAAAGTAGATGATTTTGTAAGTTTTCTATGAATTTCAAGTATAAGTTTTAGTTTTTTAAATATAAGAGGTTTTAGTGAAAAACTGAAGCCCACGTTCCTCTAGGCTTTTAATGAATCCTCATATTTTCAGCTCCATGAGAACCCCTGGTTTATTAGCAGCAGGATCCCTCCTGGGCTCTCCAGGGTTCCGTGTGGCTTAGCCTGCTTCATTCCTCCATCGGCCTCATATCTCAATTCTCCTGGCACTAAGTCAGCGACTACCTGCCCATCTGCATTAAATCTTCTGATAGTTTTTGCTGCACCCTTCTTTCCTGTTCTCCTGGACTTTGTGATGTTTGTTGGTGTTCCAGAAAGAAATAGTATGAAGAACCTGAACTAAAGTCGTCTTGGTCATCGGGAAATCATGCACAGTGATGGCTCTCACCTGGGTCATCACAGGTGCTTTTAAAGATATCCATGCCTAAGCTTTTCCTCAAAAGATTCTGATTAACTGCTCTGGCATGGAGCTGCAGATGATCCTGCTGTATAGCCAGGGATAAACATCACACGCGCATATTATCCATGTGCTAAGGAAGAGATATCAGAAGGGACCCAGATGGCTCTAATTCATGACCTAACAGGAAGAAGATACAACTGGGATGTTGAATGCTGATTCACTTCATCTCAAACTAGACAATTGGGAATGTTCTAAGCTGGTGGGGACATTTAGGAGGACCCGTAGGTTATGACAGCCTCTGAGAGAATCACAAAGGTGACTGTCTATGAAACCTGGTGTGATCTTAAATCCAAAGGCATGGAACCGATAACTGGGTGTCTTGTAAGTCCTTGAAGCTGTAGACATTGGACCCTAGACAGGAAATGCTGCTGAATCCAGCTTTCCACGGCCACATTAGTGCTAGCCACTTCTGTACCTGCTTCCTGCATTAAAGGAACATGTGTCATTGGTCTGTGACTGGTGGCGTCTTCATCAATCACATTATCATCACACTCTTAACAACTGGGAACATAATATGTGCATATATAAAATACATATAAAGTGTATTTATATGAATTTCTACTATATATACATATGCACACATTTTAATACAAATGAGGTTTGCATAGGTTCAAGTCTTTTATTTACTTTTGTCACATACTGCTCCATTTATGTGCTCTTTCCATATCAGTGCATATATATGTCCACCTCATTATTTTTCACTGATGAATATTTTTCTATTTTATAATTTAACTGTAATTAATTTAACCATTTTTTATTGTTGGAAATACATGCTGTTTCTGCTACTAATACAAGTGTTGCTATATTTAAACATCCTTGTACATGGATGCTAGAGGTAGTACAGGTTTAATTTTGATAATTTCTCCAAAAAGTTTGCACCAATGTATATAAATTCTTATTAACAGTATATGAGTCTGTTAACCTGGTGTTCATCCAACTCATGGGTTTTTTTCAATATTTTCAAAAGATTTTCTAAACTGATAGTTAGAAATGCTAGGTAGAGACTTCCATTTTCACCTCCAACCTGTAAAGGGGTTGGATGCTGTCTCTCCCATTCTTACTACAAGAAAAAAAGCTTTTATTCCAAAGTATTAAGTCTGTTCATATAACCATCTTGTACTCTGAATCCTAATTAATAACTCTGCATTCTAGTCTCATACATACCTGGCCTCTTCTTCTGGCTTGTACCTTAGAACTTAGAGATTCAACTTGAAGATTATTACCCTTAAATTTTACGGATGTCTTAGTGTATTGATTCCACTTATTTATAATGCAGACTTTAATCATATCTTCCCAGGCTGGCAGGATACTGTATACTTGGACTTTGGCTCTGAGATGAATTCTACACGTTCAGACAATTAGGCAGGACCACATATTAACTGGGCATAATTTTGTAAATGTTTGCCTTATTGATACTGTATATCACACACACACAAAATCTAGTTAAGATAGTATTCAAAAATTAGCGTTCACTACATTAACTATGAAGGACAGAAACACTGTTGCCTGTGAAACTGCTAAGACGTAGGTTTAAGTGATTAGTGGACCCGACTTTTAGTGATTTTCTAATTAGATTCCAGATAAGTAATTTAGAATGTCAAGCAATTGGAAAAATAAGATCACAAATTGTTTGTCTTTCTTCTTTCTCTCACAAAAGAATTCTTATTTGTATATACGTATGCCAAACAGATCCATGCAAAGCATTTTTTTTCTTTTTTAAGAAAATAAAATTTGATGATAATGCTAACAGCTTGTAGTAGAGTAAAAAATTTAAAAAAAATTTCATGTTTATTTAAAAAATACTTAGGAGGTCAAAAAAAGGATAAAATGTTTTTCTATTATGTCAAATGGTTACTAAATTACAGACCCTCAGATATTGGAGTTCTTTAATTTATTTGCAAGGTAAACTGAACAATTAGTGTTGTATACATTTGTTATAGGAAATTTGTTTTCTTCCAAGAGATTTTGAAGCTTTCTAACTCAGGTCTCATCAAAAAACCATATGGCATTTTTCTCATCACTCATAGGAAAATAGCTTATCAATTATTTATCTTTCCTTCTGGGGATATTTCTTTGTTAATATGCGTAAATAATTTATCTTCTATTGTACAAAAATCAAATTAAATAGTGGCTTCAGACAAGTCAGAAGAGATAACGTTGATGTGGTTTTACATTGTTTATGTCTAAGTGTCATAACATTGTCCTCTGGATATAATTTTCTCAATTGTTGAAACTACTCTGAGTATTCTAGAAGCCCATTACATGCTAAATAAAAAGGATTTTCCTTAAATTACAAGCTGATTTCTAGTGCCATAATCAGCTAATAGAGCCACTGCAGGTAATAAACCATATCTTTCCTGTGCTAATATTCTGACTCCTACGCAACACTGTGCTGTTGTAAGTTCTAGGAATGTTCAGAAAATTTCCTCCTGATTTTGTGCTCACGATGTCTTTTTTTCAAATCTGAAATGTGTATTAATTTGCTTTGTCATAATGAACAGAATAACCATTTGCAATTACTTAAAATGTAGCCTTCACAAGCAGCTTTGGTAAACTTAGTAGCATAAACGATGATTTATTTAACATACAGTTTTTTTTTAACATCATCAGGTGGTTCAGCCATGCCATCTCAAAGTTATTTTGTACCTCGTATTTAAATAAATTATGGTTTGGAGACTGGAGAGCTGGTGCTCTCATATATGTTATCTTAACAATCTCAGGGTTTAACTTCCTTGTCAATCTTTGTCTTAACTATTTTTAAGTAAAAATTCCTTCTTTTGGTGCAGAAGATGAAGCAGAATAGTAGCTGAGTGTATTCACAACTTCTTTTTCTATATGTTTGCATTATCCATCTGTTTCACGCCATGCACACACTTTCAAGTGTTGTTTTGCTTCCAAAGACAGCTAAGAGAATTAATATTAAGGGAATAGTGGTAGAATCATAACAAAGTAAGATAAACAGTTGATAGAAGAGTAGCAGAAATATATCTTGACTTTCAAGAATGTGTCATAAAAATACAAACTTAAAAAAGTATTGCTAGGTGGAAAATTTCAGTCAGTCACTGTGATCTCTGTAATCACATCTTACTGGTATGTAAACGTGTCTCTGAAGAGAGTTAGGACACATTTGTGGTTGTTGTCATTTCCATTCAGTGACTTCCCTGCCCCCAGAATCACATTTTCACACGTGATTTGAACTTCCATTGGTTCTATCTATGAAGAACTCTCCAGCGGGTTAGACCAAGCTTCTCCTTGCCCAAGTCTGAGTGATCACACAATCCCGGGCAGGCTCTGTGTCCCGCGCTCACAGGTCAGTCCTTTGAAGCACACGCGTCTGGTCTCTTTCAAAGGCTATCATTCTCTACTATATATTTCCACAAATATCTAGTTGAAAATGCCCATATGCCTGTTTAAAAGTATAGTATAAGAATACTTAGAATTATACATATGTATATATGTGTAATATATACATTGATGCACTGACAAAAGAATGGAAATACACAAACTTGTTAACAGTGTCTGTCTTTGATTTGGAAGAATATAAGAAATTTTTATTTCGCTCCTTTCCACTATATTTAAAATTTTTTATCTTATGAATATTCATTATGTTTTAAATAAGAAACAATATCTTTACTAAAGTGTGATATTTACTCTTTTAGGTTTATTTTTTGTAATATATATTTCTGTATATAAAACATCCATGGGTTGAATAAGAAACGGAATATCCTCAAATACCTTGGCTTTTCCATTACATAAAAGAAACCTGCTGAAGGAGCTACATCCATCATGTAGCGGTGATGGCTTAGGCAATGTCACTGCTCAGAGGAACCAATCTTGTAACTAAACGTTGACTGATCAGAAAAAAGGAATATGCATGAAAATCACCTGCAATTTTTGTCATTGAATATTTCCGTATTCTAGCTTTTTGACTGTGATTCAATTTTTTAATGGGCCCCAGAGCACTCCTTTATGTCAGTCTACCCACATGCATTTTAAAAGCCTCTGATCTTACTGGTTATCTGACTCTAACCAGTTATTCCTGTTGGTCTTCTGTTAAAATTTATCAATATGACTTTTTATATGTGGAATGAATGTGGAAAGAGGTAACATTAGAGATTTACCTGACGTATATCTTACTGGCTTCTGATAGTCTCTTCTTTTTTTGAGACAGATTGGCCCTGAGCTAATATCTGTTGCCAATTTTCCTCTTTTTCTTTTTTCTCCCCAAAGTGTCAGTACATAATTGTATATCCTAGTTGTAGGTCCTTCTAGTTCTTCTATGTGGGGTGCCGCCCCAGCACGGCTTGATGAGCGGTGAGTAGGTTCCAGATCCGAACCGGCGAATCCTGGGCCGTAGAAGCAGAACATACAGATTTAACCGCTACACCACCAGGCCGGCCGCTGATGGTGTCTTCTGATATGTCCTCAGTGTTCTTAGAATATCAGCAATTCCAGATTGTCAGAGAATCCTCACATGCAGAATGCTGCCTCCTACTGCCGTTCCAAGAACCCATCTCCTATCACGTATCACATTATACAGATTTTTCCTCAGTTTCAGACTCTTCAGAGAGTTGAACAATGTTGCCAAACAGGGGAGAATTGGGTAGAGCAAAGCATCCTCTGAAGAAGGTCTGTGCAATAAATGAAGATTTTTTGTGTGAAATTAAAGTATGGTCCCAAAAGAGGCCATTTGACAAAGTCCGTTTTTCAAATGTTAATGTCTCAATGAGTCTTAATTAATTCGAATATCTGTGCATAATTCCTGTGAAATTTGGAGACTCTTTAGGCATTTTTAAATTCTGGAATCAAGAAAGAATTAAAATAATAATGAATAATACCTCTCGAAAAATTAGGTTTAAAAAATAATAGGATATTTGCAAGGGCAAATCCACTTGTAATTTGTCCAATTGTTAATGCATTCATTAATTCTCCTGGAGCTTTATTATACTGCTATAATCATACAGGAGAGAATGGTTTGGAATACTATTTTTGGAAAGCAAATTGGAAATCACGTTAGTTTATTGTACCATTGTCAACTTAAAAACATATAGACCTTTCCTGAAAATCAGGCAAAAAACCAAAAACCAACCAAACAAAAACAACCCCAGAGTATAGGTTCTCTGCTGCTTTCTTTCCCAAGGAATTAACAAACTGCCTCTAGCGTTCAATTTAAAGACTTTGGAGTAATCATTTTTCAAGTAGGCTACCCAGTCGGTCTCTCTACCCCTGAGGTAAAGTTGATGTTTATGGAGCAGGTACAGTTCTCACTGGTTTCTAGTCAAAGCCACAAAACTTTACCTTCTTTTCTGTCCCACTGCTGCAGAGTTTTTAGAGTGTGTCATCTCCTCTGAGTCTTGTCTAATGACTCGGTCAATGCTGGCAGCTTATTCCTTTGGGCCATCGATTGGTGTTTCCAGATTATTAACTTTCTCTGCTAACGTGTCCAATTTACATTTCAAACCTTTATGCCCCCTTTGCATGCGATCTGTCTTTTTGTCAATTTTCATTAGTGAAGCATGAGTGCAAAGCCACTAATGACAGTTCTCTGGGCTCATTTGATTGCTGTAGTACCACAGAGTGCTCCAGACATTGGCTCCAGGTATCGTATGACTCAGTGCAGCATTCATATCGATAATTTTCCTGGCTCCCTTGATCTGATTCTAACCATTCTACAGCTTCCTGAGTCAAAGCACATAAATACACACCTTTCCTGCAGGTCAGCCATCTTGCATCTTGGTGATGGAACATCTGGATCCAGTCTGTTTACATTTCATTTAGTTGTGTAATGCCATGTTGACTTTATTTCAAGTACAGAAAGTTATAATGAGTTTCTCAAGATTTGCTGAGTTGATCAAGTTAATTGATTACCCAATTTTTAGTGCCAGACCCCAGTGTAGTGACAGATGTATTTTAACATATTGGTAGAAGAGGTATAATTTAGGATCAAAATTTACTATATTAGCTAACGAGTGAAAATGAAATAAGGGATGAAATTTTTGTTGAAGAAACCTCTGCATTAAGAACTATGCTCTTTAATGATCATAGTTTATGCTTTTTCAATATGCTGGTGAAAATATAGTTCAATCTATAGTTATTTTCATAGCATTTTCATGTTCTTAGCAGTGTTTATTTAGATGTTAGAGTTATTCATGCTATGAACTTATGCAACGGCTTGAAACACATGAAAAAGCAACAACCTTCACTTGAGAAATCATCATCATTTAATATCAGTAAAGGTCTTTATAGGCGTTGATACTTGTGCTAATCAATTGATCACAATTGCTTTGATCTTAATAAAGTATGAATTTCCTAAGACACAAAAAATTCAAACCACATGGGGGTCTATAAACAAAATGCCTGTGTCTCTATTATGTTCAGCCTAAAACATTATGAAAGTCTTTGAAACTTCTTATAGTTGCTACCCAGAATCATATGATCCAGAGTTAACATTTAGGAACATTTTCCCATTCTAAGTAGGACATTCAGACATTAAAACTAGCTAAGAGAATGTTTTACCATTAGGACTTAGTAGCACTGCATTGACTGCACCATGGTTTTCCTGTGTTGATATTCCAAAGTGTCTGTATATTTCTAACAGGGTGTCAGCGGGGGCAGGGGGGGTCTCAGATATTAGCCTAAAGAAAGTCATTGACAGTCAACACAAATCAAAGCAGTTTTCTTGGAAGCAGAAAACAACTTCTCTGAACCTTGCAGACACAGTCACATTTTCCTAAAGTAACAATATCAAATATGAGGAAGGAAGGACATGAATTTATACCTATTTATGTTTTGTTATAATAAAACATTGCCATTATCTTCACGCATGAAGTTAACCAAACAACATACGTGCTTCAGTTCTATTTACCTCTTTTGAGATAATAGTATCTTAAGAAAAGTGAGAAGAAAAAAGGCATAAGAAAGTGAGGTATCCGAGTGTTTATGTTTCTAGTCTAGGATTTAGACCAGTTTCAAAATTTTCAGTTGACCAAATTCCAAGAATGTGACATATTCATTGAAATATTTGAGCACTAACATTAAAAATTGGAACTAAAACGGAAGCTTCTTGTCTCTATGAGTTAGACTAAAATGATTTCATAAGTACACAAAAGAAATATGCTTTATCAAATAGTTCAGTGTATTTTTACTTTTGCACAGCTAAAAAGTATTCTGTTGGCACATATAAAATTCCAAGTTAAGACTCAATATTATTATCATAATACAAAAAGCTAAGATTTAAATCCCAAGACGGACAATAATATAGAAAGATCATTTCATATAAACTTTACAGTAATAACAGATATGTCTGTACTCATAAAACTAGAATAATAAAGTTTTAGAAAGAATAACAGTAAATGTACTTAGGAACACCATTCCAAAATCGTCTAGTATTAAATTAAACTAAAGCAGTCAGAATTAATTTTACACCCACATGAAATATGTCAAGATTCAAGATACACTAAGTAACACACTCGGTCAGGAGCAGAAGGCGTTTTTATAACAGCATGTGGTTGATAATTATTGCAATTTACATTAAATTCTCAGACTTTTTTTCTTCTTCTAACTGCTTTGTGGGAAAAGAGGAGACTCAGTATTTAAAATCAAATTATGTAGATTCAATAAATGTAAGATCAAATTTAAAAGGAAACTTTATAGAGTTAATGGAATAATTTTAAAGGAATGTCAGAATATTGAAAAATCAATCACTTCCACAAAAGACATTACGTTGTGTCTGATTTCTTGATTTTAGATGCTAAATTGTCGTCATAGATTACTTCAAATAAACATTGCTAACAAATTACATTTTTTAATGAATATTTTGTAAGTCTGCAAGTTTATAGGATAACTCGATTTCCCTGTGACTGGCGTTGTAATGAAAACGTTTGGGTACACAACTATGATATAGGGACTGTAAACAGATGGTCTTAAAGACATCAGCCTTGACTCAAAGCAGACAACTTTGTTCTCTGCCTCCTCCTGAGTCAAGGGAGCCTGTTCTCACAGGCACAGAGGCGTCCTTGCGCCCTTCTTGAGTACGCTCCAGCAGAAGGGCATGCAAACTTATGTAAATATGTTAAGATCCTGACTCTAGGTTATGCCAACCCTGTAGCTGTAAGAATTCCTACTTTAGTGCTCAGCAAGTTAGACTTGTCAGTTTTCTTCTCGGTAGTCTTCTGACCTTTTCCTTCCAGTTTCCTAGAAACTAGTGTCATTGCCTCTAAAAATGGTCCTTGGAGACAAGTCCTCTGAATGTCCCCTGCTGGTTTCAGAGATGGCAGCTTCAAGACAAATCAGTGGGGATTGAAGCAAGAAGCACAGTTCAGGAGGGTGAAGTCCATGGGGAAAAATGCCAGCAAGGCTTATACAATAGGTTGTGTGTGTAAAGCAAGACAATTCACTCTTAAGTTTGAGGCTACAGATGAACTACAAACAAGATCTCAAAAGAGAGTTGAGTCTAAAACCACGTCCAAAGAAAGGATCAAGTCTGCAAGTCTGCGTACAAGGTCAGAGCATGATCAGGAGTAGATGTTGGTAGATCTTGAAGCTCCAGTGGCAGGAATCATCCAGCTATTCCTTTGATCTGAGATAATTCAAGTCTTCACCAGCTGTCCTACTCTTGGAGAGTCAGAGGGATTGGATGGGGATTATTTGTAAACCATAAAGAACCTTAATTTTTCAAGGAATGTCACTGTCAATCAATGAAATAGCTGTGTTATTCTCTCAAAGCTTGCCTGTGCAAGACAACAGGAATATAGAATATGGGGACAGGATGTCCTTTTTTTCTGGCTGAAAATACATTATCTTTATCCATTCATCCATCAATGGACATGTAGATTGTTTCCACGTCTTGTTATTTGTGAATATTGCTGCACATGGAATGTATACATGGAACACATGTACACAGAAGTGCAAAGAACTCTTCAAGATCCTGATTTCAATTCTTTTGGACATACAGCCAGAAGTGGGGTTGCTAGGTCATATGGTAGTTCTTTTTTTAATTTTTGAGGAACCTCCATACTGTTCTCTATAGGAACTGCACCATTTTACCTTCCCACTAACAGTGTGCAAGCATTCAAATTTATTCACATCCTCACCAACACTTATCTTTTGACTTTTTAGTAGTGGCCATGCTAACAGGTATGAGATGATGTCTTATTGTGGTTTTGATTTTCATTTCCCTGATTATTAGTGATGTTGAGCATCTTTTCATGTACCTGTTGGGCATTTGTATGTCTTCTTTGGAGAAATGTCTATTCAAATCCTTTGCCCACTTTTTAATTGGGGTTGTTTTGTTTTTTTGCTATGAAGTGGTAGGGGTTCTTTATATATTTTGGATATTAACCCCTTAGATACAGGGTTTGCAGATATCTTCTCCCATCCCATGGGTTGCCTATTCACTCTCTTAATTATTTCCTTTGCGGTGCAGAAACTTTTTAGTTTGACATAGTATCACTTGCCTATTTTTGCTTTTTTTGCCTGTGCTTTTGGTGTCATATCCAAGAAATCATTGCCAAAACCAATGTCATGAAACTTTCCCCCTATTTTAACATAGCAGGAAATTGAATTTCCTATAATACTGAAAGGATGTGGAAACTACATTTCTAATGTTCACTTTTCACAAAATAGGCCTCATGGAAATCAGGACCAGAGAAGACCTCTAGAAGGTGTAAATAATAGAAAAATTCTTTTCTGGGATATTATAGAACTGGAAATTATATCTGAATAATAGAGCTTAAAATATTTATTTTCTTACAGGTATCCCAAGAAGACTGTTACTTATTTCCCTTCACCAATGTTTATTTTGTGATTTTGGTATATGTACAAAGTGTTACATCCTGGAAAATTGTCCTTGGTCAGAATGGCTGCAAAACGTCATTTTATATTCTATCAATCACCAAGAGACTAATTATGAAAAAGCAAAATAGCATTTATGCTCAATGAGGTACGTGGTTTAATATGCATGCAAGGCACTTTACATATGGTTCCTAATTTAGATGTGAATTTTCATCCGTGAATGATCTCATCACCTCAAGTGCACTGATGCTCTGGTTTATTAGACTTCACCCCTCAGATGTCTTCTCTGCCTTGATATGTCTGTGTCTTTGCATGCGCTGTTCATTCTACCTGGAATGGTTTCCTATCTATCTCCCTTTTACCCCATTCTTCACCTGGCAAACGGATAGACTTCAATATCTACTCAGAATGTCCTTCCTTGGCTTCCTTATTTAGGACAGACTTTGTTCGCTGGGACCCACATGATCTTGTGAGTATTTACATACAGCACTTAATAGGTACTATCTTTATCTCTCTGTCTAATGAGGCCACAAGCTACTTGAGGGTAGAGACCATGTATTATTTCTTAATCTTTATGTCACTGGTAACTTTCTCAATACTGGGTGCATTGAAAGTGGTCATAAATGCATAGGAAGTGCTCAATTATTTGTATTGTTTGCTTGACATGGGATTCATATTTTCCATACTGAGTTAACATGTATTTATAAACATCAATTATATAATTTTATAACACCTATTGTAAAGCAGCAAGAGTAGATTATTTCTCACATAGATCACACTCCCTGAGAACATTCAGATACAGAATTATTTTTAGGTGGGATTCGTGTTGATTAATGGGCTCATACTAGATTTTACTCTACAGGGTAAATTGTTAGATTCGTACAAAGTTCTCCAATCCAACATTTGAAAGCATCAAATTTCCTCATTTTGAGATCTATTATTTCTTTTGATACTCATGTATTTTTTTAAAATTTTTAACTGAATAACTACCTTTTACATTATTTTCACTAGCATAGTTTTGCTTCGTAATGTCTGCTTCTTTGAGTTTTGTCCTTTTTAGAAATGGTTCTTGTGATTAAAAACAAGATGAGTGAAATCATTTCCCTTTCACTCCTTTATTTACAGACTGTCTACCACCTTTGGTTTGTGGGGAGTCTGTTTGCCTAACTTCTTACATGCAGCTTAAAAATATTCTTCAAAAACAAGAATCTATACCTGAGTGTGGAGCGTGAATTTGAGTGCAATATCGGCCATTCTGAGGAAGTTATGAGGGCTGGATGCAAAAGACAAAGAGACAGTCCCATAGAGACCAGGAAATGAGAGCTGGCAGATCTAGTACATCCCAGAAGAGAGGGTCGAAGAAGTATCTAGGTCAAGAAGGAACCAGTGACCGCAGGTCTGTGTATTTGGAAAATGAAGGTTCGATAATGTTATAGTGAAAGTAATTTGTCTCCACTCTTGTTTGGGTCATCGCATATTAACATTCATTCCATCATCAACACGCACTGAGTGTCCACTCCTGCCAGGGACTTTTCAGGCTCTGAAGATCCAGCAGTGAGCAGAGATTTCTGCTCCTAAGAAGCTTAACTTATACTGTAATGGAACTTAGCACTTATAAATAATTGTAGACTTTAGGCAATTTTTATTTTTTTTGGTGAGAAAGATTGGCCCTAAGCTAGCCTCTGTCAATCTTCCTCTTTTTGCTGTGGAAGATTAGCCCTGAGCTAACATCTGTGCCCATCTTCCTCTATCTTGTGTATGGGATGCCACCTCAGCATTGCTTGATGAGCAGTGCATAGGTCTGCACCCGGGATCCGAACCTGTGAATCCCGGGCTGCCAAAGCGGAGTGCACAAATTTAACCACTACACCAACAGGCTGGCCCCACAATTTATTTTTTCTAAAGTTAAAAAAAGATTTTATTGTGACTCATCTCACATAAAGAGCACATAGCATGACTATAATTTAAAGGATAATAACAATCATTGAACAATGATGTACACACAACTTAGCTTAAAAATAAAATGTTACCAACACTCTTGAAAACTCTTGTATCCCTGGCTCGATATTATTCTCTTCTGACCCCCAGGTCATTAACTTCTCTCCTTTTTTTCTAGGTGATCATACTCTTGTATAATCACAAGTATGCACAAATTCAAATATGATAGATAACACCAAACTGTTTTCCAAATATCTACCACAGTAAATGAGAGTTCTTATTGTCAACATATGAAGAAAAACTTAATATTATAAGCTTTTCCCCAAAACAGGTATGTTTTAAATATATCTGAAATTTTGCTGGTTTTTAATCCTTTGAATTCAATGTAGCTAAATATATTGATCTTTAAAAATAAGGCTTACACATTTTATGATCATTTTGAAGAAATCTTTCTCCATCCTGGTGTCATGGTTCCACTTATATTTCTGTATAACAAACAACCCCAAAACATAGTGGCATAAAACTTAGATTCTGCATATCAGGAATTCAGATAATACACAGTGGGGATGTCTTATCTCTACTGCACAAAATCTGAGGCCTCAGTTGGGAAGGATCAGACTCCTTGGGACTGAAACAGGTGGGCTCGGGGATCAATTTCTGAGAGGCTTTTCACTCACGTGTCAGGTTCCTGGACTGGGATGTGAAACGGGCAGACTCAGGTGGATCTACCTGCTGGAGTACCTATGACGGCCTTCAGCATGTGGGTCTCATGGTGATTGGGCTTCTTATGTGGCAACCAGGGGTCCAAGAGGGTGTGTTCTCACAGACAAGGCAGGGCATTACTTCCACTGTGCTCAACTGGTCAAAGCAGTTACAAACTTGCTCGTTTTAATGGAGGAGATTTTGACCCCAGACTTTGGTGAGAAGAATTCACCGTGTTTTAAAACTTCCACAGAATTCATTTCCTTGCAATGGTAGCATTGAAGTCTCTGCTTTCTTTCTGGCTGTTGGCGGGGGTTACACTCAGCTCCCAGAGGCACTTGCAGTTCCTTGCCACGTGGCTCTCTTCATAGGCTCTCCTCCAACAGCAGCGTCATGAGACTTTGGGATAGTAACTTTGGTGATGGATAAGTTAAGGTGCACAATAGTTAAAGCAAGTTACGGTGAGCACAGAGACTGTGTATCTATGTCCTGATCAAACTGAAATAATGTCATTCTATGGCTTGAAATATTCAGTTTTTATATTTTTTGGCTAGGAATAATTTAAAAATTTTCAAATTCCATAAAGGAGGATGATTTTAAAGGAGAAAAATACAAGTATGTCCCATAAAAATTTAGCAGGTCCTCAGCATTAAAACTATGATAAAGATAATGGACTTTCATAATGATGATGTCTCACCTTGCCATATTTTAAAGGAATGGCCTTCCTTTTTAATGAGTCATAGCCAGAAGTGATCTCTGGGCTTAAATGAGTTTAGGAAAGGATAACCTATGCCTTTCATTAAAACAAACAGTCATAGGTAGGTAGGTAGGTAGTTAGGCAGGTAGTGGATGGATGGATGGACGGATGGATGGGTGGTAGTAGTGTGTGGCTGAGTCTTCAGTGGTGCCATATTTTTATTCTGTGTTGAATATCCTGCAGAGTGTTAATGAAGTTGATATTTTGTATAAGATTAAATATATTTCATGATATAAAAATTCACTTTCCATCTCCTTATGAGTT
This sequence comes from Tapirus indicus, assembly GCA_031878705.1. Classification (NCBI taxonomy): domain Eukaryota; kingdom Metazoa; phylum Chordata; class Mammalia; order Perissodactyla; family Tapiridae; genus Tapirus; species Tapirus indicus. Next base: position 93,656,664 of record CM062928.1, on the reverse strand, counting down.
TTCAGCCTATCTTTAATCGAATACTTTAGCAAGATATCAAAACACAAAATTTCAGAGCAAGGCATGAAAAAAAGTGTTTTTCACTGATTTCCATGTCAGTTATATTTCTACCAGTAAAGAGGGATTCCTAGTTTGTCATTTATAAATTATGGAAAAAAATTCTTACCTGTGTAAATATCTGTTGCAAGTCAGTAGTGAATGAAATTTCTAAAGATTTTTTACCCTTCAAATGAGATTCACATTGCCGCATTTGCGTTTCATGATTTATTCCTAATGTTATAGTACTGATGTTTTATTTCCCAAAAGTTTAGTGTTTTTCTAGAATAACAAGTAAGGCTAGGCATGCATTAATCAGCTATACATATAGTACTCTTTTTAGAATACAAGGTATGGTTTGCACAATTTCATTTTCATTAGTTATTCTTGTGAAAAATGTACTTATTTCAATCTGTGTACCTTGAAATGCCACTAAATATCTCCATCTGAGTTAGCGATTATGAAAATACTTCCCTTTCACTATAAATTATTTTGCATGTGATCACTATCGACCTTATAACAAGAGTAACTATAAGAAATGCTAGTCTGAATCACCCATGTAAAGTATTATGTCTAAAATAAACAGTAATAAAATAAACTTAGTATGTCTCAAAACATAAATACGAAAAGAACCATATGTGGGAGACAATGATGAAGGAAATCATACTATGTTTGCGTATCTGGGATATCAGTTTACAACAATATGAATAAAGGACAGGAAATATTCTCGGTCTCTCTTAGAAGGGAGGAAGGGGATCAGAGGCACAGGCTGGGCCTCGAGAAGCAAATATCACCGCTTACCGTGAAAACACAGGAAAAAAGTCCTCGTGGATGAGAATAAATACTACAGGGAAAGAATTTTAAAATGTGGGGAACTCGAGGCATCACCACCGGGGAAAAGATACTTCAGAGACCAGAGAGTGAAGGAAAAATAATGAAGAGAAGCATATTGAGGGACCTTTAAGACAAAAAGAGATCAAAGGACGTAGGAATCACCATCTTACAAAAAACAAACAGGAAACAAAAATCCCAAAACCAAGAAGCCATCAATTAAACTGCAAAACTCGTCTTTGCTAGACTAATGGGAGGGATGCTCTTGTCTCCGTAAGTAGACAAAAGTAGCCGTGATCTATGCAAATCTACTATAACAGAACAAGTTCTCAATCTAATTCTTTAATCGAGAATTAAAACATCGATACTAAAATTTTCCAAAAAAAACTGAATTAAAAGCAAATTAATACACTCTAAAAAGAAATAAATGTTTGCAAACACACATCTAGAGATATTATTACGAAATAAAATATGAAAGATAAATTTAAAAACTAAGAACAGAATTCACAGAATGGAAGAAAAGAAATAAGAATTAATTGAAATCAGGAAAATAAATGGAAGAAAAGACAAAATTTTCTCTAAAATGAAGACAAAATTATAATGTGCCTAAGAGAAAAAAGACTATTATGAAAACTTATCCGTACAAGAATGAGGTTTTTTTTTCCTCTCAAAATATACTTTGGAAAGGAACAAGTTAGTGTCAAATGATCTAGAATTAGGCCCCTTCCTATCACCCCATCACTTTGTGATGATGGAAAAATCATTCAGACTTTCTAGGTCTCATTTTCCTTTTCTGAAAACATGAATAATTTTCTTATTTTTATTAAACTTTATTGTATCTTCTAAGTTGTTTTGTAGCTTTTTTATCATTTAAGTTCAATCAATATATAAAATTAATATTATAGCTCTTCTCTTGCTATTCCCAACTCTCAGTTTTAATTTTCCCTTCTGCTGACTTTATCATGTCTCTTCCTACATCTCTTTTTATGTCTCCATCAGACACAAAGTACGAGTCTCCATTCTGCTTCTCATGCCAGCAAAACCCTGTGAGGTGTCACATCAGAGGCCCCAGAAAACCAGAAGCATTCTGATAGAGAGGATGGTCAGCAAGACAAAATCAGGAAAGAGCATATCACTTGGTTATTTTGTTGATGGAGAAAATGCAGCTGAACAGACCACCAGGTGTATGTGCCCACTTTGCTGCGGGAATTGAGTGGTTACCCAGAACTGACATGGAAGAGTGACTGAGGACATTAATCTGTGCAGGAAGGGAAAGCCGAGCAAACGGTGCCTTTCTAATGAATGTCAGCCGCTCCATCCCAGTAGGTCTGATCAGGCACGTCCTGTGTTTATGTGCCTTTAGCAGGAATGTGTTTTTGTGGCTTCACTGTTACATATAGAAGATTTTAACGATGGCTGATCAGTCTTTTAAAGCTGTAAGTTCATGAAAAAATCTCTGTAAGATTTAGTCCTCCATTTTGTTCATGGATTATTTATTTTAAATTAATGATACACGTGGTCATTTAAGTAAAAATGTAATCCAAGGCACACTTTTCTTTCATCATTTATTTTTTCTGTGTAAATTAATATGAATCTGCACTCTGAGTGAAATTTAATGTAGATTGCTTCAGCACTAATGAACGGTAACCAAAATTCTTTAATAAGTATTCACAGTTACATGACCCAAATTGACATTTTTTTGTACCTATTATTGACTTAGTTATCAGTATGTTCACTAAAATAACCATGCTCATTGTGGCTTAGAGCAAATGTCCCTTGATTCACTCCCAGGCGGTTCAGGGGAGATGTGGCTCATAATTCAATCCTATTTATCTTGTGGCAAACTTCCATAGTAGGTTGTGTTCATTCCATCTTTCTTATTTCTAAAATTAAATAATCAGATATGGTAAAAATGGTGGAGATAGAGTTTTGCCAAAATAAAATAAAGCAAATGAAATTAAAAGAACTCAGATATGGTGAGATTAAGCTAAAATGGGAAGAGCGTCAGTGAAGAAGTGTTTGTTATCCTTGAAACGGTCTCTTGGTTTTTATCATTAGTGACCAACCATTACAGTACTTATCAGAAATAATTTTACAGTAATACCTCTAGATACATTTTATCTTAAAAATCTAATTTTGTGGTTGTTTTAATGGTTTTTAAATTTCCTTTGAAACAAAGTTTTAGTAAAATATGCTCCTGGCTGTTGAAAGTAGAATAATCTGTCTCTCCCTCCATTTAAAATCTGAGTAAGACCCTCCACACATCCTTTTAAACTCATGTTTAAATCCATCTGGAATTGTGATCACTGTATTGATCCCTCTGCTCCCCCAGGCTCTCTCTGCATCTCTCTGTCTCAGCGTCTGTCCCTCTGTCTATCTCTCTTGCCTGCTGTGATTCCTGTCTTTTTGTCTTTCCCTTTCTCTTTCTCTCTCCCTATCTTTTTGCAGGGTTGGAAGCTGTACTCAGAAGGATTAGACTGCTGCTTTCCATTTAGTGTGGCCTTTCATCTCAAGTCGAAATGTGATGATATTTCCACATTTCGCTGAAGAAAATACTGCTGTGTGGGGTACTAGTAAAAAGGTTAGAAAACACAGAGTAATTCATATCACTTTCCTATCATAGTCGCACATGAACAAAGTAAAATAAATCATTAGTTGAGCATATGTGTGAATAAATCCAACCTAGTTATTTTGAAAACCTATGAAATTCATAAAAGTTTAATGAAACGAAGAAAGTCTATTAACCCAAAATACCACCAGAACTCATTAGAGACGATTAAGCCTCTCAGACAACAGACAAATGAACAAGTCTCAGTATGACGGTAGAAATGTGTGGGAGAACGTCAGTCACCTCTTCCAACACTATATTCTCTCTTTCATTTTCTTAAATTCAGAACGAAGCAGCAGAATGAATATAAAAGCAGTGTTAATTGAAATTATATTTTCTTATCCTGTATATTAGCACTTTTGAAGAACAAGTGGGAAATATCTAAGGCATATAATTTACTTTTAAAAGATTTGATAGCTTAGGGTTAAATTCAATCTGTAGTTAGGTGGTATTTTTTGACATTCTTCATTAGATAAACTTTAGAGTAGACATTCAGAGCTATATCACTTTTAAATTACGTCTGTATTGAATCAACATTACACACATCCTCAAATGATATATTGTAATTTACACAAGTTTTAAAATATAAAATGTAATAAATGCTACACTTCTAAATTCCAAACCTCAAACAAAAGTGGGTATGACCAAGGATTAAGCCATTGGTTTTCATTTTTTTGTCACTATTATACATTTAATGCTATCAGAATAAAAATGAGAAAGAGAGAGAATGAAATAACTATAGTGTTAAAAAACAAGACAAGGCCCCAAATGGAGTCACTGATGCTAGGCCCATGTTACCAAGACTTAATCACATTCCGGCTCTCCCAGAAATGGAGACTTAAGCCAATCCTTCAGGAGTCAGCTGGTCAGCACTAGTGAGGGCATCCGCCTGATAGACCCTGCCGTCCCCCAAAGGAAAGTGAGCAATAACCAACCTGCTGTTTTGCCAGTATAACTTCTTGTTCCTGCTCCCTTCTGCCTATAAGTCTTTCATTTTGTACAGCTCCTCGGAGCTCCTTTCTCTCTGCTAGATTGGATGCTGCCCAATTAGAACGGATTTTTTGCTCAAATAAACTCAAAAATTTTAATATGGCTCAGTTTATCTTTTAACAGAAGCGATTTCAATTTTTAACTTCATTTAAACATTATTTTTAACAAATCATGTTGGATACATTACTTATGAGTACATAAGTATATTAGTGTATTTAATAAGGAAATTAGGTTTTACTAACAGCATTGTATTTACATATAATTTTCATCTATATTAAGATATAATTCATGTACCATAAAATTCAACCATTTAAAGTGTGCAATTTAATGACTTTAGTAAATTCCAAGAAGACTCATACAACCATCATCACCACAATATGAGTTTAGAACATCTTCGTCATTTTCCCAAAAACCATCTACCCATCAGCAGTCACTCCTACCTCTTCTCCCGCAGCTACACAAACGCTAATCTTCCTTCTATGCCTACACATTTGCCTAGTTTTGACTTTTCACATAAACGAAATCACGTAATATGCGATCTTTTGTGACTGGCTTCTTTTAACACAATGGTTTCAAGTTCCACACATGTCGTAACATGTGCCAGTGCTTCACTAGTTTTTCATGTGAAATAATATTCCATTCCATTGGACCTCAATTTATTTACCCTTCCTTGGTTGATGGACTTTTGAGCTATTTTCAATTTTTGGCTATTAAAAATAATGCTGCTATAAACATTCATGAAGAAGTTTTTGTGTGAGCATATGTTTTTGCTGCTCTTTGGTATATACACCTAAGAGTGGAATTTCCGGGTCATAGGGGTAACTCTATGATTAACTTTGTTAGGAACTGCTAGTTTTTCCCAAAGGCCAGAACCATTTTAATTTCCCACCAGCGATGTGGGAGGGTTAAAGTTGGTCTACATCCTTGCCAGCGCTTGTGACTTATCTTTCTGATTACAGTCATCCTTGTGAGTGTGAATTGTCTCATTGTGGTGTTGATTTGCCTTTCTCTCATGGCTAATAATATTGACATTCATTTCATATACTTAGTCATTTGTATATCATCTTTGAGGAAAAGCCTACACATGCTGCATCATTTATTAATTCGGTTAATTGTCTCTTTTATTATCAGTTAGCATTCTTAAGTATTCTGGAAAGCCATCTGTCATCAGATATATGATTTGCAAATATGCCTTTGGGTTGTCTTTCTCTTCCTTAATGGTACTATTTGCAGAACAATATTTTAAGTTTTGATGTAGTCCAATTTAACTATTTTTCTTTTGTCATACGTGCTTTTGCTGTCATATCTAAGAAACCACTTCCTAAACCAAGATCACAAATAATTAATCTTTTGTATCCTTCTAAGAGTTTTATAGTTTCAGCTCTTACATTTATATCTATGGTCTATTTAGAGTTAATTTCTGTGTATAGTGTAAGCAAGCAGCCTGACTAATTCTTTTGCATGTGAATATCCTGTTGCACCAGCACCACTTGCTGAAAGGAAGATTCTTTCCCCATTGAGTTATTTTGGCAATCTTGTCAAAAATCAATTGATTATGAATGTTGGGGGTATTCTTTCTTCTGATTCTGTTCCGTTTTTCTATGCATCTGTCCTTGTGCTAGTACCACATTGCCAAGTTGCTGTAGTTTTATAGAAAGTTTGAAATCAGGAAGAATGAGTCCTCCAGCAGTGTTCTTTTTCAAGATTATTTTGACTTTTCTAGATCTCTTTCATTTCTATTTGAATCTTAGGATCAGTGTGTCAATTTCTGCAAAAAAGGCAATTGTGATTCTGTCAGTTATTGTACTGAATCTTTAGATCAATTTGAGAAGTGTTGCCATCTTAACAATATTAAATTTTCCATTCCATAAACATGGGATGTCTTTCCAATTATTTAGGTCTTTAATTTCTTTCAGGGAGGCTTGTAGTTTTCAGTGCACAAGTTTTACACTCTTTTTGTTATGTTTATTCTTAAGTGTTTTGGTATTTGGATGATTTTATAAATGGATTGGTTCCTTAATTTCAGTTTTGAATTGTTTATTGCTAGTGCAAGGAAATAAAAAGGGTTTTGTATATTAATCTTATATTTCATAATCTTATGAAACCTTTTTATTAGCTCTAACAGTTTTTTGTAGATTCCTTAAGATTTTCTATATGTGATTATGTCATCTAAAGACAGAGAAAGTTCTATATCCTCCTTTTCAACCTGGATGCCTTTTATTTCTTTTTCTTGTCTAATGGCCTTGGCTAAAATGTACATTACAAGGTTGAATAGAAATGGCAAGAGAGTATATCCTTGGTTTCTTCCTGATCTTAGAGAGAAAGGTTTCAGTCTTTCACCATTAAGATGATGTTAGCTGTGACTTTTCGTAGATGTCCTTTGTCAGTTTTAGGAATTCCCTTCTATTCCTAGTTTTTTGCTGTGTTTTTATCAGGAAAGGGTGTTGAATTTTGTCAAATGTTATTTTACACTTACTGATGTGAGCATGTGGTTGTCCTTCATTCTATTGAAACGGTCTATTACACCGATTGATTTTCACATGTAAAATCACTCTTGTATTCCTTGGATGAAACCTACTTCGTCATGGTGTAAATTCCTTTTAATGTGTTGCTGGATTAAATTTAATAATATTTTTTGAGGATTTTTCATCTATTTTTTAGAAGGAATACTGGCCTGTAGTTTCTTTTCTTGTGATGTTTTTGTCTAGTTTTGGCATCAGGGTAACACTGACCTCAGAAATTGATATGAGAAGTATTCACTGATCTTCTGTTTTTGGAAGAGTTTGTGAAGGATTGACCCTAATTTTTATTTAAATGGTTGACTAAATTTTCCAGAGAAGTCAGGTAAGTCCTAGACTTTCCTTTCCTAATTTTTCTTTAAATGGTTGACTAAATTTTCCAGAGAAGTCAATTCAGTCCTGGACTTTCCTTTGTGTGTAGTTTTAAAATTACTAATTCGTTAGTTTTACTTACTATAGTTCTGATCAAATGTTTTATTTCTTTGTTAATCAGTTTGGTAGTTTATATTTTACAAGAAATTTGTGCATTTCATAAAATTATCTACTTTAAAATATCCCCTTTAAATTTTGTTTGTCACTAAGTGATGTCACCTCTTTCATTCTTGATTTTGGTAATTTGAGTCTTCTTTCTTTCTTTCATTGTCTTGTCTAGCTAAAGGTCTGTCAATTGTTGATCTTTTCAAAGAGTCAACTTTTGCTTTTGTTGATTTTATCTATTAAAATAATATGTATGTAATATATATAAATTCATTTATTTCTACTCTAATTATTATTATTTCCTTCCTTCTCAATGTTTTGGAATTAGTTGGCTCTACATTTTAATTTATTAAGGTGGATGATGACTCTTGTTTTTTAATGTAGACATTAAAGCTATCAGTTTCACTCTGAGCACTGTTTAGCTGCATCCCTTAAGTTAGATATGTTGTCTTTCTTTTCCCCATTCTAATTCCCTTTGTGATTTCTTCATTGACTCATTAGTAATTTAGAAATGTATTGTTTAATTTTCATATATTTTGAAATCCCTAAATTTGCTTCTAACTTTTAATTTCAATCCATTGGAATAAATTGAACTGATTTCTAAATTCAGTCCCTTGTCATCAGAGAAAATACTTTGTATGATTTCAACCCCTTTGAGTATATTAAGGCTTGTTTTATTGCCTAAATTCAGGCCTATCCTGGAGAACCTTCCATGTGCACTTGAAGAGAATGTGCATTCTACTGTTATTGGGTGTTGTTTTCTATGCAGATGTTAGGTCTAGCTGGAATATGGTATATTCGAGTCTTCTATTTTCTTGTAATCGTTTGCCTAATTGTTCTACAGATCTTCCTCATCTTCGGATAGGGTTACATTCTGATAAACCCATTGTAAGTTGAAAATACCTTAATACATTTAATACATCTAACCTACTGAACATTGGAGCTTAGACTAGCCTACCTTAAACATGCTCAGGACACTTATATTAGCCTAGACTTGGGCAAAATCATTTAACACAGAGCCTATTTTATAATAAAGTGTTGAACATCTCATGTAATTAATTCACTGAATTCTGTACTAAAAGTAAAAAAAACCAGAATGGCTGTCTGGGTACAGAATGGTTGTAAGTGTATCAGTTGTTTACCCTTGTGATCACAGGGCTGACTGGGAGCTGTGGCTGCTGCCCCTGTACAGCATCACAAGAGAGTATTGTACCACATATCGCTAGCCCAGGAAAAGATCAAAATTCAAAGTACAGTTTCTACTGAATGCATATCGCTTTTGCACCATCAAGTAAAAAAAGTCATAAGTCACTCCATTGTCAGTCGGGAACCATTTGTATTTATTATGGAAAGTGGATTGTTGAATTCTCCAACTATTATTTTTCATTTCCTATTTCTCCCAAATTCTGCCAATTTTTGCTCCTTGTATTTTGAGTCTTTGCTGTTAGCTGAATATATGTGTATAATTACTATTTCTACCAGATGCATTAGCAAATTTATCATACAATCTCCCTCTTTATCTATAGTAATATTTTTTTGTTTTAAATCCTATTTTGGTTTATTTTAGAATTGCCACCCCAGCTCTCTTAAGTTTGCTGTTGGCATGGTAAATTTTTTTCATGATTTTACTTTCCACCTGTTTGTTTCTTTAAATATGAATCATGTCTCCTTCAGATAGCATGTAGTTGATCTAATCTGATCATCTCTGCCTTTTGTTTGAATTATTTAGCACACTCACATTTATTGTCATTATGAATATGGCAGAATTGATATCTGCCATTTTGATTATAGTTTTCTGTATGCCTCATGTCTGTTTTATGTTCTGCTCCCCCATCCTATTTTAATACCTTCTTTATTAAATGAATATCTGCTAATAAAAGATTAATTCCTTTAATAGTTTTATTTATATATTTTTAATTATTTTATTGCTGATCGATTCAGTGCTTATGTCAAACCTCTTAACCTATCAAATTTCAGATATATAAAACTCAGTTCTATAAATAAATAAATTTTAGTTTTTATCATTTTTCCATCCCCCTTCTTTGTGCTATTAATACATATTCCTTTTATATGTTATAAAGCCAACAAACGATTGTCATAATTATTACTTTATATCATCTTATGTATTTCAAAGAAGCTGAAAATAGAAAGGAGAGCAAGTACATATTTACAGAATTTGTTATATATCTTTATTAACCATTCTGATTTCTGTAGATTTCTTCCTGTGAATTTGTTATTTTCTTGTGTCGTCTTCTTACTCCAATACTGCTTTGCTCCCACTCACCACCTCTGTACTTTCATTGTTAATATATTACATTTCTATATGTTATAAGCAAGCTCAAAGTGCCATTATATAAATATTGTTTTATATATTTACTTTTTAAAGTGAGTTAAGAAAATAAAGATGAAGAAATATGCAACTATAGTGTATTTTGTAATTACCTACATAATTGCCTTAATCAGCATTTTTTAGTTTTTTTGTATGCACATTAATTACTATCTAGAGTCACTTGCCTTTAGCATGAAGAACTCTGTTTAGTATTTCTTGCATGGTAGTATACAGGCAACAAGTTTTCTCAGCTTTTGCCAATCTTGGAATGTTTTTATTTCATCTACATTTTTGAAAAATAGTCTTGCTGGATCTAGGATTCTTGTGTGAGATATTTTTACTTTCACTACTTTGAATATGTAGTTCAGGTGCCTTCTCTTCCCCATTGTGTCTGATGAAAAATAAGCTGCTAATCTTATTGGGGTTCCAATTATGTGATTTTCTCTTTGTCTTTGTCAATATTTTCACTGTGATATGCCTCAGAGTCAATCTTTTGTGTTTATCCTATTTAGAATTCATTGAATTTCTTGGATGTGTGCATTAATGTTTTTCATCAAATCTGGAAAGTTTTCAGCTGCTATTTCTTTCAATATTTTATGCCCTTTTCTCTCTCTCCTTTCTATCTGATATTTCAGCATGTCAACATACCTACAACGAGAGTATTCTACATTTCTCTAAAACTCTATTTTTCTTCATCCTTTTCTTTCTCTGTTCTTCTGACTGCATCATCTCTATATATCTGTCTTCAAGTTTGGTATTTTTCTTCCAGCTCAAATCTACTTTGAAGCTCTCTAGTGAATTTTTAATTTTTTTATTGTTGTTTTCCACTTCATAATTTTTATTTGATTCTTTTTTTATAATTTCTCTTTTTTGACATACCTCATTTTATGAAACATTGTCATGATACCTTCTTTACATTCTTTAGACATCATCTCCCTTAGTTCTTTGAACATATTTATGAGAGCTGATTTGAAGTCTTTGTTAGTCAAGTCAAACATCAGGTCTCATTCAAGAACAGATTTTATTACCTGATATTTTTTCGTGTATAAGGGCCACACCTTCCTGTTAGTTTATATGTCTTGTTGAAAATTAGACATTTTAGATAATATGTTATAGCTACACAGAATACTCAACTGCTCAACCCTTGGAGGTGATGTTGTTTTCATGGTCATTTATTTATTTGTTTAATAACTTGGCTAACCTGAGTATGTGAAATCTACTTCCCTGCAGTGTGTATCATCTATTGTCCCTTCTCAGATTTGTTTTTTTTTTTTGCTTTTATATTTTAACTTAGCTATTTGAGGGTTTCTTCAGATCAGCATAAGCCACTTGCTGGTCTAAGGTTATGCTTAAGGCCACTTAGCAAGTTAGATTTTACCCGTTTCCCATTGGATGTGTGTTTGTGTGTGTGTTAGAGGTTGTTATCACAGTAAGGAGTTATTTTGCCCCACTTTCACCCAAGAGCTAGTAGCCTAGATTTTTCCTTTTTAATCCCTTTGATCACTCCTGAGAGTGTGCAGCCTTAGACACAGACATAGTGTTCTGGATTTTATTTTATGCCTGGATTTTATTTTATTTTATGCCAACTCATTTCCCTATGAGTTGTCCTGGGTGATAGTAGCTTATTGCTCAGCCTGTGGTTGGCAGAGGTTTTGATTTAGGTCCTCGTGCCATTGAGACTGCCACTCTGCTTACTTAGAGTGTTTTCAGTGTGGCCCATTTTCTGCTCTAATTGAGCTTGAGTGCAGGCAGCCTAGCACTTTTTACAACCATCTTAACCCCTAGGAATGATGGTGAAGCTAGTTTTAAGCATTTCCTGGAAAAAAAGAATTAACCAAGATATCACTGAGACAGTATTTGTATGGAATGCTCTTTAATAAACATTACCTACCCATTAAAAAATACATTATTTTAATATATGACATTTGAGTTTTAATAAATATTTCTCACAAAACAAGTATTTATTGAAAGTATTAAATGTTAATCTTCAGTAATACCTCATTTAGAAAACATGCTGTCAATATTGTGGTTTCCTTTCCTTGCTAATATTTCAATACAAACTCAGGCTTTGGAGACAAAGTCATAATTTAGAATTATGCCCTAAAAATTTCTAGGTGTGTAAAAATTGCCAAATTTCAAACCCTCTTGTGTTGATTTTTCCAATCTGCATCACAGATATAATTGGAGTTATCTCATAGTAGTGTTTTGAAGATTAATTATGCAATTCCACAAATCAAGATTACTACTATCCTTGTCATTGTTATCAACTATGATTAACTTTTAAGTAAAATTGGAATTTCATTGTATATAAAGAATTATTTTGCATTAATCATCTATAAACATGTGACTATTTTTATATTGTATAAATACTCTTATAAGTCCTGTAATAATTATATAATTTGTCAGATGAGTGTGCTGTGAATTCATTGGTGTTATTTTTCTTAGGTTTTAATTATGCCATCTAACTCTTCACTCTTTTCTCTTTTTTCCATCTCTTCTTCTGTATGATCTAAATTTTTTTTGTTATGGTTTGAAGGCATACATCCTATTTTCCTACTAGTGGTTATCTTTAATTCAATAAACTTTTAAAATATTATTTTCCTTTTTATTGTCAATCTTAAAGTGAAATCAAGTGGGATATCTTCATTCTAACTTCATGAGTAAATGTTTAGCATATTCACCTCCCTTGCATTTTGTTGATAAAATCTGGGTGGTGATGATGATGATGATGAGAGCTGATCATGTTTAAACTGGCTATTTTAGACACTGCCTTTCTTTCATCTCATGGCCTGAATCTTCTAGAATTCTTTTCTGTGGATTTCCTGTTTTGTTTTACATCTAGGCCAACAGAAATGCAACATTCTTTAACTTTTATTCAGAAAGAATTTTCTCCAGTTCCCAATATTCTAGGAATGACTTTCTGTGGCTCTCAGACTTTTGTGCCTACTTGAATAGTTGTGTTATTATTAGAACATATTCTTTTTATGAATTGTGGTATTTTATATTATAAAAATTGTATTGCCAGGGTAGTTTTTATTTCATTTTAAGTTGCATATTTTTTTCCTGCCCAGAAACTTTTAGAAATTTTAATTTATAATTCAATTGATTAAAAATACTAGACTATGTTTAGTTATCAAAATATTTTTATTAATTTTTGCCTACATTCAAAAGTTGATTTTTCTTAGCATGTGAAGTCTCTAATTATTGTTTCTTTTTATTAATTTTAGCATTTCTTTCTTGAATCTAATTCTATAGTAAACAGATGGGTTCTTCTGGGTTTGTCCCCACGGTTTTAATTTGTTGTAGTTAGTGATGTTTTTCTTTGTGTTATCTTACTCCTCATGGTTCTCAGAGCATGTCTGAAGATCTTCATCATTTTACACTCATTTCTTTCTGCACATGCACTATTCTGTTTCTAGCTTCCATTATCATGTAATAGACAATTGTCTTTTTCATCTGCAAGCAGTTTTACCTGAAAGTTAGATTATTTCCCTTTAAGTTTTCTTTCTCTGTTTTTATAGATATGATATCCCATTGACTAGGGTTAAAGACCTGAGTTGGACATTGCCTACATTTTTCTGGATCCTTGAAATATTTCTTCTTAGGAGAGAAGCATTTCCTCTCATCCAGCGTATTTTCATGGATTAGGCGAGCTTTCTTTTTTGCTCATTTTATTTTTTTAAATGTTCTTACAACTGCCCTTTCCTTGTGGTAGCCACCATCAGAAAAGAAGACCTGCCATCCTGAAGTTCTCCTTGAAAGGCCTGCGTGTTTGAGCTACCCTCACCTCTCCGGTTTAGGGAGAGGTGGCAGGGATCTGTGACCCTTTTTCTCCACCCTCTTCATGATACTCTCTAATGAGATACTTGCATTGTTGTGCGATGACACTCCCTGACAAGAAGAGGAGTCATTGTCAGGGATAGTTGACTTCACCACTGTTGTCCATAGTGTTGGTCAGCCCAGGCTCCATCACAAAATACTGCAGACTGGGTGGCTCAAACAAGAGACGTGTTTCCCTCATAGTTCTGAAGGCTGGAAGTCTGAGATCAAGGAGCCAGCAGATTTGGTTTCTGGTGAGAGCTCTCTTCCTGGCTTGTGGTTGGCCAGTTTCTCCCTGTGTCCTCATGTATTCTTTCTTCTCTGCCTGCACATAGAGAGAGGTGCCTCTCCCTCTTTGTGTAAAAACAGAAGTCCTGTTGGACTAAGGCCCTGTTCTTATGACCTCACTTAACCTTTTTACACCCTTGTAAGGGCCTTATTTCCAAATACAATCACACTCAGGGATAGGGCTTCAACACGTGAATTTGGGAGGAACACAATTCAGTCCATAACACCCATCTACATTATATCTAGTAGGAATTTCTTCTCTTTAGAATGCTTAGCACACTTATATTACCATCCAGAATTATCTTTAATGGAGGAGAGATTTACCTTTCTTTTCACAATATTACATTTTCTGTAAACATATTTGTTTCTCTAATATAAAAATTTAATTTTATTGAGACTCATCAATATGCCTTCTAGTGATTTGATAGCAACTGTATTTTCAAATATATGGAGCTATAAAAGCAGGTGGTACTCAGTAAATATTTAACTACTGGAATGCTGATAAAAGATATTCCTATCTCTCATGAGGATTACATGTTGCTATGTCCATATTTGCATATTCTATTTTTAAGAGCATAACATATTCTTATATAAGAGGAAATTTGTTCTTTCCACTCAGTCATTATCGAGCTCAAATCATATCATCCAAATGAGCTATTGCATGGTTACCATGGGTAAAATAACGTAGTAATATTTAACTCAATGCACAGCTGATCCTGGAGTCAAAATGCTCATCTCTCACTCACATCTTTCCTTGTTACCATTTGTGCCATCACTGTAAAATACTTGGATATAAAGTTATGGACCCAAATGTGATTCCTTTTCTCTCTCCTTACTATATACAAACAAACCACTTATGTGATATCAGAAAACCCAGTAATGAGTTACTAGATGTTCACAGCTCTGCCTGGAACAGTTTTGAATTAGAGTTTTACCCTTTTCTCTCTATAAGGAAGTCCTGCTTTATTAGGTCAAAACAATCTCCCAACATATTGTATAACTGTTTATCTACATATTTAGTGAAAACAAATGATATAATGAATATCTTCTCTACACCAGGCGCTGAGCTGGGCTCGCAGAATTCAAAGGTAAAAGGCACAGAAATTATACTGAAGAATTTCACTGGAGTGTACAAGACAAGCACGTATATAGGAAAGGGGAAACTTTTCTGACATTAATGGGAGCAGCGTCAACTGCTTATCCTTTCTCTGCTCCTGGAAGAGTGAGATCAGGTCTCTTTTCCACATAGGTTAGATAGACCATGTATGACAATGGATCAGAGACTGGAACTTTAAGGTAACTCTGACTTTTCTCACTTGGGTGACTAGGTAAATGGAAGTGTCTTTCATCAAGATAGCAAACACAAAAAGAGAAAAATTTAATTGGTAGGGTTATGTGCATAGAGGGAGGCAATTATCATTCAGTTTTAGATTTGATAAATGAAGTGTTGAGAATTCAGACAAAGGTGTCCATGAGGTAGTTGATCTATTTCTCTAAATAGAAGTGCCACTCTTTAAGACACCTCTATTTCACACCCCAGTCAATGTTCCCTCCCTCCCCATAGTCCCCAACAAAACTGTCCTTCAGTTGTCCAGTGCTGCCTGTTCTCTATTAGCTTTAACGATCCCTCAGTTCCCTGACTTTCATCTCTCTTGCCACACTTTTGCACGTTGCAGTAGCCTCTGTCTCACTATCTACTCTCTAAACTCCCTTCCTTCAGATTGACATTTCACACTCTTCTGGATTAAGATTTCTCAAACTCAGGTTGGTACATGTCACTTCTCTGATCATAAATCTTCAGTGATGCCCATAAATTCTCAGAAAATAACTAGCCAGTCACCTTAGCCCAGGGATTACTAAATAATATGTTTTTAACAACAAATCTTTTCAATCTTATATTTTATAGGAACTCAATATTATAGACAATTTGAACCATAAATTCTATGCAAAAAATACGATGTCTTTGCTCACTTTATTGGAATGCCTTTTTGTTTTTTGTCTTTTTCTAAAAGACAGCTAGAATTTTGACAGGGGGAGTGTTGAATTTGTGTATCGGTTTTGGGAGTATGGCCCCGTTAATAATAAGCCTTCCAATCCATAAACACTGGATGTCTTTCCATTTATTAATTATTTAATCTCTTTTGATAATGTTTCATAGTTTCCAGTGCAAAAACTTTGCACTTCTTTTGTTTAACTTATTCCTAAGTATGTTGTTATTTTTGATGATATTGTAAATAGAATACTTCTCTTAATTTCGTTTTCAGATGGTGCATCATTAATGTATAGAAATACAATTGATTTTTGTATATTGATCCTTTATCCTGCACCTTTGCTGAGCTTATTAGCTCTAATAGTGTGTCTGTGTATGTGTGTGTATAGCCCCTAGGATTTGTTCAGGTTTTTTCTTTTTTTTAGTCTGCTAATGTCTTAATTTCTCCTTTATTTTTGAAGGGTAATCTTGCTGGATATAGAACTCTTGGCTAACTTCTTGCATTCAGCACTCTGAATATGTCATTCCACTGCCTCTGGACTCCCTGGTTTCTGGTTTGAAAATCAGCTGTTAATCTTACTGAAGATCCCTCATATGTAATGAGTCTGTTTCATTGATTTCCAGATTCTCTCTCTGTCTTTAGCTGTTGACATTTGACTATGATGTATCATGGCATGGATCTCTTTGAGTTTATATTACTTTGAGTTTATTTTCTTGTATGTATAGTTTAATATTTTTCATCAAATTTGAGAAGTTTTAACTGTCATTATTTCTTCAAATATTCTTCCTGCCTCTTTCTCTCCTCTCAAATTTAGACTTTTATTATACATATGTTGGTGCATTTGATGGTGCCCTACATATTTCTGTGTTTTGTTTTAATTCATTCTTTTTTCTTTCTGTTTCTCAGACTAGATAATCTCAATTAATCTATCTTCAAGTTTATTGATTGTTTACTCTTTCAGTTCAAATAATTATTTAGCCTTTTTAGTAATTTTTAAATTTCAGTTGTGTTTTCAACTCTGGAATTTATATTTGGATTTTTAAAAATAATTCCTGTTTATTGATTGATGTTCTTAATCTATGAGACAGTAGTCTCACACTTTTCTTTAGTTTTTTAGATCAGACTTCTTTAGATCTTTGAATATATTTATGTAGCTGGTTTAAAATCTTTTCCTGGTAAGTCAAATACCTGACTACCTCAGGGATCGCTTCTATTGACTGTTATTTTTTCTGTGTATGGGTCATATTTTCCTGTTTATTTGTGCATTTCATATTTTTGTTAAAAACTGGACGTGTTAAATAACATAATGTGGGCAACGGAATCAGAATCCTCCCCATGAGGGTTTATTCTTGCTATTATTTGTTGTTGTCTTTGGTGTGGTGAAACTATTTGTGTGATTTATGACTTCACTGTTTTGATTATTTGAAGTCTGTATTCTGTATTCTTTTGTCTTGTGGGACCATTGCAGTCTCAGCTTAGTTAATTTTTTTGTCATCTAGAGAGTATACAGAGATTTTCTGCAATGCCAAGTACTAACAAGTCCCCCTGCTCAACAGTCTTGCAGTTTCCAGTTCTGCCTTAGACCTCATTTCTTTTGTAGGGCATCAGCATCAGCCAGAGGCAGAGACTGGGACCTTCTTGGGTCTTTCAGTTGGATGGAGCCATCTAGACATGCACAGTTATGTCTGAGGTTTTCAAAGGGCCCTGTGGTCATTTAATTTCCTACATTGTCCTTTTAAATTTTTTGGCCAGTTTTTTCTTTGCCTCAACTGTTATTCCTAGCTCAGGAATCTGTAATGTTAAACACTTGTTGTTGATTATTTTCAGCAAATGCTTTGGGAACCTGTTTTTCCTTACTGAGTGAGCTTTGAGTTAGGTCAAATAAAGACAGGCCCTGTGAATGGGTCTTTCCAGGGAGTTTCCAGAGAGGTAAAATTGCCACTTCTCTGGGGATGGGGTTCTAGGAGAACTCCAAACCCGTTCTGCCTCCTCCAGAGGCTGTTACAATGCTTAATTTCACTACTATCATGGTTTTGAGGCTGCTTGTTTTCAATGTTATCGCAGAGGTGGGAAGAGGAGGATGGGAATAAGGCAAATTAAAATACCTCAATATTTGCAGATTTTTGCAACCCTTTAGTTGTTTTCTGAAAATTGGAAAATGTAATTTTGACAATTTTTCCAGTGTTCTAATTGATTTTATTTATTTTGCTCTTATCACAACTGAAGATAAAGAAGCACATGAAAATAAAATTAAATATTCAAGATCATAGTGAATAAGATAAAATGAACTGGGACAATAAATAATTGTATATTTTAAAATAAATAGTATTATAGTAACATATAACTATTTTACCATTGTATTGCTTAATAAACTTGTCCTATAACTCTTTACAGTAAAAGCCCCAGTTATATGAGTTAGGACTTTTGAAATATCTCAGGCTCAATTAGACACTATATGGAACAGAGGTATTTCATCTATCCCTTCTTAGGACTGCACAAATTCCAGACTCACAGAATCCTGAAAAATGAAATTATTGTTTTTTAAGCTGACAAGTCTTTAGCGTTTTATTATTTAGCAATAGATAACTGATGCAATTGTCAAACAGGAAAATACTATATTTATCTCCAATATATTTATTCATTAGGTTCACTGAAGTATATGCATCTAGTTAGAAGGATAAGCCAAGAAAGGAGAAGGTTTCAAATCCAGAAAAGAGTGGAACTTCCTCTTTCAGGAGAGCAGTGGATGACCAACAGTCAGTAGATCTTTCTTAAGAAGTTATTTGAGGTTATAATATAGAGGGGTGGTAGTAACTGAGAAGTAAATAGAGAGAAAGAAGAAATGGGCTTCAGTGTAAACACCCTAGGAAAGGAGTAGAGACCACTTGTTGGATAATGAAGGCTGAATTGCATCAGTTCTCTAGAGCAGCCAGCTCAGTTTGGAAGGGAATGATAAGGGACCACAAGGAGGAGGGCTCTGTTACTAAAGTTAATTGGATTTAAGAGCTAGTATGCCTAAAAGAATGGGCAACATAATATCATGGATATAACAACAATTAATTTAATAGAATAAATATTAATTTAAAAATCTAGGAAGAACAAAAAGCTATATAAATATGTCATTGTCCCAATCAATGCAAATTGAAATATCTTGTGATTTTAAGCAACTGATGGATTGTAAGTCTAGCAAAGCCATTACATCTAGATGCTAGGAACAATATTAACACAGGTTATAACACATATTTCAAAAATTTGTGGAAATTCCACATAGCCTTAATAAAATTTGTATTTTTAACAGTATATGAAAAAATTTGTAGATGATGTTTTCTGAAAAATTATATGCTTTATCTATTAAAAATAAAAAAAGATATTTGACAAAGAAACTTTATATAATCTACATATTCACATAAATTAAACCTAATTGAAATTATTCTGCTCCTTAAATTTAGCCCTGTAGTTCTGTGCCTAAGCCCTCATTTTACACTCAAAGAAATTGAGATCCAGAGAAGTTAAATTACCTTTCCACGAGGGTGAAACTGATCAGTCGTGGATCTAGACCTGGAACTCAGGCAGTCCACACCTGTGCTTGTCTTTTTCCTTCTTTCTTTTTTCTCCTTCTTCCTCTTCCTCCTCCTCATTCTTCTTCTTTCTTCCTTCTTCGTCTTCTCTTTTTCAAATACCCCACACTGCCATCATAAAATAAAATTTGTTTATGTATTTTTTATTCTCTTAAAAATAAAACATGTTTTAATTCAAAGCTCATTGCTAACCCAAATAATTATCATATCTATCTATCCTCTATAAATTCTTATGTTTGTAATAATTGAAAAATATCATATTCTGATATCTATGCAAAAATTTTAGTGGAATTAAAATGCACTTATGTTTTAGCTCTGTGCCTTGACACTCATATTTTTTATTCTCATACATGCCTCTGAAATAAATAATATGCTTTTGTCAAGTCCTCTATATTATGTATTTTACCCTACCACTTGTACTTAATGCCAGTTGTGTGTCTTTTGATCAGCCGTGACCATTCAATGAGGGCATTGTTAAAGAAGGTTGATTTTTCCCTAGGACTTTTCAATAAGGACTTGTAAATTTTTTGCTGCCTGGTTTCTTTAGGTTTACTAATCTTATTTCCCTTAGTATCTTGAAAACAGACTTTATAGACTATGTTGTCATAAAGTACTAAGCCAATGTAAGTGATGGTAGTTTGCTTTCTGTGATTATTCCTGTAACAATGAAACCACTCCTTGATGATTTGGTGTTGACCAATTTTAGTCAACTCTCCTCCATAATATCTGATACATAGTAAGTTCTCAACGTGTACATATTGATCAATTAATAGATTGAGAACATGTGAAAATATTCCTGATACTGCTTTGTTACCTCTTTCATAGGTTGAAGGATAGAATAAGGTTTAGGTAGCGAATCTACAACTGCATGATGTTTTCCCTTGGATATGTGTACATATATGAATTATATAAACATACATTTATTTTGACTCTGATGTCTGTACCTATAAATGTTTTGAAGCAAGGTCCTTTGATCCAAATTAAAATCATTTTTAAAGTTGCAATAAGTATAGAAAATGTAGATACATTTTACTTGGAAATTTGATTTTGGTCAGGAAAGGTTAAACGCGGACATAAGTGTTACATGGCATATGAAGAGTGCACAGTTTAGGTGAGAAAGATGGCATTGAGAACCCTCAATGGAGAACTGAAAACACTCACCCAACTCTGTGAGTACGCAGAGTTTCTCTTGATTTGAACAGAGGGGTAATTGCTCTTCCCAATTCTTTTCAACTTATATTAAATTGGGATTTACTTTTCAAGGTCAACACTATCAAGCAAAAGCCACACTTTGCTTTGTAAATTCACTAAAATAAATCTTTACTTTTTGTAGTACCAGTCTCAGCACATATAAAAATGTTTCATCTCTATTTTAGAACTTACATTTAACATTAAATCAGTTATTATACAGTCTTATATATTTTATTTACTATCTTAATATTAAATTAAAAAAACGTGTTGCCCAAGATGATAGTACTCAAGTTTTAGTCAGTGTAGAAATCTGATGATGATGATAATAAATGCAGATTCCGATTTGTGCCCCAGACATCCTCATTCAATAGCCTGTGTGAGCCCGCAATTCTTTCCTTTTGAAAGATAAACCTAAACATGAGCCAAGTAATCTGCAGGCATGCTTTGAGAAACAATACCCCGAGCTAATTTCCTTCCTTTCTAAAAACATTTATTTTCTCAAATTTGAATCAAATATTATAATTATATAACATGGCTTATATGACATTGTAGCATAGACCTTTAAATTTAAATAGTAATAAGATCCCATATAGTATTCAAAGATCTTCAGAAACAAAGCTTAATTGTTGTAGAATATGGTCATACCAAGATTTAGTCCCCAAATTCCTCTGTGAGACAAATAGATATTAAGTCTGAGCTGTTCACAAAAAATAATTTCAGCTAAGTATTACTGTATTTTTAGTAGAATGATGCCAAAGTATACGACAAATACTGAAACACGTTAATTTCTACAGAAAAGTTAAACTATTACGGTATTTTAAGATAATATGAAATGGGTATATAAAAAAGATGATAATGATAGACTGAACAGATTACAGTACGTTCTTCAGTCCAGCAAACTTCTCACTTCTCCTTGACTTGAAAACACTTCTTGGATAATGAGAGAGTGCATAGCTGCTAAGAGGTGAACTGAAAGTATGCTTATCAGGATGTGTCTCACACTTCTTGAAGGGCTAAGATGAGAACAACAATGGACATTCATTCAGGGAAAAGCTTTTCTAAAATTGGATGTTATGAATTAAATGCATTATGTTATGAAAGTAGTCCAATTCTAGCTGTAGAAATTATCCTCAACTGACACGATATTTCAAGGATAATCCAGATAAATGTTGAACACTTTGGGATCTTTTTAGCTCTGCTTCCAGTGACATGGAACCTGTGTACCAGATGTCTCATTCTTGCACCCTGTCAGCCAAGGCAGTGTCTTGAAATGAAATCTTGCAAGGAAAACTGGCCTGGTCCTCCAGCGTAGTTGAAGTCATAGGATGATTATAATTTTTTTTCAAATAATTCGTGTATCTAAAATATATTTCATATAGAATGATCCCATCTTATGAATGAGGCGTCTATAATACAGTGACTTTTCAACACAGTCAGAAATAAGTAAGAGGGATGAGTGGTCCAAGAACACAGCAGAGGAAACACCGGGGCCATGAAGCATGAGCACGTTTGGAGTGAGCATGGAAAGCTGGGGGTGTGTGTGGATGGGGCAGAATGAATGGTAAAAGAGGGGCACCAGTGAGGTGACAGGGTGGCCAGAGAAAGGATCCCCTAGACACTAAGTAGAGACCCGACTGAGAGGAACACGGCTGGGAGATTAATCCAGGGCTTCTGCAGTGGTGAATGAAGATGACAGTGGTTTAGTCTAGGTCAAGGCTAGAGATAAAGGGAAGTTGTCAGATTCAAGATGTATTTTTAAGAGGGATCTGAAAGAGTTTGATTGTAGAATTTGCATGAGGTGTGAGGGAGAATTCAAGGATGACTTCAAGGATTTTGGCCTAAGCAGCTGGAAGACTCGCGTTGACACTGAGACGGGGCGGATGGAGTAAGGGTTAATGTGGGTGGAGACAGAGAGACTTCAGATGGGACTGGATTGGGACAAGTTAGGTCTGCGATTCCTATTAGCTATCCAGGTGGAAATTTTGAGTGTGGAGTAGTGAAATGTATGAATTTAGAGCCAAAGGAATAGGTCAGGGATGGAATTATAAATTGAGAGACAAAACATAAATTCAAATCCTACTGTTTATGGCATAAATTATAATGTTAAATAAAAAGAGGAACATTGGCATAATGTAATGAAAAGAAAAGTAGATCTTTTTCCCTCAAAACTTGAGCTTGAATCTAGCTCAAAAACTTTAGAGCTTTGTTGTCTTAGACAGACTGCTCAGCCTTTCCCAATGTCAATATCTTCATCACTGAAATAGGGGTAAGAGTGTCTAACTCCTCGTACTGCAATAGGTATTTTCTCATATATGTGTGTTTATGTGACCCCGCGTCTTTGTATGTGTGTGTGTGCACATGCACTTGTAATGAGGATCCTAGCAGAGTGCCTGACACACAGACCCACGTCAGGTCCTCAATAAATGGCAACCATTATTGTTGCTGTATGTATTTAATGACTTGTTGAATCTTAAAATACAATATGATTTTTTTTGCCTTAATTGACCTCAAATATATTTAGCGTTTGTATTGGAAGCATTGAATAACACACTCCCAACAAAAATATTCATGTATCTCCCTACTGAACAGATATAAATCTGGAGTATCTGTGGTTTTGTGTTTAATTCTTAACATTGAACTCTGGAAGGACCTCTGGCGATCTCAAGGACATCTGGAAGAAGATGACAAAAGCACTACAAACAAAACATGCAGGAAAGTTTGAAATGTTTGTGAATCATTTAACACAGAAGTTAAAAGCTCCCAAATTTCTTCTGAGATATACCCTAAGTCTTTGTCATTTTTCTTCACAGAAATCATCACAGGTTGTGGTGCTTCATTTTTTGCCCCTTAGTTGCGTTGGTTCCCACTAGGTGTACTCCCCCAAGAGCAGACTGAATCTCTCCTAGTGACTCTCCAGGGCTTACAGGAGTTCCTGGCTCAATGTCAGGCCTCGACTGGTGAATGCATAAAAGAATGAATGAGTAAATTAATCTTTAATTGGAAATTCAAGTACAGCTGAGAAATAAATTTAGAATCTGTTTCATTCCTATAACATTTTTGAAATAAATGATGATTTGCAAACATTAACAATCTCTGGTAAATTGAATTTCTGGTGGTATTCATTTATGCCAACCGCATTTAAGGCACAATATCTAATTTAATCTAGCAAAATACTTTACAAGAATAGTAAATGCCATACCTTGAACCATCCATCACTTTTAATAATTGTTTTCTTGTGCTTCTCCTTGGGTTTGTTTAGTACTGAGACCTCTAACAATCATGAATGCCGAACTTGTCAACACGTTTTTTAATCTTTTACCTATCATTTACAGTGGTAAGAATTTTAACTGGAATGTGTCAAATTAAATAATGTAACAGAAAGATAAGGAGTTATTTTGTGGTCCTAAGATCCTGTTAAAATCTGCATGTCGATTCATTTTCTGTAGTAAAAGTTCCGCTTTTGTAACACATAGTAAATTCTATGCAAGGGCAGAGGGTTGATCTCTATCCTTTTATATTTTCTCTAATATGTTCTGTGTGTTTCACTTCAGTGATATTAAATTGATATGATTTATTTATTGAGATACAGTATTTTCAACATATAAAAACAGAGTTTGCACCAATACATACAGAAAAACAGAAATTCTTACAGTGACATTTCTTCCTTTGGAGGTAGCTTGGCATGGAACAAAGTGTTTGGACTTGGAAATTGGCAAATATAGGTTTAAAAATCCAATCTCCACTAATAAAATAATGGGGGTGTGGTGGGTATTGACACGTATCATGCGGAAACTTTGTGGGGATTTAATAAAATATCATATGAAAAATCCTCGGCAACATCGCTGACAGGTAGCACATGTCAGAAGCTGTCAGTTTTCTTCACCTTCCGTCTGGCTGTCTTTTACAGCTGGAGACGGAATGGTTTAAACAATAGGCTTCCACGACCATGATAAACTCTATTGCCTATACCAAGGGTGAATTTTCTAAAATTAAGGTGGACATTGTAAGATGAAAAATCATCAGTATATTATCTTGACAAATTAAATTTTAAGAGTTTCCAACACCTTCCTAATGACTAAATCTTTCAAGATGAAGAGTTTGAAAGAGCTAAAGGTAACCCTCAGTCAGAAAGATTACGGGTGAAAAATAGCCTTGAACCTGTCTTTCTAAGTGCTCTTACAAACCTGCACTTGAAAGAAATCGTAAATTTTACTGGAGAGGAAAGTCGTACCAATTGTGAAGTAATGATATTTGGCCTTTGAAAAGTGCAAGTAGAGCCTGATTATAAGGTGACTGATACATTGGGCAACATGCTGCTCGCAGCTGGCAGGTTCAACTGTTGTTTAAATTGTATTCAACTTCAGCTTAACTTGTATTCAGCTCATTGCAAACATTAGGAAACCGAATGTAATGCTGTTTCAGAGGGCAAGGAGACTGTATAATCTCTTTCCAGGTCCAATCTGGCTGATGAAAACAATTGCTCGCTTTCTCAGCCATTCAAATTAATTGTGAAATCAAAAGAAACAAGCGATGATTAATGGGCTTGCCATTTGAGTGGTGTTCCTAGCTTTACTCTGCATCTACTGCGAATTCTCTTTCAAAATGTACAGAAAACACAGAATGACTTTTTAAATTTATAGGCTGTTATTTTCGGAAGTAGACCAGCATTAACTAAATGTCAATATTTGGTCTT
Source organism: Tapirus indicus (assembly GCA_031878705.1). Taxonomy (NCBI): domain Eukaryota; kingdom Metazoa; phylum Chordata; class Mammalia; order Perissodactyla; family Tapiridae; genus Tapirus; species Tapirus indicus. The sequence continues at coordinate 93,631,314 of CM062928.1, read as the reverse complement.
CTTCACTCCCTCCCTGGAAGTCTCCTTTCCTCTTTTCTTCTCTTCTTTCTCCCTTCCTTCCTTCTTTTCATCCTTCCTTTTTTCCCCTCTCCCTTCTTTCACTTCTTCCCTCCACAGGCAACACCTTGGGTCTTATTTACCAGATGAAATAAAGCTTTTAAGTAGACATCATGTGATAGGTGTTCGGTATCGTGTTTTGTCACACTAGACATGAGAATCTTTGCTGCAAAATTTAGTGAGGGTCTTATCTGTGAATTTATAGAGTAATACCAATTCTTGGAGGGATTATGAAACTTTATCCAAAGAAAATAAGTACTTTAAGTTTACAAAGTGTACCATATGGACTAATTAGAAACAAGAAGTAAAAAGTAACATTTGTTTTAGCTTTTTAACAAGTTTTTGCAGAGCCTGAAATGTGCAGATATGTTGGTGCATATATGCATGATTTGTGTATATGTGTAGTTTATGTGTGTCCGAGATCCTCTTTGTATAACCCCAGATTTACCTATGGAAATATTGAATGACTGTGTTTGCTTGCCTAACACATTTTCTTAAGATAGTTTAGGAGAATGGTACAGCTCATTAATATAAAATTAACTACCAATCTCAATGATACATTTATATGTTTCTCTCATATCCCCCTGGTTTGGGATATTTTAATTTTGTTTTTACAATTGCACACGACAGCATTTCAAAACTCTCTTTCTCCCGTTTAGCTATTTGGTTATTAATCATAATTTTTTTCCCATAGATGTATGCCTTAATTGCCCCAAAAGATGTATGCATCTTGTGGAAATTTAGTATTTTTTGATTATTTCAAAATGTATAGAACTATATTTTGCACATAATAGGTTTATGATTTATGGACTAAAATTATAAAAGTCACTTGCAGGTATACTATATAAACTTATTAACCACAGAAAAATAATTCAAAGCCAATTGATGGGAAGCATTATATGCATAGACGAAGAACAGAAAAGTAGTATGTGCACATTCTGAATGGCTTGCACACAGACAGTGTGTTTGAGGAAAGGTCAGACTTGTGTCATTTAGACATACATTTCTCAATCTCAGCCACTGTGTGTAGCTGGATACGTTTCATCCTTCACACTCACCATTTCCTCAATTCATTTAATCAGATTGCAATCTGCCCTTCCAGTGCGTGGTTCCGGGGTCGGCTTAAGAACTGGGCGGAGTTCACACACATAATCTGGGAACCTTGCGATTCTCTCTCTGATATTCCCTCCCCACATTCCCGGGGCCGTGGTTGTTCCAGGTTGGTCTTACTCATCTGGCCAGGAGACTTCACGTTTGCTACCAGTTTTAGACACTCTAGTGGCCCTGACCTCATCCTGTCCTCAGGGGAAAGCCTGAAACATGAGTCGCCCACGCCTTACTATTCCTATCTCCCCAGTTCCCTCTCATCCAGAATTTTCCTCCTTGTTTTGTCTTGTCTTTAGTGCATTCAGGTGAGTGATTTCCTTGTATCTTTGCAGACTTTTTGGTTGTTATCTGTGGGAAGGGGAGGTGGGATCCAGTTGAGCTGACTTGTTCATATGAGAAGGAGACCCTTAGATTTCTCCCAGAGCAGGAAAGTGACTGTAATACTGAGAAGGCAGAAGAGGATGCTGGGTGTTTGCTGGTGACGGAGCCTGATCCCCAGAGATGACTGTATTTGGGAGCCTGAGGACAGGAAAAAGTGTGAGATACATCATTTCAGGGCATTTGTAGGGCACTATAGAGAAAAGCTTGGCTGATGATGACTTGGGAGGCTTGATGCTTTTGGGGGAGAGTGTGAAAATTGATGGAATTGTTCTTTGTGAGCTCTTTGCAGAATTAAGGTGGGTGATTTCCAGGTTATTTAGCTGGAGGACAACTCTTTGGTCCTGCAGTTCCAGATAAAGAAGCCCCAATACTGGGAGATGGCCTGCGAAGGACTCATAGAGCCCTTGACGTGTGCTGCCTGAGAGAGAGGGTGGCTCACTGGGAGCCCGAGAGAGCGGAGAGCCCCGTGGATGGTAGAACTGTGGACACAGGGAACAGGACGTGTACGGGAACCTCTGATCAAAGGCCATTGTTATGTCACAGATAAATACTGTGATACAAGAACACTGCTTTCTTCCTTTGAGTCCTAATCTGTTTGTATTTTAATGTAGGAAAATGAATAATACTGTGTCTTTTAATTTGATCCTTCTAGTTTATCACTGAGAAAGAAATAGCTGTATATTTGCAGGTATGCATAATTTTCATACTTTTTTGGATTTTCTGAGAAGATATGTCTTTTTTTTTAAAGCATAAATTAGCTTTGGAGGCATTACATAAGTTGAGAGAGAGAGAATAGACAGGAAATTTGGTAATTACAATTACTTTCTTCTTTTATACTAGGATGTTTATTAGCAAAATATGTTTTATAGTGAACAATAGGTTATCACTTATTCAATATTTTACAAATACTTAATATCGATTTCATACACAGTCTCTTGTGTCTGTTTGTACCTTTCCATCACTGTAGATTTTGCACAGTACATCAGTTCCTTCTTTCCGAACACAGCTAAATGGCTTTGTCAGCTCCAAACTTTCCTCTTCTTTTTAAAATAACGTTGTCCTGCTGTAAACCAGGTTTGGTCAATGGGCATTGGCTCCGTGCGATCACAGCCAAGTGTGTGCTTCTCTTGCACAATGCCTTCAGGCCCTCTGTTCTTGCTCCATAGGTGACTTTGGTGACATCTGTTTTACTTGTTTGTTGACACACATCAGCATTTGGGACGTGGCTGCAAACAGAAATCTGCACACTTGTCATTGGATTGGTCCTTGAGGAGCCGCCAGCACTCTTCCTTAGCTCACTTTAAAGATTCAAAGCTCCTCGTATCCTGTCTTTGACAGAATAGCTAATGAGTTGGGTTGTTGGCATGGTTTGCTATGCTTATTCTATTAAATGAAGTTACTTTCCCTTATTTCTTTACTTACCAAAGACTACTTTCAATTAAATCTTGTCGATTTTAATTTTTTGTGTTAAGCAATTTAAACATTTTTAAATGTTAATATTCACTTTAAATAATTTTGCTTTCTGCCTGAGAGAATCTATGTGTGTGCATGTATGTATGATGAAACAGAATATTTTAATTCTACAAAAGAAAACAACATGTATTATGTAGATGTTTTTAAAAGGGTATGGAATTCTCACATAAAGAATTATGCTGAGTAGTGACAAACATTTCCATGAATAACTTTTAAAGGGTCTAGCAGCACTGCATTATTCTGACCTCAGAAGTTAATTGATAATCATGAAAATATTATGGTAAACACACCAAAATCTGGGGGAAAATATACCTACTGAGACTTCAGGAAAGGTTTGGCATTTGACCAGGGCGGGCTTCAGGGGTACGTGACCTGTGTCGTCATTCAGGGCCTTGCAGCCAGAAGGGCCCCACACTTAATATTCTGCAGTCACCATATTGAAATTCTTAATAATTGTATCCTTGCACTTGTGTTCTGTAAGTGCAAAGACTGATGGGACAATGAATCATGCACGTAGGCAGAAGAGTGCAGGCAATTGCATATCCTTCTCATCCCGTTCCCATGTGGAGTTCACAATGTCCCACGAGTGCAGAATTCCAGAGACCCATGAAACGTAGGAGACCTGTGAGATGCAAAACAAGTCAAGCTGATTGCGTCTCGTTTACAACCAAGTAGACGAGGGCGCTGATGGCCCTGAGGGCCACACGTTCCATTTGGACCGGAGCTTGCTCTGAAGACGTAAAGAAGGCCATGCTTTCTATGAAACAGACAATCCAAGGATCCCGTTGTATCCTTTCCTATTCACTTTAATCCCCTGTGGTGCTAGCCAACCACTTATGATGAGAAGGACGACGCAGAAGAAAGGGAACTAGAGAGCAACTCATGGCTCTTTTTTCTTCAATCCTTCCTCACGTGGCAGCGAGCCAGAGGCAGAGGGTTGGTAGAACTTGCAGGTATCAAGACGTGAAATAAACCCAGCTGAATTGGATTCGTGCAGGGTTTCCCCTGTTCATACAAAATATACATGCACGTGTGAGCTATAAAACACAAATTGTGTGATTTCAGGAATTTTAAAGTTGCCATTACATAATATAATGATGGTAAACTCATGCTAATGATTTAAAATTTTATTTTTCTTTACCTAAAATGACATTAGATAGCAAATAAAAATCATGATGACAATCTGAGAGACGAATCAAAGGAGATGGAGAAAGCTTTCTGTTCATGACCTTCAGAGGCCCTTCTCCTTTCCTAATGAGGAGACTCCTTTTTAGTTTGCACTTGGTCACAATGTAGGGAGCTGGCCTTGCATTTCCCCTACCATTCTAAGCTGTGTGGGAACATAGTGTGATGTGGGTATTCATATGAATTTGTGACTGTTAAAGCAGCAGTCAGACAGCTTCCTAGTTATGAAGATTGAAGGGAGGAAAGAGTTTGAGATGAAAATTAGGCTGAGACTGGATCTGCTGGAGCTGGTCCAAAATAGTCACCCCTATGAGGTTACTCGTAATTATTTTGCGCAGCACAGACATGTGAAAATGATAGATAGGTGGCACGTTGCAATATTGCACTACATTTTTGATGTATATATGACATACTTTACGTCTCCCACACTGGAGACAGCATCACGGACTTTAATTTAGGCCACACATTGATGCCGCCAGGCTACCCTGTCACCATTTAACACTGCAGTAGAAATGATCTGCTTGAGTATGCTTGGAGTGGTTATAGACCTGCGTTCAAATTAACAATGTCCATAGAGAGAGAAAATGTAAGATTGACATGACCTCAAGGAGCAGACATGGGGGTCAGCTTTACAAAATATCCTTACAGTGTCCAGTTCAACCGTAAGGATGGCTTTGCCTTCCCAAATGCCCTGATGTGTGTGTGCTGGTTTTCTCCTCCTCGTGTAGTGGATACATGTCCCTATTTCATACCATGTAATTTAAAGTATATTAGAGCAATCACAGTCCAGTGAAATTACCACAAATTCCTGCACATATACTCTATATGTCTCTCAATTCTTTTTCTCTATATCCATCCATTATTTTATGTCTTTAGCCATTTGCATTTTGGCCTTTTACCGTTTATACAATATGATTCTCCACTCTGAGTTGAAGTTCAGACTACTTGCTTTAAGTAGATATTTGTCCTTTTGGCTTGGTCAAGATCTGAGCAACTTTGCTGAAGTAGGACAATTTTTTTCCTTTTTTTCAACTCTGTTTGACAGATTTCTTTGACAGGTAGTGTCTTCCAAATCAATCAGTTCACATGAGACATGTCTCAGAAGACACACAGGAGCTACAGAAAGACAGCACTTTAACTGACTTCAGGAGACACTAATCAACTGATTTGACTGGAAATGTTTCTATTATGTGACAAGATCCATGGTTTCAAATAAAACATTTATTTTAAATATTTCTTGGAAAATCCAATTTTGATGTTATGGCACTGACACATATATACATTCATACAAAACGCTTTCCCTCCTTATGTAAACATGTTTTGCATTTGTATAATTATTCTTTAATACAATTTTAAAAGAAACCATCATTTCAAACAATGAACTGTGAGAATATGTGAATAAAAATCATGCTGTGAAGAAAAATGCTTGAAAAAAATTATCAATTTAATTATTAAATTTTGTGCTAAATGTGTTGAAAGATTTAATAGTTTTAAATTGTTTTAATGGCTTAATCAAAACTTAGCAAGTCCTCAGATAACATTTAAGAAATTTTAAATTACCAAAATCAATTAAACAAAATTGGAGTTTGTGAACCTCGAATTCTAACATCATTGATTAAATGTAGGACATGAAACCATGCTTTGTTAATTTACTTTTTGTTACCGCATAAAGGCAGCCCCGAATAGCATCACATAATTCTTCCCACAAACTTGTCTGTAATTTTGATTTGAATTCATGGTTATTACTTCCCAAAGTCTGCAAGTTTCCGTTTGGACATTGTTCAGGAGACGTGTGCACCACCACACATGGGCCGAGCACCATCCTCCAGGTGGTTAAAACATGTGGTCTTGCTGGAATTGTCACTCCTGCGACGGCACGTGCCATAGCCACCTGACGACAGAGTGAGCATTCCCCGCGGTCCTCTGATGGTGGCGGATGAGCAGAATTTACCCGAGGGATCATACATTGATTTCAGCTAGCTAGAGTCCATTAAACGTTTTAGAATTCTTAATAGCATTATTTAATTAAATAGAAGTGTGCATTAAATATTTTGGACCTAAAATATCTGGAGGAGTTTGCCAAAGGCCACCTGCAAAATTCAGTTAATTCAATCGTGTTTGTGGTTGTTTATTATAGCCTATTAAGTGAATCAAGGGCTGTTTGTTTCCCCTTGAGAACTACCATGTGATTTCACATAGAGGGATTCGCTGCCCCTTTTTATGCTAAAGGGAAGGTAGAGAGAATTAGTCAGGGAGCTTAGTGCTACAGAGATTTAACCAGAGGTTTTCCTTGCTTCTTCAAGCCTTTTCATGGTCTCAGTGAAAACGTGAAAGAGTCTACTTGTCCTTCTGTCTGTTTGCTGTAACTGCTTTATGAACAAAACACTGGCACACCTAGGTGCTCTAAATTGTTTTGTGAAAGAAGAGAACAGATGATGATATGACTAAATGTTTGAGAGAAAATTGGAAAATGATAAGAATTTTTAAAGAAGCGAAGTGCTAGTTTCTTCTCTGACAAAGCAAGGAAACTGGCTTTTGTAAACTCGACAGCAGCAGGTTTTTGGAGCAAAGATTGATTGATTCTTGAAAATAAACTCAAGTAATACAAGCAGAATAGATTACACACTAATAATTTTCACACATTAAGTTCCTATTTGTTAGTAAATGGAGAATAGTTCAATGTATTTCTTTTCACTTAATCTTTTAAACCCATTAATTGGAAATGAGATTTCTGTTAATATCTTTCAGATGCCTTCTGAGGTTACTTAGCTGAGAGGGTGTGTCTGTTTTTCCAGTCCTGGGCAGGCACGAGTGGGGTTCGCCCTCCGTCAGAGCTCCACAGGCCATTACTAAACAATTCTACAATAAGAGCTGAACAAATTCTTATTATATCTGAATCCAGAATTTTGTTTTTAGAAGGAGAAATAGAAAAACAATTATCAGCTAAAGTTTGAGTGTATTGCCTAAAAGGTGTTAAGAGAAGTTTTCTAACAGGAAGTCAGATATGGCTTTCTGAATACAGAAAAAAGTGTATGTTAACAATGACAGTTTGCTACTAGGAACTACATTTTGACAAAGAAGTGGTTTATGAAGTGAATACTTCTGTGATATCTTCATAGCACGAATAACTTGGAAGTGAAAGTCCTAATCTTTGCAGTGTGACAGAATATACAAGAAAGACAGTAATATCCAGTTGTAATTCTATTCTTTCTTCTACACCAAATAGGAAAAAAGGAGTCGAATAAAATTATTTCGAAGAACAAAAACCTGTGATAATTGTTCCTTGGAATTTCAGTTTCCACGTGGCACCAGCATATCTCTATAGAAGATAATGTACATATTTTATATTTATTTTAATATTCAGTTTTGTTAAACATTTAAATAATTTAACCCATTAAGGAAAAAGTAGAACAGGGACTTATTATTCACAATTTGCAGAGATGATATTAAACAGAAAGTTACAAAGTTAGTACCTCAGGATAATTCCACACAAGAAAGTGTATTTTGATAAAAAATCAAAGTTAAAGTTTGAGGGAGCACCTACAACTCAGTGAATTTGTCATTATTGAAAAGTTAGACTTAATTTACATTGATTGAAGGATTGAATTAGCTCTGTGGGTGTTCTTTATCGAAGTCTTTGATCGTCGTCTTTAAATAGCATTTAATAGCTCAGCCCAATACTTTTTTTTTTAATGATGTGTACAAGAATATCTAAAAACATCAGGAAAATTTGGTAAGTATACTGCTATGGAAGACCAATTTATACAAAATCAAATTGAATGGCAAGAAATTCAAATTAAGTATAAAAATAATCTACAAGTGGTGAGACCTGGTTTAACAGCAGGAGTGGGGAGGAGGCAAGAGAAAACCATCTTAGAATTTTTGTTGAGGATAAACTCAGGTAATACAGCTAATAAAATAGTTAAAATGCATACTGGTACCGATCGATTATGGCATACACATCAAAGGAAGGAACAGCCTTACTAACTCGAAACCGATCTAAGCACGTCTGACACACTGTGTCTGGTTTTAAAGATCACTCTTTAAGGTGGCCTGGATGAGTTAGAATGTGTACGAAAGGTGAGGATAGTATCAGGAGTGGGAAAAGCAGCGTGTAACAGTTGAATATTAGGGGATAGAGTTTTAATAGGGAAAAGTTGTTGTGTGTAGAAGAAAGTATAAAACTCCATGCCCCGTATTCTAACCATGTGGACTTCTTGACCGATGTTGCAAATGTTCTACAATTTTCTGCCTCCATAGTTTTATGTCAGTCCCTCAAAGCACAATGCCATATCTCTTTCTTCATTTTTTTCCCAGTGATTGATTAAAATTCCAGTGATGCTCTAAAGTCAGCCTCTGAAACTATCCCATTGACATGCCTCTGTGCAGGAGCATCTTCCTTTTCCCTGGTTTCCAACAGAACCCCGCACACTGGGGATCACATTCTTCTCTGAGTGATAACATCCTTGAAGTTTATTTCTTCCCCACAGAAAGGATGAGAATGTGTCTTTTTCAGCCTTATAACTCCCACAGTTTTTGGCACAGTCTTAGAAAATACCTCACAGAAACATTCTGTTAATTAAGTATCCATTAATATTTAATTCAAAAAAAGATTATTCATATTTCTTTACATAAAGTGGAATAGACCCAGTAAACAGGGAGAGGGCATCCATACTTGTATTGACAGAAGAAAACGCTGGAAGTGATTAAAGTGAACATGTTTTAAAAATTAATGATGATTATTTAAAGAAAGTAGTCTACTATCCATGAATACACAAGAAGAGGAAGTTAAAATTAGCATTGGTAAAATGTATTTAGAAATAAAGGAAACACTTTCAGAAGGATATAGTTCAAACAACTGTACAAATTAGAGGTGAAATCTCCTTTTGCAATAATGAAGCACAAGCTTTTGATAAATACATATCAGATTTTAGAGCTTTTAAGACTGAATTTTCATGAAATCAGTAATAAAAATAAAGTAGAATTAATGTGCATTTTTTCAATAGCATGACCATGTGTGGTGGGGTGTGGGGTTATGTGTATTATATATTATTTAGTATGTTTTTTTCCCTCCAAAATATATGTGTAAATGGGCTTTTTCATTGTATTTTTAAATACTATGTAAATAAGTAAGTAAACATTTGTAGATGTGTTCATTTTATCATTTTTATGTTAATAGTAGGTCATTTTGTTTTGCTATTAGTTTACCACATTTCATTCTGAATTATAAATAACTTCTGTTGAAATCAACTTAGACGACAACATTCAATTTGAATTCCTAAGAAGAATTCCTGGTCATTGACCCAATACCTCTCTTACTTGTGAAATGTTTAATTAGGTTGATTCACTTTTGGAAAAGTTGTTAGGGAATTGCTGGTAGAAATGAGTGAAAATACAGAAAGATTAATTACTTTTGAGAAGTGAGTATTTTGATTTTTGTGAACATACTTTGACTAGAATTTTAAGGAGATTTAATGATGGCAAAAGAATTTGATAAATCATAGTAGCCTTTACACGTGACCACAAGGCATTCTTTATCAGAATTTGTTCTGTTTCTGCAAACTTCAGAGAAAGTTTTTTTTTTCTTTCTTAATTCAGTTATTTCTGTCACTATAAGCTTTGTTTGATGCTGAAAAATCATTAGAGAGGTAAGTGATACAGTATCTTCTAATCAGTATAAAGAAAAATGTTGCCAGGGTTTTTATCCCATAAAGTAGTCACATTGTGTGATAAGATTCATACTTTAAATGTTATTTTAAAGATTAAACATGTTTTTTGAATTTCCATTATAGTGGAGAATTTTAATCTTTTGAAGACTGATTTATTTTGGGAAATAGCTATAAGATTTTGGTGCCAAGTGTGAATATAGTGCATGACCACTGAGAAATACTATTTGATGTCCAATAGTGGGCCTCATTATGAAGTGAGAGTTTAAACTTTCTTGTGTGTTTTCTGTAAACCGAAAGGGCATAATAAAAAGAGGACTCCTAAAGTGTTTTTAGCATAACAACATCTAGATTTATGCAATAATTTAATTCTTCCAGCATGAGAAGTAAAGCAGTATCACAGCAGTGACCTACAAAGGAGAACCACGGAAAGACAGCTCTGATTTGGGCTCTGTCTCCCTGAAAAAGACACATTTTTTCCCTTCCGCGACACCAGCAAGAAATATTCCTTAATGCTAATTCAAAGGGACAGATGCAGCGTATTAATACTCAGTCACAGCAGACAGATGTTAAAAATCTTTTGCTATTTATCAAAAAAGATACAATTACTACTCAATCTTTGGCACCAGGGGGATGCTTGGCATAGTAGAATCATTTATTCATGATGCACCTCTTCTTTCTGGAATTAATTTCAATGCTATTCACTAAGGGGGAAAAATGCTTGGCACAAATAGCAGACTACAGCCTTTCACAAGAGAGGTTCTTGCATGACAGTATTCCTAAGAGATTTGCTTCTGTTAAAAGCATTCTTCTGTCCTGTGGATATTTGTGTACATGTCTGATTGAGTGGAAAACACTGCTGGAGAAAAATGAGATCACAAATGTACGTTTTGGCTGCCATCAAGTCAATGCAGTAATGGTGAAAACATTAAAACACAACCAAAGCTGCCTTCAGCGTCTGAGGCAGGACTCACCAGGCAGTCAGCCAGGAAAGGTCATTTTTTTCCATCTCATTGGTGATCATGAAGGAAATGAATATGAGGATCACAATTTTGTAAAAGTTGATGTGGCTGCTCTACAGAAGATAGTGTCTGAACACTTTTGTTAAGTATATGTGTTTATTTGACTAGTTGATAAGCCAAAATGTAACAATGAGGTATGGACAACCAGCTGAATCTGTGCTAAATGATTAACACAGGAAAATAGACTACAATTCCAGACATACTTGTGGAAATCGACACATAATTAATACGTCAATGCTTGGACAAGACTTTGGTACATTTTTATAGATGTTAAGGGAAATGCAAATATATCTACCTATAAAAGAAAGCTTGTAATCAGTACTTTCATGTTAATTATAATGACGAATCTGAATAAAAGATCTGAATGATCAAATCAACATTACCTTGCAAAACCAAGGCAATAGTGCTTTAACAATAATATTAATAGGAAAATCACAAGGAAAAAAGCTAATATGTGGTAGAAGAAAGTTTGAAATCCTCTCTCTCACTATGGTGAAAACTTGCATTTTTAGTAGAATTTTAATTATATGTCTTATAGGAGAAAGCAAATTCTAATATATAAAGCAATAAAAAATCACCACCTATTCTTACATATTATGCACTGTGCTAATTGGAAACCATTTAAACCAGAAACAATGTTTAGGTCTACGAGCTGAGCAGTGATAGAAAAGCGGTAGTTTTGATGTCTTACTTTGCTTACATTCAATGTGTATTTTACATAGGACAGGATGAATGGCTTGATTCTAGGATAACTCAATTTTTTGGTAACAGTGGGAGGGATACAAACATGAATAATTGTAATGCAATGTGATAACTGTTATATTTAAATTATGAAGAGCTGTAGAAAAACAAAGAAGAGGTCAACTCTGTCATATTGAACAATATATTTATAATATGGAGTATAAATTGGCAGTTAAACATGTTTACTAAATTATATTTGGCTTAATCAGCGTTCTTCTTTATTAACTGTGTGGGGAATGGTAGCAGAATATTTTACTTAAATATAATAGAAATGAATATATAGAATATAAAATATCAGAATAAATCATATAGAGTATTGTTTGTAATATTTTGTTTCATTTATATGTATCTATCTACACATATACATCCTGGTTGACCAAATGAATTATACTTTTTATAACCGTCATCTTAAGAAGAGCATGGTTTTAGCATATCTAACAACTTACAAAATGGGAAAAGAAAGTATAGAAAATTGGATGTCAACATCCTCCTCTAACCACAAAGAGAAACTCAATAGTGAATATTACTTCATACGCTAGGAATATCTGATGCCAGCTGAATGCCAAAGCTAAAATAGATTCAATAACAATAATGATGAAAATAAGTTCTTACAGTAACAATAAAAAATGCATTTATCCAAATCTGTAACTATCCAATAACTATCCAATAACTATCATTATTGATTTTCTTTGTGTAGGTCACTCTACAAAGAACTTCCATATCTTAGTTCTTTGATCCTATTCCTCCATCCTTATGACAACCATAGGAGATGGATACTAATACCCCATTCTGCAGATGCAGAAAAAAATGTAAGGGGGATTAAACTTTTGGAAGAATTCTAGAACATGCCAGATCAGGTCCAAAGATTATTCTGCTAACACAACACCATGTGGCTGTAGTTTTCACTGAGGTTTACATGAAAGCTCTTGTCCCTGAAGTTTCATCTGGAGCAGGACACGACGGAATGTGACTAGAACACTCTACCTCGGTGATTCTCACACTTCAGCACGTATCTGAGTCATCTGGAGAGTTTGAAAACAGAGATTGCTGGATCCTATCCCCGAGCCTCTGAGTGGGTAGGAGGCGGGGCCTAAGAACTTGAGTTTTTAACAAATTCTCAGCTGATGCTGACACAGCCTGCCTAGGCCCATCCTGTGCGATCCACCCTGCAGGGGGTTCTAACGTGCACTTAGTGGAAAACCACCAATCTGGACAGAATGAACCTGGCTGTCCCTGCCCAGGGCCTCGCCATCTGCGTGGGAACGGCTTTCCTGAGGAATCGGATGCACAATATCACAATCTGTTGACCGTGAGTTTCACCGAGGAATTCCAAGAAGTGAGATTACAACTGTCCCAAAAATTTTTTTAGTTTTATTATGTTTTTTAAATAAATGCTAGGTTAGATAATGATATCTATCTTACATAAGAATGAGGCCACTGCTTTACTCATAGCTGCCCATCACACACCTGCTACTTTTTGCACTTATCAATATCCACTTTCCCCAAGTATCACACTGCATGAAGAAATCTAAGCACTTGCACCCCAAAATAAAGTGTATTCTAGTTATAAAATTTACTAAAATGTTATGGGCAAAGCAAATTTGCTACCTGCACCAGAATATTTAAAGTTATTCTGTGTCTATCAACGAGTCACAGCCTAATTAAACATGAAGAAGAAATATTAACACTATTATGTTAGGCATAGCAGGGCAGGAAAAGGTTTATTGGTGCTAAAGCAAAACAAACAAAAGCCTTGGAATCGAGGCAAAAGAGAGAGGGTGAATCAGATTCTGAGATTTCACAAGATTCCTTCAGAAGAGCACACAGCTGTGTCTGGAGTGGGTCGAGAGGCGTCATTCATCTGAGGGTGAGAATTACCAGGGAGAGGCAAGCGGGTCTTCATATTCTGAAATGAAAACTTCAGTAGCGAGCATATTTGGTAAAGTCAGCTATGGTGTGTCCATAATATTGACAATTTTTCATGAGGGAAATACTTTTCAAGACAATTGCCCCAGGCTTGATGCCTATTTCCAAAGACTCTGACAGGGACTCGTGGGGTTTTGTGCGTTTGCAATGAAACAGGCTCTGATATTACCTTCCGTCCAGTTTTAACGGGGCATTTATGCCACGTGAGTTTTTATTATTATTATTTTCTCATAGCAAAAAATATTTAAGAACGAAAACTGCAGAAGCTAACCTATAGAATGTCTATGATGATGAAGATGATGATGATGATGATTTTGTTATTGTTTTGAGCTGACGGCAGGGGCACATAAAGAACTGTGTTTGCCTACCTAGCAGGGGAGCTGAGATCAGAATATTAGACAGTATTAGTGAAGGGAACATAGGAATAAAATGACAAAAAGAGGCCAATTAGAAAATTAAAGAATTTATATAAACATTTGATTCAAATCAGATGAGAGGAGCAGGGACTAATATGGGCATTTGGTGGAGTCACAGACGTAATATTTGGCATGCTAATGAAAACTTTGTGGATGGAAGATGCACAGCATTGTAGTTTGTGTATTAAAGTTGTACAGTAAACCGACAGACAGGCTACCTCAAGTTGCTTACTATGGACATTGTGTTTCAAGTATTTTAGACTGTAAGTTGTGAAACAGCATATATGCTAAAGAACTTATTGGTATGGGATAAAGAAGAAAAACACTGAACTCTTGTGTAACTAATCCTCAGAGTCCGATAGAAAGCATCAGTATCTCTGAAGACTCCTGTCTACCAGGCTTTGTCGTCTGTGCCCCGACGTGGTCAACAGAGCTCACATTCAGTGACACGGAAAGTGCAGAGCCAGCTTCAGGCCTCAGCCGGCCTTTCCCCGTTCCTAGATTCACCTAGTTCTTGAACTAGTTATTCTCTACTTTCTTGTCAGTTTATCTTTATATTTATGCGATTTCCTTTTTAAAATACATTATTCCAACATTATAATTGTTTACAATAGGAAGTATACCATAATCCTTCTTGAAAGAGCAATTACTCAAACACGTTTTTATATTTGAAATATAAGTTAATAAATATCAAGTTTTTAATCCAACAAGGGTCATATTTTATGCATGCCAAGGACTTCAGATCATTGAAGTAGGTAGCAGGAAGACAGTGGGACTGTTTGTTGGTTTTATAACAGAGAGGACAAGAAGATATCTAAGAACGTATTAGACCAAGCACTGGAACTGAGAGCATCTTCCATGCCCCACAAATGTGGCAGCAGAACAATTCTGTGGCCGGAAAAACTTGTGTTTATTAAAATGATCAGAGTACCAATGCTGGTAACTGCTGAGAGGGATGTGAAGAAAAATAACAATATTATGACTTAAGGAGATAAAAAATTGTGGTGCCTCCCTTTCAAGAAATATTTTCTCTACCCAAGCAATTTTTGAGAACTTAATAGAAAAATAAAGAAAATAAATAGGGAAGCTGGAGTCAAAAATATTGGCATGATGACAGCTGTTTCGGGCATAGTGAAAATGGTTATTGTGGCAATAACTTAGCAGGAGTGGGCCAAAGAATAGAGATAAGTGACTGCCTTCCAGGAAGAAGGGAGGACAGTCCCCCCAGACCAACCTCATGGGCCAGTCAGAGGCATTTGAAGACAGTCAGCGGAGTATTTTGAGAGATGTGTATCACTCTGATAACCACTCTCTGAAGGAAAATCTAAGAAAATCAAAAGAATACTGGAATGTGACCTGTTTCTTTATCTATTCACTCAGAATGCGCCTATGATTATGAAATTTTACAGGACAAAAACAACCTGTGTATCTTTTCACATCATAGCTCCATCAAGGTGTAAGTCACTCTAGGAACTCTGAATGGTTAGGTCTTTCTTCTTCCGTCTTTTTCTCTCTCTTGGAGAGCTGAACTCAAAGTCTATGTTCTTTGGAAGCACACCTAACTTAGCTGTGTCTGACATACTGATTGTGTGCACTTTTATTCCTGTCTGTGCGTGTGCTTGAAACAACCCTTGAAGTAGTCAGAAGGGAGGGTGTAGGCCGGGGGACTCCACCTACACTACTCCTTGCTCCACAGCTTCTCAGTTTTTAGCTGTAAATCGGTAATTCCGCCTTAATTTTCGTTTAGTCAGAATTTCTTGGCTTCAATTGTCTAGAAAAAAAAAGTTCTGTGACCATAAGATTGACACAGAGATTGTGTTTCTGCTCACTTTTAAGCTAGAACTTGGTTTTGAGCAATTAATTGTCCAGTCATTCCTAACAGTTATTATAATGACCAAACAAGGATATCTATTTGAAAGTATTTACAAAAGTAAAATCACCTTATTGGAGGGATTTTGAAACTACTTCCATCATAGTGTCTATATATGACAACATTATCAGTATGAGTTGTTTACTAAGAGATTAATTAGCCCTGTTTTCCAGTCTATGTTCAATCTGAAAATGTACATTTGGAATAATGTTGACATTTTTTTAGAAAAAGAAAAATACAGATTTTTCAAATATAGGCATCTTTTTCTGAAGCTTTTTCTTGTATAAACCACTCCCAAAATGGATACTAAGTATGATTTGTTGCTGAAAAATAAAGCAAGAGATGTGAAGGATTTTCCAAGTACCTCGTTTTTTTTTTTTTTCAAATGTAGCTTTTTTGCTGTTCACTTTATTACTACATGGTTGACATTTTCAGCAGTGGGAATTCAGCGTGTTTTGCTAGAATTCATTGTTAACCTGACATGGCTTTTGTTTGATGTGATGTGTTGTAGGTAGGAACAAAGTCACCTACAGGATTTCTTGCTGTTAAAACACAGGAACAAAAATTATCATTTTTAATTATTTAAAAGTTTAAAACCATCTCCGAAAATCTGTAATGGCAATATATTTTTAAAGAAACTGCATTAAAGCACATGGAATTAAATATATAAGTGTAACTCCTTCATCCAAATGTCACACTCATATCTCTTGTGAACAGAAATTTCCCCACTATAAAAGTTTATTTTCAATTCATAAAGAATTTCAGTAGTTTCACTGAATTTTCTCACCTATGCATATAATGGTTTTACTGTCAACTAAAATGGCTTATTTGCCTCAATTTAAAATAAAGAAAATAAAAGCTACATTGAATTCCAATGTGTAAATCAGATTCGTACGATCTTAATTGTAATTGAAAATACTAATTCAGAACCACATTCTCCTTTCTTCCTATTAGTGCTAAGTGACTTTTACCCACATCAGGCACCTTGGGGATAAATTAAGGAAAGAACATTTTCAGACACCTTTGCAAAAACATGTCTTTTGTTGTTGTTGAAGGCAAAATTTATTGAAGATAAAAATTCCCACTGCTCTAGAGAAAGAACAGAGGATCAGTTAACAATGAAATGCTAGTAACAATATAACTTTTATATTTACCATCCTGTCTACACGCATCACTGCGACCTGTCCCGCCCAATGTCTGTGCTGAAGACATGGGAAATCTGAGGAAAGTAGAGCATAAAAAAGAAATACCATTAGCATAAGCTGATTATTGGCGATGATGAGCGTGAGGAATATTATTTGCAGGAGGAAATTTCTTGAGAAGTTGAAAAATTGATGAATAAAAGTGAAGCTATCACAGATATTGAATAAGAGAAAATTGATAATCATGGCTGTGTAAAAATCTGTGGATGTAGAAAACAGAGTCCTTTGTCAGTAAAAAATGGCATGTCAGTCGGCAAAACACTGGTATTTAAGAAGACAATTCACGTTACGTAGATAATGAAATGAATAAGAACACGTTGAATGAAGAGTGTGAGCAGGATTGCACGGTCACTTTCCATCGGTTGTGGCTGCAGCAGTGGCGCATCACTACGCTGTGATGTAAGGAACATTCTGTGAAGGAACTGGGGTCTAAGCAACTTCAGTTTGGTGGATGGGACATGTGATGAGTATAGTTCAGTGTCACAATGGCTGGGAGTGTCTTCAGGGAGGTAGAGGGAAGTGCACTTAGGAATGAATACGTAGGAAGAACAGTATTTGTATGTACAACGAGGGAAAGAACTCAGTTGATGTAAACAAATTATTCTAAAAGACCCAAGAAGTGATCTGAGGAAAATGAGATGGTTTTTGAGCAAGGAGGTGGGACAGAACTGACAGTGAGTGGAGGGTGCCGCCATACATGTGGAGCGGAGACTGCTGAGTTTCCCCTTTTGTCCTTTCATATAACTGGCCTTCAACAGCGTAAAAAAGAAGGAGGAGAGTTAATTGTAATATTTGTATAGTTTTACTGAGGCATCTGGTAGATTTTGCACCTTTTTATTACCACCCAATGCTTTAGGAAAAGCTCTCTGGATGAGAAGTTTCCTTCCTTGTCTTCTCAGCCAGCCCGAAACGTCAGACCCATGACCATGGATGCCCATCCACACCCCAGTCGTGGACTTGGTATTGGACTATGAGGAGGTGTGCAGGTGGCTCCTGAATTCTGAATCAACATACACACCAGGGAGAAATCGGGGGCCACTAGAGAACCTATTCAACAAGCACATCTCTCACACTCTCTGCAAAGTTTCCCTGTTTCTCTCCCTAAAAACAGCTTCAGTTAATTCTGTAGTGAAGAAGGCACACTTCTCTTATTAGCAGAGCTGTGTATTTCTCCCTTGTTAGCAATGAATCTCTAACGTGGAGCTTAGTAACAGAGAGATCTCTGACTGTAGCAATAACAGACCATAGCCTCTTAGTCGTTACAGAACGCTGTGTTTGTTTTCCTTTTGTTGTTACAGCATTAGCTGATTTGATTCCTGTTCTGCTAGGACATGTAGTTGGAGAGTATTGGGGAAAGAGATTGGCCCATTTGTCCAAATCATAGGCACTCTAACAATGCTGCTGAGAAACCATAGTCATAGTTAGATATTTGTGTTGGTCAGTCTTGGAAAGATAGTAATGTGCCCATAACAATAAGAATAAAAAAGATACAGATGGAAATGTTGAATTAAGTATTTACTTGCTTAAGACTCACAATATGGCCATATAGCAAATTGTTCACAGAGCTAACACAGCGTGATGGAAATAGTAAGAGCGAGTCAAGACTGAAGCTAAGACCCTGACCCACTCAGGGCCTTGTCAGAATCTTTGTGGTTAAAGCTTGTTTCTTTCCTCAGGGTCTAGGATTGTGCTGTCATATTCTAAATGTTCTCAAGGAGCGTGTTGTCCGGCCTCTCACAATGCGCCATGTTGTGTTCTTATGGATTGTCACGCTCACCTCCTATTTTGTCTGGTGTGTGAAGCTATATTGGCTCTTTTTCTTGCAGCCAGTGCACTAACAAAATAACTCACAAAGCCAAATTACTTTTTTAGATGTATTTGCTCCATTTTAAAGAGATTATTGAGATATACCAATGGGTTTTACTCTGTTTGATTCTTCCAACTCTAATGAAATATCATTTAGAAAAGTATTCTATCTGTTCCTGCAATCATTAAACCAGAAAGAAATTTTTTGTCTTGTTTTATTTTTTGAAGTATGGCAGTTTTATGGAAAAGCTCATTTCCTAACTTGGGAAAAGAAAAATGCATAATTACAGAAGAGTTGTGCTATGGGTTGAATTGTGTCCCCACCCCCCAAATTCAAATAATGCAGCCCTAACCCCTAGTGCCTCATCCTGTGACCTATTTGGAGATAGGGCCCTTAAAGAGGTAATTACATTCAAATGAGGTCACATGGATCCAACCGTGATCCAACCGTGATTCCTCCTACAAGAAGAGGAATTTCAGACACACAGAAGAGACCTCAGAAACAAGACCATGTGAAGACAGAGTGAGAGGGTGGCCATCTGCAGGCCAGAGAGAGTCCTTGGGAGAAACCAAACCAGCTGACCCCTTGATCCTGGGCTATCTGCCTCCAGAACTGTCAGCAAATAAACTTCTGTCGTTTAAGCTGCCCCATCTGTGATGTTCAGTCTGTGGTTTTTTATGGGAGCCCCAGCAGACTAACCGGGGTGGGTAGGATGGCACCACTGATGTATTTCACTAGTTGGGGGTGGGGGCCATTGCATGCTGTCCTGGCGTGTGCACACAGACTTGAAGGTGACGGGATTCTGAGTATGGTCAGAAGACACAGCGGGGCATGGACCAGTGACTGAGAAGGAATCACAGGGTGAACAGCTAGCTCCCTGTGCCTTGGTACCTGGTTGATCTTAAACGGCTGGTGGTGAAGAGTCATCACACATTTTCAAGAAAGAACAATAAGGGTGAATTGGAGAAAAAAAGGCTGAAGTGATGAAAGATTTTGTGTCTCGTGTTAGGAAGGACACTCTGAAGGATTAATTTTTTTTTTAAGTTTAAAAATAGTTACGTGATGTCCTTATCCTTGAGAAATCTAAGAAAACTATTTTTATGATGACTACTCTGAATTCAAAAATAATTTAAAATTAATTCTAAACAAATAATTACAAATATATATTTTTTAAATATGAGTAAGTTAATGCATGTCTTTGGCAGAAGAAGCACGGTTTTCATGTGACAAGGTAATTGATAGCTTATGCTACTTTTTCAATGGCCCAGTCAACCAATGATATGTTTATTTCAATTTTTATTTTAAACAGTGTTTTCTGAGTAGATTTGACTAATGTTAAGTGTTTGTCAAAACAGGAAGACAATGGATTCAAGGAATCCCTTTGTTTTGTCCATTGGGAGAACGGTGAAGTAAAGTCGTGCATTAAAAGCTTGACGTGCTTCAGAAATCTTGATTTAAAAAAAAATATCTAGTGAAAAAAAGTACTGCATCCTGACTGCAACTTGCCTGAAACCCCAAGATATAACAGTAAAGTGTAAGTTATTTGTGCTATAAAATACCTGCAGCTCTGAGATTCAGGGAAGAATAAAGTGGAAACAGACGAGACTTCGGCAGTTGCCCACCGCCCCCAGGGCCCAGGAGTCGGAATGGTTCCTCTCTTTCCCTCCCTGTAGGGCTGTCACGTCACCTGCTGGTCTCAGCCACCAAACACCCCTGAACTAATGTTTAAATACACCACTGAGCTCTGAGCCCTGCGGGGTTAATAATGGGGAAAATATAGTACTTGAGCAAAAGATAAAAACAAATTACCTACCTGAAATATCCTTTCAGGTTTACGACTCCCAGGATACAGAAATATTTGATTCCTAGTTTCTAATGGCATCTGTGATGTCAAGATTTAGTGTAAGGAAGCACTCAAAGTGACATTTATATTAAAGAAAGCTGCCAAGACCAAGGTATCTAGGAAACTGGTTCATATCAGGATTGTCTCATGAAGGAAATGCAAAAATACGTGCAATTGTGGAGCAGTGTGGCATGCGGTGACACTAGAGTGTGTCTGGGGCTTCACTTAATTTCATTTTTATTTATGTTACATTTTGTGATTAGCGTCTTTGGAAATGTAAGCTGTATTTGCTCTAACAGGCTTATATTTGCAGACTGCTTTATGAAGAGACTGTCTTAATTGATGATCACAGCAAATTCATGACGTATACTTCCAGGAGGCACCTCTTCTGTGAGAGGAATTCTGAATTGATTGAAAAACTACGCTAGGTGACCAGGTTCCCATAAATCTCCACAGAGGCAAAGAACTATCACAGGTATCGTATTTCAAAGTTTCGGGGAAAGGAAAATGTGCATTTCGGAATATGTTTACAATGTAATTTTTTAAAAAACAAGAAAACAGTGAATAAGAAAGTCAAATGCCATTTTAAAATAAGGAAGCAAGCCTTAGATTGCAAAATAAGTTGTTTTTTTTTTTTGGTTGTTAATGTTGCGCCAGAAAACCTGGATTTTTTGCAAGCACATCTCCATGGCTTTTCACGGGACACGCTGAGCGGGAGTGCTCATTATTAATCTCTTGTCCTGCGGGGGACATATCTGCACGCTCTCCTCTCGCCTTTCCCCTTCCACTGGACCAGGGGGCATGTCACAGCTGGAGTCATTCTTCGTCTGGATGTGTGACCTTTCCCAGGGTCCGTGGAAGATGACTAGTGGTCATGTGAGTCGGAACTTCTTGGACTGGGCCTCACAAGAAGCGTCGCGTTTCTGCAGGAAGGTACCGGTGGGAGACAGAACAGCCTGGGGCCTTCGAGTCGCCGCACCTAGCTGAGAGGACTCCGCCACCTCCGCGCGGGCGACCTCGCAGGCTCCCGGGCTCACGGCTCTCTGCTGGGATGTCACCAGCGGGCGCAGTGTCTCCTCCTCGCTGTGACAGCAGCTGCGTGACGTGAGGGTTCAGTAACGTCCTCTGATTAATCTAATCAACCCTCGACTGGAAATGCTGATTTTCACTGGGACAACTCAGAACCAGGCGACGAAACAGTTTCAGGGTTCCGTTTCGTCTCCAGAGTGGAGCCCGAGCAACTCCACCGCCACTCGTGCCCTGGGATGGGGCGAGGGGTGTGGGGTAAAACTCCCACAGACGCAGTTGTGTTCTGTCTACATGGCTCTGCTCGTGCACCGCCGCAGTTATTTATAGCAGCCACAGGAATGCATTTCAGTATTCTAACCGTGTAATAGTCATTTATCTATTCATTTGTTAATTTCTTCTTTCCTTCAGCGACTATTAAGCTGCATTCTGGGACTCCTGCTGCGGACCAGAGACACAAAAATGCTTAAGACTCAGTTCACGTTTTTGTGTGGGTTACTACCTGGTAGTGAGATATTTTAAAACGTTAAAAATCAAAATAGAAATGTATTTTATTCTGTTATGTTTATACATTCATTTTACAGTGTGATAATCAGACACACTTTCATGACGTTGTCCCTGGCGTTCTTCATACTCTCATTTCCCATCTCTTGGCCTCATTTCTGATGTTATATACATATTCAACTAATTTAGCTCTTCAAAAATCCTCATGTTCTACTTTTATTTTGTGCAGTGTTTTCTCTTCCTTTATTCTCTTCATCATAAACTTTTGGGCCTGGTCACTAAATTAAGCAAGTACAACATTTAATTAATCATGACAATTGAGACTTGTGTGTTTTTCCTTCTACTTTTTAAAGTAACATTTAGAATACACTCTTGGGAACAAGCCCTTGGTGAGGAAGATTGTCCCTGAGTTAACATCCATGCCAATCTTCCTTTATTTTGTGTGTGAGTCACAGCCACAGCATGACTTGTGCAACGTGTAGGTCTGTGCCTGGGATCTGAACCGGCAAACCCCAGCCCGCCAAAGCAGAGCACACAAACTTAACCACTATGCCACCAGGCGGGCCGCTCTTGACAGATTTTATTAAAAATTTATTTAAGAGTTTGATTCTCTATTTATAGTTTAGGAGATAGGAAAGAAATAGAGAATACAATTTATGCATTCAAAGATATTCACATTAATATTGAAAAATAAAACAAAATCTTTTTTTTTGAAATTAAGAAGGCATACCAATTAATTGCAAAAGTAAGTAAATGTCGTATTGGGGTTTTAAAGTTATTTCTACTGTTATCTTCTGTGGAGGATGAGGTAACATTCAAACTCTCTGCATCATAATGTGTGTGCATATGTAGCTGATGTTGATTTTCGTTTGTGATTTTGATTTTCTTTTCAGCTTTACTGAGGTATAATTGACAAAATTGTAAGATATTTAAAGTGTACAATGTGATAATATGATATACATATGCATTGTCAAAGGATTGCCCTTGTTGAATTAACACATCCATCATAAAACAAATTTAATTTTTTGGGGGGTGAGGACATTTAAGTTTTACTCTTAGCAAATTTCAATTATACAAAATAATGTTATTAACCATAGTAATCTTGTTAAACACCAGATCCTCAGACCTTCTTAATCTTATAACTGAAAGTTTGTACCTTTTTACCAACCTCTCCCGAGTTCCTTCAGCCCCCAGACCCTGGCAATCACTTCTCCACTCTCTGTTTCTATCAGATCAACTTTTTAAAATAAGATTCCACATACAAGTGATGCCATGCAGTATTTCACTTTCTGTGTCTGGCTTTTTTCACTTAGCATAATGCCCCCAGGTTCATCCATGTTGTCACAAATTATAAAATTGCCTTCTTTTTGAAGGCTGAATAATATTCCATTGTGTTCCATTCTTGATGCATTGGTCTGTTGATGGACAATTAGGTTGTTTCTGTACCTTGGCTATTATGAATAAGGCTGCACTGAACATGGGAGTACAGGTGTCTCTTCCAGATGATGGTTTTGTTTCCTCTAATTATATACACAGAAGTGGGACTGCTGGATCACATGGTGGTTCTATTTTTAATTTCGTGAGGAACCTTTATATTGTTTTCCATGGTGGCAGCACCACTTTACATTCTCCCCAACAGTGCACAAGGGTTCCCTTTTTTTCAGCATCCTCACCAGCATTTATCTCATATCTTTTTAATAATAGACATCTTAACAGCTGTGAGGTGATATCTCATTGTGGTTTGATTTGCATTTTCCTCATGATTAGTGATGTTGAACACCTTTTCATGTATTGTTGACCATTTGTATTTCTTTGGAAGACTGTCTATTTAGATTCTCTGCCCATTTTTTAATTGGGTTATTTGTGGGTTTTTTGCTATTGTATGAGTTCTTTGTATATTTTGGATATAAACACTTTATCAGAATGTGGATTGCAAGTTTTTTTCCCATTCCTTAGATTGCCTTTTCACTTTGTTGATAGTTTTCTTTGCTGAGCAGAAGCTTTTAGATTCATGTAGTCCCACTTGTTTATTTTCGCTTTTGTTGCCTTTGTTTTTGATGTCAATTCCAGAAATTCATCTCCAAGACGAATGTCAAGGAGCTTACCCACTATATTTTCTCCTAGAAATTTTACAGCTTCACCTGTTACATTCAAGTCTTTAACCAATTTTGAGTTGATTTTTGTGTATGGTGTAAGATAGGGGTCCAATTTCACTCTTTTGCACATGACTGTCCAGTTTTTCCAAAACCGTTTATTAAAGAGACTATACTTTCCCCATTTTGAATTCTTGGCACCTTTGTTAAAATTAACTGACCATATACACATGGGTTTTTTCCTGGGCTCTCGATTCTGTTCCATTGATCTCTCTGTTTTTATACCAATACCATACTGTTTTGATTACTATAGCTTTGAAATACAGTTTGAAATCAGGAAATTGATGCCTCCAGCCATGTTCTTCTTTCTTAAAATTACTTTGGCTGTTTGGGGTCTTTTGTGGTCCCACACAGATTTGAGGATTGTCTGTTCCAGTTCTGTGAAAAATGCCGTTGGAATTTTGATAGGGATTGCATTGAATCTGTAAATTGCTTTAGGTAGTCTGGACATTTTAACAATATTAATTCTGTCAGTCCATGAGCATAGAATATTCTTCCATTTATTTGTGTCTTCCTCAATTTCTTTCATCAAAGTCTTATAGTTTTCAATGTATAGATTTTTCACTTCCTTGGTTAAATTTTTTCCTGGGTATTTTATTATTTTTGGTGCTATTGTAAATGGGATTCCTTTCATAATTTTCTTTTCAATGATAGTTCATTGTTAATGTATGGAAATACAACTTATATTTGTACTGATTTTGTATCCTGAAGCTGTACTGAAATCATTTACTAGTTCTAACAGTTTTTGGTGGAGTCTTTAGAGTTTTCTATAAATAGTATCATGTCATCTGCAAATAGTGACAGCTTTACTTCTTCCTTTCTGATTTGGATGCCTTTTATTCCTTTGTCTTTCCTAATTTCTGTGGCTGGGACTTCCAGTGCTGCAATGAATAAAAGTGGTGCGAGTGGGCATCTTAGTCTCGTTCCTGATCTTAGAGGAAAACCTCTCAGCTTTTCACCGTTGAGCATGATGTTAGCCGTGGGTTTGTCATATATGGCCTGTATTATATTGAGATATGTTCCCTCTTTACCCAGTTTTGGGAGTTTTTATCATGAAGCGGTGTTGAATTTCATCAAATGCTTTTCTGCATGTATTGCAATGACCATATAATTTTTATCTTTCATTCTGTTAAAGTCGTGTATCACCTTTATTGATTTGTAGATGTTGAACCATCTTTGCGTCCCAAGAATAAATCCCATTTGATCATGGTGTATGATCCTTTTAATGTACTGTTTAATTTGGTTTGTTAATATTTTGTTTAGGACTTTTGCATCTATGTTCATCATCGATATTGGCCTGTAATTTTTTTTTTTTATTGTAGTGTCCCCATCCGGCTTTGGGTTTATCAGGGTACTGCTGGCTTTGCAAAATACATTTGGAAATGTTCCCTGTGCTTCCTTTTTTGCAATAGTTTGAAAAGGATATGTATTCTTCTTAAATGTTTGGTAGAGTTCACCAATGACACTGTCTGGTCCTGGGTTTTTCTTTGGGTGCTTCTGTGACCACTAAAACTTGTTCAGTCTCTGCTACAGTCCTCTGGGACTCATGAGTGCAAGCCCCATTAGCTGTTGGGGCCAGACTACCTGGGGTCGTGTCTCTCCGGCAACAGTCATAAGAACTGGGGTGCCAGATCTGCATGAAAGCCCTTCCAGGGAGACAACTGGTGTCTTGGAGTGGGCTAGAGGGAGAAGGCAGAGGAGGTGTCCACCAGCTTCCCCAGTCTTTGAGGAAGAGTATAGCCAGTCCCTAGACATGTGCTAAATTAGAAGCCTGGCCCTCAAGCTGCAGCTTTTAAAGCGTGCAGACGGGCTCCTTCCGGAGAAGGGCTGGGAGCTGGGCGGTGCTTGCCTGCTCCCTCCGTGCTGAGCCCGGGGGTATAGCCGCTGTGAGTGCTTGTGTGCCTGTGGTAACTGCTTCTTAGTTTGCTATAGTCTTGTGGGTCTGGTGGAGACGAGCCTCAGTGTCTGTCAGAACTTGGTTTTGGGGGCCCATCCCTCAGGTGGGAGTCATAAAGGTTGAATGTTGGGGCACTAGATGTGGGGTCCAAACCCTTCGCTGCTCATGGAGACGCTGGGAGTTGGGGGTTCCCTCCTGATTGCATGGCACTGTGCCAGAGGTGTGGGTTATGGCAAGAGTGTCTCAGCCTTTCCTCCCCATTTCAGCGTGGGTATTTTCCTATTCCCCTGATGTGTCGAGGTTGCTCGGCTCTTTTCTGGATTGCTTCTAGAGGGAACTGCTTCACATGCGGCTGTACGTCCAGTGCATCCACGGGAGGAGGGGGGTTCAGGGGCTGCCTATGTTGCCATCGTGGCCAACCCCCTCTCCTGTGATTTTGATTTTTAATTTAAATATAAGTGTTAGAGACTTTTGTTTCCAACCTAATAAAATATAGAATTGCCCTTCTTCTACAAGCTGATATAAAGTTGGGCAGATATAAAACAAATCAAGCACTTCCAGACACTGGGGTGCAGGCAGCAGAGGACGAGGACTCTGAGGGAAGGGAAGCGTGAGGAGAGTCCCACAGCCCCCGGGCTCTTTGCTGAGGCGATTTCCCGAGCAGTCACCGGTCAGACCACACCAAGTGCAGCAGTCTGGCAGAGCAGATGAGTCAGAGACCTGGATTCAGGGAGCCTGTGGCTGGAAATTGTGGACAGGAGTAGAGCGCACTACAGAAGAAGGGGCTCCCAGAAGAAAGGGCTCCAGAGATCTGCACAAGAGCATGGTTGGGTCTACGGGGCGGCTGTAACGAATCCCATAGCCCTGGTGGCTGAAGCGGCAGACATGGATTCTCTCAGAAGTGGAGGCTGGGAGCCCAAGATCAAGGGGCTTGCTTAGTTCCTGCGAGGGGGATGCGTCCTGGTTTGCAGAGGCCACCCTCTTGCTGTGTCCTCACAGGTGGAGAAAACGATCATCACTCATGTCTCTTCTTAGAAGGACACTAAGCCCATTCGCAAGGGCTCCATCCTCCTGACCTAATCACCTCCCAAAGGTCCCACCTCCAAATGCCATCCCAAGAGGGATTGAGGTTGCAGACACGAATGACCAGACACGCAGTCCCTAGCAGGTGTCTTGGAATCCACTGCTTGCATACTAAGCATTCATGAGGGTGAAATGTTACGTGCGGCCAGGCAGGGAACGTCAAGAACACGATAGGATGGACATTTCCCAAAACTCACACGGAGCTGGAATGTCCTTGTTGCACACCTGGGATTCAGTAGAGAGATAGGGCATATCTTCACAGCAAGGTTAGCGTGATTCTAGAATAAAATCCTAGAACAATTTTAGACACATACTTACATAGCTTACAAAGTCTTAACAAGATCAAATTGATTTATAAATAACCAAAATGCCTGACAAAACAAATATCAGCAGACATTAAACAAAAGAAAACAAAATCCTATTACACTCAACAATGTAACATACATGCTGTTGGACTGCAATAAAAAACACATACATTGTGAAAAAATTGATAAGTATTATCAACCTGCTCAAATATTTAAAGAAAAACACAAACAGTATGTGGAGAGAAGTAGAAGATATAAAAAAGAACCAAAGAAAATTCTTAAGCAGAAAACTGTGCTATCTGAAATCTAAAAGTTCCTGGATGAGCAGAGCAAGCAATTAGATCCTGTAGAAGAAGAGGTTAGTGCACTTGGTGAGATGGCCATCAAAAATACATAGAAACTCAAGGAGAAAAAAGCTTGCACAAGAAAAAAATGAGCAGTATTTCAGTGAACTATGAGATAATTTAAAGTAGTTGAATATATATGCAATTAGAGTTCAGGAGAGGTTGGGTAGGCTTAAAACATATTTAAGAAAATGGTGTTCAAAAATTTCCTAAATTTTATAAAACTTGTAAAAATCTTAACAAACTCCTAGCAGGAAAAACACATACAAAATTTTTGGCACCTAAAAATTTAATTGCTGGAAACAATTAATAAAGAAATAAATCTCAAAGGCATCCAAATAAAATAGACATATTACATACAAGAAAACAATCATAACAGGTCTTGTCAGAAACAGTGGAAGCCAAAAGAAAAGGGAATTAAGTTTTTAAGGTCATAATGGAAAAAATATCAACTTAAAATTCTTTATCAAGCACAAATAATTGTTCCAAATTACATTAAGCAACATCAAGTTTTGGGAGGAATATGGACTCTCCAGTACTGTTATACATCATTGGTGAGAGTGTAAGATGGTGTACAGGCATGCCTTGTTTTATCCCACTTTGCTGTATTGCAATTCACGATACTGCATTTTTACAAGACCCCGCACCAGCAAAAAGAATATAACTCGCTGAAGGCTCAGATGATGGGTAGCATTTTTTAGCATTAAAGTGTTTTTTAATTAAGGTATGTACATTTTTTATACACAACGCTATTGCATACTTAATAGACCACAGTGTAGTGTAGGTGTAACTTTTATGTGCACTGGGAAACTGAAAAATCAGTGTAACTCACTCTATTGCAATTTTCACTTAATCGCGGTGGTCTGGAACAGAACTCGCAATGTCTCCGAGGTGTGCCTGTAATTCCTATCAAGAACTGTGGATAGTGTGAGATTTACCATAACTTGCAAGCTAACATTTTAGCCTTTTACTGTTTCCTGTATGCTAGAGGAAAGTACAAGATTCCTGGGTCATAATATAAATGACTTAATTACTCATGGAACAGCAAGCAGCATAAGTTTCATGTTTACATGAGTTTTCTCTGCCCACCAAGTCCCATGAAATCACTGCAGAGAAGTCCAAATGGATGGGCCCAGGGCGTTGTATCAGAACTGAAGAATCACAAACTTGGGGGACTTAACTGTTTTATATTGTGCACTGACTGACCTCTGCCCCTAAGGAAGACATATTTTCATAATAGATAGTTAATGAACCTGGAGGGAGAGTGAACTCTATCTTCTAAGGTTGTTCAAAATGTATATGTATTTATGTATATGTATGTATATATGTGTATATAAGTGTATGTTATATACGTACTTGTGTATACACACACACGCACAAACATATATAGAAAAGACAGTCTGGAACAAAGGCTGTCAGTGTCCTTGCTGGATAGAAATACAGAAATATGGGAAACTCATGGAGAATTATCTTGAACACCACTTTGGAAAATAGTTCTGTCAGTTTCTTATAAATCTAAATGTACATCTACTCCATAACCCACCAATTCCAATTCTAGGTATTTATCTAAAATAAATGAAACATATACTCACAAAAAAACTTGCACAAGAAGTTCTGTTGTTCATAGTGATATATATAAATAACATTTACAAACTCAACAATATTTCAAGCAACTCAATTAAAAAGTGAGCAAAAGATTTAAAGACATATGAATAACCAATAAGCCCGTGAAAAGACGCTCTAAATCATTAGTCACTAGGTAATTACAAATTAAACCCACTATGAGTTACTAC
This sequence comes from Tapirus indicus, assembly GCA_031878705.1. NCBI lineage: Eukaryota > Metazoa > Chordata > Mammalia > Perissodactyla > Tapiridae > Tapirus > Tapirus indicus. The sequence continues at coordinate 93,601,513 of CM062928.1, read as the reverse complement.
CAAATACTCAACAGAATAACTAAAATAGAAAATTAAAAAATACCAAGTGTTTGTAAGAATAGTGAGCAACTGTAACTCTCATACATTGCTGGTCGGGTGTAGAATGGTACAATCCATTTGGGAAATAGTCTCGCAGTTTCTAATAACATTAAATAGACCCTTCCCACACCATGTCCTGTGCATGTGGCTGTCTCACATTCAGGTGAAGGCAGGAAGAAGGAGATGAGCCATAGGACAAGACATGCTTGTCTTTTTTTTGTTTGTTTGTTTGTTTTTTCCTTACCAGAAAAAAAACCCTGTGTAAGACGTTCCCCAGAGAGTTTCTGCTTCTGCCTTCTTCTCCAGAACTGTGCCACGTGGCCCACCCTCTCAGTCAGGAAAGGGAGAAAGGCAGTCTTCTTCTACCCTGGTGAAGGAGAAATGAGGCTTGGGCGTCGGTGATGAAGGGTCAAAGCAGTGAGATTGTGCAGGAAATAGTTTTTGCATCCAAGAGCATGGAGAACCTCATTCAAAACTTGTTTCCAGAACATTAAGTAGAATTATCACAATTTCTAAGGGAAATCCCTCTGGTTAGATGAAATTTCTATTTGTGTTTGTGTTAGAAAATGTTTGCTATGCATTGTTTCTTTCTCATCTTTCCACAGAATAAAAGAGAAGCCAAATTTCTACTTATTTTAATACTGATTTTATTTAAAAATCACCATAAATATAATAGTTCTATGAATATATTTCAACTTTAACCATGTTAAATGAGCCATCTTACATTCCTAGAGCTCCAAGGGGGTTGAACTACATATTATAAGAGACGAATGAATTATATGTAATATAATAAACTGAACTTCTGTTCTGAACTTCTCACAGAGCCTGCAATTTTAAAATTATTTTCAAAAATTGTTATAAGTTCATATAATAATTCATAGATAAATGAATTTATGTAGTTTGGGTAGAAAGCAAAGCAGACTGTTCCTATGAAAGTGAAAAATAATGAGCTTTATTATGTAGTTTCTGGTCATTCTTCTAACTATAGCATCTGTTTTCATACCCATCACCCTACACGGGGCCACAGTCTACAGGCAGTGGTGTGTTCTGTTGCTTGTCCTCTGTTCCTCTTTCACTTGTAGTCTGTTAATGTGGAATTACCTGCTCTGCTCAAAATATGCCACATTTTCTTCCTTTAAACATTCCTATCCTGGGGTCTCAATTTTCTCCTCTTCCCACTTTCCCTGCATCAGTCCTAGTTAGCCGAATGGAGTCCACTGACTTCTAGAATTACTTCCCTACAGGGCCTTCAGTAGCCCAAGAACCTGGGTGTCGTGCCCCTCAGGGGCCCCTGCAGTGCTCCATGACGCCCTCCCGTTGTTTCACCACATTCCACTTCTTCATTTTCTCAGCCACCGGACTGAGACGACCTTGCAGGTGTGCCCTCCGTCCTGATTGTCTCCCCGGCACTTAGTGCAGCGCCCCCAATACCGTACCAACACAATCGATACCTGTTAAAGAGACTGGCCGTTTAGCTCTATGCCTGCATTTATGAATTTAATATGTTCAATCACAATTTCCAGCAACTTCAGCTACCTTCACATGCGTATTACTGGTCGGCTAAAAGCCAAACCCATGATTCTGGTTAAACCTTGGTGAAATCATGACGAGCGTCTGAGAGGGATTTTATTACAGGGATAAATATTGCTGTAGCCACTGACACTGTCAGTACTCCAGAGACTAGAGAGTCAGCTGTCCGTTTGGCAAACTGGTCAGACTCTGTCAAACGGGAAACACAAGGAACAGGACACATTCCAGCTAATCCCATAGGGTTCAGGTCAAAAGTTGAGCTTATTCCTTTCCTCAGAAAGATGGTCAGTGGTCTGAGGGTCAATTTTACACGTCAACTTGACTGGGCTAAGTGATGCCCAGAGAGCTTGTAAAACATCCCTTCCAGATGTGTCTGTGAGAGTGTTTCCAGAAGAGGTTAGGGTTTGAACCATTAGCCTGAGCACAGATGATTGCCCTCACCATGTGGGGCACCGTCCACTCTGCTGAGGGCCCAAACAGAACAAAAAGCAGAGGAAGGCAGAATGTGTTCTCTCTGCTTGAGCTGGGACACCCATCTTCTCCTGCCCTCTCACATCAGCTCTCCTGGATCTCCGGCATTTGGACTGGGCCTGGGACTACACCGTTGGCCCCCCTGGAACTCAGTTAGTTACACATACACATGCATACCTATGTTGTATATCTGGTATTTATATATTTATGCACACACACCACATGTGTATACGCATGTGTATATGTATATAACACACCACTGTGTGACACAGAGAACTTCCCTGCATCCAGTGTATCCAGGCACAGATATTGTTTAAAAATATACGATAACTGAGTGCTAGTGGCATCGTGTGTGATTGGGCCATTGCCCCAGTTCAGCAGTGTTCCTTACAATGGGCCCAGGGCCGCGGTTCTCCCTAGTAAGTGGAATTTAATAGAAGTATCAAGGGAGCATTTGAGTGATTTGTAGGTTTTTTTGTGTACTTATTCACTTAATTTTAAAGAGTATATTTTTGAACAAAGACTATTTACCACAAAATTTAGATGTCTTTTACAATGTCTATTTATTTTTTGATTTTTTTAATGATAATTTTTTTTTTTTTTTGGTGAGGAAGATTGGCTTCGAGCTAGCATCTGTTGCCAATCCTCCTCATTTTGCTGAGGAAGATTGGCCCTGGGCTAACATCCGAGCCCATCCTCTATTTTGTATGTGGGACGCCTGCCACAGCATGGCTGACAAGCGGTGCGTATGTCCACGCCTGGGATCTGAACCTGCGAACCCCAGGTCACTAAAGCAGAGTGCGTGAACTTAACCACTGTGCCACTGGGCCAGCCCCTGCCCATTTATTTTGATTGTTTTTTTTTTTCAGGATTCTCCAATGGTTGCATTCCTTTTAAAATGATTATAACTTTGGGTACTCAGCACAATTTTAACACCATCACTGACCATTCTTCTGCTGAGCATCTTTCCTTGAGATCCCAGCATCTGAATAGTTGCTCAAATACTGCAAAATTCCCTTCAAGGTAAATCATGTGTAAAGGGCAGTGTTGCTCCCATGATCTCTGAATAAGTGCTGCCAACAGAAATGTAACCACAGGCCCTTAGGACCAGTTCAGCTGACCCCGTCTATCAACAGAGTGATTAAGGATTGTTATTCAGAAAATCTGCAAAGTCACTCAGCCAGAGCGTGTGCAGAAGAAATCTTGACCTGAAATGACCACGGAACCAAAGACCCTCCTCCCCATGGAACCCGAGGACTGGGGCATGACAGGAACTTGAAAGTCAGACTCTTATCAGAAGTGAGCGGTCCCTCATTCAGGAAGATCTGGTGTTAAAATTCCTTCCCCACCTCATCAAAAATGTTTAGAATGCTATCATAGAAGTTTACAACTTTATCATAAATGTTTAGAACCCTGTCATAAATGCTTAAATCCTTACCATAAATGCTGAAGCCCTTTAATCAAAACCTGTCCCACCAGTATTTCCACGTGCCAGCCTGTTTTCTCTAATCTCTTAAATTTCACCCAAATCCTGAATGGGGGAGGCAGATCTGAGGGCAATGCCCCCTGTTCTCCCTGCAGATTGGTCTCATAGAATAAAGCTGATCTCTATTCCCAAAGGCTGATACCATAATTAATTGGCTGTTTATGTGCATCGGGCAGAGAACTCCAATTTGTCGGGTAACAGAATTGTCTGCAAAGGAGGGATGTTCTATAATCTGAATGCCTGATCTGGTAGCTACTAGCCACATGTGGCTTTTGTGCATTTGAAATGTGGCTAGTGAGGCTGCAAAAACTAATGTTTTAAATTTCATTTAATTTTAATTAATATAAATTTAAATCTGTGTAGCCACATGTGGCCTGTGGCTACAATATTGAAGACCACAGTCTGCTCTAAATCTCAAAGAAAAAAAAAGTTTATGGCAAGGCAGAGAACGGAAAGGATGGCTTGATTTAATTCATGTTTTATTCCTTTATTAGACCTATCATTCAACATCAGTATTTACTGTGTGCTCACTATTTCCCAGGCATTGCACTACTCAGAGGGTATTCAATCATGAAGACATGTCTTATGCCAGAGAAAGACCACAGGTAAGGAGCACTGTTCCTCATTCCCGAACACACCCTCAGCATGAATGAAAATACTCCTAGGGGAAAGGTGAGCAACAAAACCTAGGCATGTGTGTGTGTGCAGGTGGGTTTGTGATGTACACATGTGTGCACACATGCATGTTTGTGTGTGAATGTGTGCATGCATGTGCATGGGTGTTTGTGTGTGTAAGAAGTGGGTTTATCTATATACGTGTGCATGCTCATGTGTTTTTGAGTCATTGATCAGATTTCCTGGGGCAAAGACCCAAGAGGGAGATTTGTGTGTAGGAAATTTACCAGGGAATGTCTTGAGATTGGAGAGAGAGAAAACTTGAATTGAAATTTAGTTGTGAAAAGATACCTCCCTGATCTTACAGGGAGCTCTGGAGCCCGTTATCAGACCTTGGTTGGGGTGGGGCAGCTAGTCACTGGGTTAGAGCGGTTCCCTAAGGGCTTCACCGGAGAAGCCTCAGTTGCCAACAGTCTGAGCAGCTGGGAAAACAGGTGTGCTTGCCTGTGAGATGGGGGAAGGGCAGATGGGGACTGGGAGGGGGCAGGGAAGAGCATTCGAGGAGGAGAATCAATGGGAGAAAGTTAGAATGGCAAAATGAGCTCTCTTTTTCTTAACATTCTTTATTTTATCATCTTAACCTTCTGTAAGTAAAGAATTTGAGGCAGTATACAAATAATTCAGTATTCTTTGATTTTATTGCATCGTAAGTTCTTTGAATGATCATTTTAATGATTTTGAGGATCATCATCCTCTTTCTAATGAATGTTGTGCTATTTTTCACAGAAAATGAGTATTTACCAAATGCTGTATCATCTTCAGAGACCCATGAAAACCATGAAGTCCATACTTGGATATTTTAGTGTAGGTGATCTCAGACTTAGCCCGTTTTCAGGCTCAGCTCCCTGAGGGCAGGAATCGGTCTGGTTTGCCTCTAGATCCCCAGCAGATCTAGACAGATAGGTTCTGAACAAAAAGAGTCGAGTGAGTTAAGCACCATATGAAGACACTATTCCTGGTGTCTGTGCAGAAATTGCCATGAATTCTGCAGACGTAGGGGAGTGTTTATAAACACAGCAGAAGTGGATTCCTTTTCTTTGTCCCCCAGTCTCCGCCCCTCCTTCCATGCTGCTAAGGTGCAGAACTCCCTAACGGCCCAGGCCCCACGGAGACAAAGGTAAAACTCCTTTGCAATTTGTGGTATCACCTTGTTAACCCTCCCTAGGATTTTCCAGCATCACTGACGCTGCTACTCTTTTCCTTGCTCCTGACGCACCACTTACCCTCCAACCGCACTCCACAGACGAGACTGCATCGTGCTCCTTCAGACCTCTGTGTCTCCGATGTTCCTTCTCCTCTGCTTGTAATATCTTTCCCAGTGCTTCACCTGGTGAATTCTTACCCCTTAGGACAGAGCACAAATTAATCTCACCTCACTGGTTTTCCTCAATCCTTACCAATAAAGAGAGTTATTCACTCCTTCCCTCATTCCTCCCTCACGTTTTTCCATTTCTCATTGACTCCTTATCTCTCTGTGCTCTGCTGGTAAATACATTTGCCTGACTCCCTTGTCCCCAGGTTTCTGGATGCACGTTAGATCTTTCCAATGAGATGCGCTCAGAAGAGACTTGGGATGTGGGACAGATGCTCTCTTCTAGCAGCTAGGTGGCTCCTGTGTAAAGCATAGCTGACTGGAGTTTGCAGGGGCCAGATTCCATCCTCCACCCTTTGCTTGCTTGAGGCTCTGGAATAGCTCGAGGTCAGCAGCAGGCCCTAGACGCTACCTGACTTCTGAGTGGCGACCTCAGGGGCTTGGCCTCAAAATCTACAAGCCGCTCCTTGGGTTCTGCTTTCTTAGCCCTTCTAACAAAACTGTAAGAACCTCATCCCTGGGTTAGGCTCTTCTCTGCTTGGAATATCCCTCACCTGAACCCTGAATAAGGCTCTTAGCCTGCCTGATGAACTTATGGGTCAAGAATTACTAAACACCATGAAAGGATGAATATGTTCATATATGTATGTATAAATAAATAATATACTCTATAGAGAGAGACATGAAAGTACTCATCCTTTAGTGTCATTCTAAATTGCCATGCTATTACATGTTATTTCTTATCTTGGAAAAGATACAGATAACATATATATCTCAATATAGAAAAAAAGGTATACATAAGCCTTTTTTTAATATATAAAAATATATAGGTAAACCTTAATATTTCTTTTGGATATGCCAAAATGTACAATTTACTAAATGGAAGGAATATCTGAACTAGTTTGAATGATCTTAAAATCAGTCTACAACAGTACATATAATAATGTTAATACATTTAGTAAAGTTCATCACTTGACCATTTTGATGGAAGTTATGTGTAAAAAAGTATAAATTTATAATACTCATAAATATTATATAACTATAGATTTATAATATTATTACATCAAGCAGCATTTATTTTTATTAAAAGGAGCAATTTACTTTCACACTAATTTATAGCAGTAGCAGTTTATGCTCTATATTTTCCTACTGTATTTAAAATAAAATTTGAAATATCAGAATAAAAATTTGCACACAACTTCTGGAATGCAGCTAAAAGAAAGGTCAAGGGTCATTGGAACTGTTCTCATTCTAGAAATGAACAAGAAAAAACATATGGTTAATAATGATAATGAAACCTTATTGGTAAAAACCAGGTTTGAGGATTTTATACCCTTGAACCTCATCTATTCATTTTCAAAAACAATGGTTCTATCAGTTGTTTGATAAACACATGTCAAACCTCAGATACCCTACAGTCTGCTTTAATGAGACTTTTTGCCAAGGTTTCAATAATCATTACAAGATTCTTGTGTCTGTTCCAACCTAACATGTGGCAGACTGAGTTACTCTGAAACAAACGGCAAGTCATTCCTCTCTGCCTGGATGGAGTATTTCTCATTTTTCATGATTATATTCTAGCAGCATAATGCAGTCATCACGCTGGGATGCCAGGAATAACTCACCACTCAAGTGGCTTCTTTGAACCACTACCCTGACACAATTTTAAACCCCATATTCCTCTGAAGGATAACAAATAACGACTAAGACTGTAGAAACATTTGAAATCTTGAGGTGCCGTGTGAAGACATTGACGTGGCATCCGCGGTGTGTCAATAGAGTGTCGCTTTCCTTCCATCCGCACTGGTTGTCTGAACCTTTGGGGAACGTCAAAAACATCACGTGTTCTCCACATACAGCATTCAAAAACACCTGAAATTTGAGCATATAGATCTAGAAATATCCAGCACATTTTCCTATTCAATATATCAATTCAATTCTTCATGCCTCAGTGTCTCTGACATAAAGCATTGTTATAAAATGATGCAAATCATGGAAAGCTTAATTATGAGTTTAAGACTGACTTACGTGAAAAAATTCTCTTGTAACTAGTTAACATTTCATATGGCTGTTCAAGGCCCAGATTATTAGACCAATTCAATTTTGAAAAAATGAATATGTAACTCATAGATTGAATAGCTTGATCAAAATTAGAAAAAAAAGGAAAAGAGAGAAAATATTGAGGAATATGAACTGATGTACAGGAATCTACTTTATATCAGAAGATAAATGTGATAAAAACTATTTGCAGCATTTCAGTCAATCAATTCAAGTCAGTTCTCTATGTTGGTTGGATTTAACCTGACTGCATCATACCTGTGTTTAATAATTATGAATTATTGCAAACATGCATAATTAGAGAGGAGAGCACTGTTTCAGTGCTAACCAAAGGCCTTGACATCCCCTTCTGACTTAATGTACTGTTGGCAAGATTTATTTCCTTGCCCCTGGGTAAAGCTGGCTTCAGGAAAGAGTTTCTGATGTCGTCTGTCTCTCCCCCAAGTTTTCTTTCAGAAGCTACCCTGATTAGATCAGGCTCACACAAGGTAAACTTGATTAACCTAAAGTCAACTGATTACAGAGCTTAATCACGTCTGCAGAGTTCCCTCACTTTTGCCATGTGGATGAACAGAAGCACAGGGGTGATACTCCTAAAACGTGCTAGAAGCAAGTTTCAGGCCTGCCGACACTCAAGCAAGAGGACTATAACACAGTGTGGGTCACGGTGTCCTGTAGGCCTGTTGGTCTTCTACCTCTCACCATGCACGATGGAATGTACTCAGTGCCATGTCTTCACAGTCGTCTCACAGTTCATTGTTTGGCTGAAGTTCATCTTCTAACAGCTTCTTCCAGAAGGATTCATGAGAAAGGCTTTCTTTGAGCTCATGAATGTTTGACATCATTGATTTGTTACATTCACATTTGAATGACAGTTTGTATGCTCTTAAAGTTATTGATTCTTGTTTTCTTTCTCTGAGGGACTTGCAGGCATTGCTACAGTCCTTCTCGGAGTTTACTGTTGACGTGGAAAAAATCTCAGGCTGGACGATTGCTTTGTATTTATGGGTAGAATGATATTTTCCTTCACTGCCAATAGATTCTTTGATAAGCTTTGAAATCAATTAGCTTTTTAAGATATTTCTAAGTTGATCGCCGTGTTGATTTTTTTCTAAGATCCATTATGTCCTTTAGATTGGTGATTTCAATACTTTTTCATTAAAGTTTTCTTGAATTTCATGTTGTTTTAACTTTTTAAATTTATTTTTTTATTTTGTGAATTTTTCAGTTCCCTCTTTCATGTCTTATATTGTGTCTTTGTACTACATCAAAGTAATTTTTCTTTTTCCTCTCAAATAGTCCGATTTTTCTCTTATGACTCTTCTCAGAAGTCAGCTAGTACATAGTTCATTTCTCTAGTTTGATATATTGTCCCTAAGATGTTTGTATGTCTGTTCCAAAATCTAATTTCACAAAAGTGAAATGGCATATTGATTTATTGTATATTTTTTGGAAATGTAATGACTAAATTCGGGGTCACAATGTTTGCATTTCCCTGTAGTAATTTTTTTTTTTCTGATGAGTGTAACCATTGGGGTTTTCACCTTTTTTTTTCTCCTTATATCTTGCAGATCCTATGCTTGATATTTTGCATTTTACTTGTATTTGATTGGTGTAATTACTTCCTGAACCAGCTTTTCTCAGGAGGACCAGGGTCATACTATAATACAGCAAAGATTTGCTTTAAAAGCAAGAGTGTCTTCTTGAGTACAGTTTCTTCGTCTATATTTCTGCAAGACAGCAACAATCAGCTCCTCACCGCGCAACACGGTTCTCCTCCACCCGCCGACCTCTCTGCAGAACCTGCCATCTGCAGACGGGATTGCTCACACCTAGCCACCTTCTGCTGCTTCTTCACACCAGAGGAGGTTGGGAAGAGGAAACTCTGCCACAAGCCAGAATATTCTTCCCCTGTTCTGTATAAGTAATTCTGGTTTTGAATCTCCAGCTGCATCACTAATTTGTGGAACTTGCTTCAATCAAAGTGTGAGGTTTTCAGCCATGGCTGTCATCTGGTGTCATCTTTCCAAACCATTATCTAATTGCATCCATTTAACAGACTTTCTGCATGTAATGTAGAGCCAGGATACAAACATTTCCTATTATTGTTGCAAATACAGATTGACTTTCATATTATTTGTCTTTCTTGATTGAGAGATTTCTGAAAGGACAATGACAAAGCCACATGCCACTTGCAATTTTAAAATTTTATTTCTACTCTGGAATTCTACGTCTACTATAATATTTTTCAAAGATATATTCAGTATTTACATCCTTCTTTTTGCTAAAGAAGATATATATTAGTTTTTTTTAAATTATATTTAGTCATGGTTGGTAGGTAGCTACTTTGGTCATTGCATAGCTCAACGTGAAGTCTTAACTTTACCCTTAGTTTTGAACTAAAGAGTGTTCTTCAGTGGTCTTGCTAGTCTCGTGCTGAGATAGGGAGCTGGACAGCCAACGCTCTTCTGCGGGTGGTGACCTGACTCCTGCTCTTGTCTCACACAAGTGCATGTTGTCTGCTCATCGTGCTGGAACCGAATCCTTGGTCATCATCATATACTTGTGGGTCCAGGGCCCATGGTTTCAACACTGTACCAATTTTGTCCATTTCTGTTATCTCAACCTGGTTATTCCTTTTCAATTATCTATATTTGTGATGTTTTATTTTTATGTATTTGTAGCTAAGAAAGGGCATTGCAACATTAATATACTGTATCACCTTGACCAGAAATCCATCCTATTTTTAAGAATTAAAATACGTTGAAAAGAGGTAAAGCATCACAATATTTTTCAAAGGGTATCCAGTTATCTATGTAAATATACCATATCCCACAAAATATATTCTTAACATATATGCAGAGACAGATAATCATAATTCTAAAATAAAATCTAAATTTAGTCCGATGTATTATTGAAGTTTAAGTGTTAATATTTTCCATAGAATCACAAGCCCAGTAAATATTTGGGAGAACTTGACATTTGGATTCCACATTGTGTGCAACGCTGAACTTTTATGAAGTGTTTTATTATTAGGGATTAACCATAACATTACCTTTTAATGGAATCATAAATCTTTAATTACAGTTCAATATGTTGCTGACTTAAATTCCTTTTGGACTGAAACTGTTCTATTACAATATACAGGGTAAAGAAGCAATTTCTTCTCCCTAAAATAAATATCCTAATTCCTAACCATAAAATAGATATCCTTTGCAGTACATATCATTTTAGTGGAAAAAAAAAACAGTAAGACATTAACTTTACTAGCAAAGAGATGCTTACCTCTGCAGTGTGACATTATTCACATGTCTTTACTGAACAAGAGAAAATCAGAATGGGAGAGGGGACTTTAAACATCATTAGTTTAAATCACAAATGGAATCAGGATTTACTTTCATTGCATCCATAATAATATCATCACAACATTAATAGCAGCAGCAGCAAATGTTTGCTTGAACATGCTGTATTAAAATAGTATCTAAAAATGGATTTAAAAATCATCTTTATTTTTTATGTGTATGTATTTAACTCAGTTTATATGGAACCTCAAATATATATGTGCACCTGTGTTTATTTAGGTGATTTAACATATTCAAATAAAAAGACATGCCAGTTATTTTAGTGCAAATATAATAATATGACTAATTTAATCTTAATATTTTCAATCTAACAGAGTAGCAAATATTTTGTAATAAGATGCAACTTGGCTTTGAATATCATCTTCAAGTTAAATTTCCTATTTTAAACTTTTGAAATAACAAATTTCTCTGTTTCATTATCATCCTATATAAAATTGAGAATACTGATAATAGGCTAATGAGAATTGATTAAAATATGGGTGTACCATGCTTAGTAGCATAATGCCTGGGTCATAGTAAATGTACAAATAATAGCTTCTTTTCTTGTCCCATTCATATTCCAAGTAATCATTATGAAAACTTATAGTGAATAACTATTTAAGAGAATATTATGCTGGGATTTATTCTAGGTGTCCAAGGCTGGTTCAGCATGTGAATGTCAGTCAATAGACTAAAAAAAATCACATGATCACATCAATACATACAGAAAAAGTATTTGACAAAATCCAATATCTATTCATGATAAAAACTCTTAGCAAACTAGGAGTAGAAGGGAACTTCTTCAACCTGATAAAGAATATTTACAAAAAAGCTTATAATTAACGTCATACTTAATGATGTTAGTAGAAGCTTTCCCAGTAGGATCAGGAACAAGGCAAAGATGTCCCTCTCATCACACCTTTTCAACATCATCTGGAATTCTAGCTAATGCAAAAAGATAAGTAGAGGAAATAACAGATATGCAGACTGGGAAGGAAGAAATAAAACTGTCTTTGTTCACAAATGACCTAATCATCTTTGTGGAAAATCTGAAAGATTCAACAAAAACCTCCTGGAACCAATAAGTTATTATAGCAGGACTGCAGAACACAAGCTGAATATGCTCGAGTGAACCACTCTCCTGTGTAACAGCAATGAACAAGTGGGGTCTGAAATTAGAAACATAATACCATTCACATGGACATCTCCCAAAACGAAATATCTTAGGTAGAACTCTCACAAAATACGTACAAAATCTATATGAGGAAAACCACGAAACTCTGATGAACAAAAATTAAAAGAGAACTAAATAAATGGAGAGATATTCCATGTTAATGTTCATAAACAGAAAGACCAAATATTGTCAAATGTCAGTTTTTCCTAACTTGATCCATAGCTTCAGTGCAATCCAATAAAATCCCAGCAAGTTATTTTATGATAATTGACCAACTGATTCTAAAGTAAATATGGAGGCAAAAGACCCAGGATAGCCAACACAATAGTGAAGGAGAAGAACAAAGTTGGAGGACTAACGCTACCTGACTTCAAGACTAACCATAAAGCTACAGTTATCAAAGCAGGGTAGTATTCTAAAAGAATAGATAAATAGATGAGTGGAACAGAATAGAGAGCCCAGAAAAAGGCTCACAAAATAAAGTCAACTGATCTTTCACAAAGGAACAAAAGCAATACAATGGAGCAAAGACAATCTTTTCAACAAATGGTGCTCAAACAAGGGACATCCAACTGCAAAAAAAAAGCAAAATCTAGACATAGACCTTAACCCTTCACAAAAATTAACTCAAAGTGAACCACAGACCTAAATGTAAAACATAAAACATAAAACTCCTAGAAGATAACACAGGAGAAAACCTAGATGACCTGGAGTATGGCCATCACTATTCAGATATAACATGAAAGCCACAATCCATGACAGAAATAATTGATGGACTAAACTTCATTAAAATGTAAAAAGACTTCTCTGCAAAAGACAGTGCAAAGAGAATTAGAACACAAGCCACGAACTGGGAGAAAGTATTTGCAAAAGACATATCTGATAAAGGACTGTTATCCAAAATATACAAAGAGCCCTTAAAACTCAGAATAAGAAGACAATCCAATTAAAAAGTGGGACAAAAATCTTAATAGACAACTCACAAATAAAGATATACAGATAAGAAATATACGTATAAAATGATGCTCCACATCATATGTCATCAGGAAAATGCAATTAAAGCAACAATGAGATACCAACACACACCTATCGGAACGGCCAAAAATTCAGAACATCGACAACACCAGATGTTGGCGAGGATGTGGAGCAATAGGGACTCTCCTTCATTGCTGGTGGGGACACAAAATGGTACTGCCACATTGGAAGACAGTTTGACACTCTCTTACAAAACCAAGCATACTCTTACCATATGATCTAGCAATCACACTGCTTGGTATTTACCCAAAGGAGTTGAAAATTATGTCCACACAAAAACCCGCATACAAATGTTTCTGGCAACTATACTCATAATGGCCAAAATTTGGAAGCAATCAGGTTGTCCTTCAGTGGGTGAATGGATAAATATACTATGGTCCATCCAGACAGTGGAATATTATTCAGTGCTAAAAACAAATGAGCTATCAAACCATGGAAAAACATTGAGGAACCTTAAATGCATATTACTAAATGAGAGAAGCCCATCTGAAAAGGCTACATACTGTATGCTTCCAGACAGTAAAAGATCAGTGGTTGCCAGGGGCTGGTGGAGGTGGGGTTAGGGCATGAATGGGTGGAGCACAGAGGATTTTTAGGACAGTGAAAATGCTCTGATACTATAATGATGGACTCATGTCATTATACTGTCATGCATCACTTAACGACAGGGAAATGTTCTGAGAAATGCCTCCTTAGGTGATTTTGTCATTGTGCGAACACCATAGAGTGTACTTACTCAAACCTAGACAGTACAGCCTACTAACACTCCTTAGCAGGGCAGAGGGAGAGCAGGAATATGGGGCCCACCAGCCTCTGTCACCGGAGAGTTCCCAGCAGGCCCCTGCCCCTCAGACCAATGCTTTCATATTAGGAAATGAGTCTCTTTCACATAAAGTCTGGGCACTTTCAAAGGGTGCTTCTGCGCTGTGCCCTGGGGCAGGTGAACCTGTGCAGGAGCCCTTTAAGAGCAGTTCCTTGTTTCACTACATCCACTTGGGTCTCATGGGTCCAAGCCCTGCAGGTCTTCAAAGCCTGATGTTTTAGGGGCTCTTCTCTCAGATGTCGGTCTTAAAACTTGGGGTGCCCGATGTGAGGTGTGAACCCTTCTGTTCTCAGGGGGAATCTCTGGGTTTTGAGTTCCCTGCCAATTGTGGGTCTCCCTGCCAGGGGTGGGGTTTATAGCAAGGCCTCTCTCGGCCTCTCCTCCCCACCTTGACATGATTGCCCTTTTGTTTGCCTGAGGTGAAGTGGTAGCTCTGCCAGGTGTTAGGTTTGTTCAGAGGAAATTGGTGCATGTGTACCTGTAGATTCGGTGTGTCCAGGAGAGGAGGTGAGTTCAGGATCTCCCCACATTGCCATCTTGAAACCAGAATCACTTTGGTTCAAATTGAAACAGTGTGTGCACACACATGTGCATACATGTGCAAAGTGTATATTTTCAAAAAAGTTCATCGTGGTTATTTCTCAAATGTGTCACTGCAGGTTATAGTCTCTCACTCTCTCTCATATTCTCTGATTTTTGGCACAGGCGTCCTTTGGAGATATTGTGGGCTTGCTTCCAGACCACGGCAATAAAGCAAATATCATAATAAACAAGTACATGAATTTTTGGTTTCCCAGTGCATATAAAAGCCGTGTTTACACTATACTGTAGTCTGTTAAGTGTGCAATAGCATTATATCTAGCAAAAGGTACATACTTAATTAAAAAATACTTTATTGCTGAAAAATGCTACCCATCATCTGAGCCTTCGGCCAGTTGTAACTTTTTGCTGGTGGAGAGTCCTGTAAAAAACACAATATCTGTGGAGCACGATAAAGCGAAGTGCAATAAAACTAGACATGTTCGTACTGATGTCACATATATATAATTTTACATATATTTTATATTAATGTTATATGGAAAATATATTTATATATAAAATATATAAGTATATAGTTTCATAAACAGACATGTTCGTACTGATGTCACATATATATAATTTTACATATATTTTATATTAATGTTCTATGGAAAATATATTTATATATAAAATATATAATAAGTATATAGTTTCATAAACAGGCCTATTAAATGTTAGAAATAAAATATAATTTCCAGTATATAAAAGAATAAGCAATTTAAGATATGTTAAATAAGTTTAAATTCTGCATTGAGGGGAGAAGTAATCAGTCATGG
This sequence comes from Tapirus indicus, assembly GCA_031878705.1. NCBI lineage: Eukaryota > Metazoa > Chordata > Mammalia > Perissodactyla > Tapiridae > Tapirus > Tapirus indicus. The sequence goes on along the minus strand of CM062928.1, from coordinate 93,586,214 downwards.
AAACTGTATAATTGTTTTAGTAACAAGGCGGCCACCAGTGCCTGTGGGTCAGGCCCAAGGCAGAAAGTGAAGAGGAATTAAATATACATAGGATACAATTAAAGAAAACAGAAAACTATTTTCCAAGGAAGCATACTTGCAAAATGACAAGAGAAAAATCACAATAAAACCTGGGAAATATTTACTAAATATTTAAAATACCTTATATAGAGTCATAAAACATACTTTTTTGCATCACTGTATTTTAAAACATGATAGCACAGCTGGTTTATCAAAAATGCTGGGAATCATCAACACATTTATACACTATGGAGAGATCTATGAAAAGTGACGTTTCAGTCAATCAACCAGATGGTTTGTCTGCATGGTGCCCAGATTGCCACCTGCTTAAGAACAGTTACAGTATTAATTGCATTTTTTTAATCCACATGTTTGGCAAAAAGTGGGAACAATCATTATTTTACATAATATTTTACCTTAAAGCATTTAATGGTACCCCATATCTGACAGCAGAGAAATCTTTTCATTTCATAAAAATAACACTTCTAGGACATAACACAGAAGTGCGAGGTGTGCGTATGGTGTGTGTTCATATCATTGCGAGTTGTGCACTTGTTATTCCTCCCAGAGAATAGTTTTAGACTCAGTCGCTCACCTATCTGCTCCTCTGTTTCTTTGGTTATAAAAGGTCTGAAGGAGAACATACACTGAATTTTCTCAGTACAGAATCTGCTGTGCAATGCTACCTGCAGAAATTTGTTTGTAAAGTAACTTAGAGAGAGTGTTTTTGTCTTTGTATATCTCTATTATGGATTTCATTTAAACAAATATTAAGAAATTTAATGAATTATTTTTGTGTATCAATGTGTTTTAATAGCCCTCCAGCTATCACATAACTCTGGCTATTTAACATTAGCTGTGTTAATACAGATCATAAGCACAATTTGTATACTTTATAAAAATAATAAATGAATAAATTACATTCTAATAATAGAATAAAAACATATTTTATCTTTGAGGGTAAATCGTGCATAGGCTTTTTAAATAGACAATGTGTAAAAATGGAATTCAGAAAGTAGCCAAGTTGAGTTAGTTTAGAAAATTCTTAATAATTTCATTATTAATGAATATTTAAATAAATATAGGTTTTCTATATTTTTCTCTTTTACTGCACGTAATAGTATTCAAAATACTGTGCATAGTAATTGCTGACGTTGTTTGGTACTTGACATCTGTTATGCGTGTATCTGTGAATGCTGTATGAATGTTGCTACCTGTCAATTTTTCTTCCAAATTAAACATTTTAATTATCCAGAATATTTTATTACTAAAATGAGGCACAGCCAGGGTTTCCCTTTTCTTCCCCATTTAGTCTCATGGGCACATTTGTCTTTAGTTACACCAGTGGGATGTCCAAAATCCTTGAATACAAAATATAAAATATTACAAAGAATCTCAAACACCAAGATGATTGGACTCATAGAAAAAACATATGAATTAAAACTGCTTTAAAAGTTATGGTGTTATTTATATATAGATTTTTGATATGCTTGCTCACAGCTCTTGAAAAATTATAAATCTAAAATATCGGCTTTATTTACCCATCCTTTTGGAACTTTCAGAAGCTATATTCTGAAATGCAAACCTTTCCCAGACTCCTTTTAATTTTGTTCACCAATCTATGCCATAATTCCCTCTTCAGAACAATTTTGTTCCCTTATTGTTGATATCCCCACACTGTCTGGCTAATAGCTCAGTAATGACTTTTACTGGATTGTGACAAGTATGTATGCTAAGTACCTCTGTTCAGTCAACGTCTAACTACGCTCTCTCTCTCTTCTAAGCTCCTCTCTCAAATAAAATTTTTAATCAAGGATATTTTATAATTATGACATATGACATTTTAGATTTAAAAAACCAAATATTCCTATTTATCAAAGTAGAAAATGCCTAAGATGTTTAATGAGAGACATTATAAGTGCATGCTGATTATTAATATTATTTTGCAAATATCTTTTTCTTCAAAAGAATTTTTCAAACATACCTCAAATATTTCATCCTAGTCTATTCAGGGCCTTAGAATTATCTCTACCTAGACAAAAATGAAGACAGTGGTACCACTCTACAGAGGAACCATTGAAAAAGAAAAGAGAATATTGTATGCAACCACTTCCATTTGTGTGTGTGTGTGTGTGTGTGTGTGTGTGTGTGTGTGTGTGTGTGTGTGTGTGTGTGTGTGTGTGCACACCTAGGTTGGTGTCATATATTCTGGGCAAATCATTTCCATGCCTTCTTTAAAAGTTAGATTTAAAAAAGGTTTAGTCTCTAATCACTTTCACAGTTTATAGTTTCAATTTTTGCTTGTAGGCTCTTTTGCCAACTTTTAGAATCACTGTACTTCTAAAACTATGATAGAATACTACATTCTTTCTACAAGACAGTCCTTAATTTTTTAATAACTTTTGGTTCAATACCATTTTTGAGACTAGTTCTTAAACTTTTCTGACCGGTTTTCTACCCTTGGAGTTGGGTTTAAAATGGCACAAAATTGTTTCCAAACTATATGTAGAATATATTTTTATCTTCTAGAAGAAAAAAACAATTGATAGGATATTAATTCATTATGATTTTTAGAATTACATCCTGAGTGTATTTTGGCTGAACGGATAATAAGAACAACAAGGAGATGGGTTGCACGCAAGTTCCACTATCGTCCTTAGCAAAAAGTAAATCTACATTAAAATTCAAGATTTATAGGATAAAAGTGGTTTGTCTTATACTGCACAATTAATTAAAGATAAATGTGTACTTTGTGACTATCTGATTAAATATGTGTTTTAACTTCTAATCATTCTACATTTGTTCAAGGAGAGAAAAAGCTCATCCTTCAGATGAATAGATCTGGGAATAGACTGAATCTGATAGAAAGGACTTGGAAGAAGTGAACTAGTAGAGAGCATCAGGAAAAGGAACGTGCATCGTGCTTAATCGGATCTTTCTAGACTCAAAACCACCTGTTAGCTTTCCTAGTGAGAACTAGGTCAGGACCAAGTAGATACACCAGTGAGTATCTCACTGGGGCCCAGCCAAGTGCTTGCTGAGGGGAAATGCCCAGGTTCTGAGAATCTTCCGGGTGTTGAGCACAGACAGCATTTCTTTTGTTTTTGACCACACACCCAGCATTCCTCGCCCCTTGTATTCAGGAGAGCCATGCAAGGAAAACAGAACTGGACTCTCCGAAGATCAATTAACTCTGTGGAAGCCAACCCAAAAAGGAACAGATATTTTGCATATTTCACAAGAAATTTTTTCTTCTAATATGTATTTGTATCTCATGCTAACTTAGCTGCACACTTACCTTGCAAAGTAGCCATTTTCTAGGGTTTTTTTTTTTTATCATTTTTCAATTTGTATTACCTCCCTGGTACCTCTTTTTCCAGGTTTGACTTAATTTACCAGTACTTTGCCTGTCAGGCCACCCCAGGACATGTCATTTACTCTCTGAGTGTTGTGTTGGCACATATTGCCTATACTCCTAAGAAATTCTCCAGCCAATCATCAATGCCGAAAACAATAAGAAGCGTCACATGGAGTCTGCTCACGATGAAGCCAGGCACTGTCTGTATATGAGGATAATGAGAGAAGAGTCACCAAGTCCAGTTCATGGCAGGTGATGCAAGAAATCCTTTCTCTCTGCAAAATGATGTGAGTTTTCTAAATAATAACGAGGGGAGAATAGGGTTTATTAAAGGAAGAAAACTGTGTAATTCTGTGTCTATGTACTTATACAAATGGATAAGAATATGTACGGGTGTCTGTATGAATGGATGCATATCAGGTACATATTGACGTGTGTTATTTATCATATGACACTGATATTTTAAAACTAGCTTCTCAATTACTAAATACATTTTTCTGTTCCTCACTTAAAAAACAATCCTCATACATATGCCAAGAAAATTACTGGGTGAAATTAAATGTAACATTCTAAACTCTTAAGCACCATCAAAGTAACTACTAGTGTTCAACTCAGTTTACATAAAATAATTAATTCTTTTTTCTCTTTGCTGTTCCCCCTGTACATCCCTTTCTCCATATCTCTTATTGTCCTCGTCTATCTCCCTCCCTACCACATTGTCCTCCACTGCTACCTTCCTCTTCCCCTCGTCCTCCCTCCTTCTCTACTAACATCATCGTCATTATCATCATCTTCATAATGATTTACCTCCAAGACATAACAGAATTGAACATCATGTTATGCCATTCAGGAATCATTTCACCATATTAATTATTTCTTACTTCTGGTGCTTATGGATTTCGATGCCGTAACAGAAGAGCTCATGGGCCTCTGGTATATATTCCTAATTCTAGTCCTAGTGGTGGGGAGGGTAAATTGTAATTTACTGGTTGTAATTTCTTCTTCCTAAGTCAAGGTATGCTAATATTTTCCACTTCCTCCTTGTTCAGCTCATTACCATATTAACAGAAAACAATTATTAAAACACCTTACAGGACATTTACTAGCAAAAATATGAATGATAAACAAAAATTTCAAAAGAAATATATTTTATAAAATGCAGATATCCCATGCTTTTTGACCCAGAAAGTCTCTACACATACTCTGCCCTATGACAGGTTGAAGTAAAATAATCCAAAAACACTGTTTCGATCCAAAATGAAATCAAGCAACCAAGTGAAACTCAGCCGGTGGCTCTCTTGTTGTTGCCTTCTTTTATGAATACCAGTGCCTGCATGTTGGCTGGAGAAACATTGAATCTGAACCTAAGAACTATGTAACACGTTAGTCTTTTCCAAGTAACAAATAATAAAACTACTTGCTTAACAGATTTCTGCCAGAGCTTTTAGTCATCTTATTTGTTTCTTTTTATTACTATTAAATAAAAAAAAATCAATCGACAAATATTCAGTCAATGCCTCCACACACAAGGCACCATGTTCCCTGCCCTACAACAAAGCCAGTACATCAAGTGTACCTCAATATGTACTTTTCTATAGAGACATATTGGGAAGAGAAAAAATATTAAAAACAAATAAACACAGAAAATATTTACTTCCCCTCCCTAAGACACGGGAGCTTAATAATCAAGTCCTTCACTGTCACCTTAGATCTTGTCAACAGCGGCTTCGGAGAGCCTCTGGTGGGGCTGCCTCTGCCTCGCCCTCCCACCTCCGACCTCCGACCTTCGTGCGTGGTGTAGAGGTAACTCGATGAGACAGGACAAACCCCGGGCTGATGGAAAGAAGAGAAGACAGGGATCATGAGAGCCTAGGCAGTCCAGGGGCACTTCTGCCGGTGCAGTTCCTCTTTATCTTAAACCTTGTCTGATTGAGTGGAGTTTTCTTACTTTCACCTGGGAGACTCATGAGCAACCAAAGAATGCCGTCTTCTCAGGTTGGGTCATATCAGTGGAGACCCAAGGATGAACATTTGTGTGTAAGAAATTTAAGAAGCCTTCTAGTAAAAATCAGAAGGAGAGTAAGGGAAGTGTTCAGGTGAAGCGAGGTTCAAGAAGGGACAGAGTCCTTTGTAGGGCACTTTGTTCCATCTTGCAGGGGTCTCTGGAGACAGTGTGGGTACCAACTCGGGAGCTCTGACAGGAGAGAGGAGTGGGAGGGGTTATATCTATATCCTGACACAGCCGCCAGTCACCGGTTACAACAGGGGGAGGGGGGCTGGCTCTCCGGGTGGAACAGGGAGACGTGGCAAGGCAGCCTCGAGTGTGAGACCTTCGACATGAAGATTCAACTGCTGACTGTCAGGAGTGGAAGCGCACCAGCAGCCAGTGTAGACGAGAGTGGTAAAGGACTCAGAAGCGATATGCATGGACCAGAGTAAGCTTCAATTGTTGCAAAAGGAGTATAATCTCAAGTTCTGAATTATATGAACTTTGTTTTAGCTGAAAAAGAAATGCCAAATATAAAAAATGAAACTAGAATAAATTTCACCATTTTAAGTGTGCAGTTTGTTGAATTTTGGCAATTGTATATAGTCATTATCACATCAATCATGATGTAGAACATGTCAAACCAACTAATCTGCATCCCTGGGCTCCTTTGCAGTTTAGGAATGCCTCCTCTGTCCCCCGTCCTCACCACTGGGGACCACTGATCTCCTTTCTGTCCCTATAGTTTTGCCTTTTCTGTAATTTCATATAAATAATATCATAGTGTTTACTCTTTTGCATTTGACTTTTTAATGTAGCATAATGTTTTTTGAAATTCACCCACGTTTTTCAACTATAAATATGTTGTTTGTTTTTATTGCTGAGTAGTGTTCTGCGATATTCAGATATCCCGTCTGTTTACTTGGTCATGAACTGATGATGGCTGCATCGCTGTGTGTTTCACTCAGGAATCCCTGGCAGCTCCACTGGTTCCATATCCTCGCCGACACTGGGTACTGTCAGGCATTTGGATTTTAGCAAATCTAGTAACTGTGTAGTGTTATCTCATTATGGTTTTGATTTGCATTTTCTGGGTGACTAATTTTCAGGTGCCTATCGGCCATTCCTCAGTCTTCTTTTGTGAACGGTCTATTCAAAAATGTTTGCTCATTTTGGGGGGAAGGAAGTGTTGTTTTTATTTTTTTGCATAAAAATATTCAGTTGTTTCAGCCTCGTTTATTAAAAGACTACCTTTTCTCTATTGAACTAACTTGGCACTTTGTACGAAATATATTCACCCTATAAGTCTGTGTTTATTTCTTCACTCTCTCCTCTTATTGATCTATATATCGATCTTTACCACAATGCACACTATCTATGGTGAATGTTTCATTTGCAGATGTATTCTGCTGTTTTTGAGTGTTTATAAATGACAATTAATTTGGTGGGAAAGTTGTTCAGATATTCTGTATACTTACGAATTTTTTGTCCTCTGTGTCTAACGATTATTGACAGATGTCAGAATCTCCAAAAATAATGCTATCTTTGTCTATTTCCAGCTTAGATTTGTCAGTTTTTACCGATCTATCTTAAAGATCGATTATTAGGCTTTCAAGATTGTTATGTCTTCTCGATGATTTTCTCCTTTCCTCATTAAGATCTTTACCCCTCTCTATCTGTGGTCATTCTTCTTACCTTGTTTCTTCAGCCTGATGATAATATAATCAATAGTATAATCCTGGTCACTTTCTAGTCTTTGCTGGTTTACCTTTTCCTACCCTGTTACTTTATCACTGTCTGTTTTTATATTTAAAATGCAAGTGGTACAAACAGCATATATGTTAGCCTTGTTTTTGGATCCAAATGGAAAATTTCGGCATTTTATTGAAGTTCATGGTCCATTTAAGTTTAAAATAACCATTGATGTATTTATATTTTACTATACTAGCTTTGTTTTATATTTGTCTCATTGGTTTGTCGTTTCTTATTTTTTTCCAATTCTGCTTTCTTTAAGATTTTAAATATTCTATTCAATCTACTATTAGTTTTACCGTTTTGTTCAGGTGCTGGTTCTAGGAATTACAGTTTTCAATCAAAACTTATCCCAGTCTACATAAAATCAATATTATAGTCCTTCATATATAATATGAAAACTTTCCAAAAGCATACATCCGTTTGCCTCTCTCTTCCTTTGTAGATTTGTATACATATTTTCTACATATATTAAACCTCACACTCAATATTTTGCTATTATTTTGCTTTCATAGGTCGATAAAATATTCATTTTTCTCCTACATCTAAATTTCTCTAAGGTGCTTTCCTTCTGCATTAAACACTTTCTTTAATATATTTTGTACTACGGATCTCCTGGTCGCAAGTTTTGTCAGTTTTTGTAAATCTCTAAAAGGATGTCTAAATTCCTTTAATTTCTGAAGACTATTTTTTGCTGTATGAGGAAACTATTTGGCGGTCTCCCTCAGTCTTCAACACCCTGTCTTCTGGCTTCTGTTGCTTCTGTCGAGGAGTCCATGAGAGCCTTCATTTTTGTTCCCAGGTCCATAATGTTCTATTTCCTTTGACTGTTCTCAGCATTTTCTATTGTCATTGTTTTCAGTCATTGTTTATGATCTTTTTACATATTTTGTTTTGTCTGTTTGCTTTTATTCTGACTGGAGCTTGTTGAGTTGCTTAAATCACTAGGTTTATAGATTTCACAAAGTTTGAAAAATTTTATCCATTATTTCTTTAAATATTTTTTCTGCCCTAATATTTCTCCCTATTCACCTGGGAATGTAATTACATACTGATAGAGTTCTTGATATTGCCTAAATTCACTGATGCTTTGTTCAATTTTTTAAGTGTTTTTCTGCTATTTAATTTGGATAGTTTCTATTTCAAGTGGTTCCAAGTTCAGTTTTCATTTATTCTGAAATAGCTCATATGAGGTTACTCTTTTCAAGGGAATTTATCTATTTTTTTAGCCCTATATGAATATGTTTTTAGCCCAATAATTTACATTAGGTTCTTTTTTAATACATTTTCTTTTCTTTTTTTGTGTTGAAATCCCCCATATTTTCTCTCATTTAATTCCCTTTGCCTTTAAATCCTTAAAATATGGTTGTAAACGTATCGTAAAATCCGTGTCAGCAAAATCCATCATGTTCATCATTTCTGAGTCCTGTGTCTCTTGACTGGCTTCTCTCTTCTTTTTAAGTTCAGTAATTTGCTATTTTGTGCTGACATTGCATATGTTCGGCTATTAATGCCCGGATTCTGTTGTCTTCAGAGGGATGGCGTTTTATTCTGGTAGGTGGCCAGCCACCGTGCAGGTGAGCCGGACTGTTTTGAGCGTCTTTCCGTGTTTGCTGGGACGGGTCCGGGGCTCCTCTTCCTCGAGGGCCGCATCAGCCTCAGGCTCGCGCCGCCTCTGGGCGATGCCTGGACGCCGGGGTGTGAGGGTCCCTCCACTCGCTCCCGGGGACCCGAACACGTGGCCGCTGGACCCAACCCGGACTGTGCCGCTCGCAGCTCCGCAGCAGCTCTCCTTTCTCTACGAGCTGTCTCTTTCCTTTCCTTTCCTGCCCGTTGGTTGTGGGTGCAGCTCTCCTCCTTCCACTTCTCAGGCGACTATCCAGTGGTTCGTTCGGGGTGAATCCCGCGCAGATCCCTGGAGCCGCTTCCCGCACGTCGCCTCCAGGTCTGGCCCTCGCGTCCAGCGGCCTCGGTGACCTGCCGTCGGTCTCCCGCGCTGTGCGGACCCGCTGCGCCCAGAGACCGTCTCCAGGCGCAGAGCGGGGGCGGAGCTCAGTCCCCGCCTCAGTTTCTCCGTCTCGTGACTGCGGCGCCCCTGGCCTGGCATGCAGCATTGCAACATAGTTGTTACAGTTATTTCGCCACTTTAATCACAGACAGATGCCCCTAAATTTTTAAAGTCAGTTTGTCAACAAATTATTTTGACAAAATAGACAGGTTTTCATAGTTTTTGAGCAGTACTTTTTGATATATAGGCATCCTGGAAAAATGCCCTTCGTAATTAATGACAATTTCCAACAAGAAAGAATAGTATATTTTTTGTTATATTATCCTAGTAGTATAATTAGCGTTTATGGTATAGTGTTATTGCTGAAAAAAGAAAACTTTCATAATACTATGTCATTTCTCATTAATGTAGTATTCCAATGATCAGAATAATTATTGGATCTTTCTGAGTAAATATATTGGTGAAAATCAGGGCTGTGCACTTGATCCAGTTAGTTATGTCTGGAGGTGAAGTCGTCATGAATGACTACACTTTACAATATGGGTTACTGAGTACGTCCAAGTGTAGGTAAAGAACAGTGAGTAGTTACCTGAATCTAAAGGCTGCATACCCAATTTCTGTTTCATGAGCTAGTTAGAAAACAAACAAAAAACCAGCAACAAACCAGAAAAAAACAACCCATGCAGAGATTGTGATGGTTAATTTTATGTGTCAAATTGCCCAAGAACCCAGATCTTTGGTCAAACACCACTCAGATGTCGCTGTGAAGGTGTTTTCTAGATGAATTAACATTTATTTCCCTAGACTTTGAGTAAAGCAAATTATGCTCCAAAAGCAAATTATGATCCATCCTGTGGGTGGCCCTCACCCAATCAGTTGAAGTCCTTAATCAAAAAAAAAAAAAAAATTAAAGTCCCCTGAGAAAGAGGGAATTCTGCCTTCAGACTGTCTTTAGACTCAAATTGCAACATCAACTCTTCCCTGAGTTACTAGCCTTCTGGCCTACCCTGCAGATTTTGTACATGCCAGCTTCCACAATTGTGTGAGCCATATTCCCTTAAAATCTTTCTCCATCTCTGTCTGTATATATACATGGGTCCTATTCGTTCTGTTTCTCTGTAGAATGCTGACTAAAACAAAGGCTATCTTTATTTTCCTTAGTCATGTGCATATGCGCATGTCTCATCTTCTTTGCTAATAACTCGTATAATCATCTCCAATTGTTTTATTTGTATAGTTTCCATCACAAATTAAAGTCTGAAATTCCCTGCAACTGGGATAGAGCCACTTTTATATCCGTGTTTACTCCTTTTTTCACCTGCGCAGGTGGAATGTCAATATGTGTTAAAAAAAAAAATGAACCCTTTTGCTGTGGATTTTGCTGCTGCCTCTTGTGAAGAAGCATGAAGCATCGGATCCATTAGTAAACCTCAAGAAGTGTGCGTGAGTGTGTGTTGGGGAAGAATGAAGTAATGTCAATATTCAGTTTCTGATGACTCTCAAGGGAACCGAAGACTAAATGCAGTGCATTTCCTGTGTCTGCATGAGAGTGTGTACAGGGATGTGACGGCTCCGGAGATCGTGATCAGTGTCTGGCTCGCATTTCAGGTTGTTTCCAATGAGGTGCAGACGTGAAGGGAGAGACCATGCTGGATCTGTTGCAGGTGTCCTGCTGCTCTTGTCCCCCAGGCGAAGACACGTAGGGTTACTGTTACTTCCAGTTTTTCTTTTTTTTAATGAGAATATTTCACTGACGACCACAGTAGGATATTCTAGTTGTCTTCAGGTCAGAGAAATAAACTCTACTTCACAGCTCACTTCCACCTCTACCTCATGGGATATCCTTTTCTCTTAGAATCTCAGTTTCCTATAATAAATGACATAAATGATGATCATCCTCCATAAAGTTCTGAGATGTAACTGAGAATTTGTATTCACCTAATTTATTTTCATGGGAATTATTTAAGAGACAAACAATGCAGTTTCTTTTTCTTGTTTCCTTGGGAGGTTAGCAACTGCATTGAAGCAAATCAATCAATTTATAATCCTGTAGGAGGATAAAATATAGACATAAATCCACCAAAATGCATGTAATTAATGTTCACATATCTGCGCATATTCTGATGCCTCGGCTCCTGTGCAGCTACTGCCAGTCCTGTGTCCACAGCACATGGGAGGTGATACAGGCATCCGGACTCAGTCATCCTCTTTCTCTTTTTCTTTCTTTTTATTCTTATTCTCCAGGCTCTTCCACTTTTATGTTTTCATTGACTCCACTAAGCTTCTCTGGAGCCTTCTGGGTTTGACAAAGTTGTCCTCTGGCATGTTTTTGCCAGCTGTCATGGCTCACAGTGCAATTTAAGCCTCTGTTGAACACTATTGTAAATCCAGGTAATGAAAGCCGCAGACTTCTCACAGCACCATGGCACTGACATCCGTCAAGACGAATATTGTGCAGCAGGAAGGAGGCGGCCGGGGAGGCACCAACAGTTAACCTTGGTACTTCGCCTGACAACTCTGCGGGTGCCCCTTCCAGCTTCAGAGTGTGGGGGTTTTGCGTAAGTTGATATTATGTAAAGTTTGTAGGTTAGTATTATGTCCTTAATAAGTAATAGTTTAAGTTTTCAAAAACATATTTGTATTTTGGAGGAAAAGGATGAATTATTTCCTAAGCTCATTATTTTAAAAAAATTAGTATGATTTTCTAGGTACATTTTATTTACTTATTTACCATATTTTATTATTATATTAATACATATTATTTAAATAAAAGGTACACTCTGTGAAAGTACAAATATGAGGCATATCATAATTATTCCTACTACCAAAAACCTCTCAAGATTATTTAGGTATACTTTATATTCTTTTAATACTTTTTAATTTTTATATTGAACACTATATGCAAATTTGCATCTTATTTTTCAGTAAAATTTATGTCAGAAATATTTCTGTGTTAATTATGTTAATCAAAATGCTAACATGAAGTTATTCTACTGCTTTCTGGCTATTGCTGGCAGAAAGAGTTCACAGAGTGCTTTAATTATAACTAACGCCACAATATACATAAAAACAAGTTCTAACATTGTCCATTTCCTGCAGGTCAGACCACGTGGTAAGTGATGTGTATGAATCATCTCATTTAACCTGAGCAATCATCCTACTGCCCATATTATTATGTATCAGATATTAAATATAAATTATAATAATATACACATTCTTATATAGATATAATAACTGACATTGTGTTGTTATATTTTTTTCTATGTTAAGACAAGGAAGTCAAAGATTAGAGGATTAAAATAGAATGGCTGAGACAACACTGCCGGTGAGGGGAAGAGCCGGCACTGGACCACAGTCTTGCAAACGTCTGTAGAATTATTTCTGGTAATACCCATCATATCTAGCACTACGTCAGTGATAGGAAAATGAAGATGGACTTTTAGTTACAACTCACAGGTGGGAGAAGATGATTTCTGTCCGGTCCATTCCTTTGGTTTATGCCAAGAACATTGTAGAAACAGAAAATGCTGATCACCGTGAAAAGAAAACAGCTGATTATCTTTGAATACAGAGACAGTCTTCCATCATTCCCTCTGAGCACATAGAAGAACCCAACAATATGCTTTGTGCCAAGGTATAAACCCAAACCTGGAAAAGGATGCTGGCAGGATTACATTCTCTCTCACTGGACAGTGAAACAGCGCAGATCAAAAGTGGACCAGAAGAAAAACAACCGACATGGACAGGCTGTTTCTAATTATTTCTTAAGGAAGGAAATACTGAAAGATGATTTGGAACCCACTGTGTATCATTTATGATTTTTCCATGTAAGTATGGATATAAAAATTAAGTCCCAAATTCTACATGTGTGAGTCTTTTTTCTATACCTCTGTATATACGTTTTTTAGACAATAACTAAATTAATGCAAGACCTAATTATTCTATTCATTTTTGTAGGGAGTTGGGAATAAGAAAAAGATCAGGCCATCACAGTCTAAATCGTGGTACTCCTATCTACACAGTGAAATATCACTCCATTGTGAGCAAGAATAAGCAACAACTTCATGAAGTCAGATTGAGTAACCTCTGGGGAAAAAAAAGAGAAGCCAATATAGTTAGCTCTCTTTTCTGTAAGAAAGAGGGTAAATAAAATTATACAAGCACATTTATTTAATTTCTTAAACGGAACTTCAGAATGAAATAAGAACTCGTGCCTCATTTTGCTGTGCTTCACTTCACTGGGCTTCGCAGATACTGCATTGTTTACAAATCGAAGGTCTGTGACAAGCCTGCGTTGAGCGAGTCTATCAGTGGTGTTTTTCCAACAGCATTTGCTCACTTTGTGTCTCTGTGTCATAATTCCTACAACATTTCAAACTTTTTCATTATTTTATATTTGTTGTGGTGATCGGTGATCAGGGATCTTTGATGTTACTATTGTAATTGTTTGGGGCACCACAAACTGCACCCATATAAGATGACAAACTTCACTGATAAATTTGTGTGTTCTGACTGCTCCAACGACCGGGCATCCCTCCTTCCCTCCAACTCTCTCCCTCTCCTCTGGCCTCCCTATTCCCTGAGACACAACGATATTGAAATTAGGCCAGTTAATAACACTACAGTGGCCTCTAAGTGTTCAAGTGAAAGGAAGAGTCACATGTCTCCCACTTTAAATCAAAGCTAGAAATGATGAAGTTTAGTGAAGAAGGCTTATCAAAAGCCAAGATAGACTGAAAGCCAGGCCTCTTGGGCCAAACATTTAGCCAAGTTGTGAATGCAAAGGAGAAGTTCTTGAAGGAAATTAAAAGTGCTATGCCATTGAACACAAATGATAAGAAAGCAAAACAGCCTTATTGCTGATATGGAGATAGTTTTAGTGGTCTGGACTGAAGAGCAAACCATCCACAACATTCCCTTGAGCCAAAACCTAATATAGAGCAAGGTCCTAACTCTCTTCAATTCCATGAAGGCTGAGAGAGGTGAGGAAGCTGCTGAAGAAAAGTTGGAAGCCCGCAGAGGTTGGTCCATGAGGTTTAAGGAAAGAAGCCATCTCCATAACATGAAAATGCAAGGTGAAGCAGCAAGTGCTGATGTAGAAGCTGCAGCAAGTTACCCAGAAAATCTAGCTAACATAAATGATGAAGGGGCTACACTAAACAGCAGATTTTCAATGTAGATGAGACAGCCTTACGTTGGAAAAAGAAGCCACCTAGGACTTTCATAGCTAGAGAGGATAAGTCAATGCCTGGCTTCAAAGGACATGGTGACTCTCTTGTTAGGGGCTAATGCAGCTGGTGACTTTAAGTTGATCCCAATGTTCATTTATCATTCCAAAAATCCTAGAGCCCTTAAGAATTATTCTAAGTCTACTCTGCCTGTGCTCCATAAATGGAAAAACAAAGCCTGGATGACAGGACCTCTGTTTACAACATGGATTACTGAATATTTTAAGCCCACTGTTGAGACCTACTGCTCAGAAAAAAGGATTCTTTTCAGAGTATTACTGCTCATTGACAATGCACCTGGTCACCCAAGAGCTCTGGTGGAGATGTACAATGACATTAATGTTTTCATATCTGCCAACACAACATCTATTCTGCAGCCCATGGATCAACGAGTAATTTTGACTTGCAAGTCTTAGTATTTAAGAAGTGCATTTCATAAGACTGTAGCTGCCATAGATAGTGATTCCTGTAATGGATCTGGGCAAAGTACATTGAAAAGCTTGGAAAGGCTTCATCATTCTGGAGGCCATTAAGAACATTCATGATTCATGGGGAGATGTCAAAATATCCATGTTTACAGGAGTTGGGAAGAAGTTGATTCCAACCCTCAGGGATGATTTTGAGGGGTTCAAGACCTCAGTGGATGAAGTTACTGCAGATGTGGTGGAAATAGTGAGAGAACTTGAACTGGAAGTGCAGCCTGAAGATGTGACTGAACTGCTGCAATCTGTTGCTGCAATCTCTTGATAAAACTTTAATGGGTGAGGAGTTGCTTCTTATGGATGAGCAAAGAAAGTGGTTTCTTGAGATGGAATTTACTCCTGGTGAAGATACTGTGAAGATTGTTGAAATGAAAATTTAGAACATTACATAAACTTAGTTGATAAAGCAGTGGTAGGGTTTGAGAGGATTGACTCCAATGTTGAAAGAATTTCTACTGTGGGTAAAGTGCTAGTAAACAGCGTCACGTTCTACAGAGAAATCAATCATGAAAGGAAGATTCATTGATATGACAAACTTCATTGTTGCTTTAGTTTAAAAAATTATTATAGCCACCCCAACCTTCAGCAACCACCACCCTGATCAGTCAGCACCATCAGCATTGAGACAAGTTCCTCCACCAAGAAAAAGGATTATGACTTGCTGAAGGCTTAGATGATGGTTAGCAGTTTTTAGCTATAAAATATTTTTTAATTCAGGTATGTACATTGTTTTTAGACATAGTGCTATTTCACACTTAGACTAAAGTATACTGTAAACATAACTTTTATAAGCAGTGGAAAATCAAAAAAATTGTGTCACTTGCTTTATTGTGATATTCACTTTATTGAGGTGGTCTAGAACTGAACCTGTAATATCTCTGAGGTATGCCTGTGCTTAATTTTATATAAAACATAAAACAGGGGAAATGACACACAAAGTGGATATATTTATATGGTTTTGACTTTGAACCATATTTGTTTTACATTTCTAAAAATGAAATTCAACCACAAAGATAAGAAAAATCCTTAAAAATTGGGAAGAATAAATGCAAAATTAAACACAACTATCAAAAAATGTTTTTATACTGAAATACTCTAGAAACAATGACCACCCAGGAGTAATGTGTACACACAGAAGACATGTCTTGGTTCTAAAAACCAATGTAATGCAGAGATGAGACTTGGAGAAATAGCTATTTCCAAGTCTGAGAACAGGGAAAATAGAGAAAATGCAAAATGCACACAAGGAACAGAGCAAATATTAATGTGCTCATATCAAAAGGACACAGAAATGAGGTTGGCAATTTATGTGGAAAATGAATTTTATCAATATAAAATGTATGTTTTGTTCTTTTCAATACTATACACCTTGAAACCTTGATTAGTTTTTCCAGCATGAATAATGTGATATCCACTTTAATTTTGGTATTTAGACTTGGTGTACCTTTCCATTCTGTTTATTTCTACCTTTCTTCATCATTTTGTTTTAAAACCCTATCACTCCAAAAAAACATGGCCTTTGAAGGGAGGTGGTGGGATTCCAGCAGGAGGCAGTGCCTTTTAATAAGTGGGCTTAAGCCATTCACGTGCATACTGATTTCTGATGTATTTGGATACATTTATATTTTTCTTTATGTTGTCATTTTACTTGCTTATTTTATACCTGCCATTTCCTACATTTTAGTGGTTTTAGTTTGCTTCATTTGTTAAAATATTTAAAACTACATATTCTACTTTCAAATTTTCTGATTAATTTTCTCTACATATTTGACAAGTAACTTTAAACTCAAATTTTCTAATAAAGCTGCAGTTTACCATGATTACTTTTACTCCCTGCAAGACATTAGGATCTATTTAATTTTTTCTTCTTTTTTCTCAGTCCTTTTCCCATAAATAAATGCACACATATACATATACCATCACACAAAAACTTGTTTTTATTTTCATCCAGACTGTAGCTTGTTGACCAACACACTTTTAAGACAATCACTACTTATTTAGGTACACTGATATATATTGATACACACACACACATACACACATTTATATTATTGTATACTTACTTGTGGTAGCAAATTCTTGGATAATGTTATTCAAATGCCAGTAAGTTAATTAAATAATTTACAGAAATATAACATTCAAGATGGAATATTTGAAGTCATTAATAGTGAGGTCACATATTTAAAATACTCAAAATATATTGTAAAGTGAAAAAATTAATTTAAATAAACATACATATTTTAGGATATCTTTTTATTCAAACTCTATCAATAACTATCCTAGATAAATAGATAATAGATAGATATGTATATACATAAACACAGTTGTAACTCCTGGAAATATGCACCTTTATTTTGTAAACATGCTTGACTTTACTGAGGGGAACTGGTGTAATCTGTTACATACACATTTGTAATATTAAAATTTTGCCATGTATATGTCATATGTAAAGAAAAATACTATTCAAAATAAATATCTAGTGACAAAGTGATGATTTTAAAAGAAATTCTTACAAGTCTTATATGGTATATGGGCACCTGGACAGAAGTCATTAAAGAAATTCATTTATTGATAAGGAACTTTATTGTATTGAAAATTATTGATATCAATAATTTATAAAGAAAAATACATGCCCCTAGAGACAGCCCCAGTGGTCTAAGGTTAAAGTATGGCACTCTCTGGTTCTGCGGCCTGGGTTCATTTCCCGGGTGCAGAACCACACCACCCCTCTGTCAGTTGCCAAGCCGTGGTGGCGGCTCACACAGAACTAAAAGCACTTACAACTAGGATATACAACAAGAAAGATAGTTCAATGATCTCAGAATGAAAATTAATGAACAGAAGGAATGCTTCACCAAATACATTGAAACTCTAAAAAAAAAAAAAAAAGTCAAACAGAATATCTGGAGCTGAAGAACTGAAAAAATGAGATGAAAAATAAAGTAGAAAGCCTTGTAAATATAGCAGACCATGTGAAAGAGAGAATTAGCAAGCTCAAAGATAGAAATCTAGAAATGATTCAGGTAAAGGAGAGAAATAAGATTAAAAAAAAAAGAAAGACATTCCATGAGAAATATCTATCTTCATTAGAAAAAGCAACACAAGGATAATGGGTATCCCAGAAGGTGAAGAAAGAGAGAACGGAGTAGAGAGCTTATTCAAGGAAATAATAGCTGAAAAATTCCCAAACCTGGGGAAGGAACTGGATATACAAGTACCTGAAGCCAATAGAACTCCTAATTATCTCAACACAAAAAGACTTCCTTCAAGGCATATTATATTAAAACTGTCAAAAATCAATGACAAATAAAGAATATTAAATGCAGTTAGGGGAAGAAACAAAACAATAATCTACAAAGGCATCCCCATTAGGCTATCACCAGATTTCTTAGCAGAAACTCCATAGGTCAGGAGAGAGTGGAATGACATACTCAAAATATTGAAAGATAAAAACTGCCAGCTACAAATACATTATCCAGCAAAATTATCCTTCAGATATGAAATAGAAATAAAGGCTTTTCCTGAAAGACAAAAGCTGAGGGAGTCCATCACCATTAGATCTGCCTTAAAAGAAATCTTGAAAAGACCTCTCCTACCTAAAATGAAAAGGCAAAATTACACAAAAATTTGAGTAAGGTGGTAAATAGACAGAATCAGAAAATATCAAAACTATTACAGACTAGTGTGTTAAACACTTAATTATAGCATAAGAGTTTATTGGGGAAAAAAGCACTAAAAATAACTACAGCTACTTCAATATGGTAATGAACTCACAACATAAAAAAGGGATAATTTGTGACAACAAAAACATAGAAAGGGAAGAGGAAAAGGATGGAACCTACATCATCAAATGGAGATAAGATGCTATCAGCAGAAAAATGACTATTTTATCTATGAGACTTTGTCTGCAAACCTCATGGTAACCACAAAACAAAAATCTAGAGCAGAGACAAAAATCATAAAAAAAGAGAAAAAAAAAACACATCACAGAAAAATACCAAACTGAAATGGCAGATAGAAACACAAAGAAAAAGAAACATGGAAATATAGAACAACCAGAAAACAAAAGATAAAATGAGAGAATTGTGCCCTCATATATCAATAATCATCCTAACTGTAAATAGATTGAATTCACCAATCAAAAGGCACAGAGTGGGTGGATGGATTAAAAAACAATACCCAACAATATGCTGACTTCAGGAGACCCATCTCTAAAGATGAACATAGGCCCAAAGTGAAGGTATGAAAGATGATACTCCAAGGAAATAGCAACCAAAAGAAAGTGGGTGTAGCCATACTTATATCAGACAAAACCGACTTTAAGGCAAAAACAGGTAAACAAGAGACAAAGATGGACAGTACGTAGTAATAAAGGGGACAATCCATCAAGGAGATATAACATTTATTAATATACATGCCCCTAACATAGGAGCACCAAAATATATAAAGAAACTATTAACAGACCTAGAACAGAGAAATTGGTAGCAGTACAATAACAGTTGGGGATTTTAATGCCCTACTTATATCAATGAATAGATCATCCAGACAGAAAGTCAACAAGGAAACATCAGCCTTAAGTTCCACATTAGATGAGGGACTTAATAAATATATACAGAACACTCCATCCAAAAGCAAGAGAATATACATTCTTCTCAGTGCACATGGAACATTCTCAAGCATAGACCATATGTTGGAACACACAACAAATCGCAATACATTTAAAATGATTGAAATCATTTCAAGCATCTTTTCTGACTAAAACAGTATGAAACTAGAAATCAACTACAAGAAGGAAACTGGAAAAGTCATAAATATGTGGAGATTAACCAACATGCTTGTGAACAACCATTAAGTCAATGAAGGAATCAAAGGAAAAATTAAAAAAAAATACATGGAGACAATGAAAATGAAAATATGACATACCAAAATATATGAGATGCAGCAAAAGTGGTACTGAAAGGGAAGTTTGTAGCAATACAGGCCGACCTCAAAAAACAAGAACATTCTCAAGTAAACAATCTAATGCTACACATAAAGGAGCTAGAAAGAGAAGAACAAATGCAGGATAAAGTAAGTAGAAGGAAGAGAATAATAAAAACCTGAGTAGAAATAAATGAAATAGAGACTAAGAAGACAATAGAAAATACCAATGATACTAAGAGCTGATTCTTTGAAAAAATAAACAAAATTGACAAACCTTTAGGTAGACTCACTAAGAAAAAGAGAGAAGCCTCAAATAAAATTAGCAACAAAACAGGAGAAATTATGATAGATACCACAAAAGTATAGAGGATCATAAGAGAATGCTACAAACAGCTATACACCAACAAATTAGAAAATCTGGAAGGAATGGATAAATTCTTAGAACCATACCACATTCGAAGGCTGAACCATGAAGAAACAGAGAATCTGAATAGACTAATCAGTAGTAAGGAGACTGAAACAGCAATAAAAAACCTCCCAAAAAACAAAAGTCCAGGACCAGATGGCTTCCCTAGTGAATTCCACCAAACATTCAAAGAAGATTTAATACTTATCCTTCTCAAACTTTTCCAGAATGTAGAAGAGGAAGGAATAATTCCTAACCCATTTTGTGTGGTCAACATTAGCCTGACACCAAAACCACTCAAGGACACCACAAAAAAGGAAAATTACAGGTCAATATCATTGATGAAAAGATGCAAAAATCCTCAAAATATTAGCAAACTGAATTCAATAATACATTAAAAGAATCATACACCATGATCAAGTGGGATTTATTCCAGGGATGCAGGGACACTTCAACATCTGCAAATCAATCAACATGGCACACCACATTAAAAAACTAAATAATATAAATCATATGATTATCTCAATAGATCCAGAAAAAGCATTTGACAAGATTTAACATCCATTTATGATAAAATATCTCAATTAAATGGGTCTAAAAGGAAAGTATGTCAACATAATAAAGACCATATATGACAAGCTCACAGCTGATATCATGCTCAATTGTGAAAACCTGAAAACCATCCCTCTAAGAACAGGAACCAGACAAGGATGCCCACTCCCACTACTCTTAGTCAACTTAGTTTTGGAAGTCCTAGCCAGGGCTATTACACAAGAAAAAGAAATAAAATGTATCCAAATCAAAAAGGAAAAAGGAAAACTGTCACTATTTGCAAATGATATGATTTTATATATAGAAAACCCTAAAGACTTCACCAAAAAAACTATTAGAAATAACGAATATAGTAAAGTTGCAGGGAGCAAAATCAACATACAAAAATCAGTTGCATTTGTATACACTAACAATGAACTATCAGAAAGAGAATAAGAAAACAATTCCATTTACAATTTCAGCAAAAAGAATAAAATACCTAGGAATAAATTTAGCCAAAGAGGTGAAAGACCTGTGCACTGAAAACTATAAAACATTGTTGAAAGAAATCAAAGAGGATACAAAGAAATGGAAAGATATTCATGCACATGGATTGGAAGAATTAACATAGTTAAAATGTCCATACTTCCTAAAGCAATCTACAGATTCAATGCAATCCCTATCAAATTTCCAATGACATTTTTTCACAGAAATAAGACAAAGTGATATGAAACTACAAAAGACCCTGAATAACCAAAGCAATCCTAAGAAAAAAAGAACAAACTAACTGTATCACACTCCCTGATTTCAAAATATACTACAAAGCTATAGTAACCCAAACAGCATGGTACTGCTACAGAAACAGACACACAGATCAATGGAACAGAATTGAAAACCCAGAAATAAACTCACACATCTGGGGACTGTTAATCTTCGACAAAGGACATACAAGAACATACAACGGAGAAAGGAAAGTCTCTTCAATAACTGGTGTTGGGCAAACTGGACAGCTAGATGCAAAAAAATGAAAGTAGACCATTATCTTACACCATTCACAAAACTTAACTCAAAATGGATTAAAAAGACTTGAATGTAAGACCTGAAACCACAAAAGTCATAGAAGATAAACATAGGAAGTATGCTCTTTGATATCAGTCTTAGCAATATCTTTTAGAATATGTCTCCTCGGGCAATGGAAACAAAAGAAAAAACAAACAAATGGGACTACATCAAACTAACAACCTTCTGCACAGCAAAGGAAACAATCAACAAAATGAAAAGACAACCTTCTGAATGGGAGAAGATATTTTCAAATCATATATCTGATAAGGAATGAATATCAAAGTATATAAAGAACTCATACAACTCAACAACAACAAAATAACCCAGTTAAAAAATGGGCTGAGAATCTGAGTAGACATTTTTCCAAAGAAGATATACAGATGACCACCAGGCACATGAAAAGATTTTCAACTAATTGTTAGGGAAATGCAAATCAAAACCAAAATGAGCTATCACCTCTCACACCTATTAGAATGGTAATTATTAACAAGACAAGAAATAACAAGTGTTGGAGAGGATGTGGAGAAAAGGAAGCCCTCATACACCACTGGTGGGAATGTAAATTTGTGCAGTGATTATGGAAAACAGTATGGAGATTCCTCAAAAAATTAAGAATAGAACTACCATATGATCCAGCTATTCCACTTCTGGATATTTATCTGAAGAACACAAAAAACATTGATTCAAAAATATATATGCACCTTTATGTTCATTGCAGCATTATTCACAACAGCCAAGAATTGGAAACAACCTAAATGCCCATCATCAGATGAATGGATAAAGAAGATGTGATATATATCTATAATGGAATACTACTCAGCCATAAAAAGATGAAATCTTGTGTTTGTGACAACATGGAAAGACTTTGAGGGTATTATGCTAAGTGAAATAAGTCAGACGGTGAAGGACAAATAATGGATGATTTCACTCATATGTGGACTATCAAAAACAAAACAAAACTGATACAAGCAGACAACACATTGGTGATTACCAGAGGCAAAGGAGTAGGGGGAGGACAAAGAATGTAAAGGGGATCAATTATATGATGATGGGTGGAAACTACACTTTTGGAAGTGAGCATGCTGTAGTATAGACAGATGTCGAATTACAATGTTGTACACCTGAAACCTATACAATGTTATAAGCCAGTTAGCTCAACAAAAAAAATTAATAATTGTAATAATTGTTTTATAAGTAAACTTAATCAGCACACCACTGTCACGTTATTTCTTGGCTAAGTCATTTAACTAAGTGCAAAAATAACTCTTAGATTTCTTTGTTTCTTCAAAATTCTCTAGGTGTATGCTGGAGAGATCATTTGTCAGTGTCCCGAGTTTTGTTCCAGGTCATATCACCAACAAATTTGATGTATGTGTGCATGTAATTAACTTGTAATTTTTTAATCTCCATTTGCTTTCAAAGAAAAGAAAATACTAATATCTACATTGTATTTTCATGGTTGACAAGAAGATCAGCCAGAATTAGGTAACAAGTTACTTTAAATGTTATGAAATACCATGTGAATGTCAGTTAATATTTGGTACACTCGTGTATTATTTTTCCTCCTTATTCTCTCCTTTCATTCTGTCTCTTCGATATTCTCCTAATGTTCTCAATTTTGTCTACTTAAACTGTCAACTTTACCTTTATATGAATCCTGGGATATTTGTCTTTCTCGTTCTTTTAGATGTTAGTAAATCAAACTCAATATTGGTTATTAGAAGGAACCAAATTAACTATCTTTTTTCTACCTGCGTGTAAAACAAAAAACATCAATGGCAGGGATTTGTTGTATTCATTTATTCCTTGTTGTGTTTTTTTCCTATCAATAGACACAGGTCTTAAACTATAACTGCTTCATAAATACTGTATTTGACTGGAAACAAATGGACCTATCTGAGTCCACATATCTGTGCATATATGTATAAATCACCATCAAAAACACCAACTTCTGTTAATTAACATTCATTGAGCATGCATTGTGCACTGTAAGTTATTCTAAGCATTTGATACTGGTAGGAAGTAGTAGAGTCAAGATTTAAATCCAAGCAATTTGGTTCAGAACCAGTTCTTGACCACTGCGTAATGCTGCCACCTAACATCAATTAACCAGGTGAAATAAATTTTGTGGGACCACACTATTCTGTTAACATATACTTCCTAGTCTATGAGTTTTGATCTACATTTTAAAAAGAACGATAAGAGGAAGGCGAATCTAGGTCTGGGAGTCATCTCTGGGTTTATAAAGGCATGGGGAAAGTGGATACATTTATTTGAAGACAAAATGATTATTCACGGGGGGGCAAACTGATGCAGAATCTAGAAAAAAATGAGAGAGGAGCTCAAATTTGATTTTAAAAAGTTGTAGTTGTATTAAAGAAAAATTTCTATAAACTTTCTGTTAGGAGAATGATCTCTGCTCTGAGGACAACTGAGGTTGAAGTTCATGTGAGCTGCTTCCCACCCGTGTGATATTAGGTGCATTTCCTAACACTCCAGAACCTCAGTTTCCACATTTATCAAATAAGAATGACAAAAACACCCTCATTTATGATTTCTGAGGATTCATTTAAAAATGAATGTAAAAAAGAGTAGTCAAATGGTAAACAGTAAGTAAATGTTAATAATGATAATTTGGATAAAGATAAACCCTATATTGACGTACCAGGATGGTAGAAGGCTAAGTCACCCTAAAGAAAAAAAATCCACCATCCCATAGTTCTTCTCACTGTCCAGATAACAGCTGCTGGCAGGAAGGAGAGAGAATACACGAAAGACACACCTGCTCTGTCGAGAGCCTTGGACTGGAGGCGGCTCCGACCATTTCCACTCACCTACAACTGAGCAGGGTTACTCACATCTCCCTCGCTATGTGGCCAAGTGTACAGCCGTGATTCTATTACAATAAAAGAATGGTAAACTGATGTTGATTAAAATATGGCAGTTTGGGAAAAGCTGAGTAATAAATTAAAAATCACTTTAAATATAAATTAATTCTGACCTTGAATGGACCAAATTAGGTTCGTTTCTTGCCTTTTCTACTTCGTATCTGAGAAAGATTTGTTGTTTTAGTGACAGTATTTAAAATTGTAAATTACTGAATTCAAGAGACAAACTAGTCTACTTTCAATCACAGTTTGGTAGAATGAGGGAAGCAATATTAAGAAAAATAATTTAGATAGTCTAATTAGTACTAAAATGCTATTTTAACTATCATCACTGCTCTCATTTAAACCAACCAACCAAAAAAGCTATTTTACAATGCAAAGAGCCAATGAGATCTCAGTTTCTGTCAGTTGCCTTTCTTACAGAGCTGTCACAGCATCATATCCTAAAGCCAAAAGCAGAACTCAGAAGTAGCCCTGAGAAGCACCATCTATCACGTCTATTGTACAGGGCTTGCAGGAAGCCTTTAGTCTATCTCTTATTTTAGCAACAGGCACGTGCAGTTCAAGGCCAGCTCAAACCCCCCTTGTGCTGCATGCACGCTGCCTCAATCTTGTGCCATATCTTGTTCTGATTCTTGCCTGTGACTTTCACAATGCCACACAAACACAGCTTGGAAGTGCGAGAAAGTTAACAGGAGCAGGGATAACAATACAGCTGGTATAGGAGCTGGTGGACAAATGCTTCAGCTTCAGTCCTCGAGAGGGACAATAGTGGGAAGATTTCTGTATATATCTCAGGAGACGCCACAGCAGTAACTCCTTAATGGATCCTTATGGTGACTTATCCTCTTAACTTGTCTCTCTTTCCCTGGTCCATCTCTATGCTCCTTGGAATTGCTTCCCAAGTAAACCATCTACTCCCAATTCATTTTCTAAGGCTCTGCTTTTGGAAGAAGTCAAATCACAATATTCATCACTTATTTATTGAGTCAATTGTATTTCTAAAACCTTCCCCTTCCCTTAGACGAAGTATTTCTATTTAATAAAAGAAAATGAAAGATACATTATCTACATCCATCCATCCATCTACCTACCTACCTATCATCAATCTAGCCATATAATTTATTTATGTATATTCACACACACTTACATTTATCATTGTCTTCTTTACTGGGGCAATAATGAATTCTTAGGTACTTGATTTATAAGAATTTATGAGTCTCCATTACTCTCCAATACCAATGGGTGACTATGGGAGTTTTTCCAGTGACTTATTTTGCTTTTGATATTCATTTTTTAGAGAGAAAGAAGTGGAAAAAATAAGATAAAAAGATATCTGCCCATTTTAATCATATTACATTCCTAGAGTCATTTCTAGCTATATTCCAGAATCCACAACATTAACAAATGGAATAAGAAAAAAAATATCATGCTAAAGCATAGTAGAGTTAAGGTGAGAGGTAAAGAATAGAACCAATGTATCAGATGATAAGAGTTGGTATTCCTGGTAGACACAGAACCCCTGTAAAGATGAACAGTGTGTGGGACAAATCTAATCAGCACATGTGGAGACACATTCAATTCATCTCAGAGTGGTTGTGATATCCAAGATGAAGACTGTGTCAAAAGGGAGTTATTTCCAAGTTTGTATTTCTCTATTAGAGGTCTGCAAAACACAACATGAATTTCCACACACAAAAAAATAGCTCAGCTCCCCTTTGAATTCACTATTCCTGGAGTGTCTTAGTGGGAGTGGTGACTATTTTCACAGCAAGACCAATTCCTGCCTTATGAATTGCTTTTGTACATTGTACCCTGCTAAACTGTGCAAGAAGAATTATCATGGAGAGAAAATATTTCAGCTGTAAATTATTTTGCTCTCTCTTTACCTGAATTCAGTGTTCCAAATCCTTACTCTCTAATTTTATTATATTATTTGTGTTTCTATTTTGACAAGTCATGCAAGCTATAACTGTTACCATAACACTAAATTAGCAGGTGTGTAGACACACACACACACACACAAACACTACACATATTTGTGAATCAGCAAATAACTGCCTTTGCTCTCTTTAGAAGCATTAGCTCAAGTAACACAAAGCAAGGAAAATCTTCTATACTCTTGAAAAAAGTCTAAAATAAGTTTGGAAGCAGGTAAATTAAGTGGGGCATTTACCAAATCCCTAAATGCTTGTGCTTTTATACCAACATTGCACCTGGTTGTCTTTAGAGTCTAAATCTAAAATTACCTGACAGTAATATACTGTCCACAAAATCCTATAATCCATCAACACTTCTAATACTGCACATCTTATTAACAATTACTATCCGATATTTAAATGCTCGTTTTGGTATCATGGTCTCAGCAGAGACACGCGTGTGGGGAATCACAGCCCCACACTGACTCTGAATCTTAGAGGTCTTCTGAGGGAGCTTTCGAGTCAGGTGTTCCTGAACAAGGAACATCCCTCCCAGACTTCTAGCTGCTCTCAGCACTGGGGTTGTGTTACAATGTAAGCAGTAGCTGTTTTCTGTGTCACTCCCTCTAAATATGCAAGCAATCTCCTTATTCTTGAGCTTCCATTGTTTCAACAGATGAAACTCAGAAAAAGACAATTGCCTTCCCAGCATTTGCTTCTGTTTCTGCTCCTACAGCACACCCAGAGGGACTCGGCTGGCTCATTTCCTCAGTAATCTTTTGGCTCCTCCAAACCTCGAGGTTCTGGAGTGAGAATTTGCATCTCCATGGAGATGAAAGTACATTATGTGTACAATTTCGAGGAGAGCGTTTTAGGTTATCAGCCCAGACATTTCTAAGTAAAGTTTTAACTACTGGCGCCATGGGTCTCAAACATAAAAATTTGGAAATTCTTATGCATACCACTGTTCTTACTCCTTAGTGACTGTTAAAGTAGAAGTGAAATGATACTGCTTGTGAACAAATCTTAACAAGAGAAATTTCAGTATTCCAGAGTTCAATGCATTCCTTAAGGTCAAAGCTTACAGGCAGATTCACAAGCTCACATCTGGAACGACATTCTAGATTTATCCTTGTTCTACCTTCAAAGTTGGAGAGAACTCTTGGGCCACAGGATGCTAATCTTCTCACAAAAAAGCAGGACAAAAATCACTAGCTGAGGAGGGGGTTTACCCTTAGAATTTCATGGGATATGTGTTCAGTTGGGTTCATTCACCATTAAAAAACCTGCTATTGTCAACCACACAAACACGCCCATAGAGGTAAGTGCTGCACTTTACAGTTTACAATTACAGTTCCATTTACTGTCTCTCATTTGCTCAGCCATCACGTATGGAACACCTACTATAAACAAGGCTCTTTCTAGGTGCTCTGGATATACCAGTGAACAAAACAAAGGTCCCTGCTGTCAAAGAACTGAAATTTAAGAGATGGGGGCAAAATCAATGAACAAAATAAAGGGAGGAAGCTACATAAGAAGGGGTAGATGATAATTTAAAAATACATGGAGAGTAGGCCAAGTGGGTGGCTGTATGCATAGCAGTGTCATCGTTTGAACTGAGATTTCTCTAAGAAAGTGACCTTTGATAAGAACTTGAATGAACCATGTCCATCAAGATGATTCAGATTTGGGAACAGATGATGCAAAAGATCTAAGGTCAGGAGCAGGTTTACTGTGACACACCCCAAGGAGCTGAGTGTGGCTGCCTTGGAATAAGAGAGAGAGAAGCAGGGAAGGAAGCAGCCAAGTCGTGAGGATCCTTAGAAAATATTTAAGGACTTTGCTATTACTTTGAAGGATGTGAGGAGCCACTGCAAAGACTTGAGCAGAGGAGTAACAGAATCTAATATTTTCAAAGGATCGTATGGGCTGCTGTATTGAGAATATAAAGGCAAGAACAAAATCCTCTTAAGTTTTAATTTCATAAAGGAAAGAGGTCTTTTAAACATCATTCTAAGAGGTGTGTTTTATTTGTTAGATGGGTTTAAGTCTAGATTATTTATTCAAAATGCATATCATAACAGTAAAGATTAAAATTAAGTACTATGTTCCTAAATACATGAAATTACAAGTGTTTTCTTATAAAATATAAGCAATTCACTTACAGTAGTGTCGTTCAATTAAATGAACATCATGTAAAAAGACAAGTATCATCTTGGTTTTCTGTTCTATTATTTTGTCTATCATTCATTTTCCATTCAGTGGAATCCACTCTTGTTGTTGAATGCTCCTGTGAGTTTGACAAGCACAAATCTATAAAACCACCAGCTAAATTAAGACATAGAACATTTTCTTCATCGTACCCTCCAAAAAAAAGGGTCTGTGCTGTCTCTTTGTAGCCAAAACTTACTCCCAACCACTGATCTGTTCTCCATGGCTACCGTGATGACTTTTGATGGACAGTGCAGAGCACCCTCCTGAGCCTGGCTTCTTTCACCTCACATGGGTCTGAGATTTGTGCCTGCTGAGCTGCGGGTTCTCATGCTGCTGACTGGTATTCCACTGTAGGATGTCCCATAGCTGGTCATCAGTTCACCTGTTGAAGGACATTTCGGTGTTTCGTGTTTGGACTAGTACAGATAAAGTATAAAATCTATGTGTGAGGGTTTTCTGTGAACAAATTCTCCTGTGGACATTTCTCTAGAGTGAACACCTGGGAGTGGGATTGCTGGGTCATATGTAAGTGTATAAACACCATTTTAGAAACTGCCAATCTCTTCTCCGTCTTCTTTTATCCCTATAAAAAATGTATGAAGGTTCAAATTACTCTGTGTTCCAGCCAGTGCTTGTGACTGTCAGTTTTATATTTTAATTTTTTTTAATGTTAGCCAATCTAATAAGTATGGTTTCATGGTCTAATTTGCATATTCCTAATGACTAACAATTTTGAGTCATCTTTCATATGTATATTTCCCAACTGCACGAATATTTTGATGAAGCATATATTCAAATCTTCTGCTCATTTTTTTTTGCTGGGTTTGTTTTCTTATTGCTTACTTCTGAAATTTCTTTATGTATTCTGGCTATAAGTCATTTGTTATATAAATGATTTTCCTGATATGTTGCCTGTTTTTTCATTCTTTTAATAATGTTATCAAAGAGCAAAATTTTAAGTTTATATGAAGTTCAATTTTTATATTTTTTCTTGTATGGATTGTGCTTCTATTTTTGTATCTACAAACCTATTGCCTAACCTAAGTTTACAATTTATTTCCCTAGGCTTTCAACAAAAGTTTTATATTTCACACTTAGGCATGCGATTTTTTTTGCATATGGTTGTGCAAAAATATGTAATTGTTTCTGCACCATTTTATTAAAAGACTACCCTTT
Source organism: Tapirus indicus (assembly GCA_031878705.1). Taxonomy (NCBI): domain Eukaryota; kingdom Metazoa; phylum Chordata; class Mammalia; order Perissodactyla; family Tapiridae; genus Tapirus; species Tapirus indicus. The sequence continues at coordinate 93,556,220 of CM062928.1, read as the reverse complement.
CTCCACTGAAGTATATTTGAACTTTGTCAAAAATAAATTGCCATACAGATTAAAAAAACAAAAAAAAAACCCTGCTTTCTCTAGCCAGAGGACCATGAAAGGGGCAGCCTAGCAAGACAGAACACTTTTAAACAAGCAAACAGCACACACAAAAGCATACTTGACTCCATACACACCACAAAGGCCGAACGGGAAGCCCAGTCATCCGTCCTCCAGAGGCTATAATGACGCTCTCTGACACCACAGCAGGTGACGCCAGACAAGGTCAAGTGCAGAGCCAGGACTGTCATCACACCTACAGAGACTAAGCCCTCCCTCCAACCAGGGTGCCGTGTCATTGGAGACTATGTGGCAGCCTAGACATCCACCCCCAACTAGCACCGACAAGTCATCACTACCCCTCTATGCCGGAGTGACACCAGAGGAGACCTAGGAGATAGTGAGGACTTTCAAGTCACCTGGAAACAAGTGGAGACAAGGCCACTCCACTCAGCGTTAGTAGAGACCCCACGAGGAGCTGCAAAGTCCACCCCAGCCCAGAGCGATGAGAAGCCCCCTCTCAGAGGTCAACTGAATTCACCTGGCAGGAATGACAGAGTCTCCCTTCCCCTGCCAGAGTGGAGCCAGAGAAAGCTAGTTAAAATGAGTATTTGAATAAGACCCAGAATCTCATAATATAAAAATGTCCAAGTTTCCATAGAAAATCGCTCATCATACCAAGAATTGGGAAGATCTCAAACTAAATGAAAAAAAAAATCAATAGATGCCAAATGCCAACACCAAGATGGCAGAGATGTCGGAGTTATCCAAGAAATATTTTAAACTAGTCATGATGAAAATGCTTCAGTGAGCATATATGCATGTGCTTGAAACAAAATGAAAAAAATAGAAAACCTTAGGAAAGAAAGAAAATGTCTCAGTAGAGAAATAGAAGAAATAAAGGAAAACCCTATGGAAATTTTAGAACTAAAATATACAACATCCAAAATAAAAAACTTAATGGATGGTCACAATACCAGATGGAAGTGTCAGAAGAAAGAACTGATGAATTAAAAGATAGGACAATAAAATTACGCCATGTGAACAAGAGAGATGAAATTTTAAAAAAAAATGAACAGAGCATAAGAGACCTGCGGGACTATAACAAAAGATCTAATATTTATGTTATGAGAGTCCCAAAAGTAGAGGAGAAAAAGGTTGAGACTCACAAAGTACTTGAAGATAAATAATGGCTGAGAACTTCAAAAATTTGTCAAAAGACATAAAACTACAGATTCAAGAAGCTGAAAAAAGTAAAACCAGGTTAAACACAAAGTAATCTATGCCAAAATAAATCATAATTAAACCACTTAAAATGAATGACAAAGAAAAACAATCAGGACAACAGCCAGAGAAAAATGGCACCTATGTGGGAAAAACTATATGATTGAAGTAGGTTTCTCAACAGAAGCCATGGACGCCAGAAGGCAGCAGCACAATGCTTTCTAGGGGCCAAAAAAAAAGAAGTGTCAATGCAGAATTCTATATCCAGTGAAAACACTTTTGGGAAGGAAGAGAAATCAATACATTCTCAGATGAAGAAAAAGTAAAACAATTTGTCATCTACAGACTTACTAAAAGAATGGTTTAAAAAATTGAGCAGAAAAGAAACACTAAGAAAAGGAATGCTGGGACATCAGGAAAGAACAAAAATACAGTAAGCAGAAATTAGGGAAGGTTTCCTTCTCCTTTTGAATTTTGTAAATTATGGTTCCTGTTTAAAGCACAAATATAATACTGACTGATGTGGTTCTAAATATTTGTAGAGGAAATTATAAGACTATTCTATTCTAAACTGGGTGGGGTAAAACAGCATAAAGGGAGGTAAGGTTTTATACTTCACTTGAACCACTGACATAGATATCATTAACTTCAAAAGGTATGTATAACCTGTGAATGTAATTTTATACTATTGTACAAGGGAGAGCTGCAATTTAACCCAATTTGGAAATCCAAATCAAAGGAAAATAGGAAAATATGCAAGTTATTCCATATATTTTTTGGTGGTTAATTTTATGTGTCAACTTGACTGGGCCAAAGTGCCCAGATATTTGGTCAAATATTATTATGGATGTTTCTGTGAAACTTTTTTGGGGAGGGAAGGAGGGGGTAGATCAACATTTAAATTGGTGGACTTTGAGTAAAAGAGATTATCCTTCACAGTATGGATGGGCCTCAATGAATCAGTTGAAAACTTTAATAGAACAAAGACTGGCCTCCCTCCATCAAGAGGGAACTCTGCCAGCAGACTGCCTTTGTGCTGGAACTGCAACTCTTCCCTGAGTCTTCAGCCTGCCCGTGTCCCCCATCAGATTTTGTACTTGCCAAAGCCTCCACAATTGCTGAGCTAATTCCTTAAAATAAATCTTTCTTTCTATATATATATATATTATACATCCTATTAGTTCAGTTTCTCTGGAGAACCCTGACTGATATGATCTTGCTAGTTTTATGCCTAGTTCTATCAACTGTTGACCGAGGGGTGTTGAAACATTCAATAATAAATTTGGATTTATTTACTTCTCCTTTCACTTATATCAGTTTTGCTTTGCATATGTTGCAGCTCTGTTGTTTGGTGCATACACATGTAGAATTGCTATGTCTTGGTGGATTGATCATTTTATCATTATAAAATGATATGTGAATGCTTGTTATTCCTGCTTCTACTCACCTATTAACTTATTGCAGAGTAGGTCAGAACAATCAAACATTCCATTTCTGAGGCACCTAGTAATATACATTATAACCTGGGCTATAAAACAAAACTCCCCAAATTTAAAATAATTGAAATCATACAAAGTTTGTTCTAAAAATCCAATGGAATCAAACTTGAAATAAATAGAGAGAGAACAAAAACAAAATGTCTGGACAATTGGAAACCAAACACAGACTTCTAAATAATCTATGGGTCAAAGAGGAAGTTTCAAGGGAAATCAAGAAATACATTGAATTGAATAGCAATGAAAATACAGCATATCAAAATTTGTGAGACACAACTAAGGCAGTGATAAGTGGTAAATTAATAGCACTAAATGCAAACATTAGAAAAGAGCAGACATCTCTAGTTACTACTTTAAACTACCATCTTGACAATCTAGAAAAAAGCAAAATAAACCCAAAGTAATGAATGAAATAAAGAAATAATAGATGTAAGAACAAAATCAATAAAATTGGAAACAGAAATGCAATAGAGAAAATCAGTGGAACAAAGAGCTGGTAATTTGAAAGATCAAAAAAGTTGACAAAACTCTAGTAAGACTGACAAAAAAAGAAAGAAGACATAGATTCCCAATATTAGGAATATCAGGAATGAAATAGAGACCCTGAAAATACCATAAAAATAAAAAAGGTATACTTTGAACAACTTTACACATAAAAACTTGATATTTCAGATGAAATGGATGTTACCCATAAATCATAAACCCCTACAACTAACCAAATATGAAATTTGATAATTTCAATAGCGCATAAGTACAGTACAAGATGCAAATAAAATAGAAACTACAGAGCAATATCCCTCATGAATACAGATGGAAAAATTCTTACCAAATATTAGCAAATAGAAATCAACATTATATGAACACAATTTTACACTATGAAGAAGTGGGGTTTATTCTAGGGATAACTGACTACTCTAATATTTGAAAAGCAATGAATATAATCTATTAAATTAAGCTAAGAAGGGAAAATCAGATGATCATACCAATTTATGCAGAAAAAGCATTTAACAAAATTTGACACATTCTCAGGAATAGGGAGGAACTTCCTCAAATTGATAAGAGCATCTACAAAAAAACTACAGTTAACATAATATTTAATAACTGCAGACTGGATGCTTTTCCCTTAAGATCAGGAACAATGATGTCCACTCTCACCACGACTTATTCAACAGTGTTGGGAGTTCTAGCCAATGTAATACAGCAAGAAAACAAAATAAAAGATACACACAGATCAGAAAGACAGAAATAAAACTGTCCCAATTTGTAGGTAGATAATCCCAAGGAATTTCAAAAAAAAAAAAGGAAACAAGGGGCCAGCCCAGTGGTGTAGTGGTTAAGTTTGCACGTTCCCCTTCGGCGGCCCAGGGTTCACAGGTTCAGATCCCAGCCATGGACCTATGCACTGATTATCAAGCCATGCTGTGGCAATGTCCCATATATAAAGTAAAGGAAGATGGGCTTGATGTTAGCCCAGGGCCAATCTTCCTCAGCAAAAAGAGGAGGATTGGCAACAGATGTTAGCTTGGGGCTAATCTTCCTCACCAAAAAAAGGAAAAGAAACAAACAAACCTGGAAACAGTAGATAAGTTCAGGAAGATTGCAAGATACAAGATAAACATACAAAAGATTAACTATATTTCTACATACTGGCAATTAACAAGTAGATACCAAAATTAAAAATCCAGTATTACAATTTGCATTTACCTTTACGTTTATGATTACCTCAAAGACAACAAAATACATAAGTGTAAAACTAACAACATATGTAGGAGATTCATATGCTGAAAACCACACAAAAAAGATAAGGAAATTGAAGCAGATTTAAATAAATGGAGAGGTGTATCTTGTTTATGGGTTGGAAGACTCAACAGCGTAAAGATGTCAATTATCCTCAAATTAATACCTAGGTTTAATACAATTCACGTAAAAATCTTTGTAAGGTTTTTTGTCATATAGATGAGATTATTCTAAAATTTATACAGAAGGCAGAGGAACTAAAATAGCTAGAACAATATTGATAAAGAAGACTTAAGTGAAAGAAACGAGCCTATCTGATTTCAAAACTTATTGTAGGACTACAGTAATCAAGACTGTGTGGTGCGGGTGGAAAGACAGACATTGATTAATGGACAGACTAGAGAACCCAGAAATAGACCTACATAAATATTCTCAACTGATTTTGACAAAGGTACAAAAGAATTCAATGAAGGAAGGATATTCTTTTCAACAAATGATGCTGAAATAATTAGACAATCATAGAGAAAAGAATAAACCTCGACCTAAACTCACACTTACAAAAAATAATTCAAAATGGATCATGAACTTAAATGTAAAATTATAAAACATTTAGTGTAAACATCCTAGGAGAACATCTTTCAGATGTAATGCTAAGCAAAAATTCTTAGACACCAAAAGCATGATCCGTAAAAGGAAATATGGATAAAATCTGCTCTGTAAAAGACTTTCTTTCTTAATTTTTACATACAAAACAAAATCTTGGGAAAATCTTTGGAATACAGGCATAGTCAAAGACTTCTTAGATTTTGCCATGTGAAAGAACCTGTTAAGAGAATGAAAAGACAAGCTGCAGATGTGGAGAAAATATTGTCGAGCCTCAAATCCAACAAAAATTATATCTAGAATATATAAAAAATGCTGAAACCAAACAGTTGAAACAAAATTGCTGATAGTTGAATGAGAAAATGGGCAAAAGGCAGGAACAGACATTTCACTGAAGAGATTATACAAGTATCAAGAAAGGACATGAAAAGATGGTTAACATCATTAGCATTATGGAAACACAAATTAAAATCATAATGAGATATTATTACACACTTATCAGAATGTTTAAAATGAAAAATAAAATAATGACAACACCAAATCCTGGAGAGGAGTCAGAGAAACTGGATCACTAATACATTGCTGTAAGAACATGAAATGATACAGGCATTCTGGAATACAGTTTGCCAGTTTCTTGTAAAACTAAACTTGCAACTACCATTTGACTCAGCAATTACACTTTTGGGCATTTATCCCAGGAAAATTTTATAAAATGTATTTTTAGGCAAAAACCTTTACATGAATGCTTGCAGTATTCATAATAGCAAAAAAAAAAAAAAAACCTGGAAACAAAATGTCCAACAGGTAAAAGACTAAACAAATAATGGTACATCCACAACAATGGTGCATCCATACATGGAATAGGAAAAACCCATCGATAAAAGCAACAACCTGTGTGACTCTCCATAGAATTATGTTGAGTGAAAAAAAGCCAATCTCAAGTGGTTGTGTGCTATACAATTTCATAAATATTACATTTTGAAATGACAAAATCATAGGAAAACAGAAATGAATACTAGCTGCTAGGGGTTAGAGAGTGGATGGGGGTGGGAGGGAGGTGGACCTGGCTATAAATGGGCAACATGAGGAGTGTTTATGGTGGTACAAATGGTCTATAGATGAATGATTCATGTCAAAATCCTTGTTGTGATATTGGTCTATAACTTTACAATACGTTACCATGTGGGACAACTGGATTAAAGAAGTACAGGATCTGTCTGTATTATTTCTTATAACTCATACTGCTTCTGAACTATAATCATTTTGAAATTAAAAGTTTAATTAAAAAATAAATTGCCCACATATATGTTGTTCCTTTTCTAGACGCTATGTTCTATTCCACTGATCTATACGTCTAACATTTCACCAACATCACATTGTCCTGAGTACTATATCTTTATAGTAAGTCTCAATATTACACAGTGTGAGTCCTCCAGCTCTGTTCTTCTCCTTGTCAGGAACAGCAAAGGATCTGAGATTTTACACTACCTGTAAACCTAAATGATTAGCCTGCCACACTTTCATATTTGCCGGCAGAAGACATGGCCCTTGGGGACAGAAACAAAGGAGTTTATTGCTCACAGCACAGCAGGCAGCACGAGCTTCACACTTGCATCTACTTACCTTGTCCTCAATGTCCTGTGGGGCGAGAGAGAGGCACAGCCAGACTGACAGTGGGTTTGCTCTATGGATAAGGAAACCTGAGCTGATGAAACTGACAATCTTATAAGGGTGTTGCTAGTAAATCTGCCCAATCTTTGCCCTGGAGGGGATAAAGACTGAGGACACTATCTCTATCTTTTAAGACTGTGTGTTATACAAACATCCTTGTAAAGATATCCCAGAACAAAAGATGCTACAAGTCATGCAGAAATCCAAGACACCAAGGAAAATTGTCTCCCAACACTATTTATCATTCTTTCTAGACCATCTTAGCTTGCAACAAATTTCCCTCTAAATATGCCCTTCTGCCAGTCTTGCTGACAAATCTGAGCAACTGCGTCTGAGACCAAATCCATTCAATTTGTAACATGCAGATTTAAATTAGGGCTGCTATCAGCAGGACTCCAAGCCATAGGACGAGGCCACCCTGCAGTACTGATGTTGTCCATTTCCCGAGGTCTCAACTGTCGTTCCATAAACCATCCGTGTCAACCTTAGAATCCCAGAGCCATTCTCAGGTTTTGCTTTTGACTTACGCATTTGGCCCCTGACATTTAGCCAGACAGAGTAGAATGTATTAGTGATTGCCAACACTCCACCTTGCCCCTTAAAAAGGAAATTTGGGGTATTTCTGTCATTTTTAACAAACCTGACTGGTAACAACCTGAATGTCTGTAAGCATTCAACTGGTGTTTACTTAAACATTTAAAAGTTTCTTATGACCCTCCCCTAAGGTGAGATTCACCATGATTTTAGGAGGACACAAGTCAAAACCTGGCTTTCACACCGGAAGTACATTCCCCAAAGTGCACATGGTGTCCCTGAAAAGGAAGTGCTTACAGTTGTTTTTCTCCCCAAGTGGGTCCTAGACCAGTCACGAGCAGTTCTGAAAGACAAAGATTATCACCCCTGGACCTCTGGGATCCAACGTGTTCCCACCTCAGGAACGAAGATGCTGTCCTTCCTCTAAGTCCTCAAGTTCTGGGTGCCCAGACCTTTTGTCTGGAAGCATCAGTTGCAGGAGGGATGAGAGCATCTTCGTAGAATGTAACCTGATTGTTTGAATCCCCTAGACCCCTTCTTGCTGGACACCAACTAGAGGGCGTAGCAACCAGCTGGCCTGGAGTTGCTGTCAGCAAAAAGAAAAAAGTGTCATGACCAGTAATAATTAGGAAGAAGCTATGAATGTTCACACCAGCTCTGTATGTAACTCCTATAACCTCCTGTGTAGTAAAGAATTAATCCTACCCTAAGGGAGGTCTGTCCTTTGCCCTCAGCTCCTGAGAGGTAATCTCTAAGCCATTAGAAAGCCATGCCTGATTAGAGTGCCTTTGTCTGCCTAGGGGCCTGGGTCACACTGGATAGCATAACGATGTGATTTAGGGTTGGGTCTGGCCACATCATGTAGTAACTGTGTTATTTATGGTGAGGGCTTAGGGTCACACAGTATTAGGAGAACTCCGGAAGGGCTGAAGCCTTGAGGCTGCGCTCAGCTATGTGGGAAATCAATGTGCCTACATGATGGAGCCCCAGTAAACACTCTGAACACTGGGGCCCAGGTGAGCGTCGCTGGTTGGCGACACTACATGGATATTGTCACATATCGATGCTGGGAAAGTAACGCCGTCCTGACTCCACGGGGAAAGGACCGCCAGAAGCTCCATGTTTGCTACTTTTCCTGGACTCTGCCCTAAGTGTTTCTTCTCTTAGCTGATTCTAATCTTTATCCTTTCCCTGTATTACACTATAAGCATGAGTAAAACAGTTTTCAGTGAGTTCTATGAGTGTTTCCAGCAAATGACTGAAACTGACAGTGAATTGGGGAATACCTTGAACCTGTGATTGGTGGGGAAGTGAGAGTGGTTCTGTGTGGACTGTTTCCTAACTTCCCAGCTGGCTAACTTTCACATCCTCTCTCACCCTCTTTGTCCTCATCATTATCCAGGAAGCAGAAGAGGTAGGATCCTCACTTGGGGACAGCAGCATTCAATGACCAAACTCCCTTACTCTAAAATGTGTGCAGCAGGAAAAGATGAGGGAGGCAGCATCAGGCTTCCAGGCGACTGTTGAGTAGTTTTTGTGATGAAAAGTGCACCAGCGTCAGAATGCAAATGGTCAAGAAAGACAAAAAGATGATGTAGATTAGTCCTGAGGTAGTCGATCTGCCAAGAGCTTGTGGTGTCGTCTCCCCCACTGTAGGACCAATGGATTAATCTCAGCGGGGGTCACGAGTCAGGCATGTAGACTTAGCCTCTGAGTCAAAAACAAATTAAGGCTCAATCAGCAGCTTGTTTGTGGTTGGTATTGCTTCAGAGAAGAGACTCACCACGGGAAGATGGGTGACCCAGGGACTTCCACCAGCAGCTGCAAGTTGTTTCCACGGTTTGCAGCCCTGAGGAGCAATGTCACTAACCTGCCAATCTGCAGTTTTCCCAGTGGCAGACCAAACAGCTCAGCCACCAAATCAGAGTTCTGCCCTTTGAGTGGAGTGACAATGTCCTCTGTTTTCCTACACAGCTTGTGTTCAGTCGAGCCAGCCCCAGGATCCCAGGAGACACCATCAGGTGTCAGCTCACCAAACCATCAAAGACCCAGGCCCAAGCCACAGGTGGTCTTTGGAGAAGCACGAGCCAGACTGAGGTGGGGGTTCTGCTTCAGGCGGTGTACCAGGCTGCACAGCCTTATCTAGAGGGAAAGCTCCTATAAAGCTGAGTTATCACTAGGCACAGACCAGCTGTGTTCCTGAATATACAATTATCATTTGTCTAAAAAGCCTAAAAAAACTAAGCTTTTTGTGGTCTTCCCACCTTGATAATCATTGAACCTCAGTTTACTACCCCAAAATAGTAATAGGCCAGAAAGTCGTAAAGCCTGCATGGGTCAGGCATTCTGTCTTGATAAGAGCTCAGTGGCAAACTGACAGCTGCTATTCAAAAGGGGTTTCAATCATGTCACAGAAGCCAGGAGTCCAGATTCTGAAGGGGTGGCTCTGAGTGGAGGCCGCCTCCAGGCGGAGATGGACGCTCCCTTCTTTCAGAGGCTCCAGTGGTCACGATCATCTGTCACAGAGACTTATATCATCTCCAGTACCCCATGATGTCATCGCCTCTTGTGGTGGGAGGCCAGGGAGACGGCAGCTTCTTCTTGACTGCCAGAGGGGCTGACCGTTTGAATTTGCCCACGTAGTCCCCTTTACTTGGCAAGCAGACCCTGAATGTTGTCTGGTGTTACTTCCCATGGCCAGCCCCGCAGGAGAAAGTGTGTCGGTACCACGGGCTGCTGAAACTGAGGTTCTGATCCACCAGCAGCTCACCTGATGGGGCCAGTGTGGACGTCAGAGGGTGGAGACACCTGCACAGAGTCCTCACCCACCCCGACAGCACAGGCGGTGGGTGTTCTCACCAGCACTTCGCTATTTATGGCTTTTTCCTCATCAGAATCTTCCCATCTGGTGGTTCTGGGACGGGAAACACAAGTATATATCACACTAACTCCTACAGTACGTTCAGATCGAGAAGCAACACTACTTTGAATTGGGCCAAATGGTGTGACACAAGGTCACATTAGCTTCCCTTCCCAGGGTGAACCACGCTCAAACCCCACCTTACATGTGCCTCCCTCCTGCCCCCCAACTCGAGACAGACCAAGGAGTTTAATGGGAATCTGGCTTAGAAGTTACAACAATGTCTCGGTAATCAGACCATCCCCCACCAGGAGTGTAGGGAAAACAGGACGGAGTGGAAGGCTGGTCAACTCGGGATGGCTGAGGGAATCTACCTTAGGTCTTTGCTTCAGGGCCCATGCTGTCTCCTCTCCTTGTGACTCCCAGTTTCCAGAGGGCCTGAGCTCAGGGGCTCCTTTCTTCCCATCCTTGGTCTGCTATCGTGCTCTGCCCCCAAATCCTTGACACCTTCAGCCACCCCTGCACCTCTTCTCCCTCCCTCTACTTAACTGGGTAAAGTGACTTTGTTACCAATGTCCAAAACACTAAAAAAGCTTCCTTCCTTCCATTTCACGAAAGTCCCAGCACATGTGTCTTTTCCCTAAGTGGCTGAGGTTGGTTTGGAGGAGGAGTGAGGGGTCATGGAATGGGAGGTGAAGATCTATTCTATCCTAGCAAGTGAGACACTGCAGTTACTTCCCGTGTCAGGTGGCCCAGCAGCTGCCCAGGATCAGTGAAAACAAATTCTCCTTTGTCAACCAAAAGTTCCCTATTCTTATTCATTTCAGTTTGGGGCATTTCAGCAGCTGGAGCCACGTTGACTTTGGTTGGAGCCTCTGGCTTGCTGCCTCGCAGTCAGGATAACATCCCTACTCCTCTGTCCCGGAGGAGCGAGTGATGGTCAGCACACTCAGAGAGCTTCCTTCAAGCCTACCTCTCACTCTCAGCCTCGTTAGGAGGCAGCACTGTTGGGAAACCTCAGTCGCTCCTCACTCAGCACCTGGGAAGAACACTTGCAGTTCTGTTTAGTCTGTGGGTGGTCGCCAGCAGGAGCCAGTCTCACCCTGGGTGGCACCGACAGCTCAGTTCTCATATCAGTCTTTGCTGTACCTCTCCCTCCTAGCCATGACTTCTCCCACACTCTCCAGCTCCCGGGGTCTCCTTTTCCTGCTTCTGAAGACAGGGTTTGATCTTTCCCTCCTTGCCTTGCATGTCCCTGTATGCAGCAGGGAGAGAAAAGAGAGAAAAATGAGGTCTCACCGAATATTCTTCAGACTGCAAGAGGCCCTTTTTCTATGTCTTTTGGTCAGAGAGAAGGATTTTATTCCAGAGTTGTGGTACTTCGTGATCCTTCCTGCCACCATGACCACTGCTACCACCACTGCCACTGTGGCCACTATGGGAGTTCAGTTTCATTACTGGGGATTTCCCGGAAGTGGGGCCAGCAGAGAGACAGAGAGAGAGAGAGAGAGAGAGAGAGAGAGAGAGAGAGAGAGAGAGAGAGAGAGAGAGAGAGAGAGAGAGAGAGAGAGAGAGAGAGAGAGAGAGAGAGAGAGAGGGAGAGAGAGAGAGGGGGAGAGAGAGAGAGAGAGAGAGAGAGAGAGAGAGAGAGAGAGAGAGAGAGAGAGAGGGAGGGAGGGAGGGAGGGAGAGAGAGAAAGAGAGAGAGAGAGAGGAGAAAGAGAGGAGAGGCAGGGACAGAGATGGGGATGTGATTGCCTCTCATCCTCACAGCACAGAGAGCCTCCATTCCTGGCTCCTGTACCAGGAAGACAGAGGGTTTGTCTATTTGCTTGTTTTATCTCAGAGATGCTTGTGTCAGCTCTGCAGTTATGCAGTTCTGGGATTCAGGCGTCTGGCATGAGCTATGATGTGAAAAATACAGAACAAGAAAAACAAAGCAAAAAACTAGAACAGGGAATTGACTGCTGTATTGGTTGGTTGGTGAATTTTGATTTCCCTTCCCGGTTTGCCAGCAATAGTGTCCTTCTCGGGGTCTGTAGACCGTCGCTGTAGACGGACGTATTCTGTGCAGGGTTCCCTTGTCATTGTAACCACTGGGAAAGACTGGGTGCAGAGTGCTTGCTCCATCTTAGGTGGATCTGGACGTCTTCTGTAGTTTTTAAGATGAACACGTTCTATTTTTGCAGTGCAAATGCAGAGTGGCAGCTGTAGTTGTATTTCCTCACATGATTTTTGCATGGAGTTACCCACAGTTAAAATGAAACCCACATTTAACATGAGAAAGAAAGAGAAAAGGTAACCCTAGGAACTGTTTTCTTTCCATAATTGTATTTCTTAAAAACTCTCCTTTTTCTTTACTCCTATTCATATTTTATTCAATAATAGTATCGGTTTGCTGGATTCATATTTCCTTTATTTATTGGTGTGCTTGTTACCATGAGGATTGGAACATTATTAATCTCCTTTCTTTCTGTGTCTATTGATGCTTGGCAGCAGACTTCTAATTCCTAGACTTTACTGAGCACTGTACTGAGAATAATCAATTTTAGAGTCAGGCAACAATTTTCTCTGAGATTTTCAAACCTTGTTTACTTTGTTAAAATCATAGAGTAAAACTGCAGTGTTTTAGCCTCTGAATAAGCAATCGGTCAGAAAATGCTTTTCTAATTAAATTCAATATTTCCACTGACTCTCAAATTATTGCACATCAAGTTTCACCAATAGAAGAGCCAGACAGCTAATGAATCCACATACGGATATACGTCCATTTGGCTGTTTGTTTGATCACTAAGGTAACCTGCTTCTCAACACATTTTAATGTCTTCTGAAGTATTAAATCTCACTTCAACGGGACCGGCCTGGTGACACAGTGGTTAAGTTAGTGAGCTTGACTTCAGAGGCCCAGGGTTCACAGGTTTGGATCCTGGGCGCAGACCTACTCATCACTCATCAAACCACGCTGAGGCAGCGTCCCACATAGAGCAACTAGAAGGACCTACAACTAGGATATACAACTATGTACTGAGGCTTTGTGGAGAGAAAAGAAAAAGAGGAAGATTGGTAACAAATGTTAGCTCAGGGTCAATCTTCCTCAAAACAAAGGAACACAGCCCTGCCTGCACTTTAATTTAAAAAAAAAAATCTCACTTAAAGTTATAGATATTGGAAGTAAATGGATTTTGAGTGTAAACTTGCTCTAAATGTGTTTTATGTACTGTTGAGTCTTAGGGACAAATTATTTAATATATTTAATTTGCATATGAGCCTTAATCAAAAAATCAAAATATTTTATTCCTGACTTTATTACTCATAATTTACAAATTACTTACTTGTTCAACTTTAGAATACATATAACTTCGTGACTGCTAACCCTCAACCCTGTGAGAAACATATCTACATATACACCAACTAGGTAACAGGCTTTGCGAGTAACTCTCTTTCTGTCTTTAGCCTTAGAGTACAAAGTCAAATACTTCTTCGGACTTACATGGGTGAGTTATTTTCTTCTGCACCTCCATCATATTGTTATGTGATCCATTTGTAATAATGTGAGACTAGTTTGTCAGACCATGCATTACGACCGTCCTTGCCCACACAAATCCTGGTTGATTTTTTAATCAGCATACATTAAAAATCACATTTTAGGTATAGAGTTCTGTGGGTTTTGACAAAGATGTGGACCCATATATCCACCATCGTCATAAAACTGTCCCATTGCCTCAAAGTGCTCGCGCTGTCTCTCTGAAGCAAACCCCTTTGACCAACAGCCCTTCTAGCAAACACTGAGATATAGGCCATCCCTGTGGTTTTTGCCTTCCCATACATCATGTAAACGGAATCATACAATATGTGAGCTTTTAGACCTGGCTACTCTGACTTTGTCAAGTGCATGTAAGATGCACCCCTATGTTGTTTTGTGAAACAGGATTGTGTGTCATTGTGTTGCTGAGAAGTATTCTATTGTGTGTATGTACCGTGGCTATCAGTTGACCAGTTGATGGAGAGCTAAGCTGTTTCTAGTTTGGGTGATTATCAATAAATGCTGCTATAAACATTTAGGTGAAGGTTTTCATGTGAATATGTTTTTAATTGTCTTGGGTAAATAGCTTTGAGGGGGATTGCTAGGTTATATCGTATCTGTATTTTTTTTTTAACTTTTAGAAACTGCCTGTTGAGTTAAATTGCTTCCCTGAAAAAAGATATGTTGAAGCCCTAACTCCCAGTACCTCAGAATGTAAACTTATTGGAAATAAGGTCAGTATAGACATAATAAAGTTAAAATGAGGTTATGAGGGGCGGCCCTAACCCCATGACTGGTGTTATTACGGAAAGTGGACATTTGGATGGACACACACAGGGAGAAGTCCGGACAAGAATGGAGGCAGAGGGGGCCGCCCGGTGGAGCAGCAGTTTAGTTCGCGCTTGGCAGCCCGGGGTTCGCTGGTTCGGATCCCGGGCGCCCGCCAACGCACTGCCTGTCAGCCAGGCCGTGGCGGCGTCCCATATAAAGTAGAGGAAGATGGGCATGATGTTAGCCCAGGGCCGGTCTTCCTCAGCAAAAAGGGGAGGATTGGTGACGGATGTTAGCTCAGGGCTGGTCTTCCCCACAAAAAAAAAAAAAAAAAAAGAATGGAGGCAGACATCTACAGTCTAAGCAATGCCGTGGATTGTGGTTGTCACCAGAAGCGGGCAGGGAGGTAGGGAACAGACTCTCCCTTCCAGAGCCCTTAGAAGGAACCAACCCTGCTGACTCCTGCATTTCTGACTTCTAATCCTGGAACTGTGAGAATACGTTTCTGTTGTGAACCACCAGGTCTACAGTGCTTTCTTATAGCAGGTTTAGGAAATTCACACACTGTCAAGCCGTTTTCCCAAGAAGGTACACCAGTTTTAATCACATAGAAATATGTGGCATGTCAGTTATGCTCCGTGCTCACCAGCACTTGGAATTGCCCTTGTTTCTTCCTTCTAGGAGGTAAGAGAAGTATCTCATAAGGATTTGAATTTGAATTTGCCATAGGATTGATCATCTTTTCATATGATTATTTGCCATCTGTGTAGTTTTTTGAAGTATCTGTCTGAATTATTTGCACAATTATATTATATATGTATTTTAAAAACAGTTTTAGGTTTACTAAAAAATCACAGAAAGCCAGCCTTGGTGGCCTAGTGGTTAAGTTCGGGGCCCTAGGCTTCGGCAGCCTGGGTTCAGTTCCCAGGTGTGGATCTACACTGCTCGTCAGTCATGCTGTGGCAGTGCCCCACATACAAAATAGAGAAAGATTGACACCAGGTGTTAGCTGATGGCCAATCTTCCTCAGGAAAAAAAACAGAAGAAGAAAAGAAAATTACAAAGAGAGTAGAAGAGATCCCATATACTCTGTGCCTACCTTCTCCTACTAGTAACATCTTACATTAACAAGGTACTTTTGTCATTAATGATGCAATATTAATACAGTATTATTAGCTGGATTCCATACCTTATTCAGATTTCCTTGGTTTTCACCTAATGTCCTTTTCTGTTCCAGGATCCCATCCAGGTACTCCTTATATTTAGTTGTCGTGTCTCCTTAAGCTCCTCTTGATTGCAAAATTTTCCCAGACTTTCCTTGTTTCTGATGACCTTGAGAGTTTTGAGGAGTAAATCCCAGGCATCTTCTAGAATGTCCCCAAAGGGAATTGTATGATGTTTTCCTTATAATGTGATTGAGGTGGTGGATGCTTGTGAGGATGATCACAGAGGTGAAAGTGTCATTTTATCACATCATGTCACGGGTCCATACGATGAATATGGCTTATGATGTTGATGCTGGTCTTGATGTCCTGGCTGAGGGAGTGCTGGTTACATTTCCCACTTGTGAACTATTCCTCCTCTCTCTTCTGCACTGTACAAATTCTTCCACCTTTGGCTATTGATTGCTCTTTCAAGTGGCTCCTGTGTCCCTTTGACATATCCGTATCATTGTATTTGTATATTTTATTGAACACTTCCTTACACTCTGACACTACACGATTCTCCAGATTCATCTTGTATATTTTCTGCCCCTTCCCTGGAATTAGCCATTTCTCCAGGGAGCTCTGGTTCCTTTTGCTGGAGAATGCTGTAAGAAACCAAGAGCTGGCCACTCAGTGTGTTTGTTGCTACTTGTAGTGTCATTGCGTGTAGACTCTTTCAGGTGAGAGAGCAAGAAGTACACATGCGTATACTAACCTATGTATATGCATGCATCCATCATCCATCCACCCATCCACCTACATTTCCATATATAACCATCTGCTTCTATATTAAGCTAAATATGAGTTCATGCTGATGGCTACAACTCTCATCCATTACCACATGGATCTTTCAAGCCTTCCTCTTTGTCTGTCTGTAAACTACCACTCCAACAAAAGAAAACTAGCTCCACCATCCCCCTTCGGTTTACTTAATTGTTTGACTCTAGTAAATATGTATGGCAGTTTCAGAATTTTTAGCCTGCACCGTGGGAAACAGCATTATCAACCAGAGCACAGTGCTTGTGTGCAGCTCCTTTGTTGTTAGCCTCACAGACCCCGCTTGCCAGTTTCTGAGGTCACACATTTTCTCCCAGCCCCTTCGGTGAGGTGGTTTCATACATTTCTAATGCAGGCAGATTCCCTTAACAAGGTCTGCATTCCTTCCTGTGATCCTTTGACCTCCTAAACGACCTTATTTTGTATTTGTACACACTAAGATTCACTCTTTGTGCTACAAAGTTGTATGAGTTTTGACAAGGGTATGGCGTGATGTATCGCATTACAGTGTCATACAGAATAGTCTCATCACCTTAAAAAATTTTCCCTGTGCTTTACCTAGTTATCCCTCTTTCCAATCAACTGGCACTCACTAATCTTTTTATGGCCTCTATAGTTTTGCCTTTTCTGGACTGTATATAATTGAAATTGTACAATATGTAGTCTCGTTAGACTGCTTTCTTTCACTTAGCAACATGCAGTGAAGATTCATCCATATCTTTTCATGGCTTGATAGATCATTTCTTCCTATCACTGAATAACATTCCACTGTATGGATATATCATATTTTTTAATACTTTAAAGGATATCTCAGTTGCTTCCAGTTTTGACAATTATCAATCAAGCTGCTCTAAATATTGGTGTATATATGGGTTTTTTAATCAGTTGGGTAAATATCTAGGATGCCTCCCAGAATTACATGGTAAAACTATTTTCAGGTTTGTAAGAAACTCCCAGTCTTCAAAGGTGGCTGCGCCCTTTTGCATTCCCGTTAGCAATGAAGGAGAACTCTTATGGATCTGAATCCTCACTGGTAATAGATACTAGTTTTAGGATTTTAGGCATTCTTATAGGTGTTCAGTAGTATGTCATTATGGTTTCTGTTTTTAAAACTTTGCTTTCTTCTGTTATGTTTTGAGAATTCTATATGTATGCTAGAAACATTTTAAACTCTGCCTAACTCAACATTCTTTCTGCAAGTTCTATCAGTTTGTGAGAAAGAAGGGTGTTGAAGTTTCCAAGTGTTGTTTCTATTAGTTCTGTAGTTTTATTTACATTTGTCTTATTAATTTTGAGTGTCTTTTGTTAGGCACATAGATATCTAGGATCGCTATTGTTGGAGAATTGACCCCTTCATAACTATGCAAGTCTCCTCTTTTTCCTTGAGAATATTCCATGTTCTGAAATTTATTTATTTTACTTTTGGTTATTGTTTACATAGTAAAGCTTCTCCTTCCTTTTACTGACTTCTTTATATCGTATTTAAAATGAGTGATGTTTGACAACATAGATTTGGCTCTTCCTTTTTTACTCAATCTGACAATTTCTGTCTTTTAACTCATGGATTTAGACCATTAACATTAACATGGATATTGATATGGTCAGATTAAAATCTATATATTTTTCTGTTTGTTCCATCTCTTCCGTATCTGTTTCTTTTCTGCCCTCTTTCAAATTAATTCAGCATTCATTAGTCTTTCCATTTAATGTCCTCTATTGACTTGTTATTTTTATATCTTTTAACATTCCTTTTTAGTGGTTGCCCCATGGCATATGAAATACTTTAATTAACCAGAGTTTACCTTCAAATCATACTATACCACTTCATTTACAGTACAAAAGTCCATTCCCGGCTCTCCCCCTCCCATCTCTGTACGACAGTCTTTAAGATAAGAGGAACAATTTATTTTATCTTTATGTCATCGTGTGAATCTAAGTTTCTCTCTATCATATTATTTCTGCCTTTAATAGTTCTTATAGTGTAAACCTGTTGCCAAAAAACTGTCAGTTTTTGTTTGTGTGAAGAAGTGATTTTTTTCCCTTTCATATTTGAAAGATATATTTTGATGAGTATAGAATTCTGGGATGATATACACATATACTTTATATATATATATGTATATAAATTTATCACTTTTAAGATGTAAGATGCATCAATTGTCTTCTGGCTTACATGTTTTCTGGGAAGAATTCTATTTAATTTTTTCTTTGTTTTCCCCTTGCTTGGTGTTGTCAGAGCTTGTTAGATAAGTCTTAGTGCCTGTTGCCTGCCATTAATTTTCAGAATTATCAGAAATTGCTTCACCTCTTCAAGTAATGCTTCTGTCCTATTTTCTTTCTCTTCTCATTCTGGGATTTCAGTTACACATATGTTAGACAGTTTGATATTGTCCCACAGCTCTCAGATGATCCATTCAGATTTTTTACTATTTCTTTTCTGTTTGAGTTTGAGTATTGAATGACTTCAAGTTGGCTGACTCTTTCCTTGGTTGAGTTGAGTCTGCTGATGAGCCTGCCAAAGGCATTCTTGATTATTATTTCAGCACTTTCATTTCTAGCATTTCCCTTTGATTCTTTCTTATCATTTTAATACCTCATTGAAGTTACCTATCTCATCTCATGTGTTCTCCACCATTTTCATTAGAGCCTTCAACATATTAAAAACAATTATTTTAAATTCCCTTTCAGAAGAAAATTCCAATGTATGTGTCATATCTGAGTTGGCTTTTTTGGTTGTTGTGTCCCTTGTCAGTGTGGTGCTTTTTGCTTGCCTTTTCTTATGTATTTCAATTTATTGGTGAAATATGGACATCTTACGTAGGATGGTAGAGACTTAGAAAAATAAATTTATGCTCGAAATGGTCAACTTTTTCTCCTGCTAAGTCTTTATTTTGGGGGTTTGAGTTAATCTCGTCAGTGGGCTGGTTGGAGTTCCTCGTTGTTCCATTTGCTTTCATCTCACAGTGGTGATCAAATTCTTCCACAGCCTCTAGAGGGTGGATTGCTGCTGAGGCAGGAGCTGACTTCACGGAGTTTTCCTCGTGTCTGTTCCCCTCAGGTTCAGTCTTCCCTTTGTGCTGGTCTTTCACTCTTACTTGTTACTAGGTGCTTGCTCGCCTCGTGGTGATGCGTGTGGGTAACACCATCCCAGTGGTGGGATGAAAACTCAGTATTAGACAGACGCGGTACACTGGGTCTCCAGGGTGTGGCCTTCTCGGTGCTCCTCCCATTCTTCCTGCTGCAGTTTTAGGTCTGGAATTATTTCTGTCCCTCTTTAGGAATAGAAGTTTATTTCTGTTCCCTTCTTCCCACTGCAGTGGGTTTTCAGCAGTGCCCTGGAAGCAGTAGTTTCTGTTGTCCTCTCCACTGTAGAGTCATGCTTTCATTTTGTGCAGCACTAGGGAAGAAAGGTCACTGGCAAAGTTTCATGCCTACTGCTGCTGTTCTAGCTCATGCCTACACCATGGATGCTGTTCCTCGGGAAGCTTTCTTGGAAGGTTAAAAAAAAGTCTTGTAAGCTGATCTGAACTTTTTATATCTAAACACTCAGGGGTCCACACTGTCTTCCCAGTCCACATTCTACCTTTCTATTGTTATCTTAACTGAATTCTTATATTTGTTCAGTTATATCTTCCCCAGGTCCAGCTTCCCCTGTGGAAATCTGTCTCTCTTTAGATAATGGGCTAGGTAGTTGCTCTTTGACCTCAGCCATTTTGATGAGTTAAAAAAAAAAAAAAACCTGTGTAGTCACATTTTTTCGAGTTTTGTTTGTTTCAAGCTTTGGAGCAAAAACATTTTTCTGAATTTTTAAAAATGATGAATTGAACAAAAATTGGCCATAACTTTGGATGGCACAGAGTAGACCCCAATAATTTTTTTTCTTTGCACATAAGAAAGATTGAATGAATGGGCAGTTGTGGTTGGCAAATTTAGAATTAGGAGAAATGCTGCTTATATCATAATAATTGCAAGCATGTTTCTAGGAAAGACAAGAACAGATGGAACTAATTCTACATTGTGCTGCTCACCAAAGTGATCGATTATCTACATATTGTTGTTTGGCAACTTGGGTCTGATCTGGGAAGGGCTGCTTCCCAATGGGTATGATCTAGGATGTTGGTATCACAGCAGGAGACATTGGGGAGGCACAATTATATCGCTTGAGGTATTTACAAAAATGTGTTTTGCGGAGGACTGTTTTGTGTGGAAATAAGTGTTGCATTGGGCTCTGGAGCAACAGAGTCCAGACCTTAGAGGAAGGGGTTGGCGGGAACGGCAGTAGCAGGAGGTGGACATCAAAGTCCAGTTGAGTGTCCGAGTTCTACACATAAACCTAATGGCCTCTGGACTGTACACCCAGAATTAAGGCAAATATCTGGTTATAAAAACTGGAAACCATAAGAAGGGTTAAGAGGAAAACATGTATTTATAAGGTACACAGCTACCACCAACTACAGGAGTTTAGAACAGCAAATTTCAGACCTTTCTTTCTGGTTATTATATATATATTCAGTTTAGGGAAGCACCCTATTTTAATATGCTTACCACAAAGGAACTTATATTTTGAAAGAACATTAAAAACACCAATGTATAGAGGTTTTTGAAATGAGAGTTCATTTGCTTCCTTTTGGAGCCTTTTATTTACAATTCAGTTTTTCTCTCTGGATATTCCACAAAGCTGGTGTGAAGGTGTGGCCTCACCCTCGCTTGTCCACTCACGGGTACAGAACCTCGCTGAGATGCTCTGAGCTAACCTCCACGTAGGTCCATCAGATAAGTTTCCTTCATCTACAGTTTCTTGTCCCATATCCTCTCTTCCAAATGTTTTATTTGCTTCTGGAAGAGAATAGTGCTGGAGCAAATAATAAATGAGTGGCCAGTTACTTTTTCCTGACTACAGTGCTTAACTTAGAGCAGGGTGGGAGTGGAGTGGAGGCCGATCAGGACAGACACATGTGCAGGCTACAGTTTAAGTCCTCCCCCAAGTTTAACCTTGTACACGACGACCCACTCTGACCACACAAATGTCTGGACCAAACGGGGTGCACAAAATCATTATGAATTCTATAAAGAAAAATAAAATATAACAAATGACTTTAAAATGTCATTTTAAATGAAGTTTCTTAGTTCAATTTAAAATTATAGAGTTTTGCTTCAAATACAGTTATACAGTTTCATATGATATATGTATACTATGTCAAATATGCATATTAAGCTAATTTTTGCTTAAATTCACCATTAAATGTGTAGATTTTATTTTGGCTTAGAATCAAAAGGTTTCTCTTTAATCTGGCATACCTGTGTACTACAACTGCCAGGTAACAAGGAAATTGCATGAATGCTCTGATAACTGTAAATTATTTTGAGGTTCATGAAAGTATGAAATTTAGTCATGACCTGTTCTTCCCTCACGTTACAAGAATGACAGCTCAACAAGAATTTCTGACTTTCTTTTACAAATCTGAAATCTAATTGGGATTCAGAGAGATTGCTGATTATTTTCAGATGGGGAGAATGATTGTCTGAAATATATTTAGATGAATTTAGTATCCCAAGAACAGAGACTAAATCACACAGATCATAGAGCCAACAGCACTTTGGGTGTAATAACATATGTATAGATAGTGGATCAGTTGCTTCTTTTAAACCTACTCTCTCTGAATGAACATTGTTTTCTACTTTGCTTTAGATATTTAGACTTGCATTGAAGTAAGACGTCAATGTTTCTCTTGCCTTCAAGTTTCTTTCTTTCAGAATGTTGTGAATTACTTTTTTTTTGGAAAGACCAGCCCTGAGCTAACATCTGCCGCCAGTCCTCCCCTTTTTGCTGAGGAAGACTGGCCCTGGGCTAACATCCGTGCCCATCTTCCTCTACTTTATATGGGACGCCACCACGGCATGGCTGACAGGCAGTGTGTCCGCGGGCGCCGGGGATCCGAACTCACAAACCCAGGGCTGCCAAGCGCGGACTAAACTGCTGCGCCACTCGGCAGCCCTGTGTTGTGAATTACTTTTAATTGTAAAGTATTTGCTGATAAAGAAATGAATAAATAGTGCGAAACACTTTCAAAAGTATCTTGGCCTTTATGGTCACGATATATCTGAGTTGGTGTTCTGTCATCACACTCCACGACACTCTCTGAGATTTGGAAAGTTAGTGTCTCTGATCATCACTTAAATAGGTGGATGACATTGCCTCTGTTCAGAGTTGGCGTGAGAGGTACCTGAGTGTCTATTATGTCCAGAACCTTTACTATTCTGATCACCATCTTCTGCAAACATGGTGCTTAGGATTGATCACGACACTTGAGTCACGGGTGATTAATGAAAATCATGAATGCACACTTGTTTTTGCAATTAGATCCTGTATTAATGGGTCTGAGGACGTGCTGGACACTTTGACAGCTGCCCAACGTTGTTGGCTTGTTCGGCGTGGCGTGAATTAAACTTCACGTCTGAGTGGAACGCACGCTTCAGATGCTGCAGTTGTATATATTTTCTAATTCGCAACAACAGGTTATTTGCTAGAATTGCAGTTCTACAGATTGCTGTGGGGAACAATTTTGTGCTCTAAATTTAATCAGGTAAAGCTGTAAACATATCAAAGTGCGCAAACTGCTGTCATTTTAATGTGATTTGTTTACTACCATTTTTCATGTACATGTAAGCGTAATTGGAGCTAGGTCTGTGTTCCCCATGAACAGTAATCTGTTATCAAAACAAAATTATATATATGGACTGTCTTTAACTTGATACATGGCACATAATGTTTCCTGCAGCCCACAGAGGCGGGGCTTATCTACAAAAAATTGCTAAAACCTTTCAAACGTAATTGGGACTTTCTTAGTATAAGACTGTGGTAGGAGAAAAAAAATGACAGAACCTATAGCAGAAGTAAAAAAATGTAGAATTGCAGTTCTATCTTTTAAATTTTTCCGCACCATTAAAAGACAGAAACAAAAGAAAAATAATAGGGTGATGTGATCAGAACAAGATCACTGGATTCAGAGGACTGCGGACGGAACCCACCGACACTGCCTCCGGGTCTGTGTTGCTCACCACTGGGAAACTGAAGCCCAGGAGAATTTGGCGCATAATGGATGCTTAGGAAATGTTTAAAGAGAAAAGAAATGAACTAAAAAGTGAATGATGAATGAATAATGAATGAAAAGGTCCACCTATTTTCTGAAAACATATTTTAATAAGTATTATATATCGATGAATGTGATAATGGAAAAGAAATTGGGACCAGCTTCATTTTAAAATAAAATGTTTTAAAATTGAGATATAATTTATGCATACTGAAATCTGAAGATCTCAATTGTTTATTTATATGAGTCTGACAATTGTAAAACCTGTATACTCATCATTCAAAACAAGATATGGAATATTCCTTCCCCTCAGTTAGCTCCTTCTTGCCATTCTATGCCCACAGACAACCGTTCTTATCTCTAGCATCATCGACTATTTTTGCCATACTTGCTTATTCCTGTAAATGAGACTATAAAGCGAGAGCTCCTTGTGTCTGGCTTCTTTTGCACTGCGTGTTTTTGAGATAAAATAATGTTTTATATAAAAAATGTGTGCTTAAAAGTCTGAAATATATAGAAAACAAAATAGGATGTGCTCCCTGTCCCAATATCTTGAGAGACCCCCCTCTGTCTTTTCTCATTTTCTGCCTGGTGCCTGTTGGAAGAATCTGGAGGGAGAAATTCTAGAAATCCTGAGAGATGGTGTGGGCAGGAGCCCACTTTTCCTGGTACTAGACTTACATAAACATGGATGGGTGTTTGTCCTGTGAAACCATTGAGACTTTGCAGTTGCTTGTTATTACTGTTGGCAGCCCCTGACTAACACACGGGTGGAAAGTAGATGTCCTGTTTATTGCCAATGTAAGAGCAAAAGACAAATTAAAAATAAGAAGCTTAATTCTCTCTGTTGAAAATAAGGAAAGAGACTGCCTCTTCTTAGATTATTTACTTTAGAAAACTTGTAATAGTGAGTTGTTATCTGTCTCTGAAATATATGCCAATCTTTTTAAAAGCTAAATAAGCCACTTGCCAGCTTTGTGACCCAGGAATGTCTCTCTCCAGGACCTGGGAGCGTCTCTGTGAAGTGTGATCATTGAGGAAGATGGCCCCTCTCCCAGTGTCTGGGGGCGGCAGCCTGACCTTCACGGTGCTTTGCTCCAAGTTGCACCACTACCTCCTGTCATACAGATACGAGAAATGTATTTTTCTTCTGGATAAAGCCAGCTAACACAGATAGTTACCGCAGTAAGGAGGAGAATTTAGGATGAGGTCTGTGTGACCCGTCAAGTCCTTTTCCTTGAGTGCCAGTTACTGTTTTTCTTGAGAATACGTACGGAACGGGTTGTGTCTGCTCGGCTAGAGAAAAGGGTGACACGTCTTTCTGTCTTGCGATCTCTTAGCGGATGGTCTGTGATGGACACCACATTCTGGGCTGGTGCTTATTCAATAATGAAATTGTTTTCCATTTTCTATCTTTGTGCAGAGGTCTTCTGGGCTGAGAGAAGGTTTTGTTTTTAATTATTTCCCGGACAACTGTGGTAATGAAGGCAGGATGTTTGGGAAGCTCCTGAACCGAACTGACCAGCTGAAGGTCTGTGGCCACACAACAGCCGGATAAGTGACCTGCATTATAAAAAGTTTCCGTTTTAGCTCTCCACTCTTCCCTAGCTGTTTTTTTGATTTATATTTTATGCTGATATTTTCTTTCTTTTTGTTTTTCATTTGTTTCAAGTTTTTTTATAATTGCTTGCTAGTACAATTTGGATTCTCTTTAAACATTTTCAAGCCGGCAACCCCTACTGAGGTTTAGCACGACAACCTGTGGGTTTATGTGCAGCTTCCTGACGGGCTGCCACCATCACCCAGCACAGTGGGTGCTGACTCACTCTGCCTCTCGACAGACACACGGGACACAGGACACAAAAAAGCTAAGTGTATCACGTTCTTCAGACACAAAGTTCTCACTGTTAGTCCAGAAAATACAAATATGGAGAGAGACAAGGAGGAAAAGAACACTTAGCCCTGTCCACTGAAGAGCCCAGAACAGGGCTGGCCTGACAGCAGGAGGAGCTCCAGTTTCCTGGGATTTGATTTCCAAATGCCACACCATCTAAAGGATGAGGTTTCTGTTGTTGTTGAAAACTTAGAAGATCATGTCAAATGACAGAGAAACAATTCCACTTTCCAAATTAGGGACACAGTGAAAAAATAACAATTGTAGTAATAGATTATAGCTTATGGAATAGAAAAGAAGCATTAAGTCCATGTGACACATACATGCATACATGTGTGCAGGAGTACAGAGGAGAAAACGCTCTTCTATATTAAAAAACGCTGATAATATAAGTAGAATGAATGATAGATAAACATAGAACGTCAGCATTTTTCTATCATCAATGTATTAATTGATTCAGTTAGACACCATCAATGATTTTAGTTATACATATTTAGTAATGTGATTACTAATTAACATCATAAAAATACACTTTTACAATGAAGAAATCTGAGGACACCACCTTAAAATCAAGTAATCAAACTTAATCTCAACAATAATATTACCGATAACTTGACAGCCTTACTAATGTGATGAACTGGAAATGACACATCATTTTTATATTTTATATTTGATCTCTTGACAAAAGATACATCATCTCAGCAAGGAGATGATCAAACAAATTCAAGTTGGGAGACATACCACACACTCACAAAAATCTGAGTTCTCTAAGACATCAATGACAGAAAAGTCGGAAAAGGAAGAGAATTGTTCTATTTTAAAGGGGATTAAAGAAAAAAGAGATTAAAGAGATCAAAGGAGAAAAAGAAAAATTATAACTAAATGCAGTGCAGTGTTCTTGGTTGGATTCTTGATTTAAAAAGAATCATAACCCAGGTAAAAATGACATTATTGGGTCAATAGGTAAAATTTAACATAACTGTTTGTTAGATAATTTCATTGTTTTAAATTAAAGTCCTGTGTGTGTTGTGGTTAAGTAGGAGAATGCACTTTTTCTTTAGAGATTCATTTTAAAGTAACTAGGAGTGACATATCACAATGTTTACAATTTAATTTCAACCAAAAACGAGTATACATCTATCCTACATCCAGAGCTGTATTTAGAAAGAGAGAGGGACAAAGTTAATGTGCCAATGTTAAGAACTGATGTATCACAGTTTGCATGTGGGTGCTTATTTTAATGTTTTCACCTTTTCCGTAGGTTTTAAGAAATTTTAAATAAAAAGTTGGGAACAAAACCAAACCAATCAAAGAACAGAAAGTAAGAGACAAAGGATTATAATTAATTTTTGAGTACTTCTTTAACTAGAAAATTTTATTGAGTCCCTTGACTTATTTTTATAATCTTGGGAAATTATAAAATGCAGGCTATTGTTTATCTTCCATATACATATGCTACAAAGTACATTTTAATCAGTTTAAAATATGTATAACCTTCCAAAGGAATGAAAGTAGAACATCTATACCCAAGTAATGGGACCATTTCCTCTAGAGTTCCTTTTAAGTAAATAAGTAGTTACATAATTAAGAAGAAAAAACATTGCTATTTGCCTGAGAGAGACATCATCTCTAATCTCTATGAGCTTGCCTGGATAGAGAACTATGTGTTTTAAGAATTAGTACTACAAAATCATTTGCATTTTATTCTTTCCAATAATGTCTGTCATATATTTACTCAGTTTGAATAAATGTTAAAGGTTTTTTCTTTTATTTTTTTGGAAAAATTACTTGTGGGGGAATTCTTGGAAAGAATTCAACAAAATTATGTGATTTTAATAATTTATCATAATCTAGAAGAAATGATTAAGGGAAAATGAATTTATCAAAGGTACTCATTCCTAGGGGAAAACAAACAAGATTCCACAATAAAATTTGGCTTTTTCAGATGCACGTCCTCTATGCATATTAACCCATACAGGTTGTATATATAACCTTGCTAAGTCTCATTTTTTCATTGTAAAATGGGAGTAAAAGTATTTCATCATAAGGATGTAACAAGAATTTAAAGAGAAAATAGAATATGTGTAAAATGAAAGTAGAAAAGTAGTTTATTGGTCAATAAATAAGTGCTATTGATATGTTTCTTAATGTTACAAAAGGCATTTTGCTTACTCATGTGATCCATATGAGGTCGTCTACTTTTTACACAACTTTTCCCAGGATTTCTAAAATGTTAATGATATTGTGTGGTTATCGTCACTATGTGTGTGTGGCTTTCATCTCAAGAACAAATGGTAAACATTTTCTAAATATGTTCTTATTTAGGTTTGTGAATGTCTTCATGAAGATTTATCTTGTGAGAAATAATCTAAGTTAGGATATATTTTAGAAAATAAAAATGAGAATATGCTCAAATTAATGTATAAGCACAATTAAGACAGAGACTGAAATATCTCTTTAATAAAGATAATTATTTTCTAAATCCCTACTGCTTATTAAAATAATTTGACGTATATTATATTTTAGGGAGACTTATATTGCACATAAATTTTCATGAAGGATGTGTAGATTGCTATGTAGACTGACTACATTAATTAAAAGATAAATTGCAATGACCTAAATACATGAATTTGACTTAAAGTGCTTAAAATTTGGTATCATTTAAATATATTATCTTTTGAGATTTGGATATATTTTTATGGAAAATTGATCTTCAAAGAAAAATTTCATTATATAATTTTATCATATTTCATAGGTAAGCATCCATACTAAATAATCAGTTTTTGTTGCAGGATGACAAATTTCATATAATGGCCAACATTTCCACATAAACCTATTTCTATGTAAACTCCTCTTATGTATAATCAATTGGATTTGATTTTTCCAGAATTAGCTAATATCTACATAAATTATCCTTTCAAGAAAGTTCAGATCTACCCCGTCTTCATCCAACCTTCCCCGTACAGCCTTAGAACCACCTTCCATGAGGAGTAAAAGGAAATAGACTCTGAAAATAGAACTACGTCATATGATAGTGGTGGAACTCTGAGTGTGCGGGAGGTGTTGGAAATTCCTTATAAATTGGCTTTAGGAAAATCCTTCCTTTGGAATCTTCAGAAGTTACTTTTTTGAAGCTGTGCCCTCCTCGCCTTCTTCTCTCTTCTGTGGACATAGGTCATAAGACAGGCCCAGCACTGTCTACAAGACTCTCCTCCCCAACTTAGGAGCATTAAACCATTGTTTATCCAAAATTATCACTCACATTACCTGGAGAAACTGTTTAAAAGAATGTTTCCTTTAGCCCTATGTCAGAGCTATTAAAAAGTCTCTGTGACAGGAAGAGTGGTGTTGAGACCCAAAAATCTGCATTTTTATGCTGTTCTCCAGGAGATTCTTTTATACTTTAAATTCGAAAGCCACACTTCTAGGAGGTCCAGGAATGCAGGCAAGGGAGAAATTTCTTAGGATTTATTAAGCCTCATCAATGAATCCCTGTCAGATCATCCTACCCAGTGTAGCAAGGAGAGAGGCCTAAGACGAATCTGGGGCTGACAAGAGCTCGAATATGCCGAAGAGGGAGGTTTCTGTGAACATATTCCTCTAGTGCCTGTGTGTTGAGGAGAGGATAATGGGGTGGGAATGGCAGTAAGAGGAAAGAGTCAGAAAGCCAGAATTCTGGATATTTTCACTTAGAAATCAGGCCTGCATCTAGCCAAGCAGGGGTTTTGAGACCTTGATTCTGGGCACTTGTAACAAACTGAAAGAGGTGACAGTTGCAATGATGTGTACACGTTCTCCTTCTCCAGTGTGGGTTATGACCAAACTGGTGTGCAGCAGAACTGGATGGGGACAGGGTTCAAACATGGGTATATATATATTAAATGTTCTATATTTAAAGTATATTTAATTTAAGTATATATAAACATACCTATAAATATATATAAACATATATAAATTGCAAAAGTCCACTCAATTAAAACTCAATTAAAAACCACTCAAAGTAATCAAAATGAGCTCTTAGACATTATTAGTATTATCTTTTACAACCAAAACTACCAACAACAGCATAGGAGAACGAGAGAGAATGACCAGTTAAGTGAGTATGTGTGTTGTGTGTGCGTGTGTACGCATTTGTTGTTGTTGTGGCAGACTCCCGTTCCTTCTGGGTGACATGAGCTACAAAGCTTAACCTCTTCTGCTTGAAACTTCCTTTGGCACAAGCGTGAGAAAGGGTATAGTTCCCAGAAAGCTCCCAACAGTGATATACCGAGTGGACAACTATGCACCTTGCCCGTTCCCTTTTCCTACTTTGTGCAACACAGAACTGATGGCAGGAGCAGCAATAGCATCGCGGAGCCATGCGTGGAAGGCCAAGAGAATAAAGACATCAGGTTGTCAACCTCAAGCTATGTAACCACTATACACAATTCTATTTGTAACAACGCTTATAAATGAAGACATAAAAGTCCCAAAGAAAAATCTAACAAGATATTCTAACAGGCAAAACACGGAAAGAGTATCATTGGGAAAAGTAGATGCTCGATCTTGACACTACTGAGGGAAAATGCAAATAAAGGAGAAATGCCCATCACGTGGTGCAAAATAGGGGTTAGGGTGAAGGACAATTCACTTTTGGTGAAGCATCTGTGCACAGTCATTTTGGAGTACCTGTCATAAATGAAGACATGAATATTCTAACGCTCAACATCTTATTCATATGGGTCTTGTCTAAAGGTGTTGCCACACAATACCCAAAGATGTAGTGCTAATACGTTCACTCCACAGAGCAGGTGATGGTAAAAACATGGGGAAAAATCCCAGAAACATTAACGCCCCCTACAGTTCATTTGGGCAATGGATAAATTGAGCTGTTCAAATAATCCAATACTTTACAAAAATTAGAATGAATATACCAGGTCTCTCTATGCCATTATGGAAAAAATGCAAAAGCACAAAGTCGTTTAAAAAAGTAAATTACAATATATGCCCAGGAGAATGCATTTATGTTCATTTTAAACACACATACACACATTCCTTTTAAATTTTTACTACATGTGTAATGCTCCATAAAAATGAAAATGCAAACATATGTGTACTTGCCCACACACATACAAGTAAAAATAAAGACTAAAACATTCATGGGCATGAGATTTTCCAAGCTCAGCACAGTGTCTGTATCTCAGGAGGGAGGGGCGATGGGTTGTTGGGCAGGTTTTAACTGTTTGCAATATATATGTATATTTTATTTTCAATATGCATTTTATTTATATATTTTTAATTAATATATTTACACATTTTATTTTATAACATATATATTTAAAATAGAGCCATTTAAAATGTTGCAGAGTGATTTTGTCAGTTTAATGACAGCTGTAAGTATGTAAAATTTCTGTGATGTTAGTTTCTATAGTTGTACATATTAAATGTTATATTTTATACTTTAATAAAAGAAATTTCCAAGATTAGAGATTAACAAAGAAATGGTGATTAACAAAATACAGTCTACCTGATATAGAAGCCACTTAAATTTACTCTTGTCATCAGACAAGCTGACGTGAGCAGTATTACATTGTGATTTAAAAGTGACCTTCAGTGATGATTTTCATTTAATATGATCAACTATCCATTGAGAAATTGTCCTTAGGGAAGCAGTCTTTCCGATTCAGAATACCAATGAATGATGCTTTGGCAGAAATATGGCCAATAATGGCATTTAAGTCTTAGGAAATTATGACGTCAACTAATGAAGTCTTAGAGTATATAACACTCAGACAACTGTCAAATTGGTCCCGGCCTTGAGGGATCTGGGTTCATTTATTAACACATACCCAGTCATTCATCTCAGAACACTGAATTAGACTGAGAAAAAGAAGAAAAACTTGTTAAAGACACCATAGTGTTCAAGGTCAAGGGAATGTGACAACCTATAGCTGCCTAAATCATTTTGTGGGATGACGGGATGAGAAAATGGCTTAAAATCTTTCAAGATGGGAATTCCTCTTCTAAAACTTGGGTTTCCTCCATGAAAATCATGTTAAACTTTTAGAAACTTTTTAGAAAACAAAGATATTTGGATTTGCCCCATTATCCCTTCCTGTTCCAGGGAACGACTGGAAAGTAATGGACCCCATGCTCTAAATGCCTTCAATGTAACAATCGTGACCCCAGGCACCTGTTCAGGTCTAGAATTAGCGCACTCCTGTTCATCTTATTGCTAACCGTGGCAGGTCATGGCAGGCCTAATTTCTCTGAGTTGGCAACATAATACACCAAATTTCTGATAAATCTATTTTAGATGAAGAAAGGAAATTTCTGTCTCAGGATTTCCACATTCAACTGCTTTCTACCTTAACCCCTTGCTTGTCTTTAGTCACAGCAATGATCACAACTGGTAAACCACTTTTGGTTTGTCATCATGCTGTGATTTAATTTTGTTTCTTCTCATCTCTAGAAAGAACCACTACTCAGGGGCCATGCATCTCAGATTCACATTTGTATTCCCCAATCCTTAGCTCAGTACCAAACAACAGGGACGATTGTTAACTCTCTGGTGACTAAATGACTCATTGAGTGAATGAAAGGGACAGAGGTTGTTCCTGTAATTAATGTTCATGTGGCTGCACAAGAAGCACACGTAAGAGGCAACCCAGGAAAGAGTCCAAGAGGGACAAAAACACTAAATGCCAAAAACCTTGGAAATGGCACTCACGGCCAGCAGAGTGGGACTATGAACACGTGTCAGTTGTTAGAGTTCTGTGGGGCCAGACTCCATTTCCGGGAGATTGCTAAGCAAGGATTCTGAAATAAGAATAAAGCAGAGAAACCAATTGATTGTGAAGCTTTACTGTTGAAAGCAATACCAAATATGGTTTCAAGGAAGAGAATCAGGAATAAGTTCTTGGTCCTCTGCAATAATAATAACAACAACAGCAGCAGCAGCAGCAGCACCATCACAGGAAATGATAAAGGCTTGATCGTTGATCTTCGTTTTGGCTTCTGGTTGCTTTTGTCGATTCCTCTGGCACGTGGCAGCTCAGCTCTGTCTCCAGCTCAATGGAGCCCCTGACAGGAAGGTACACACATAAGTGTGTAGTGAATATTTATTGACTAAATAATAATATATGGATTAAACAATAATATATTGAATAATATTATAGAGAAGTGAATAGATGAGCAAAATTACACAATATATTTAAGGAAACTATATAAATTAGCAAACTAAATTATTCAGGATAATAAAAGGAATATTTATACAAATTAAAATAGAAGAAAGCTACTAACAAATGCTCTGAACCACTAAGGCAGTTGGAGGGGCTGCAGTTCCTGTTTGGGTGGGAAACCCCGTGGGCTGTTGGCCTCAGTCCTGAGCCGTAGTTTGAACCTCAGGGACTCCACTCTGTGGAGAGGATCTGGTTAAAGACGGTCAGGGTCAGGGCAGCAGGGTCTAGAGTTTCTATCAGTTTTTTTTTTTTTTTATGTGAGGAAGACCAGCCCTGAGCTAACATCCGTTGCTAATCTTCCTCTTTTTTTTTTGCTGAGGAAGACTGGCCCTGGGCTAACATCCGTGCCCATCTTCCTCCACTTTATATGGGACGCCGCCACGGCGTGACTGACAAGCGGTGCATCGGTCGGTGCCCGGGATCCAAACCCGCGAACCCCGGGCCGCCAAACGTGAACTCAACCGCTGCGCTACCGGGCCAGCTCCCTCTATCAGGTTTTAAAGGGGAATTTGAATTATAAATTTGAAAGAACTAGATACTAATAAAATAGATACTAAAAAATAATTTTCAAAATTAGGCTGTCAGTTACATGTAGATATTCATTTGCTTTGTAAACAGAACGTACCCGTTATTTTTTCGTCTTCATGCAGGTGTTTTCACATCTTGAAAACATGTTTTTGTTGGGTGTGCCCATCTGCCTGTCCTTCTGTGATGCTTTTTTGGCCACGAAGATCTCCATCAAACACTCTTGCTCCTCATTTACCGCGCGTCTATCACAGCGTTTCCTTGTCGTACAGTAAATCGTCTATTCTGAGGTCAGTTTCTCCCTGCAGCCTGTGTCATATCCTCATATGTGACAGAGTAGCCACTCGGTAAATGCACCTTAATGAAAAATAACGTTGAGTCTTTGCGGATAGAACGTTACCCGTAAAAAAAATCCCACATTTAAGAAGATCAAAACACACTTGAAATTTACTCATTCATTCATTTAAAAGAAGAATTTTATAACCACTTGTTTTGATTCCCATCATGAAATTGCATCTTATGTGTTTTCAGCTTTCTCAGCCAAGGTGTGAGCAAAGGCGCAGGCATAACAGTGTCAGTGGTACTGGGAAACCTGGTTTAGAGAAAATTTGGAAAATCGGGAAAAGGCTGTTTTCAGCCTTAGCTTACAGTCTATTTCACAGTAATGTAAAGAGTCAATAAAATAACATTAAAAAGCACATATTATATTCACCAACTCTTAATAATATGAAAAACTACTCATTAAAGGGAAATGTTGGAAATTAAATGATGTAAGAGTGTTTTCTGAGTGGTCTAATTCTCCCTTTGTCAGCACTGCATCTGCGAAGTGCCTTCGAGGAGGCTCTCCTGGAGACTTCTTGTCTTATGTTGTTTATCTACCACTGTGAGTCTTTGGCTTGTATGCTGAAACTTTAAAAGTGCGAGTTTATATTTCCTGAAAGTTGTTTCTTTTGTTTTGTTTTGGTGAGGAAGACTAACCCTGAGCTAACATCTGTTGCCAGTCCCCCTCTTTTTGCTGAGGAAGACTGGACCTGGGCTACATCTGTGCCCATTTTCCTCTTCTTTATATGGGACGCTGCCACAGCACGGCTTGATAAGTGGTGTGTTGGTCTGTGCCCAGGATCTGAACCTGCAAACCTTGGGATGCTGAAGCATATCATGTGAACTTAACCACTGTGACACTGGGCCAGCCCCTGAAAGATTTTTTTGTTATCTTTTTTGTAAATCAGTGGCAATGATATAATTGGATTACATAAATACACAAAGTACCATATTTCTCCTTACATACTACTTAAAAATTATCATTCTTATGCTGCCTCATAGCAAGCTGAGTGTGATCAAGAATATTGTATGAGAATGAGGAGGACAAGAGAAGCCAGGGATTAGTCTCAGCTGACCACCGAGTCTATTTGACCCGTTCCAGGCACCAGAAAGTAATTCAGAAAAACCACACAGGAGAGCTGGTACCAAAATTAGCAGTCAGTCAGAACAGCAATGCTCCAAAACCCTATGAAATTGATTCTAATTCACGTAATATTCCAGGCTGCTTCTTACTTTCACTATACTTTCCTTTCTGCCTGTATCCCTCACCTTTTTTATACTGTAGGATAACCAGTATTCATCGTTCATTAATACATTTTCTTTAGCATGGGCTTTCCTAATCCTTCCAATGTCATAGGTTTCTACCACCTTTAGCACTTTCGCTTTTATAATAAATATTGTAATTTGTTCTTTTTTTATTTATTGAAGAACAAGAACAAATCTGTTGTTTATGACTTTGTCCCTGGTACCTAACACATCTCCTACTTCCTCGTACATGCTCCCACTGGTGAATGGGTGCCTTTCCCACTGAACTGTAGGGTCCTGAGGGTTCAGAGAACATGCCAAGTGTTGCACAACCAAGTGTCTCACTATGCGGACAAATACGGTAATGGGATGAATTGTGTGTAACTAGGAAGACTAAATGTCCTTCATCATGAAAATCAGATGTCAAAAGCTGAGCTGTACTTCAGGAAGACGGAAGATCACAACGGGGCAGAGTGTCTTCAGTGTGGATCAAGTCACCCGTGACTACGTGTGTCTCTCTTTCTGCATTTTGAAGGGACATAACTATGATGTGATTGTTGGGGATATGCATAGACTCTTGGTGGTAGTACATATATTTTTACGCATTGATAAACGTGTTTTAAAAGATTACTCAGAAGCTGTCATACATTGTTTTATATTTGGAAATGATCAACCCCTTGGAAAATAGCAATTAAATGAATTTTACTTCCAATTTTGAATCCAATCTTCATGTTAGCTAAATTTTTTATTTTGGGGAAGTAAGACATTACATGTCCTGCACATTTCTTTAGGCACATGCTTATATGACTAAATTCCAAAGTAGTTTAGGTTCATTCATTTCACAGTGTGAATTTTAATCAAATGTAAACCCTACTAGCTAAGATGCAATTTTAGCAGTTAAGATTACAAATTGTGTGCATGTGTATGTCTTCTTGGAAATAACGTCACTAACTCAAAATACTGTTTCACTGGGTGACTCAAACTTAATTTCAAAGAAGTTGTAGTAATAATTATATAGTTTCTTTTTTAGAAAATGATTTACCTTTATGACATTATAAAATTAGAACTTATATAACCTGAACAAAACACATTGGTAATAGAATTATGTTTGGGGAATAAGTGTACATTTTAAAAAATATAAAAGATAAATTTGGTCTTATTCAATGAATGCTATGAGAATGAATGGTTTTGTTTTGAGGTTTTTCCCTATGTGGCTATGTAAAATGGAAGAATAATTTACAGACATTCGGTGGTATATTCAAAGGCATACCTATTGTCACTTGTGAGAATCAGAGTGTGGTGCAGTTTAATTTTATGGTAGGATCAATCGTGCAGGGAAAACTTGGATAGTGTAATGATGAACAAAGAAAGCAAGGCCCCAGGAGCAGAGTGAAATAGAAAGGTAAGTGGAAGATGCCTAGAGATCACAAATGAGATGGATGCACCAAGGTGTGCTACTATGTTTAATTGATTGATGAGAATTTAAAGTGGAAATGAGACAATATAGTCAGGTTTTCAAATGTGATGAAAGTATTTTGAACCTGATTAAAGAAGAAGCAATACAGTTAGCAAATGAGCCAGAAGAAATGATCTTTGCCGAAGGAATAGAAGTGGGGCAAAATATCACTGCTGGTGAAATTTTATCTCTGTTATATAATCACAACTGACCACATTGCTTTCTTAGTCTACAGTCTGATGCAAAACAAAAATGCATTTAATAAATTATGGCAAATAAGTAATGAATATCAGTCTATATATCTTTCATTCAAAATCATGAGCTATATTTGTATAGTTCTTCAGAAAAAGTGGGCAATTTTGGAAAACAAAAGAAATTCAATAAAAATCATGAATATGTGGCTTTGCAAAATAAACAGAGAGGAGATATAACATTTATAAATTGAATCTCAGACACTTTTTATCATGAGATTTCCTTTGTTTTAAAAAAAAACCCAAAATTAAGACTAAACAACAACAAAAATCCTATACAGTGCGTTTCAGATATTCAGACCTTTGCAGTACCCACATCTGCTTTTTGTTGAAAACAGTGTAGTGAAAATACATAACAATAATCTTAAACTGTCTACTTATATAAAAATAAGGTTTTTTGTGTGCTCCAAGAATTGTGGCGTAAACTTAGTTTTCCAAAATGGTTCTTTGATAGCTTTTTTAATGGAACTGTAATATGCATACAATATAATACACAGAAATGTTTGATGAGTTTAGACAATTGTATACACCCATGTAGCCTCTGCCAAAAATTACAGGTGGAAGAATTTCCCTCATCCAGGGAAACTCTCACAAGGTCATACAGGCAATTTGTTTGTGTTTCTGTGTACTAGCAACAAATCATCAGAAGTTGAAATTTAAAAATAATAACTTTATCAACTGAAAATATAAAATATTTAATGATAACACCAAAAAAGTCAAAAGACATGTACAATGAAAATTTCAACACATTGCAGACAGAAATTAAAGGAAACCTAACAAACTGAGAGGTACATTGTGTTCATAGATTGGAAGAATTAGTGTATTTAAAGTGTCACTTCTGAAGTTGATTTATAGATTTAACACAATCCTAATCAAAAGTAAGTTGTTGTTGTTGAAATTAAATAATGGATTCTAAAATTTATTTGGAACTAAAAAAGAATGCTAGGATAGCCAAAACAATATTGAAAATAAAGAAAAAAGTTACAGGGCAAATGATACCTGATTTTAATACACATCATATATCTATGGTAATCAACACCACCTGGTGTTGGTGGAAATAGAGTCTTATAGGTCAATGGAATAGAAAAGAGTCCAATAATTGACTTACATGTATATCAACATTTATTCATTGACAAAAACCCAAATGAAATTAAATGGAGAAAGAATTCTCTGTACAGCAAAATATTCCAGTAATATTTGATGCCAAAGATTAAATTTGATTCATACATCATGTCATACACAAAATTAACACAAAATGTATTAAATATTTAAATGTAAATTTTAAGCTATACTATATCTAGAAAGAAAGAGGAGATTATGTTACTTTGGATTAAGCAAAGATTTATTGGGTACACATTAAAAATACAATCCATAAAATAACAAATTGAAAAATTGAACTTCATCCAAGTAAAAATTTTCCTCTTCCAAAAGACAGTGTCAAAATATTTCCAAATTTTACAGCTAATAAAAAATTTATCCAGAATATATTAAGAAATCTCAAGATTCAATTTATAAAATAGACAAAAAAATTGTATGAGCACTTCATCAAAGAATAAAGATGGCAAATAAGTACATTAAAAGATATGTAATGTCATCACTTGTTTGTAAAATGCAAATTAAAATCATGAGATACCACCACAAAAATTATTAGACAGAATTTAAAAAGAATGATCCACATGTTAAAGAAATGAATAATTAATCATAACCCTCCAAAAGAAAAGCATCAGGCCAAATGATTCACTGGTAAATTTGACCAAATATTTAGGGAAGAAGTGATACTGATTTTCTACAATCTCTTCCAAAAAACAGAAGCAGAGGGAACACTTTCTAACTAACTCTATGAAGCCAGAATTATTCTAATTATTCCAAAACCAGATAAAATATTTCAAGAAAGGAAAACTACAGGCAAATATCTCTCAATCAACATAGAGGTAAAAACCTCAACAAAATATTAGCAAATTGGATCCAACAATGCATGAAATATATACGCCACTACCAAGTTGGGATTTAACTCAAGTATGGAAGGTGTATAGTAGGCTGGTTGAACATTGGGAAATCAATTAACGTAACCCCATACACCAACAGGCTAAAGAAAAAAATCATATA
This sequence comes from Tapirus indicus, assembly GCA_031878705.1. Taxonomy (NCBI): domain Eukaryota; kingdom Metazoa; phylum Chordata; class Mammalia; order Perissodactyla; family Tapiridae; genus Tapirus; species Tapirus indicus. Next base: position 93,517,672 of record CM062928.1, on the reverse strand, counting down.
AAAATTGATACAAAAGCATTTGACAAAATCCAACACTGATTCATGATGAAAGTTATCAGCTTTTTTTCTCCAGAAAGACAGCCTGTGTTCAAACGCACCTCCTCAATAGAATGGCGATGCCCTCTACACCGCATCCCAGTTTGCCACAAGACCATTTGAACCCAGCAGGGCACATTCCAACAAAGCTCTCTGAAGAGCAAGAACCAAGCTTTAGATGTCTTGTTGCACAACTTTGTAATCAAGTAGCAATAGCAAAAGGTTGAAACAACAACAAGTGACTCCTTGTCCTGAACCATGGACATGCGTTAATCCTGCTTCATCTGGTATTGCTTTCCACAGTTTCACTTACCTGCAGCCAACCACAGTGTGAAAATATTAAATGGAAACTTCCAGAAATAAATGACTCACAACTTTTAAATTGCATACCATTCTGAGTAGCATGATGAAGTCTCCAGCCATCCCATCTGACCTGCCCGGGATGTGATTCATCCCTTTGTCCAGCATATCCACGCTGTACAGGCTACCTCCCATTAATCACTTAGTAGCCCTCTGGGTTATGATATCTACTGTCATGTATCGCAGTGCTTGTATTCAAGGAAGCCTTATTTTACTTAATTACGGCTCCGAAGTGCAAGAGTAGTGATGTTGGCAATTTGGATATGCCAAAGAGAAGTTACTCTTCTTAATCTCTTACTGTGCCTAATTTATAAATTAAACTTTATCACAGGTATGTATGTATAGGAAAAAACATAGTATATATAGGATTTGGTACTATCTGGGATTTCAGGCATCCACTGGGGGTCTTGGAAAATATTCTTTGCAGAGAAGGGAGGACTACTATATGATTTATCCAGCAGATCCCTGATCTAATAATACCTCCTTGCAGGGTGGTAAGATAAAGGGTCTCCTGAACCTTTAGCCTCTGAGATCCATTCTGCATCAAGTGACACTCTATGTGTTTGCCCAAACTCTCAATTTGACATATTCTCTTTCTTCTGGAAAATGCTTTGTGAGCGTGAAGACTCCAACTCAAACACTAAGTACAGTATGCCTCACACTCATTAGGATTGTAATAAATAAAATTCTTCAGACTTCTACGTCTGATTAATATGTAAAACAAGTTAACAATAAATAATCTAGGTATACTACAAGAATCATAGACTTTTAAACCCATTGTAGGACTGGGAATGGACAAAAACCTAAGTAAACTAAATCCCTGACAAAGGGGCCATGGCTGCTTTCAAATCTGGCAGATTGAAGGAAGGGAGGAGGGATCCACCATAGATGACAGAAGAAAGCAGCTTATTTTTAATTAATATGCATTGGCCATGTGAGGACTGCCTGCAGATTAGAATCCTGAAAAGCTACAGACACAAAATTTGTTTATATCAATCCACTAACTCTTTCCCAAGAGCCCTCACTGAGTGCACACGGGGGAAAAACATGAATTTTGGTAGCAGCAGGAGAAACTGAAAGAAATGACTCTGGGGAATCTGGACTTAGACGTAGTTTGCAGATGAAAAGAAGAGCTGAAAGAATCACTGTGAGGCACTCGTGGCCGTCAATTACTGTATTTTCTAGGCCCTCCTCTGAAATACAGGGAGGGGAAGGGGAGATGAAAACATCCCTCCAAGACAGTCTAGGCTTCTCCAAGTGCAGGCAGGCTAGTTATGGTTTAAAGTAAGGCAGGAAAGCTGAGACCTTCTGCAGTCCTTCCCCTGGTGAAGGTGAGCTCCAAAGGCTGGGGCAGGGCAGCAGAAGAGGTTTTCTGAGGTGCAGAAAGTCAGGGATTGGGAAAGAACAAGAGAACAGCCCAGTGACTCAGAGGGCTTCTGTAAAGAGCAAGAAGTCCTGCAGTTTAGAAAGTTTGTGGGTCAACTGAAAGTATAAAAGAACCTCTGGAATCTCACTGCTACTCAAATTTTAATCCCTGCTGGAGGAAGTTTTGATTTTTTACACCAAACATTTAAAAACAGTGGTGAGTGGCTGGCCTAGTGAGGTAGTGGTTGTTTGCACACTTGCTTTGGCGGCCTGGGGTTCACAGGTTCGAATCTTGAGCATGGACCAACACACCACTTGTCAAGCTATGCTGTGGTGGCATCCCATATAAACTAGAGGAATGTGGGTGTGAATGTTACCCTAGGGCCAATCTTCCTCAGCAGAAAGAGGAGGATTGGCAATGGATGTTAGCTCAGGGCTAATCTTCCTCATGGGGAAAAAAAATAACAAAACAGTGGTGAATTCTAATAACATAGGAGCAAAGATTACACCTAATTCAACCACATATTTGAATGACCTAATTAACCCACTTTACTGGCTTGGAATAAGAAGGGATATGCTCTTTCTTAAAACAGTATTATTTTCTTCCATATCTTTTGTTTTTCTACACAAAATGTTTGGCATACAGCATCTCACATATGACAAAGCAGGAAAACCCAAACTATGGTTAAGAGCAGAAACAACCTGTATAAGTAGACTCAGAGATGAACTAAATGTCGGAATTATGAGTTTTCTAAAAAAATCTTGATACATATCTTTGTGAATCTAGTGAGAAATGTGGATAAAATGTCTAAAGAGGTTGAGAATTTGAGCAACCAGTGGAAAGTATAAAAATGAGCCAAATTGAAATTTTAATGATAAAAAATACTATATGATGAACAAAGAGTGAATTCAATGGTTTTAATAACAATTTAACACAGGAGAGAAATGATCAAAACATTTTATGTCAGCTCTAAATTTAGTATTCAAACTGAAGCAAAGTGATAAAAAAAGAGGACAAATTGGAAGAGAGCAGGCAAGATTCCTGACACAATATCATAAGCTCTAAAAATCAACTTAATTTAATGCCAGAAAGGAGCACAGAGAGAAAATAGGGAAGAGAGATATTAGAACATATATTTATTGAAAATGGTCCAAAATTTGTAAGAACTATTAACCCAGAATTTGAAATAGATCAGCAAATCTCAATTGGGACAAATTCAAAGTAAATAACATCCTGAAATTTAAAAATCCAGATGCTGAAAATGAAAGATAGCCTGAAAACCTTTAAAGCTGCCAGAATTTAAAACAATACATTACATAGAGGAACAATGAATGAAACAAATGATAGCTAAAATTCATCCAAAACAGTGGGGTGATATCTTTGAAGTGCTGGAAGAGGGAAAAGTCCTTCTAAAACTACAGTTTTACATTTAGTTAAAATATCCTTCAAAACCAACAAAATAAAGCTATTTTCAGAAAGAAAAATTGATGAGAAATTGAAGAAGTTTCTCAGGGTTTATGGAATTATACTACGTCTCCTAAATTTGTGAATCTGTATAATGTTATTTGAAGGTAGATTGTGATAAGTTAGACACATATTGTGATATCTAGAGCAACCACAAAAACTCACAAAGAGATATAGCTAAAACTTCAATAAGGGAGATAAAATGAAATACTAAAAAACACTGAATTCACCTCTCTGTCCCCCACCAAATAAAGATACCAAACTCTGATCAAAATTCTTCCCATGAAGAAAATTTCTGGCCTAAATGAATTTACTGATAAATTCTATTTTATATTTGTAAGAAATACTATCTGTACAAAGTTTTTTTCAGAAAGTAGAAAAAAATAGGGTATACTTCCCAACTCATTTTATGAAGCCAGCATAACCCTGATAAAATAAGCATTCAGTGATGTTACAACACACATTTTGCCTAGATCAACCGTCTAAAGATAAAATGCCAGTATTTATTTTCTACTTAGACAGTTGCTCTAAATAGGCTTAAATCAATTTTTCTTTCTTTATTTCTCTGGAGAATGAAGAGAAATATTCTTCTAAGAAAAAAGAGAAAGGTTACATTTACAATTGTGCTCTGTATCTCTTCTTAACAAAACTGAAACTTTAAATTATTCATTTTTAATTTATTTATAATTATCCCATAAAATTATTTGTTAATAACACTGAATCATGAAGTCCTATTTGATATTTTATATATTAGTGATATACCATATTTCTTTCTCCTTCCTGTATTATGGCTTTTAATAAGTAATGGCATTATGTTCTAAGAAAATACATAATTTAACCATTCCTCTATTGATGTACATTGGATAGTATATCATCCTTTGATTAGCCATCTGAATTTCTTATGCACGGACATTGTGTCCACCTGGATTTATTTATGGGTTCTCTGTTCTTTCATGTGAATCTATGTCTATGAATATTACATTCTCATTTTGTTTTACTAATGGTAAATTTACAGAATATTTACCATCTGATAAATCAAGTTCTCCACCCTCAATAATTTTTTCATGTAAACTTTCACATGTATATTTTTCAGATGGTCTTCAGAATTAAATCATCAAATTCCAAAAATAAAGTGTATTGTATTTTTAATTGGATTTCCTTAATTTATACATATGTTTATAAAGTACAGACATTTTCAATTATATTTTTGCTATTAAGAAAAAGTCATGTTAGAGTTAACTATTCTCTTCAATATGCTACTTACATATATTTTAAAATAATTCTCTAAATACTCATAATATTCCATTCACTGGTGAATTTGTCCACCTTCCCTACTGAACTGTATGTGGGCTTATAAGAAGGATTTATTTGTGTTATTAATTCCAGAATTGTATTGGTACTCAGAATATTATAGGTACTCTAAAACTAGTTTTTTGCATAAATTAATGAATGAATAAAACATTTTCCATGTTAAAATTTCCCTGAGTAAATGAAGTCATATCAAATATTGTATTATAAATTTATGAATAAATTAATACAGCTTGTGATGTACAAATTTTTCTTATAATTTAGATGCATATTTGAAGCCACTTGGTTTAATATTAGTATTGTTAAGAAAGTTGATTTGTGAGGGCATTTCTAGCAGCTATACTCTCTAATCAGTTTTAGATATTTGTTATTAGTTTGAAGTCATAATTCACTTTTCAGAAGAAGAGATAACTCTCCATATCACTTAAAATATAAATTGAGGTAGAGTTTTGATGAACGTATCATAGGAAATTTCTTATTTTTTTGGAAAAAATAGTCTTCTGCAGTGAACAGAATAATAGTCTTAAATTTTGTGGTGCACATTGATGAAATAAAAATGAGTCAACAGTCATTGAAAATAAGAGATGCAATCAACATTTCATAGAAAGAAATATCATCAGAAATGATAACAAAGCTCTTAGTCACATATCAAAATAAATTAAATTTCATGTTTTATCTTGAATAATTTCCACAAACAATAAATACGAGGTATAATTTTCCTGATATTTTAAAGCTCAATATATTAGTTTGGTATATCAAAGGGATTTTCATATATTCTGATTCTATTCCTCCTTCACTGAGAAGGATGAACTGTTCATTGGATTGTAGAATTTTAGACTAAAATGATCTTTTGGATATTACATATTCATTGCCTCTTATTTTAAAGATGAGTAAACTGGAAATTAAGTAACCTGCTGACGATTACATAGCAGAATGGGGTGGGGCTCTGAATGGAATACAGATTTAGTAAAAAATCCTCTTCACTCAGCCCAGTTGAATTATTTCCATATTCTAGATAGTTTGAGTATTGAATTATCTGGTATTTTAGGTAAGATATGAAATAATTTTAAAGACTACATATAATGGGAATGTGCATATCAAAATTATGTCTTTTAGGTGAATATTTGAAATTAGTCTCCAAAAGTAAATTGAATAATATTTCCTCTTTGGTTGTTTTCCTCTTCTTCTTAAGCTTTTAAATATTTAAAGACTTCTGTTAAACTTACACATTCCAGTTCATTTACAAGAAAAAAAATTGACAGGGAGGTAAATGTCTGTAGTGAGACTGAATTTATTCCTCTGGGTATACAAGTACATACAAATTATTGTTATATATGGGTATCAATCTTTTAAATGAAAATTATTACAAAGTCTTGAGGATGAAGATGTCTTGGTCCAGTGAATTAAACATTTCTTACATTCAACATTAATTTAGACTTAACTTTACACTTGTTTTCCTCATCATGCAGAAAAATCATAAGCGTGTTTTTAAAATGTGCGTAAAATAATTGATATGCTAAATAACCAAGTATTCTGAAACATACTCATAAAAATCAGCATATATGGCGATTAAATTTCTTCTTCCCAACTGTAATGGCTTTCAGAGGATCTTTCCTTCATAAGGTTGGAAAGTATATTATAAACTTACAATGATAAACTTATTGAAAAAATAAATTTCTTCATCGTTTATTGCCCTCCCCTTGTTCCTGGGTATTATTGAGATGTATTGTCTGATTAAAAGCAAGTTGGGCCAAGACCAACTCCTTCAAAGACCCAATAACTTTGAATCATGTTCTGTGCTAAGCAAGTTGTTGGTAGTTTTAAAGGGAATCTACATTGCTTGAAACATCTTTTAGAGCAAAAACATTATGCATACATATTTATACAGAAGATAGAACAGATTTCTTATTAGTAACTTCATTTCATTTCAAGATTTGAACAATAATTAAGGAACAGTTGTTATTCTAACCTACTCACTCATCTGTTCATTTCCAGAGAGCATATTATCAGTCTTCAAATGGAATCATAAAATTAAAATGTCAGTCTAGATTTTAATATAGTCTATGAAGTAATTGACTAATGTTTCCTGAAGAAATAATTTAAAATTTAATACTATGCAATTAACTACACAAAGCTATGTATGCTCACTCTTATGCCTGTACTTATTTTTTCACTTATGCTTTCAAAACAATTCTTATATGATAAATTTCACATGAAAAATTATAACTAAATCCTAAATAGCTGAAGTTCAATAACTTTTTTAAAAATGCATCTGAATATGTACTGAATTAATCACATTAAGAAGATCTTGGGAGAAGGGGATGTATTCATCATGGCAGAATGAGAGTTTTTTACCATCTTCCCTTCAGAGAACACTGATTTACACCATCATGCATGGAAGAGAGATATTGCTGGACGTCTAAGGGACCAGCAGAAAAATTCTAGCAAAATCTTGGAGCAAAAAAACCTGAGATTGTGTACATTGCAGAGAGTAAGAGGAATAGTTTCACTTTCCCTGTGTCAGACTCCCCTGAGGCAGCACAGCCCAGTACCAGAGACACCTACTTGGCTGTGAAGCCTTCACACTTCCCAATTCCAAACCACACTGCAAAGCTACAGTGACAAAACAGTGTGGTGCTGACACAAAAATAGACACACAGAACAATGGAACAGAGTAGAGAGCCCAGAAATAATCTCTCATGTATGCAGCCAACTCATATTTGACAAGGAGCCAACAATACTCAATGGGGAAAGGGTAGTGTCTTCAACAAGTGGTTTTGAGAAAACTGGATAATCATATGCAAAAGAATGGAATTGGACCCCTATCTTAGACAACTCACAAAAATTAACTTGGATTAAAGACTAAATTATAAGACCTGAAACCATAAAACTTCTAGAAGAAAACATTGGAAAAAGCTCCTTGACATTGGTCTTGGCAATGACTTTTTGGATATTACACCAAAAGCACAGGCAACAAAAGCAAAAATAAACAGTGTCAGTACATCAAACTGAAAATCTTCTGCACAGCAAGTGAAACAATCAACAAAACAAAAAGGTAACCTACAGAATAGGAGAAAATATTTGCAAGCTGTATATCTGGTAAGAGGCTAATATCCAAAATATATAAGGAACTCATATAACTCAATAGCAAAAAAAAAAAAAAAAAAAAAAGGGTCCAATTAAAGAATTGTCCTAAGACCTGAATAGTAAAAATAGGTATTTTTCCAAAGAAGATCTATAAGTGGCCAGCAGGCGTATGAGAAGATGTTCAACATCACTAATCATCAGGGGATGCAAATCAAACCAAGATGAGGTATCACCTCACACCTGACAGAATGGCTTTTATCAAAAAGACAAGCGATGACAAGTGTTGGCAAAGATGTGGTGAAACATAACCCTTGTGCACTGTTGGTGGGAATGTAAACTGGTGCAGCCACTATGGAAAATAGTATGAAGATTCTTCAAGATATTAAAAATAATACTAACATATCATCCAGCAGTCCCATTTCTGGGTATACATCTAAAGGAAAGGAAATCACTATCTCAAAGAGATATCTGCATTATAAAACAAGAAGGCAGAGCTCTGCTGCTGGGACGATGGAATAGACTCATTTTTCTCACTCCTCTTCCTAGGTACAACTAAAAACCCTGGATATGATGCAGAAAACAAACATAGGAAGACTGTGCACGGTGGAGAGCAGAGGTAAACTGGCTAGGGAACTCAGGCACAAGGGACAATCCCGTGTGGGTCTCCTGGGTCTTGTTTTGTTTAAAAATTCTTTTCTTCCCCAGCTTCATTGAGATATTACTGACATATAACATATGTAAGTGTAAGGTGTGTAATATGATGATCACATATATGTATATATTGCAAAATGATTACCACAATAAAGTTAGTTAACACCTCCAAAAGAAGGAGATATATGCAGCCCCATGTTCATTGCAGCACTATTCACAATAGGCAAGACAGCAACCTAAGTGTCCATCAATAGAGGAATGGATAAATAGATGGTATATATATATATATATATGTGTGTGTGTGTGTGTGTGTGTGTGTGTGTGTGTGTGTGTGTGTGTGGTGTATATATGTGTGTGTGTGTGTGTATACACACACACACTGGAATATTATTCAACTACAAAAAAGAAGAAAGTCCTGCTATTTGTGACAACATGGATGGACCTTGAGGGCATTATTCTAAGTGAACTAAGTCAGACAGAGAAAGACAAATACTATTTAATCTCACTTAAATGTGGAATATAAAAGAGTCATGGGGCCAGCCTGGTCATGTAGTGGTTAAGTTTTTATGCTCCACTTCCGCAGCCCAGGGTTTGCGGGTTCAGACCCTGGGCATGGACTTACACACCGTTCATCAAGCCATGCTCTGGTGGTGTCCCATATACAAAAGTAGAGGAAGTTTGGCAACGAATGTTAGCTTAGGGCCAGTCTTCCTCACAAAGGAAAAAGTCAAACTCAGAAACAGAGAGAAGAATGGTGGTTTTCAGGGGCTGGGGGTGGGGGAAATGAGAAGATGTTGATAAAAGATTACAAACTTCCAGTTATAAGTTGTTATAAAATAAGTAAGTTCTGGGGATCTAATGTACAGCATGGTGACTGTAGTTAACAATACGGTTTTATATACTTGTAAGTTGCTGAGAGAATGGATGTTAAATGTTCACCACATTCACATTTAAAAGTGGTAATTATGTGAGGTGATGGAGGTGTTAAGTAACATTTTTGTACAATCATTTCACAATGTATACATGTATCAAATCATCAGGTTGTATACCTTAAACTTACACATGTTGTACATCAATTATATCTCAAAATTGCTGGAAAAAAGAGAAGATAATGAATGAGAACAACGGAATCACAAAATGGCAAAACCTTCATTATCAGCTAACAATAATTTTTAATGCTCCAAAGACACTTTAAAGATTCGTTTATATCTTCCACTTTTTAAAGATAGAAGTAAGGTCCGTACTATATTCAGATTTCCTTAGTTTTTACCTAACGTGCTGTTTCAGCTGAATGATATCAGCCAAGAAACCGTGTTATGTTCAGTCATCACGTCTCCTTAATCTACTCTTGGCTTCGGCAGTCTCTCAGACCTCCTTGTTCCTGATGACTCTGGTGGTTTTGAGGGGTACAGATTAGGTATTTTGTAGAATGTCCCTTTACTAAGTTATGTCTAAACTTTTTTTCATGATTATTTTGGTGTTATGGGTTTTCGAGAGGAGAACAGAAGAGGTTGAGTGCCATTTTTGTTACATCATATATCAACATATTTATCCCTTGATACAAAGTTTGATCACCTGGCAGAGGCAGTGTCCATCAGGTTTCTCCACTGTAAAGTTACTCTTTCATTCTCCCTTTCCATATCATGCTCTTTGGAAGGAAGTTATTGTACACAGCCCATGCTGAAGGAGTGAAGAGTTACATTCCACCTCTTTGAAGTGGGGGTATCTACATAAAATACCTAGAATAATTCTGCATGGAAGCGTGTCCATTCTTCTCCATTTATTTATCTAGTAAATTATTTATTTATATCAGTATTGACTCATGAGTATTTATTTTATAATTTGGACTATAATCCAGCACTACTTTATTCATTTTATTCCTCAAATTGTTCCAGTTTTGGCCATTGGGGGCTCTTTTTGTTGGCTCCTTTGTCCCTTTGACATACCCCTGTCAATTTTTTTAGCACTTATGTTCTGACACCACAAGATTCCTCAGGCTCATTTGGCATGTTCCCTGCCCCATCTCTAGAGTCAGCCATTCCTCCCAGGAGTTCTGCTCACCTTCATTGGAGAAAGGCATTAGAAAACAAGATCTGGGTCTTGTGCATGCTCACTGCTACTTGGCTGTTACCTCTAGGCCCTCTCAGCTAGCAGAACAATGAGATATGAGGGTGTACTTACAAATGTATATAGATCTATTTTAATTATTCCTCTATCTTCCTATAACCATCCATATCAATATTAAGTATGAGTTCATATTCATATCTGCCAACTCTGATCTATTACCACATGAATCATTCCAGTCTTCTACTCTTGCTTACTTGTAAACACCCACTCCCACAGTGACTTGAATGCTATTATGTACCGTACATTTAATTAACTGGTCAACTCTAGTACACATGTATAGTTGTTTCACAATTGATAACCCACAACTCCACAGGAAGCTACTTTATCGGCTATGGGACAGTTCATTCTGCCTTTATTCCTACAGTCTTTAATCCTACAGTACTCACTTTTTTCCAAAATTCTTTCAGTCAGCACCACTTCCTTCACCTTCTTTAGTGAAATCATTTCACACATTTGTGACATTGTTAGATGCGTGTCAAAGTCTGCCTTTCATCCTGGGATCACTCAACTCCTCAGTGACCATGTTCTATTTATATACTTTGAGGTTCACTCTTTGTGCTGTGAAGGTCTGTGCTTTTTAACCAACGCATAGTGTCACTCGTCCACCCTTGTAGTATCAGAGAGAGTAGTTTCACCACCCTAAAATATTCCCAGACTCTGTCTGTTCACCCTCGCCTCTCCTCAAGCCCTTGGCAGCCACTGATGTTTTTACTGTCTCTTTAGTTTTGCCATTTCCAGAATGTCATATAGATGGAATCACAGAATATATAGACTTTCAGACTGTCTTCTTTCACTTAGCAGTATATATTTAAGATTCATCCACAAGTTTGTGTGGCTTAATACCTCATTTCTTGTTATCACTGACTAATATTCCATTGTACTCATATACTACATTCTGTTTATCTATTCACCTATTGAAGGACATCCTAATTGCTTCAGTTTTTCACATTTATGAATAAATTTTCTATACACATTTGGGAGGTTGAGTATGCACTGTAATTGAATCAATAGCCACTGCAGACCCATCCTTTCTTTGTTACCTCCCAAGCCTTCACCATTTCATTCTCTCTGAATTTTCTGTACCATTCCCACACAGTCTCACAGGGCTACTTACTTGAGTGCCCAAATTAGATTTATCTGTGTCTATTTCTTTGTATATTTTTGTCATTATGACACAAATAGATAATCTGGGACACATTATTTGATAATTTAAATCTATTGCTAAATTTTATTCCAAGTAGATGAAAATGGTATTAAATGTCTTCATCAAAATTATATGAAGACCCCATGTTTACTTTTATTATACCATAGAGACTATTTCACGTTAAACTAACATAGCTCTTTTTTCACTCTCCATGTACAGTTTGTTCTATTTTCTTGATGCAACGTTTTTCCCTCAAATCATTATCTATTTATTTATGAAGTACAGTTAGATTTCTTTATATTTCTTTCCCTCCCAATCAGTTTCAATCTTTTCTCCCTTCTTTCTGGTTCAGTATCAAGCTAGTATCTCATAACCAGATAAAGAACTTTCCATAGGACCAGAGGGTATCCTAAGAAGAGAAATATCCCTTCATTGTTCAAAGGCATTTGAATGATTATCATAAATTCCTTCACATAAAAGGCTCTAATTGGAAAAATATCACTCATTCACTTATTTAACAATCATTTGATGTCAAACATATGAAAATCACTGTAATCTGTAAGCCAGGTAAAACCATAACCCAGACTGACAGATACTCCAAAGATGTGGGCAAAGCATAGGAGCTTCTATTTAATCAGAGAAAACAAGCACGTGTGGGTACATTTATATATACATCCAATGTATAATGATTAACATAAAACTTACACAATTTACATTGAATTACATATTATACCTTATGTATGTAACATTCATGTAATATTTCATATAAGACATTTTATTATGTTTGATCACATATTAAAAGACTATCACCAAAGTGTTAAGTGCTAATACCTAAATAGTGAAATTACAAACTGTATTTCCTAATTTCTACTTTTTCATCATAAATGTATGATAATTCGGTTATCTAAGAAGAAATATACTAGATCATTTTAAAAACATCATTTTATTGTGAATTATTTTTCATGAAAGATGTACAGATCTGCTTTTCTTTTAGATTCCTATTTCTATTGTCCTGGTCTCTTTCATGTGGCAGTCGTGCAAACCGTTATGAGTTATCACCCTGTCTTCATTCTCTTCTCTTTCTCACCTTTTCTACATATTACCATAAGGTTACATACAATATTCTGTTGGTCAGACACTTTCAGTCACCATCTCTTCTCTATTGGACCATGCTCAAGTGCTGCTGAGTAAAATTCAAACTTGAATTAATCCACCAGGTGTTATCTTTCCACCCAAATATCCTGTTATTCTGTAACACAAATCTTTTCTGGCCAGAGGGTATGGCATTCTTCATGTCAATTAATATAGTCTTCAAGTAATCCAGAACAATTTAGGATTAAACCAACCAAAATCAGTTTTTCTTCATCTGATATCTTCCCACATTTCTTCTCCATTAAACAGAAATCTTTAACTGTTTTTGCTCTTATTAACTGGTTGTGTGTTTATATTATCTTAGTAAAATCATAAAATCTTATGTTCAGAGAAAATGTAATATATGTGCTTTGTTCTATTGCAGAGAGCTGGGTATTTAGCTGTCATTTTTATACTTGTTAGTTACTGGAATTTAGTATTCGATAATGCTATCTTTCAAAATGTAGATTCAGGAAAGATTCCAAGATTATACATATGTCCCTTCACTTATTATCTCAGATGACAAACAGAGCCAGATGGTTGAATAGGTGATCAGCAATCGTGACGATTTATTCACCAGAGCTCAGCTGATATTCTCTTCACGGAACACGTAGTGGCAAAAGTCTTGATAAGACAGAATGAACAGATACGACAAAGACATTTGCTTAAAATGAAACAGGTTGTATGACACTCTAAGCTTCTGAAATATCGATTGCTTGAAATAAATCTTAAAGGACATGGTTTTGGAGAATATTATCCTTGTCGCTAAAGCAGTTTCATACCTTCAACATGACGTGTCTTCACCTTTATGGAAGATACGTTTAAATATTTTCACCGTAACTTGGCATGGTTGTGCCTTTGGGTTGTCTTATTTTCTCATTAGTATTAGTGCATCTTTTCCTCTCAAAAAGTGATTTTATTTTTAATTTTTCTCTCTCAAACATTGTTGAGAGAATCCTCATAGAGGCATTCCTCACTTCCAGAAAAGAGTGATCTATGGAGAAAAACTGAAATTTTGCTGAGTTTCTCTATCAAAAATTGCATAATTAAGTAATGTCTGGTATATCACTTAATTCACCAATCATTACAAATGTGGGTTATTTATGCCCTAATTAGAGAAAATGTGTTGTAAGTTGTTTTCTGTTTTTAAAATGTGGAAAAAATATGCTAAAACGTTGCCCCTGCTTTAAAAATTTCACACTCTTACAAAAACAGACATTCATAGAGAGTGCTTTCTTTATGCCTGTTTTTCATATTAGCCACATTATTGAATGTATACATCCACAACCCTATGCCTTTTTAAAAAAAAAATGAATTCACTTTTCTCATCAGCTGAAATGTTACTGTATGAGACTATAGCATCTGCCACATCAGTATATGGGACTATATCAGCTGACACACTATTATACGAGACCACATGCTGACATAGTGTTGTATGAGATTATTTGCTGACACTGCCTATTAGCTGTTGCCTTTTCTCACCAGCTCCATTCCATACTCAAAACTGGAATCATCAACAATTTTGCTTGCACAGGAGAAGATGGTTATCCTTCAAAACAATGAAATACACAATGTTTTGTTTAAAAATTAATGCTTAATGCATTATTAAAAATCATTTATCTTAATAATAATGAATATATTATATTACCTTTTAGAAGAATAATTCATTTTATCTTATGATAATTGCATATAAAACTGCTGTAGGGACTAATATGTAAAGAGTAAGAAATCATGTATATGTATGAATTGGGTAGAATTACAAAGCACATGTACAAACAGTTCCAAAATTTCAGAACTGACTTCTATTACACTGATCTCAATTATAGTTACCACTATGATGGCTGTATGTTTGTTGTTGTTAATTATTAGTGTAATCTATCAATATTAATATGGCTACAATTTAGTATAGTTTAAAAAACTTTGTTCAGTGTTTAGGACAATCCTAACAATCCCTTGATATTGCCTTATCATATTTAAATTTTCAAAAGTAAAATACTTTGATTTTAATTAATTAAAATCAATGTCACTTTTTTTCATACTTCTCATGACCACTGTCATCACATTGCTATAAGCATATTTGAAATATGAGTTTAGATTCCAGGAAGGCCAAGGCACAGTCCACAGGACAGAGTAATGCACAGACAGAAAACAGCTGTGACCTGCAAAGAGTCCCCTTCAAGTGTTCACCTGAGTACTGACCAGTGCATGTGTCTTAAGAATCACCCAAGGCTGGGACAAAACCAGCAAAACAGTTTAGAGGTGATAGTAACCAGCACTCACACCAGTACCTATTCCCACCAGCCAGAATCAAAACCTCATGATTCATGAGCATTGCATTAAGGACACAAAAGTTTCTTGCATTGGTATTCAGAAATAATTAGCCCCAGACTGAGTGTTTGTCTAAACTCACACTATACATCTTTAAAAAAAAGGATTACACTATTTCTAAATAACTTAACTGCCTCTCAGAATAAACTTTTAAAATATTTATAGAATTACAAAAATATCTAGCAAAGACAAGATAAATTCATAATGTCATATTTCATTCAATCCAAAATTACTAGACAGGTAAAGAAGCAGGAAATACAACCCAAACTAAGGAGAACATTTGAAAAACAAAATCAGTCAAAACTAACCCAGAACATAAGCAGATAGTAGAATAACAGATAAGCACATTTAAAAGTTATTTTGAATCTATTACATATTTCCCAGCAGTTAACTAGGAACATGGTTCCATGGACTGCCGTGTGTATTTGGAGGCGAGATGTGTTTGGACACAGTTCACAGAGAAAAGGCCATGTGAGGACACAGCAAGAAGGCGGCTCTCTGCAAGTCAAGGACAGAAACCTCAAGAGAAATCAACCCAGCTGACACCTTGATCTTGAATTTTTAGCCCCTGAACTTTGAGAAAACATTTTCTGTTGTTTAAGCCGCCCAGTCTGTGGTGTTGTGTTAGGGCAGCTCAAGCAAACAAATGCACATGAGGCTAAAAAGAAGAATGAAATCAAAGTCCAGAGATGAAGACTGCCCTGTGTCAGAAGAGGAAAGCAGTGGATGAGGTTAATGGGATGTTACATGACGAGGAAGGGGACAGTTCAACAAGAAGACATAAAGACTCTCAGAAACGAGGAACAGAAGGGGATATTCTCGACCTGACAACATGCACTTAAATCCATAGTTAAAGTCATATTTATTTGTGGACAATCTCCATCAAAGATCAGGAACCAGATGAGACTGTCCACTCTCACTGGTCCTATTGAACATTGTTCTCAATACCTGGCAGTACAATGAGGCAAGAAAAAACAAATATACAAATAGCATCTTTATTGGGAGGGAAGAAATTAAACTGCTTTTATTCATAAATGACATGGTCACTTTTGAATGAAATCCAATCAAATCTACAAAAACTACTAGAATGAGTTTAGCAAGGTTGCAGGATACAAGACCAATATACAAAATATAATTGTCCTTCTATATACTACTAATAATAAATCAAAATATAACCAACAATGACATTTAAAATAACATCAGAAAAATGAAATAATGAGAGATAAGCCTGATGAAAATGTAATACCTTTACACAGTAAATCATAAAACACTGTTGAGAGAAATTAACAAATCCTTAATGAATGTTAATATACACTGGGATCATTGTTTAGAAGACTCAATGTTTTTAAGATGTCAATTTTTTCCAAATTGATCTCCAGAGTCAAGGCAATTCCAAACAAAATCGTATTAGAAATTTTGTGGAAATTGACAAGCTGATTCTGAAATGTATATGGGAATGCAATAACCTAAACGATACAACAGTGAAAAGGTAAAAAAAAAAAAAGATTAAGGACAAACACTACTAATTTCCAAATCCATAGACTTATTATAAAGTTATGTTAATCACAATGGTGTGATAGTGCCACAGATCAATGGAAGAGAATAATGTCCAGAAATAGATCCACACATGTTTATTTGGACAACTGATTTTTGACAAAGGTGTAAAGGCAAATCAATGGGGAAAGGATAGTCTTTTCATCAAGTGGTGCTGGAGCAACTGGATATCCATATCCATGTCCAAATGCCAGAAAACAAACTGTCCATCTGAGATTTGAAAGACATTGGTAAGGGAATGGAAAGACAAGCCTTAAACTGGAGAAAATGTTTGCAAATCATGTACCTGATAAAAGACTTGAATACATAATATATAAGTAACACTTAAAATTCAATCATAAGAAAATAAAAAACCAAAAGGGGGAGGAGGCACAACATTCAAAAACACTTCACCAAAGAAGACTTAAAGATGTCAAATAAGTACATGAAAAAATGCTCACTATTATTACTTTTTAGGAAAATACACATTAAAACCACAAATTAATAATACTACACATCAATTAGAATAGTTAAAATGAAGAAAAAAGGAAAAAGAAAAACTGGCCATGCCCAATGTTATATGAAGATGTGGAGGAAATGGCACTTTTATACATTGCTGATGGAAATGGAAAATTTTACAACTTTGGAAAAGAGTTTAGCTATTTCTTAAAATGGTATCATATGACCTAGCCATTATACTTCTAAGTATTTATGCAAAAGGAACGAAAGCATATGTCCACACAAAGATTTTTCCACACATATTCTTTCATGCTTTATGTATAATAGGTAAAAATTGAAAATAATCCCAATGTCATCAACAGGTAAATTGGTAAATGAATTGTCATATATCCATACAATGAGACACTCAGCAATGCAAAGAAATGAAGCATTGACACATGCCACAATATGGATGAATCTAAAACAACTACACTGAGTGAAAAAGCCAGAAATACAAGAGACTTATTATAAAGTTATGTTATCATACAATTCCATTTATATAACATTCTAGAAAATGCAAACTAGTGTATAGTGACAGAAAGCGGTTGCTTGGGGATTGGGCACACAGCATAACAGGAAAATGGGAAAGGTTTACAAAGGGTCAAGGAGAAAACTTTTGGGAGTGATGTGTTTATTATCTTGATTTGTTGACAGTTTTTACAGGTATAAACATATGTCAAACCTACACCATTGTTCATTTTAAATATGGAACAGCTTTAATAATACTCTTAAAAATTTTAGTGGGTCTTTCAAGTATCCAAAAGAACTGTAGCAATTGCTGAGGCTTCATGAATAGGAAAGTGTGAGGTAATGCCCTGGAATTCAGTACACATTTCTAAAACATTATGGAATCTTCAACCGAATTTTAGGGTTACAGTAACAGTATGATAGTTTTATTGAAGACCTTGGAAAGATCATTAAATAATCATCTGAGACATGCTTTGTAAATTTCTCTCAAAAGTTAAACACGATCAGGTCACTATTTTCCCAAATAGTAAAATGTTCAAAGTACTTTCAAACTGACTGATCAATATCAAAAAGTAACCTAATGGTGTACTAGTACTGCTTTTAAGTCTTCTTTTCCAATATTAATAATCCCATTTTATGGTAGACTTCAATTAAAAAGGATGTTGAAACTAGGTCACAATACAAATATCTCAGTATCTGACACATACTTAAAGTCTGTTTGATTCAGAGGTAGGGAATTGCGTTGAATTTTATTTGAATTCATTCTAACTTATTTGTGACCCAAAGAACTTTTAGGAGTAGAAGGATGACAGAGCCAATTGTGCAGGACTGCCCTGGATTCAGTTAAGTGGGGTCTCCCCAAAGGTCCTGGAACTGTGGGCCATGCTGTATTTTCTGGGCAGGCAAAGCCCACTCAGCCTGGAAACCTGAGAAAGAAATGGGTAATTAGGTTATAAGGACAAAGAGCTTATCACACTCTGAATTTCTATGTCTTTCATACTTTGAATTCTCACACAGAGTTAGGTGTGACCAGAATTTAACCTAAGCTTTTGTGGTTTTAAGTCTATTCCAATCCTACTAAAACCACTTTCCTGACTAAGATTTAATATGGTTGCTAAATACAAATTTCATATAAATCTGAGAAATAGGTAATTGTAATTAGCTATTTATTTATCTTGCTTTACTTCAGATATTATGTTTTATCAAGCACATAAACTTTAGATATAGTCAGGAACAGAAAGAATTGCAATTCAAATATATGTAAATAATTTTGCATTTAAAAAACTGTGCCATTTGTATAATTAGCCTGAAGTTTAAGTATGATTAATTTCAAGTGTAAGGCAAAATTGCAAAGTCTAATAATTCATAAAATTAGAATATTTCAATAACATTTTCATTTTCTAACAAGGAATATGGGTTTCTGTATCAGGCCAGACTGATAAATCGAGTCCCCATACTCAACTGATGACAATTTCCAGAACTTCACTTAATGTTATCCCATCAAGAAAAGATACACTATGAAATTATAGAAAATTTGTTTTTTCATGTATGCATTGATATGACTATAGATCTCTATTTTTCAACTCAAGTTGGATAGGTGCCATTTTGTCCCATTGTTGTTTATTGCTCTCCTCAAGGCCACCACCATCACATCCAAGCAGATGAATCAGCTTTCTGAACTGCAGATGAAAAAGAGAATACCGTGACTGATCATGAAGAAATAGAAATTCTGAACAGTCCAATGATGAGTAAGGAGATTGAATCTGTAATCAAAACCTCCCCATAAACAAAAGTCTAGGACCAGATGGCTTCCTTGAGGAATTAATGCCAATCCTTCTCAAACTATTCCAAAAATAGAAGAGGAAGGAACACTTCCAAACTGATTTTACAAGGCCAGCATTACCCTGGTACCAACACCAGACAAGGACGCTACAATAAAAGAAAATTACAGGCAAATATTCCTGATGAACATAGATGAAAAAAATCTTCAACAAAATATCAGCAAACCAAATTCAACAGTACATTAAAAGGATCATACACCGTGATCCAGTGGGATTTATTCCTGGGATGCAAGGATAGTTCAATATATACAAATCAATAAATGTGATACACCACATCAACAGAATGAAGAATGAAACTCATATGATCATCTTAGTAGATGCAGAAAAGGATGTAAGTTCAACATCTTTTCATGATAAAACCTCTCAACAAATGGATATAGAAGGAACTCAACAAAATAAAGGCCATATAAAATAAGCCCACAGCTAATATCATACTAAAGCTGAAAAACTGAAAGCTTTTCCTCTAAAATCAGGAACAAGACAAGAATGCCCACTCTTGCAAGTTTCATTCAACACAGCACTGGAAGTCTTACAGCAATTAGACAAGAACAAGAAATAAAAGGCATCCAAATCAGAAAGGAAAAGGTAAAATTGTCTCTGTCTATAGATGACTTGATATTGTATGTAGAAAACCCTGAAGATTCCAGGGTTTTTATTTATTTATTTATTTATTTATTTATTTATTTATTTATTTATTTATTCCAGATTAATAAATAAATTCAGTAAAATTGCGAGATACAAAACCAATACATAAAAATCAGTTGTGTTTCTATACTTCTAAAAGCAAAATATTAGAAAAAGAAATTAAGCAAACAATCTCATTAACAAAGTACAGCAAATAATAAAATAGGAATAAATTTAACAAAGGAGGAGAATGATCTGTATACTGAAAATAATAAAACATCGATGAAAGAAATTGAAGAAGAAACACATAAATTGAAAGATATTCTGTGCTCATAGATTGAAAGAACTAATGTTAACAACTAATATTGTCCTTACTACCCAAAGCAAATACAAATTCAATGTAATTTCTACTAAAATTCCAATGGCATTTTTCCACAGAAATAAAGAAACCAATGCTAAATTTCATGTGATTCCTCAAATGACCCAAAATAGTCAAAGTAGTCCTGAGAAAGAAAAACAAAGCTGGGGACATCACAAGTCCTTATTTCAAGTGATATTACAAAGCTATAGTAATCAAAACAGTGTGGCATTGGCATAAAAACAGACACATAGATCAATGGAACAGAATAGAGAGCCCAGAAATAAACCCATGCATATGTGGTCAATTAATTTTCAACAAAGGAGAGAAGAATATACAATGGGAAAGGAGAGTCTCTTCGTAAATGGTGCTGAGAAAATTAGATAACCATATGCAAAAGAATGAAACTGGATGCCCATTTCCTCCAACACAAAAATCACCTCAAAATGGATTAAAGACTGGAACGCAAGCCCTGAATCTGTAAAACTCCTAGAAGAAAACGTACGGGACAAGCTCCTTAACGTTGGTCTTGGCAATGATTTTTGGATTTGACACCAAAAGCAAAGGCAACAAAAGCAAACCTAAACTAGTGGAACTATATTAATCTAAAAAGCTTCTGCACAGAAGAGGAAACAATTACAAAATGAAAAGGCAATCTATGGTATGGGAGAGAATATTTGCAAAGCACACATCTGATAAGGGGGTGGTATCAAAAATATGTAAGGAATGTATACAACTCAGTAACAACAACAAAAAACACAATTAAAAAATGGGCCAAGGACCTGAATAGACATTTCTCCAAAGATGTCATCTAAATGAAAATGTGTTCAAAATCACTAATCATCAGGGAAATGCAAATCAAATCTACAACGAAGTGTCACCTCACACCTGTCAGAAAGACTATTATCAAAAACACAAGAGATAAATGCTGGTGAGGATGTGGAGAAAAGAGAAAGCTGTACACCGTTGCTGGGTGTAACTTGGTGTGGCTACTATGGAAGACAGTGGAGGCTCCTCAAGAAATTGAAAGTGTAGCTACCACAGGACCCAGCAGTCCCACTTCTGGGCATATATCCTACGGTAACGAAACCACTACCTCAGAGAGATGTTGGCACTCCCGTGTTCATTTGAGCATTACTCACAATAGCCAAGGTGTAGAACAACCTAATTGTCTATCAAGGGATAAGCAAATACGACTCACACACACATACACACACACACACATACAGGCTTACCTTCTGCGCTTCACAGATAATGCATTTTTTACAAGACCTTCCACCAGCAACAAGTTTTTGACTCACCGAGGCTCAGATAATGGTTAGCATTGTTTAGCAATAGAGTATTTTTTTAAATTAAGGTATGTACATTGTTTTTTTAGACATGATGCTATTACACACTGAAGGGACTACAGAAGAGTGTAATCCTAACTTATATATAGACTGGGAAACCAAAAGTTTGTATGACTTGCTTTATTGTGATATTTTCTTTATTGCGGTGGTCTGGAACTGAACCCACAATATCTCCAAGATGTGTCATACACATACACACAATGGAATATTATTTGGCCTTAAGGAAATCCTGCCATTTGCAACAACATGGATGAAGCTTGAGGGCATTATTTTAGGTGAAATATGTCAGAGAAAGAAGTACTGCATTGTATCACTTACATGTGGAATCTAAGAAAAAAAAGTCAAATTTGTACAAACAGAGTAGAATGGTGGTCGCCAGGGTTGGTGTCAGGGGGTGGGTGTGAGAAGTAGAGAGAGATTGGTAAATGGTACAAAATTTTCAGTGATAAATGAATAAGTTCTGAGGATCTAATGTATAACATAGTGACCATGGTTGATAGTACTGTATTGTACAATTGAAATTTGTTAACAGAGGAGAACTTCAGTGTTCTCACCAAAAAAATAAATAAGAAGAAAGAAAAGTAGATATGTGAGCTGATGGATGTGTTAATCCACTGGTGGGAATCCTTTCACAACACATGCATATAGCAACCAATCACATTGTACACTTTAAACACATTACAATTTTATTTGTCAAGTATACTTCAATAAAGCTGGAAAAATAAAAATATATCAGTTAAAAAAATGAAGGCATAAGTAACCTGAGTGGGGAATAATATATGAATATATTTACATATGTATACATTTAACACTAAGATGGATGTATACACGTAGCATGGGACAAGGCTGCTGAAATGTGGACAAGCATACAAATTAGTTGCTTATTTTCAATTTGTATGATATACAAACATAATGAACAAAACATTTGATAACATTAAAATTTGAATAAAATAAATTTGATATTAGAGAAGGGAAGCAATAAAGGAATTTCTTTTACAAAATACATGGAAACCTAGAGTAGGAAATAAATGATCTGACTTGAATTGTGAACACAATGTCAATAATCATTAAATTCTGATTAATTCTGGTTAAATTAAAATTTAATTCATGTTTTTAACTGAAATAAAGTGGATTTAGTCAATTTAAGAAATGAAGCTTATGTTGCCTTCCCACGTGGCCTCTTCCTCAGCGTAACTCCCTGCTGGATTGCATGTTTACAACAGGGCGGGGCACTCGGGCGAACCGTGTGCAGACTCGTCACTCTGAAAGGACGTGCCATATCAGAGTGACGAGAACTTCATTGTGCCTCAAATACACAGAACATAAGAAAAAAAGCTTATAGAATATTAGCACTCTGGGGACCACGTAAACACAATAAAAAAATCACTAAATCAGTTGGTTACTAGTTAGTTAATTGCTTAACAATGTAACTATTGCTTTTTATCCCAAAAGAAAAAAGATTGTGATAATCACAGATAGTAAACTATACTTGCAATAGACCATTTTATCCATTAACTTGTCCTGTAAATTAGTAGTTTTCAACTTTGGCTTGGCATTAAAATCACCCACGGAGCTTTTAAAAAGACTCATACTTGGGTCTCATTTCCAGAGTTCTTGATAAAATTGGATTAGGATGCGGTGCAGCCAATGGCTTTTAAAAGTTCTCCAAATTATTCCAATGTACATCCAGGGTTTAGAACTATTGCTGCAAACAATTAATGTGTTTATCAATCATATTTATAATGAATGAGGTCACTCATTTGGCTAAAAGTATCAGCTTGCTTAGTCAGAACTTGTCCCTGCAGCTGCCTCAAAATTAGAGTGTTTATAGCAAATGATGATTTAAACATTATGTCTTATTCTCTTTGTTGTTATAATTTAAAAAGCATGCATGAAAGTATATTATCACAATAATGTCTTAGGATTTATTCAGTTAATCACTGATATTTTAAGCTACTCTTTTTGATAATTTAAATAGTTCTTTTGGTATTGCAAATTGAAAAAATCAGCTTCTTCATCCATGGGAAAGTATAAACAGTTGTTTTGGAAAGTATATAATGAAGTTAAAAATCTGTATTTGCACTGTACGTAATACATATATATGTTCTATAATATATATAACATATAAGGTATAAATCTGTATACACTCTGTACACAGATTTACAACCTGTAAGATATACAATCAGTACTTGTGCTGATGAAAGGTGTGCAAACTCCCTTAGACTGATACTTGAGGCCGAATAAGATCTGAACACCTTTAAGCTATTTATCTTATTACTCGACTTCAAAAGCTGTAATCCCGTTCCTAAGGGACATGATCATCTTTTTCTGAGATGCCCCACACTTTCACGGCCTCTGTGTAATGATCCAGGTTTGAGTTCATTGTCTCATCCTTTGATAGTCATCCATATTTTAAAAACAATTTCAAATCATCTCCTTCAAGAATTCTCCCTGAATCTTCTTCATAGAAATGTTCATCTTGCTTTGGGGCCCATAGCATTTTAAAAACTTTCTAGGGGCCGGCCCCATGGCCTAGTGGTTAAGTTTGGCATGCTCTGCTTCAGCAGCTTGAGTTCAGTTCCCTGGTGTGGACCTACACAACTCGTCGGCAGTCGTGCTGTGGCGGTGACCCACATACAAAATAGAGGAAGACTGGCACAGATGTTAGCTCAGGGCTTGTCTTCCTCAGCACACACACACACAAAATCCCTTCTAATAAGTGCTTATCATTTCCTGCCTTGTGTTATAATTTTATGGCCACGTACTGCGTGTACTCTCCCATATGCTTTTTGAAAAAAAACATAACTAGTTTAACTTCTTTTCCCTAAGTTTTCAAAGCACTTTCCACCTTCACTCAGCAGGTGCTTAGTTCACGATTTTTAAATCATGAACAACATTAACTTATCTAGTGTAGAAAAATGACTTCTCAGGTCTTTTTGCAAAAACAAAGCCTCTCTCAAAGCATATTAATAAGCATTTATGGCTCCATACAGAAGTATATCAATTTACCTTTATATATCAAGGCAATAATTAGAGATTCTATTGCCACTGAATAACCTTGAATCCAATAATTCTATTACAAAGCATAAATTTTAAACATGGTAACAAGAATAATGCATAAAGTTCTTTCCAGAAGCACACAATCCCAAAGGGCTAAAAATATGTAGACCAGTACATTAAGTCACAGTATGGAAGGGCAACAATAGAAACCTTTGATCAATTTATTTAAAAATCTCTATATCCTTACATTAATTTTGTGGGTCATTCATGTTCTCTCAGAATTTCTCAGTCTTTTCTTTGAGCTGTTTCTCACGACTATCTTAGATTTTTTCATTGACTAGAATCATTTTTATTGTCATTTCCTTTCTCCTCTCTCCAGCATTGAAGTTCAAAGGAGATTTTTAACAAGCCAGTTAAAGTCCCCCAAGTGATTTTTTTTTGAGCAAATCCTACTTTTCCTATGTTTACAGTTATTCTGGGCTTGAGCAATTCCACAGCCATCTCAGTCTCCATAGTAACTTTGGTAGTTTCAGTTCTGTCTTATTGTTGCTGTAATCTTCTTTCTCTGCCTTTTGTTATTTATTTTATCTGATTCCATTTTTGAAAAGTATTTAGATGATTTTATAATCTTCTACTTTTCTATTTCATCTACTTCCTAGAGGCAGTCTAACATTATCAACATATCTAAATAGAAACTCTTTAGATGTGTATTTTTATAGATATATAGATATGTACTATACTATATATATTATACATACTAGACTATATACTATAATTGTTCTTTAACATGATATATAAGAATGTCCATTTGCCATGGTAATTTTGTCACATTTGTTGAATATTTGTAGCCCCATGCTATCTTATATGGAATAATTTCTCAATTAAATACAATTCTTATAAATCCATAGAAAAATGTTATTGTCTTCTATAAAAAAGTAGCACAGAGTCCAGATTTCTATTTGATAGGGGATATTTTTCCCGTTCTTAATCTAGAAATTATTACTCATATCAAAACTACATCATAACAAAAGACAGAGAAAGTAGATTAAAAAATGATTTTGTGAGTGAGAAAGCAACAATTCCATGCACGTAAAAAATATGCCACTCCCGGTACAATAAGTAATAAGAAGCAAGGATTTAGCAGGGAACATGTATGAAAGCAATACAAATTATAAGGATTAGATGTTTAAAAATACAAAATGTAAGAAATTTTTGCCAAGAAATTGATTTTGCCTGAGAAATTAGTAGGAGAAATCAGATTGTCATACTGATTCCACTACATGGAAACCATCATCTTAGCATTAAATATGGCAAAATTAGTCAGGATCTTGTCAACACAAGAAGAAAAATCAGTACAAGACAAGCAGAATTCAGATCCATAACTTCATTTAAATAAGAGTTTTATAAATCTTGCTAGAATATGGAGCCCTCAGAAAATTACAGGCAATATTCTGTGAGGCATTACTTTCCTCTACAGAAAAGTGCTTCTCGTCAGGTTTATTCCACATGTGTAAGTTATGGATTGATGTTTCTTTCAGTTGCAATGAGAGAATTTTAATTCAGCATATTGTAAGCAAAAGTTGAAATATTCTTTCACTTAATTGAAACATCTAAGGAAAAACTAATTTCAGACACACATGGATACAGGAACTTGATGACAACATCTGGGCTCCCTCCCTCCACCCCTCAGATAAACTCATTCCATCTAGGGGGCATAACGGCCACTGTCAGTCTAACTTCACATATTTTTCAAATAAGGTAGGGTTCTTCTTCCCTGAAATCTGCCAGCTCCCCGGAGATAACTCTGGTTTGATTAGCTTAGATCACACTGAACCGATCACTGTGATCAAAAGGAAAGAGTACATTGATTATATGTCACCCATGTGGTGGGAATGATCCTTACCAGAAAGAAGGGTTAGAGGTTCCAGGAGAGCACCAAAACCAACAGGCAAAACAAAGGGTAGGTGAAGGTTACAGACTTGACCTGCATCGTCCTCCTGACAGTAGTTACCATGTTGATGGGTTTCTATTAACACTGACTAAAAAAGTTGTTTTTTCTTAATTCAAATTCTACACAAATGCTTTCTTTTACTTTTACATTGCCACAGATCAAAGCAACAATTCCTCTAGTCACCTTTCAAGTCAACGATATTGTATAAATCATAACAGAGTAATACAGATGCATTTTAAGAGCATGTTAAATTTTACTTTTATTTCTACTTTACCACATTCTTCTGTTCCTAAATGGATATGTTTTATTTTCACTTAAGGCTAATTTTCATATCATCATAGAATTCTTCCAGCATTTTTTTCTCCTTGATTTGTCTAAAAAATATACATTGTTCCATTTATTAGTTAATGCTGAAATCTTTGATGTCAAGGTATGAATTATTACAAATATCTCCCTTGGACTCACACCCAATTAGTTAATAATTAAAGGCTCACCTGTGTCATCTTTAGGTAGACATTTTTTAGTATCTCCTGGAAACATATTTTTTTCTTGAATGTTCTGCAGTGTGTCCTATTTTCACTATGCAGGCTTGTGACTTTTACCTCTCCAGAGATATACAAAAAAAAAAATGGAAAAAAAAAGGGGCCATGCAAGGATGTGGAGAAATTTTGTTTCACCATAATCCCAGCTTCCATATTTGGTTGGTGCAATTGCCAAACCAATATAATTGTTTAGAATTCTTTTGATAGACAACTGCTTCATGCGGTAATCAAATGAGTTTTTCAAATATTTTCTAAAACTAATATTGCCTTACGTATGTGCAGTCCTTTGCAGTTGAGAACATGATTTGACATACATTAAGGGAAACCATAGAGCGATGTGGTTTAAAGGTAAACACTCAGGTCAGCATATTGTGATCAAATTCATGTCTACACACCAGTGATAACGTAGTACATCAAAGTGCTATTATTGTTAACATTACAGTTAGTATTTTAACTTATCATGAAATTTTAATTGATTCTAAATAATTAAAAATAAGGATTATCAGCCAATTTCAAGTAAAATTGAAAAAGTTTTCAAAAAATATGTTAATAATTAAATAATATAAACACTTACCTAAAACATATTTATTTTTTATTTTCAGGATTTTAAAAATATATGTTTAAGATATCTCATGAAAATCTAGAAATATTGTTTACATTTCAACAGATGATAATTATGTTTTCCCAAGAGATATTGCAAACTTGTTTTAAGATTGTTATTGTCTTGATGTGATATTTGAGTCACTTGATTTTGGAAGGTGAAATAAATATGCTTTTAGTTGGCTGGAGTTTTATTTCTTCTCTTGGCACATCATATTACAGCTGATAACTTCCAAAATAAATGAAGTTAAATTATCTGTCCTAATGATTTATACAAGACCTTGAACCATAGATTTTATTTCTAAACAAATAAGAATATTCTATCATTGTTTATAATGCTATTTTCATGGTTTCAATATAGTAGAACCAAAAAAGATAAAATAACTAATCAGTTTTGGGCAAGATTCTGATCTACTGAAACATTTTGTATTTCATATTAAAATCAATCCAAATATTTAATTGCACACACATTAGCACATTACATTCTTATATTCTATACTTCAATAAACCTAATGCCTGCCAGAATGTTTATATATAAATATATATTTATGTGTGTTCATATATATATGTGTGTGTGTATGTATATATACAAAAATATTGTCAGTGCTTAGAACAATTTCTACATAAACTATAATCTCATGAAACCTTGCAACATAGAGTAATGAAACAATCTATGTATATATCCAAAGGAAATAAAATCACTGTCTTCATGAGTTATTTGTGCTCTCATATTCATGCCAGCATTGTTCACAATAGCCAAGATATGGAAACAACTTAAATGTCCGTTGATGGATGAATGGATAAAGAAAATGTGATATACATATATGCAATCGAATATTATTCAGGCTTAAAAAAGCAGGAAGTTCTGCCATTTGCAAAACATGGATGAAGCTGCAGGTCATTATGCTAAGTGAAATGAGCCAGACGCAGAAAGACAAATATTGCATGATCTCACTTATATGTGAAATCTAAAAAACATTTTTTAAAAAAAATGCCAAACTTGGGACTGGCCTGGTGACCTAGTGGTCAAGTTTGTATGCTCTGTTTTGGTAACCCAGGGTTTGCAGGTATAGATCCCAGGTGCCAACCTACACACCACTCATCAAGCCATGCTGTGGTGGCATCCCACATACAAAATAGAGGAAGATGGGCACAGACATTAGTTCACGGCTAATCTTCCTCAGCACAAAGAGGAGGATTGGCAATGGATGTTAGCTCAAAGTCGATCTTCCTCACACACGCACATACAAAAAAGCCAAACTCACATTAACGGAGAATAGAGAGTAGAATGATGATTACGAGAGGCTGGGGTGTGGGGGAAAAGAGGAGATGAAAAAAAAGAAAGAAAAAGAAGTAAAGTGATGGTTGCCTGGGGCTGAGGGGAGGTGAGGGGCACAGGAGGTAGTGTTTAATGGGTACAGAACATCAGTTTTGCAAGATGAAAAGAATTCTGCAGAAGGATGGTGTTGATGGTTGTACAACCAGATGAATATGTGTAACACCACCGAACTGGACACTCAAAAACAGTTAACATAGTAAATTTTATGTTACGTATATTTTACCACAATAAAAAAACAACTTGAAAAAATAGGAAAGTTTCACCCTCTGATTTAAAAAGAAGACATGAGCGACTTCCTAAACTCTTTATGGTATTGTAAATAAATGTGCTTTTAGGGAAAAATTATTTCTTTAAAAAAGTAGTCATGTTCTTAAAAGAAGTGCTCTGTATACCTATTAAGCTTTTCCCCTGAGAGTTAAAAAAAAAAACCTGCCTACAATTCAAAGATCTATAAAGTAGTTTTTTCTGTCAGTGAGAATAATTGTTAAACAAGAATAAAACTGACTTTTGAAAAATTATGACTGCCTTCCTTGTTCACAGTGCAGTCTTTCCTTTAGAGTGCAGTCATTACTGAAAATGTATGTTTCAAAGTATAAAGTCAGAGTAACAGTTCACACTGCAGACCTATTTATTAATTTATTCCTTGTCACTCAGACACCATGCTATGGATTAAGTGTTGTGTTGAAAGGCATTTTTGCCACATGGGACAAATTCAGGGACTGAAAAAAGATACTGTGACAACAAAGCATGAGAATGGGCAGGAGAAAATAGCTTCTGATTTTGCCTTTTAAACTTTCCTGTCGTGGGCACACTGAATTATCAAACTAAAACAAGAAAAATGTCTTATCGTTTTGAAGTGGGTAACGCCCGGTGCAAAGAGGTATACAACAGTGTCCCCTGTGTTCCGAATACCTCCGACAGTGAATGAACAGTGACACGTAACACTGCGTGACATTCGACTTAAGGTAGTTGAAGACCAAAACCACAACCACTACTGCAAAAAGGCTGCCAAATCCCGCTGGAGAGAAGTTCCACGGGGCGGAGAAGTCTCTACAGCCCACTCGAAGCGGTGCCGACCCTTTAGACAGATGGAGAGGGACGCGCTGTCCTTCAGCGTCCAGAGAGATTCTGGTCTCGCGGTGGGGACACAGCGCGCGCAACCGAAAGACCAGTCCACCTGGAGGAGTCCAGGGAAGGTATACGAGGTTCAACAACAGACAGAAATCACCGAGCAAGTTGAAAGGAAGGGAAAACCTTTCCAGAAATTGAGCTTTAAACATCGGGTACTTCAAGACCTTGAGTAGGAATCTGAGCAAAGAGCTGTTTGAAAACAGGCTCAATCAACTCAGATAAGAACCTGTTCAACGTGATGATCATCCTGATGGGTCAAGGAAAGTTTGCAGGGGTGTGATTAGTATTTATCACCCATTCTTTAGTAAAAGACACTAGAAATCGTCAGAACTCGATCTATATAGTTTATTTATTATTGATTTTATTTACGCGTGTATGTAACAATGCAGTGTTTCCTGATAGAACGTGGATGTATTACTTTATCTGGCCCCCTTCCTACCCTAGAGTCTGTTTTGACTGGTTGGGGCGTGAGCCATGGGGTCTAACATAAGGTCTGATCAGGCTGTTTGGATTCTAATGTTCGATCGTATCGTTAGGATTCTATCCTACCCACGGAGCTTACTTGCATTTGCAGGATATAAATGTCATTTAATTAAAACATTTTTGAGATTTAAACGTATTATCAGAAGTAGGAGTACATAAAGTTCAAATGAGCTACCAGGGATAGATCTTATATATTATAGGCAGCAGGGTATTGTAGACCGCAGTGTTGCCCATAACAATTGTATTCCATGCACCAAAGATATTCTCAGTTCCTCATATGTAAAAGGATATGTTCAAAATGATTATTTTTTAAAGAGGAAAAGTAAATCTCAGCATTGAGTGAAAATAAGGTGAGACGAGATTAAAAACATTAGCACGGCATTGAACACTGGAAACACACTGAGAGATTTCAGGTGCCCTGGTCACACATGAGCCAAGGTGACCATGTGAGGAGATGACGTGCAAATCAGCTTGACTGCGGGAATCACTGCACTAAAATACATGTATCAGATCATCATGTTGTACACCTTAAATATACACAATTTTTATAGAAATATGTAAAAAAGATTACTGCAGAAACAACTTGACCAAATTTCAGAAATAGACTGCGCTATTATTTTTAAGTGAATCCTTCAACATGATTTTAATATTTGGGGAAAATATAAACATTTTCCGTTAATTCTGATGAAAATTAGGATTCTAGTAGTTTTTGAAAAGGGAAGTATTGAATATGTAGTAGCGTAAGGAGTAGGAGTGACTACATGGCAAAATATATTTTTTTCCAGAGAATAACTCACTTTGATTTTAATTTATATTGAACATTGTAATGGAAACACTTTAACAGTAGTTGTAACAGAACATTAATTGTTAAGATTTTTGACTTGATTTAGTCATAATATATAGTAAAAAGTTTTAGTCGACACTTTAACACTTGAAGTATAAGCAGTTTTTATATTTTACATGTGAAAGGGGAGTTCAGTCATTGATGATATCACTTCCTACTAAAAAAACCCACAAATTATAATTTTAGTCACAATTGCAAATATAATACCATATTGTTCGTGTTCTTCAAGAAATGAGTAAAAGATAAAAAATATGAATTACTTGCATTTAGTAATAATTCCTATATAATATCTTTATATATATAAATTCACTCCCATTTCTTCTTAATCGTGTCCTTCTACAATAAATATTTTTAGACCAAGCTTAGAGAAAAAGTGCATCAATCCTCCTCAGTAAATACTTCTGTGAACAACTCCAACAACTCATTCATCACTCAAATTATTCAAACCAATTTCCCATTCAGAAACGAGTGGGAAGGAGGCCAGCAACACTTAAAAAATACTGGTCACCAGGCTGCACCCCAGAATTAAAGGGGCGTACTTTTAATAAGTTCAGTGAGCAGTGAATAGGGGAGGAGGCATGTATGTAAATATGTTCATATTGAATATAAACTGAAATAAATGTATTTCATAACTTTTATAAAAATAGCCAGTGTTACTTGAACCATCTGCCAGACACATAATTTGTATATTGCTATCTTTACTATACCTCCAGCAAATACTCTTGTTAGCCACTTTTTACTAATGACAAACTTAGGCTTAAAGAAATTCAAAACATTTCCGAGATCAAATTGTTAAAGGACCAAGAACAGTCTTATACCCAATATGAAGTGATACCGAACCATCATTCTTGACCACTGTACCATCAGACCTCTACTGGAAAATTCTGAATATAAAGATGAATTTATTTAAGAATAAGACCTTTGACTAGGTAGTTTATTGATGAGGAGAGGGAAGTGGGAGATGTGAAGAACTGGGCATCCCAGGCAAGAGAAACATCCAGGGCAAAGGGAAAAGAAGAAAAATAGCATCCCTGGAGATGAAGGTCACACCATGGAAAGGAGCTTGGCTTTATTTGTAGGTAATTTGACACGACCACTGAATGCTTCAAGGAGAGAAATAACATATTAATATGAAGCTGAGTCTAAAAGTCACAACAGAGCTCTCAGCTGGAGACAAATGCTTGGAAAAAAGACCAGCGTGACAAGATATAACTGCTGATAATTTAAGGAACAGCAGTTGCAAGACTTTGCAAGAAATTCATAAGAGAGCAATGGACAAAGACAGGAGAGAACCAAGAAGATTATTAATAGTTTGCAAAATTCTGCTTTCTTCTCCCAGCTCCTCTTACATACTTTCTTCACTCCCTTCAAACCATGAACTCCTGGCCTTACCTCATGCATTGGAAAGAAAAGAAGGAAGGAAGGAAGGGAGAGAGGAAGGAAGAAAGCAAGGGAGGAAGGGAGGAAGGGGGGAAGGAAAGAGGAAGGAAGGAAGGGAGGAAGGGATGGAGGGGCAGAGGAGGGAGGAAGGAGGGAAGGGAGAAGGAAGGGAGGTAGAGAGGGAGGGAGGAAGGGAGGGAAGGAGGAAGGGGGGAGGGAGGGAGGAAGGAAGGGAGGAAGGGGGAGGGAGGGAGGAAGGAAGGGGGAAAGGAAGGAAGGGAGGAAGGCAGGGAGGGACAGAGGGAGGGAGGAAGGAGGGAAGGGGGAAGGAAGGGAGGTAGAGAGGGAGGGAGGAAGGAAGGAAAGAAGGACAGAGGTCATCAATTCATAACCTGCTCCTCTCGCTTTCACATCAGAAAACACACATTACTTCTGAAAGACACAGCCCCCCCCCCCCGCCCCCGTTTGTTCTCTGGCAAATTTTCTGGAGAAGGGGGTAGGTAGGAGCAGTTGTCTGCTGAGCACAGCCTCACCATAGCTCGGAGACAGAGGCACCAGATGGCTAAGGGGTCTGGAGGGACACGTTCAGCATCAACCACCATGTGAATGTGACTGGGTCATTAAACTGTAAGAGCATTGCGTGAGGAACAACAGTCTTTCACTATTTCAAGCCCGTGTCACAATTAACAACAATGTGCCTTGTGTATGGCATTATATTGAAAGAGAAGAAAGAAAAATAAAAGGGTTGATTTCCTAGACTATGGAAGTGTAGCACAAAGCTGAGTTGAGTTTATAGACTAGAAGACTATGGTGACTTTTAGAGATTACGCATCATAATTGCAGTTCCAATTTTATTCTCAGCACCTTATTGGTGAGTTACAGATTTCCCACTAGAAAATAAACGCATGTCATGATACATAAGAGATACATACTCTCAAGCCAAAATTGTATATTTTATATTAGATGTTTATTGAAATTACTCTTTTATCGAAACCAACTGAAATGATAAATATTCATTAATATTCATTTTCTTAGGGAATTTAAATGCTAAAATGGAAGAGCAACCAGAACTATTCTAAACACAAGGATAGTCTTGGTGTTTCCTTGGTGGATATTTAGGTCTGAAGTCCAAAAAGTCACAAATCTGTCATCACCTCCAGGACTATGAACATGGCCTGTAGCTGCACCATGGCAAAGGCCTAAAAGGGCTTTGGTGGTGGTCATGGTTGGTGGTGGTGGTCATCTCAAATACCAGCACGGTTGCCACGTGATTTGTTGTGGATAAAAGAGAAATGACTTTCTTGAACCCAATCCACTCTGATCAAATCAGTAATCTGTAGAATTACTCATTGAGACGTCTACCACCAAATTATAAATTATTCAATGAGATACGTTATTTTACCACTCATTGATTCAGGGGAAAACACATTTCTTAGGAATAGATTAATGGGAAAACACATTTCTTGAGATTTTAGATTATCTGAGATTTATCCTGATATTTCATGTTTTATGAATCCTAATTTATTTATTTCTCAATAATTGGTCTACTGAATAAGGGGTTTAAGCCTTGTTTTAGTTGTTGACCTTTATAATGAGAAATCATATCTAGAAGATATCAGGGGAGGGAGTTAAAAGAAAGGGAAATTTGGGTGGGTACTGTTTGGGAGGGTTTTTTTTTTTCCTTTTTTTAAGATTTCCACTGTACTTCTACATTCAGGTGACATAGACAAACCAGAAGCACTTGATCAGGCCAGAT
This sequence comes from Tapirus indicus, assembly GCA_031878705.1. Taxonomy (NCBI): domain Eukaryota; kingdom Metazoa; phylum Chordata; class Mammalia; order Perissodactyla; family Tapiridae; genus Tapirus; species Tapirus indicus. Next base: position 93,482,973 of record CM062928.1, on the reverse strand, counting down.
TCAATGACAAATCAAAAAAGGCTGATAGAGAAAGAAAATAACACTAATGAGCATCAATTTCAAATATGTATCTGAAATAATTTAAAAAGGATAAAAATGTCAAAAGGGAAAACAGTAAATATAGTGACCACTCTGTCAAAGAATATAAACCCTGAACTCCCATCAGCCACAAACATATGACTTAGTAACATGTTCTATGCACCAAGGAGAATGATATCATCACAAGAAGGGTCGTGAAAGTAAAGTCATCTTTAAGGAGGCCATGTTGTCACTCCCTGCTGTGGGGCACCGAGGACAGCAGAACATCACTTCTGTGATATTCCTGCCCAAACTGCATAACCTGCATCTAATCACGGGCGTATAGCCGACAAAGCCAAATCCAGGGGCAGTCTACAAAATAACTGGCCTGTAATTTTCAAAGATGCCAAGGTTCTGAAAGAGCAAGAAGATCCGAGAAAGTGTTCCAGATTAGAGAAAACTAAAGAGACATGACAGCTAAATGCAACATGCTTTACTGGATTGGATCCTGGACCAGAAATAGAGAATATTTTACGTGAAAGAACACTATTGGAACAATTGGTGACACCTGAGTAATGTCTCAAGGATTAGATAATAGTACTGCTTCAATGTTAGTTTCCTGATTTTGATCATTGTAGCATGGTTATGTAAGAAAATTTTAGTACTTAATTTTGGTAAATGCAGACAATTATTTAGGGGAACAGGGGTATCAATGGCCTCTCAAACAGCAGGTGAAATGATAACAACATGAAAATGTACACAGATAGAGAAAATGATACAGGTGCACACAGATAAAATGATGCATGTGCACACAGAGAGAGAAAACAATACACGTGCACACAGAGACAGAAAATTATACACGTGCAGAGAGAGAAAACAAGACGTGCACACAGAGAAAACAAGAAGTGCACACAGAGAAAACAAGACGTGCACATAGAGAAAATGATGCAAGGGCACACAGAGAGAGAAAACGATACACATGCAGAGAGAGAAAATGATGCATGTGCACACAGAGATAAAACGGTATACGTGCAGAGAGAGAAAACAATGCATGTGCACGTATAGAAAACGATGCATGTGGCAAAATGCTAACACTGGAGAATCTCTATGAGAGTTTTATAAGAATTCTTTGCATTTTTTTTGTAAATTTTCTCTAGGTCTGATATGATCTCAGAAGGTTTAAAAATGACAATTGATATCAGAAAAAAAACATATCATAAGAAATAGGACAAACAGCACTTACTTTAAATGCAAAGGGGTTTTATTTATTTTTGGCTAAAATACTATAGTTGTATAATAGTCTTAACCTACTAGTTTTTTGGAACCTTTAATTGTGTGAAGCACCTTGGTACCAGTGCATGTAATAGCACAGGAAAACAAAAAACAAATGATGGCATACAGAAGGAAAACCTGCTCCAAAGTGCCAGTGTTCTCAGATGCCAAATGATAGCTTGACTCTATCACTTCTTTCCTAGAGGGACGGAGCTCTGTAAGCTGACATTTCAAATGCGTGCATTTACATAAGCAGAACTGCAGGTGCACTCATGTTTGTCGGGGTTAAAATTTCTCGGCACTTTCCCATAATTAACTAGTAGTAATTTAATACGATTGGGAAATTAGGCCTCATTTCTCACTAACACCAATTAAGATAATTACATTGTACAGATAAATTCACTTTTGGTTATGAAATGATGAATCATCCGTTTTGTCTTCATTTCTACTCTTGAAATGTTCATGTCGTGTGCTCCGTCCCACACAGATATTTCAGCCGTGAATGAGTGACTAGAGCAGTCCATCAGACATCGTGTTTCTGTCACACATAGAAATTGCTACACAGCAAATTCATGAATTGCAGTTCTAAACCTTTACTATTTACAAACTATCAAAACTTCCTAATCAGTGTGGGAAATCACATTGCTTTTTTTTTTTTTTTTTAATATTCCTTTCCCTAAGGTCTGGTGAAGCACAGATGTATAATCCAAGCTTCTTTTTTATTCTACAGAGTTGTGATTGTGATATATGTATCAATTTGTGTTATTATTATTGTCCCCCTGGGGTACAGGAGTAAATGCTGATATTATTTAAAATAAGCGAAATATGGTGATTTAAAAAGGTTAAGATTATCACTGCCTTACATAGTATCAGGCAAGCAAAATACACATGAGCTGTAATTCAAAAAGCATCTTACAAATATCATATATCATCTAAAGTAACTATAGTTTTAAAAATCATATACATCAGTTATTTCCCATATATGACAAATAATTTCAGATAGAAAATAAACCTGTAAAATTAGAAGTTATTTGAAGAGCTACTCCTGGAAATTGTTTTGAACGTCAAAGGATAAAATTCATGCAGTTTATAATGAAATTAGACTGCTCAGAAAGGTTTTAGGCGTAGTTTCCAATAAGTGTGTTATGACGTAAATCTACTATAAATAATTCCTGAAGCACACTCATCACTCTGGAGGTCTCACAACATTGTTTAAATCTGGTTCTATGTGGTTCTTATCAATTTGACTTTATTTTTTCCATATTCAGTGACCACTGTGTGGTAATTTTAAGATATTATCTATACTGATATTCATCCAATCTGATTAAAGGTGAGAATAATTATTTAACTATTTAATAGTTAATATCTATTTAAGAAGCATCTTAATAGCATCAGACATTTTGAAGTCCAAGTTATACCAGGATCGCAGATTCCCTCTACTCTCAGCTTGGTGTAGTGGGAACATCCCTCTGGTCCCTGAGAAGTCCCGAGTCCACTGTAAACTAGAGATCGAAGCAAATGAGCAAGAAAGTTCAACCTTACGATTCTGCATCTGGATCTTTAAAATAAAGTATTTAGGCTAGATGAAGTACAAAAAAGTATCCTTGATTTTTTCTTTGTGAAAACAAAGAAACTCGATCTGTCTCCTTGCTAAAGAATGATTATGTATTACTTTTGTTGGGCTCATAATTGATATTTAGTTTAAAAACATTTTTCTGGATTCATATATCTTTATATAATTTTAGTCTATTATAAGAACTCAAAGTAATGATAGCTTTCATTTTGAAAACCAAATTTCCCATGGAGTTGGATCAAAAATAGCAAAACTTTAAGTCACAAAGAAAGACAAAATGTAATTACTTTGTTAGTTATTATAATCTCCGTTGTGTATTCTGACAGTTTATTTGAGGGAGGGTCACGCTATGCTGTACAGTTTTTCCCAATGACTTAGTACTGACACAGGAGACCCTGTGAGAGAGCAGGGGCTGCAGGATCTCAAGGGACCGATGGAGATGGGAAATGAAGAAGTGATGTCAGTGTGGGATGGCACAATGACGTCAAATGACATGCACAGTTCTCCTGGTCTCAACCACATCCCAGGTCCTCAGCCAGAAAAAGTAAATACTGTCTGATGTTTCATTTCTTAACATAGTGAGGAATCAATCAGCTAGTATTGAAAAAACACATTTTAAATAGTAAATCACAACATAAATGTAAAATATTATATTTTCTCCTTGAGAAAAAATTTTGTTTCTTCAGACTCTATAGGTAATCTTTGCTTTCCAGAAATATAGCTAATTGCCAATTTAAAGCATGTAGATCTGGAAACATGTATTGTAAATACTGCCCCAAGTTTTGCTACCACTTTTCTGTGTGTTTGCTATCATTTGCCATCAAATAATAATAGTCAATGTTGTCACTTTCTTCAGCTTGGTTTTGTAACAGCTAGATCTTAAGTTAGCATGAGGGAAGCCATCTTAGGGAAAGGAGGCAGTATTGTAACTGTGACCCTGACTCACTAGTGTCTGTGAGTACATTCTAGCCTGCACATAGCCTAGATGATGAAGCACCGCTTGCTTCTCCTAAATACATGATCTGCTAGTATTTTGACTCTTGCTTCTGATAAGATAACTTTGTTCCCTCAGTCCCCCTAGGAACGTGACCACCTACAGAGAGAAAAACTCTGCGTTGGTACCCATCACGGATGACAGAGGAAAGAGATAACGAGGCGCCCTGAAGTCCATCACACCAGATGGTTGACATTCCTAAACCCCCTCCTTCCCTGCCCATTTCCCCTATTTAACTGCCTCAAGATTCTGTATGATTTTAAGATGGCTCTTGAGGACACTAGTCCCCCATCTTCTGATTGTGCTAGCTAAGGAAAGTATAAACTTTCCTTTCTCAACCACCGGCTCATTTGCAGTTGATTGGCACTGGACTGCGGGGAGTAGAACGAGCCCCTTTTGCTCTGTTACAGGACCAACATTTCTTACCTGCTGCCTGTGAGAGCAAAGGAGTCATCCTTTTAAAGGAAATGCACCCAGGAACCCTATAAGGCTGCCCAGTCCTGTATGGGTCCCACACCGCATTTCTTACCAGGATCTTGCAGCTTTCCAAACATACATGGAAGTAAGTCCCTCCACTTTTGAATCCTTCACATCTCCCCAGAGATGAGCTCACTGCTTCTCCTCAGGGTTTAACACCTTGGGAGAGCAGACACGAGCCCCTTCTCATGGGACAACCAGCTTCCAGCTGCCCGCCTGAGCTCTGTTTCTCCTTCCCACCTGGCGAGCCCCTGTCCAGTGTCTGGAGTTCCTGCACATGTAAGAGCCTTGCAGCTGGAACGTCATGTGTTTTAGGGCAGCCTCTCTAGTCGCAAAGCCTGTGATAGTGATTTTTTCATCCACTCCAGTGACTTTTTGCAGAAGAGCCCGAGAAGCGTGTGAGAGACAAGCTGGGAAGGAGACGCCAGACAAACAAGTCTTTGCTCTGAAGACGAGCTCCAGTTGGATACCCCACAGAGACTCGAGAACAGAAATTATAAGCAGAATTTGTCCTACCTTGAGGCCAGGGCATTTGCCGAGGTCCAGGGCAAGGGCAAGCTCGCTCCGTCTGTTGAAGGAGAGCAGCCAGGCTCAGAGAAGGCACAGCTCTGAGCTGTTAGCAACGTACCTACACAGCAGCTGGGGGAGTGGGTGCACCAGCTCTTAAAGGGACCTTGGACATCCACTATAGCATGGCTAATTATCGTCATCCACCTCCGTATCTGAGTTCCCCCAAAGAAAGACCCACCGTGAGATACACAGGTAGGTGCAGAAAACTTGTTTGGAGGTGATCACAGAAAGCACCTGTGAGGAAATGAAGAGTGCGAGACAAGAAGGGCGGGAAGACGGTCAGCAGGACACTAACGTATGGATTCATTTTGTGGGAGGGTTGACTGCGGTCTCTAACTCTCCTGGGGAGTAACTCCCTTCACTCTGGCTTAGTACCTGCTTGCTGCTGAACAACTACTCAGTTCAAGAAAGCTCTCAGAAGAGAAGAAACATGCTGGAAGATGAGAAGCTGTTGATGAGCTGGGAAATGCCTACGTAGTCACCCATGGATGAGGGTGGGCTGTGGGGCATCGGTTGTGTGTGCCATGGTATCCTTTGCATCATTTTGCTCCACTGGTGTTCCACATTGCATCCCCAGTGTGGAGACTCAGGTTCTGTGTTTCCCAGTGACAGCTAGCATCAACCTCTAATCAATCTTAGATAGGAAAGATGGTGGATGAGCTACTCCTAGGCTGGAGCTAGTCCCAGGACCATAGCTTGAATTCACCACTTTCCTCCTCTAGTATCCATCTTACATGGAAGCACAAATACATGCCCCAGCAGTCCCTGAATTCCAGATAATCTTTTCACTGCCCTGATTACGCAACAGCAACCTCAGCATATCAAGTAAATAACGTTCAATTAACTCCTCCAGGACAAGAAATGCTTTTTTTGGATTTTGCCCTGTCAGTTTGAGGAGTCCACAGTGAAGATGCAGGAGCCACAGTGTCTCATGTACCAGAGTCCTTGTTGTGTCCTCTAGTGAAAGCATGCTACCTCTGGGAAGCAGGTTCTCTAATCCCACAAACTCTAAAGTTGCACAGATGAAAACCCCAACTTCCACAATGGATCAATGGAAGTGATGAAGAGAAGAGGTGTTTCTATTTCTCCTTTTGTTCCCAGGCTCATACATTTTAGATGTTGGAAACAAAGCAGCAGCAGCATGAATACTTGTTGGTTTAACACACAAACCAGATACCCCCTCTCCACATTGTATAACTATCAAGATAAGGATTTTCTGAACCTTTAAGAGGCCACCTCAGAGATCCATCAGGCCAGCAGCCAACAGACAATGAGGGCAGAGATAGTCAATCCCGTGACTGTGCATCCTTCACTGTAGGTGACTCCCTTGATTGAGGCCATATTGTCTGTGATCCCATGATCTCAAGTCCTCCAAGAGTGGTATTGGTGATGTGAACCCCAAGACAAATGCATTCCCAGAACGTGTGACAATCCCAGGAAATAAAAACCGTTCTACTCATCCCCTTTCCAAGAAAGAAAGAATCCAATATAATCAACTTGGCTCCGCGTGATTGGTTGATTCTCTTGAAAGATACTTACGCACTGGGAGTTAGGGGTTCAGGGAAATAACCTCCATGTGGGTCTGAGGACCCGTGTATTCAAAGTACAAGAATGTTGTCCAGAAGGAGCTGTGTCTCCTGGTCTCCACATGTCTGCACTCCAAAAGAGCCGTGGTGGCGTCTTGGGCCCCAGGTACAAAACCCTGAATCTGAAAATCCTCAAAGATCTCAAGACTTGCCTTCCTCGGTGTTTTGTTACTCTGCTAAATGACTGTCCTACACTTTTGGCAAAGACTGGGGGAAATTACATATATATATACATATATGTATATGTATATGTATATACATGTATATGTATACATATGTATATGTATATATATGCACACACATGCACACATACACACACACACCCTCTTGTGGTCACACGGTAGGTTCCTCCTCAAGAGGGCCAGATCCCTTCAACTGGTGGCCTCTGAGTTTGAGAATAAGGTCAATATTTGAACAGCATGAGAAACTGTGATTTTCCCATATTCTCATTTATTATAATACATTTCAATTATAATTTTTATGGAGACACTTCATCTACAAAAATGAATTTCATATTTCTTATTTCTCAATAGTTTGTCATTGGATTTGCTACAAACTACAGAATAAGACTTCTCTCTTCAACACTTTAATTATATAGTTTGTTCTTAGTTGAGTATTGACGTGTTATGATATAGTGCATTGAGTTCTGACTGTATTCAGATTTAATCAACAATGGATGTCGAGTAGAATAAAGTACTTCTTCCTGATCTATCAAGATAATCATATGCTTTCCAGCTTAAATTAAAGTATTCATTTGTAAGGTATTTGCTTTCACTCTAGTGGGAGATTGTTTTGATAGATGTTGTGAAAGAATTGCCCATCAGAATAAGCACAACCAGCTCAAAGTTAATTAGAAATTAATTTTTATAAAGACTGAAAAATTCACATAAAATTTGCAAGACCTCCCAGTGGTGTTCTAAAAATTATTCCTGCATCCAAAAAGAGAAAGAAGAATATAACAACAACAGCAACAAAAACATGACCCAACATTTTAAGGGTATAAACTTCTAGTTATAAGGTAAATAAGTTCTGGGGATGTAATGTACAGCACAATGACTATAGTCGACAATATTATATTGTATATTTGAAAGTTGTTAAGAGAATAGATTTTACAAGTTCTCAGCACACACACAATAATAATTGTAACACTGTAAAGTGATAGATGGTTAACTACCTCACGGAGGTAGTCATTTAGCAATATGTACGTATCTCAAATCATTACATCATGCACCTTAAACTTACACAATATATCAACTATATCTCAATAAAACTGAGCAGAAGAAAACAAAAAAAATAGTGTAAAATTTTATGTCAAATTATATGAAAGAATCACAAGTTTGTGAACAGTGACTGAGAAACTTCCTTTTGTGGACAATTTATTTTATTTTATTTTACATGTAGAGCAGGTGGGAGGTCTTGGTTGGTAGGACGCTATGGGCTGCTGCGTACACGGTTCTAGCTTCCTCTCCTCCTTTCCCTCATCCACAATTTCAGCCTATTGGGGATATAGTTGGATGTGGGGCCAGTCAGCCATCAGGGAATATTGAAACTGCCTGTCTGGAGAAATGGACAGCCATTTCCCTTATTACTTGAACTCTCTTTTGTTCACTGTAACGGACTCCTTTTTCCTTACATTTTCTCCAAGAAAGATCCACAGCTTAGAAAACAGAATTTGATACTTATCGAGCCAATTGACCAAAAAAAAAAAAAAAAAAAAAAAAAACTTTTCCTATCATCACCAGATTTATGTCAATCTTGGAGACAAATCATTCCATTTTGAATACAGTTGTTTTGTTTTAAAGTAACAAGAAGACTATAAAAGAATGACCAGCATATCCAGGGTTCCTTGCATTGCTTCTCACTCTGCTGTTGGGTGAGGTGCTGAAAGAAGATAAGAAGACTGACACCTGAGGGCACGCAAGGCGGAGCAAAGGCCCAGGTGGAGTCTTCCTCTCTGGCTCACAGCAGGCTGGAGACGGCAACTCACACACGAGAAACAAGTGTGTTTCTCAGAATGCTGGAAAGGACGAGCAATCAGGACTGATCCGGGCAGTCTGTCCCTAATTTGGAAACAGCACATCTGAAGTCCTTTGGCCAGCTCACACATGGCAGACGTCTTTAACCAGGTCAGACAGAACGGGGAAGACAATCGTGCTTCTGCGAGTCTCTGGCCTGCACTCAGATAGAGCCTGCTTCTGCAGCAGGCCCCTTCCTGTCCCGACCCTGAGATCCACCCCTTTTCTTCATTTGTCCACCTCATTACTGATTTGACATTGCTTTAAGCACCCTCTTGCATATGACAGAACACTTCTGTGTAACTTTTCACATCACTTATATAACTTTAGAAATTGGTTGTGGTTGTGTTTAAATATGGACTACTTTCCTTCCTTCCTTCTTTTTTTTCTTTCCATAATGATATTTTCTTGAGTGCCTGTTATGTGACAGGCATGGTATTAGTTTGCAATTACAGATGAACAATAAAATAGAATCTTTGTCTTTGCGAAGATTAAAGCCTCCTATATCAGAAAATAAGGCAATCATATAACTAAAATACAGCAAAATCCATCGTATGGTAAAGCAATTCAAAGGTACCATGAAGACTCATAAGAGGAACATCCACTGTACACATAGGGAGGTTTTCCACAGAAAGTGACTGCTTTGACGTCTGAATGTTAAATAAACATTAGCCAGGAGGATGTGGGAAAGAAGGCAGAATTCCAGAAGGAAAGAGCACCAAGCACAAAATACAAAGCACGGGGTCAAGAGAAAATCAACATGCATTTTCAGAAACAAGGAGGAATCCAAAGGTTTGAGGCTAGAATATAAGCAGAGGTGGGATTTGGAACTCCTCCTAAGTAATGCAAACACTAATCCTTTCTAGCGTGTAGGATGATGTGACTAGAACTTTAGTTGAGAGGCAGTATAGAAACAATACACAGTAGCATTGAACAGTGTGATGCTAGATAGTCACTGTGCCACGCAGCCCCTCAAACTCCTACTCAGCTGAGATACTAATGAGTCAAAACACTTGTGCAGGGCTGTGCGAAGATTACACTAGCAAATGTATCTGAGAATTTAGAATAGCATTTGGTGAATAGTAAGCACTAAATGAACGATTGTTATTATTACTATCATTACCACTTATTACAGGACCATCACTCTGGGTGTATTATGCAAATATGTCAGGATGTATGACTGGGGCAGGGCAATGTAAGAAGTTACTACAGCAGTCCAGCAACAAACGATGCTCTGCTAATGGACATACGGGCAGAGGGGAAGGGAGCAGATCTGAGAGGCAGGGTACAATGGAGGGAGCACCAGGCGGTGGCTGACTGGATGTGGGGTTATGGATGACAAGGTGAACAAATGGCATTTGAAGAAGATAATTGTAGTGTCTAAAAGTGACAATGTCAAACATGTACAATATACAGGAACTTCTGCTAACTAGTGGAAAAAGGACCAGAAAACCAAAGCAAAACTGACAAACTTAGGAGCAGGCAGTTTAAAAATGGGACACATCCCCACTATTAAATCATCAAATTCAGAAAATGGAAAAAAGTCAATAGAAACATGAGGAAGAGGGAACTTTGTGCCCTCCATTCAGACTTTTGAAAGAAGATTACTTGATCAAAATCAGACTACAGAATTCTACTGCTGGGCATAGAGCCCAGAAAAATTCTGAATGGGCCCATGAAGGGACTTGTACAGGGAAGTTCATTATAACATTATCTGCTGGAGGGAAACATGAGGCATAAAGCAGTCAACTAGGTGTTTACACTGGCAGATTACATCATTGTCCTCCAAAATCGTCCCCCATAATTCACTGCCTGACCCCCAGTGCCATATGTATACATATGGAACATCATACACATTCCTGACTGTCCTTTGCAACGTTTTTCGCTTCTTGTGGGAGTAGTTAACTTTGCTTTGCTACATTAACATCAAACTGGGTCTGTGGTTTGTTGTTTTGGCCAAGAAATGGGAGCAAGAGTGACAGTCTGACAGTTCTAAGCAGAAACTTGAATAGCCATTTTGCAGTTTCACCTGGAGTTGATCCTCGACGTTTTCCAGAATGTAGATGCTGCACAGAGTAGACCTGCCAACCTGTGGATTCTGTGGCTCTCGAGTGACAACGTGAGCAAGAAGCACCGTGTTGTTTCATCCCTGGTGCCACGTGATGGTCTGTCCCTCATTGATGGTCGCCACCACTTGCAAACTCCCGCAGGCCAGGGAGCATTTGCCTCATCTTTGTGTTTCTACCAGGTAATAGTACCTCGTAGGTACTCAGAGTATTTTAAAAGAACTAACGTCATCCCCGCATCGGGTCGGCTGTCCAGGCACCATCGCCCACGGAGGAGCAGGCAGATGCCCGCAGCGACACTCCTCGGCGCCTTCCCCGCGCGGGCCTCGCCGTGGACGCTCTCGCTCCTTTCTTGTCTCCTCTGCTGCTGTGAACGGAGCAGGGCGCACGAGGGTGCTGTGACTCGCCCCGGCGCGCGCCCACGGCGAAGCTGTCAGCCGCTGTCCTCCTCCAGACCACGGAGCACTGAGGGCCTCCGATCAGCACCGGAGTGGGCGGACAGTTCTGGTGGATTAGAGCTGGCCTCTGGCTTACCCCTGGTCTCGGTAGGAAAGGACAGGCTTGGCCTCTGAGGACAGCATTGCTCTTACCCACCCCGCTTCAACTTCTTGGATTTTGCAAAATTAATTTGACAAATTACTTAGAATTCCAATGGATTTTAACATATTTTAAAATATGTAATTTCAAATTAGCTTTCTTATTTTCAATAAGTTTTTGTAATTTTTTCTTAGTCCAAGTTCTGCTTTAACTTTTAAGGCTTCATTTCACTATTTAAATGTGTATGCTAAATCTTCCTAATTTATCTTTCAAATTCCAACTAATCTAATCTGATTGCCATTGTATTTTGTTTGTTTTCTTTTATTCAATCTTTTAATTAGATAGTAGGGAGAAATTTAAATGAGAATCTTTAAAATTTAGTCTCTTTTTACCAACTTAACTTGTACCATCTGTAGATTGTAAGAAGGGTTTGGCTTAAGGTATAAGGGCACATTTCTGGAGATGAACTCACTGGTTTCTTCAAATCCTCGACTCTACCATTTACTTAGCTGTCTGTGAGAGTTAATCTGCTTCTCTGAAAAAATAGTTACTTCAACTTTTATTTTTAAAATGAATATGATTATAATTATGAATTGACATCTGAGTGCACTTAGACCAAAATGAGGCACAGGAAAAGCACCATGGAACGGTTCTATCTCGTCATGCGCACTCCGGGTAAAGTTCTGTTTGCACAACACGGAGATTCAGTGTCCAGCAGAGCAGCGTGGGCTCCACAGTTCAGTGAGTTTCTCCACCTTCAGGGTCATATTCTCCTTTCCTTGTTATTGTGTCTCAGACTTCCATTGTAACCGCAGGGAACTTTATATCAAAACTATGGCTGAGAATGTGCATGTAATAATTGCTCAAAGATCATGATTTTGGAAAACTGTATAAGAAAAAAGAAAAAATATATCTCGACAATAACTATTTCATGTCAGCACAATACTAGACATATATTTACACCTTGAAAAATTTACTGTCTGTACAACCCTATCTCTGATAATCTCAGTTATCATTTACAACTGAAATTATGCTCCCATTTGCCAGTTGGGATGCTTTCTTAAATTGATTTTTTGAATTTGACAGAAGAACTGAACAAGCTAACCTTCTACCATGAGTTTATTATGGAAATGATTAGCAGAAAATCTTGAGATGGTTATTTTTATTGATGGATGACAGTGAGCTCTAAAACACATAGGCCGTGAAACCTAGGGAAAGGTTTCACTCCACTCATTAGGATGCCAACCAACTCCTTAATTAATTTTAATGTCTTAAAAATTTGAAACTTATTCATAAATCTGGAGGAGAACTTTCCTATTACACTAATATATGGTCCCTGAACAGTCCACATTTTAAAGACTTTATCTCCAAGTATGTTTTGCCTTTTCTCCTTCATAATTTTCAAAGCATTGGTGATCACTGTTAAAAATTCTTATTCACATAAGACATTGATATGAAATTAATAGATAAGTAGGTATATTTCCATCGGTAAGAGGTTTAGCTGGCAGATGAGAAATTTAAACTTTAATAAGAATAGAAACACATTTCAGATAAACTTAATTAAAAATAGAGTTGATTGGAAAAAGTTATATAGCCATTTAGAAAGTGGGAAACATGATCTTTATCAGTGAAAAATGATTTATTTTACTGGATAATATTTTAAATCTTAAAATATGTGGTTGCTTCTGTTTTGCTTTAGTAAGACATATATAAGCATTTGCCTAGAGGAAGTAAATTCAAAGATATTCCAGAGAAGAGGTATAAGATGACTAAATTTTAGGGAAAAGTGCACAAATGAAAGATGTCTAGGCTTTCTAATTGGTGAAGATAACTCCTCAGAGTGATTGAATTACACTTTTCAGATTTGATCAAAGGTTATTCTGTGTCTCCAAAAAGAAAACCAAAAGTGGAGAGCAGCCTAAAGTGAAGTCCTCATGATTAACTTTGGTATGATACAGTGTTTCTGAAGTCAGTTGTTGCTGAGATATTGTTATTATATGCTCCTGTGTTGATATTATTAAAATACGTGTAATAGTTTATGACTGTGTCATGGTTCAGTGAATTATTCAGTAACGTTTTAGCACACATATGGTAAGACTCTAGGCACTGAAGCTTTGAAGACTACAAAGGTATAGCCTTTGTTTAAGGAGCTAACGGCCTAGCAAGGAGACATTTAAATGAAAAATTACTACGTAACGTGATAACAAGCTTTGAAATAGATATATGCCTAAGATGTTAAAATTGCACAGAGAAGGCATCTAATTAGGTTGAGAGAAAAGTCAAAGAATTCATTTATTACTTCCTCTAGACATTATAGTTGTGTCATAAAGCTTGAGAGAATTTAAACCAGGCAAAGAGCAGGCAAAAAATACTGCTATGAGAGATGAGAAGGAACAAATCGATTCCAAGAATTATAAACTCTGTAGTCCACTGTGACTAATATAGGATGCAGGGTTGAGACTGAGAGGAGTTTAAGCTAAAATGGTAGGAAAATCATGAAGGTCTTTGTCCGATGTATTAATAAATTTGGTTATTACCCTGGGGGTAATAGGCAGCCAATAAAGGATTTTAAACAGTCATGAGAAAATTTCAGATTTGTGTTTTAGGAAATAAAATAAAATCATTTGAAGAATGGATCAAGATTGCAAAGTGGATACAAATATCTTTTCTCCCTCCTATATAATTTCATTGGCAAGAAAAAGAGTATTTCAACATGAATAAATCTATTACTCTGCTAGAAAAATGACAAAATGTCACCAGGAAACTCCAGTTTTGAGTAATTCTTAAAAGACAGAAGGCTGATGGGAATAGATTTATGTAGAAATAAAGTTAGAAGAAGCTACAGAAAAAGATGGCTATGGGTAACCATGAGGATGGTCCAAACTTAGTTAACCTGTGGGAAGAGCGGGACAGAGTCCTCGATCACATTTAAGGATGATTCATTGGGAAGAGCATTGAGACCAGATAACAGTCCCTCCTCTCTCCCTGGTTGTGGAAAGTAACAGGTAATATTAGTATTTTTCATCCAGACCCTAAAGCTATAAGTTGGATATAAACTGTGGAGAGGTAGATTATTTCGCCCACCCAAGTACTGACTCTCAGAAGAGGAATAGCATTTTCCAACATTTGGCACACCGCTTGTTCCACAGCAGTGGGGACAGGCTGTTTTAAACAAAGAGTAATTACAGTAAAGAAAAGCTGAGAGAAAATCTCAAATACAAATGAACACTGAATCATTGATCCCCTAATATTTAGAGAGAAAGCAAAACAGTGAAAGAGGCACAAACCAGCCTACAAATGTAGAAGGTATTTTGAAACATTGCCCGATGCATTTCTATTCAAATTATTATTATTATTATTATTATTATTATTATTATTATTATTATTATTTTCTGCCCTGCACTTCTCAACCTATTAAACCATTAAAGACAAGGTATACCACTCAGTTTGTATTTCTAAAATACTTTTTTTTTTTTTTTAGAAAACCCAGAGGGACTTTGACAATTGTCTTAGATTTAAGTAGGAAAGAAAATACTAGTGTATTCCAACATGCCAAATAGAAGAGGATGCAGAACCTTATTTACACAGAAAGAAGTCATGTGGAGTATGTCATAAAGAAAAGTTATGTCATACATGGAGTAAAGGTGATATTTTGCTTGAGATGGGGGTGGGGGAATCAGAAGAAGTTTAGAAGTTTCAGGAATGTACTAATATATATGTTAAATTCAAAGAAAGTCCAAGGAACCCAATCCTCCAGGATCTTGCTCAAGGAAAAGGAAGGTCCTGTTGTGAAAAGATGGAAATCTGTGATATTTTGACGGAGATTTTGAAACTTGAGGGAGACTATGCCTAATGGTCCACTTTAACTGTGAGAACTGAATGCCTCCCAAAGAATCCTACGGCAACACGAGGCAGGCCAGGAAGAGCAGAAATCATGGTATGTCATGGTTCAGATGACAGCAGGCCTAGATAGCACCTCCTCTTCTCCAACCATACACAAAATGTGTGAAGTTTCATTTCTGTATATCTAAATCACTTTAAATCTGCTCCCCAGACCTAAATTCCTTCATCCATTAAGTTCATTCGCAAATGACAGGTGGCAGTATTGGTGCTATAGTTTCAAACTGCCTGAAGATTTCTATCCCAACACCTTTACAATTTGATGTTAGGAAAATAACTCATTAAACTCTCTTAGTCTCAGTATTTCCTTCTGTAAAGTGGAAATAATTATAATACTTGCCTAATAAGGTTATTAAGGATGAATATAAATAATATACATTTAAAGTGCTTTAAATGGGGCTTGGAACACTGCAAATACGCTCAACAAAAATAGGTATCATTGGTTACTATGTGTTAGATATTATGTATAGAGCAAAGATTAAAATGATGCACATAAACCACAATCTCCACTGCAAAATTATTTTTCCAGAACATCATCTTCTTTCACTTGTTTTGCTAAAACAGCTTGTTAAATGGTCTCCCTGATTCTAACAAATGGCGTCCACTGCGTTAAAATCCACTCTTTACGTAACAGAGTGATATATTTAAAACGTACATCAGATCACATCACCCATATGTGCCAAACACACCAATGACTTTCCATCACCTTATAAAATAATCCACGCTGCCCATCCTGTGCACAGGCTGTGCTTGAACTGGGATGGCCACTCTCTGAGCTCATCTTCTGCCCTACTCACTCTCCTCTACTTTCCTCCAGCACGTCGGGTTCCTTGCTGTTCCTCAAACATGCCAAGCCTATCCCTGACTCAGGCCCCGACAAAGGGATCTTTCATCCATCTGTAAAACCCCACCCACAGAGTACGGCTATTCTCCTCCATCACAGAGTTCTCAGCTCAGTTCTCAATGCATTAGAAGTGCCTTCCCTAATCATATAATCTAAAGCTACTCCCTCATTTTATCATCTCTGAAGCACTGTGGATTAAATTATTTGTTTTCTTGTCCTTTCCTGTGTACAGTATCTAGAATTTAAGTCAAGAACAGCAGGGGTATTTTCTCTCTCATTCACAGTCCTACCTCCAACACTTAAAACAGAGCCTGGCATGCAGCAGGTGCTTATACATGACGCAGAATCAATGGAATTGAAGTTGATTGAGCGTGAGCTGTTCTCCAGGAGTTAAATAAAGCAAACATCCAGACTACTTGTAACAGCTAGATCTTAAGTTAGCATGAGGGAAGCCATCTTAGGGAAAGGAGGCAGTGTTGTAACTGTGACCCTGTGATCCTAACTCACTAGTCTCTGAGAATGCACTCTAGCCTGCACGTAGCCTAGATGATTAAGCACCTCTCGTGTTTGCAAAATGCATGATCCGCTAGCTCTATGACTCTTGTTTACAAATATCTCCCAGCTGTGATAAGACAATAACTTTGTCCTCTGAGTTCCTCAGGAATATGACAACCTCCAGAAAGAAAAACTCTGCCTTGGTACCCATCAGAGATGACACAAGAAAGAGATAATAAGGCACCTTGAAGTCCATCACACCAGATGGTCGACATCCCTAAACCTCCCTCCCTTGTCCATTTCCTCTATGCCTCAAGATTCTGTAGGATTTTAAGATGGTTCTTTAGGACACTAGTCTGCCATCTTCTGATTATGCTAGCTATTCATATAAACTTTTGTTTCTCAACCACTGGCTCGTTTGCAATTGATTGGCACAGGATTGCGGTGAGCAGAATGAACCTCTTTTCGTTCAGTTACCTACTGTCTGAAGAATTCGTAAGAATGAGGACTTCTTAGGTATTTAGGAAGGAGGAGGGCTCAAATACAGAAAATACCTCTTTAACTGGAAAAATAAAGTGATTTGCAACATTTCTACAGATCCCTTTATTACTTGTATGTGAAATATACACTGTTTTATTCCTTAACAAGGCGAATTTGACAAACATTTCTCAAACATGCAAGTGATAATGCTTGCCAAAAGGAAATTCAGAATGTATGTCAACAAATTATAGTAACTATTGATACCTAGATTGGAATACAATGAAGTAAGCCTCACATGATGTCTGGGAAGGAGGTGTGGATGTTGGAGAAGAGAGGATGGTCTAGCCCAGCACTTACTGATAGAAGTCAGAGGGGTTGGAAATGCAAGTCACATGTGTAACTTTTCATTTTCTAATGGCCATGTTAAAAAGAGCAAAAAGTAAATGGTGAAAAAAACTTAAACAAATTTTAATGAACTACCTTTTGCTAAGTGTTTGAAGTGCAGTGTCTACATTGCAATTATAGCACACCTCAGTTCAGACGAGATGCATTTCAAGTGCTCATTACACACGTGAGGCTAGTGGCTGCCACACTGTATGGACCTGACCAGGAGGATAGCACATGCAGAGCAAGTGATGGCCTTACTGTCTCAAGCATCGAAATGAGCTCAGTTCCTAGCACATATCAGTTCCTCAGAGCTGTGTTTTGTATGTATAAATGAATGACAAAACAAACAAGTGGACAAAGTGAGTCAGCAACGGAGTTCATGATCATTGGATGTCAAGAAATGGCCAACTACTTGTCATGGTACCATTAAATATGTGGGGTGAGGAATAGGCACAGAAGGTAGATACATCAGAGAGAAAATAAAGAGTTGTATCGGTCATGATAAGGAGTTTGAATCTTATCCTAAAATTTTGGAAGAATCTGCAATAGAGGATTCTATGTTAGTCAGGACCTTCC
Source organism: Tapirus indicus (assembly GCA_031878705.1). NCBI lineage: Eukaryota > Metazoa > Chordata > Mammalia > Perissodactyla > Tapiridae > Tapirus > Tapirus indicus. Next base: position 93,465,183 of record CM062928.1, on the reverse strand, counting down.
AGAGAAACAGAACCCAAAGGAGGTATATATATATATATTCAGTCTCGTTCTTATACACATACTTCTGTGTGTACACACATATGTGTATGAAAAAGAGACAGAGATTATGTTTTAAGGAATTAGCTCACACACTTGTGGAAGATGGCAAGTTCAAGTTCAAAAATCCTCAAGGTAAGCTGATAGGCTGGAGAGTTGATATTGTCTCTCACATGTAGAATACATTGTGGAGAGAGAATTGGATTCACCTCACCTCTCTTCTCCAGTAACTGGTTTACCAAAACCAAGCATAAAAATTGAAGCTATTATATAAATTTACATTTCAGGTTACTGATATTTTACAAACCCTCTTAATTTATTGTTTTTAAATTGCAGACAGGGCAATTGTGATGCACAGAAAATTCTAAAATCAAAATAATCAAGGCAGCACCTATATATCACCAAGCACACAACAGTGTTGTTAAATATTAGGATTATATTAATTTGGATTATGTGAGTAATTATGCCCACCCCTTTCATTATTAGAGACGTGTTTTAAAATTTTATTTTATTCTAACAAGACGCTGTCTCTTTGCCTAACACAAATCAAACCACTTGCAACATGCAGATTTCAATCAATACATCTGCAGTTTCCAGAAAGAAGTTGTAGCAGAATTCATACATATTCTATTGGACAATTTAAACTAGATTTACTAACTGAGCTGTAGGGATTCAGTCTAGCCTATAAGATAATATGAACATAGGCTAGTAATGATTCCTTTTTTGCCCACAACTTACATAGTATTAACAAATTATTAGCTTCAAAAAAATGCGCCAACAAAGTCCTAATAAAACATTCACAATTAATGTATAAAAATGAAATTCAAAGATGTAACAAAGATTCTTTCCACTAAATTTGTTAACAAAAATTAACTACTTGCACAATTTACAGACACATTGAGATGGAGACTTGCAGTTTATTAACTACACCCTGGGATTAATTTAGGCACTTCTAGAAAATGTATTAATGTTTTAGGCCTCTAGGGTACCATTTGGTAAATTGCTGCTTTAGTATATTACATGGTACCTAAATCATCATAGTGCTAACTTGTCTCTCATGCTATCCCTGAACTTTTCAACTATTAAAGATAAATATAGCCTAGGGTATTTTGTGTTGGAATATCAAATAGGAGGCTGATGATGGACAGAGGCTGACAGATCCCTGAGAGCCAGGCGGGCTCTGCCTTTCCTGATAACTCAGGCAGGTGCATTGTCAACCCTCGACGGAGGTGCCTAAACACACTTGCTTCACTGGCACATAAAGATTCCCTCTCTGCCCTGATGCTCTGCCCTAAACGTTCTTTAGTGTACAATCTACTGCCCACATATTTTCTACAAAGTACACATCTTGATGAGTTCTCATCTTTTCTACTTTAAAATTGTCTTCATTGTTCTGTATTTATTTAACTGTACCATTTTACATTAATGAGTTCTGTACTTTAAATATTTTCAAAGTGATACATCAATATTAGGGCAACTTTGAACAATCCCCCATCCCAGTCCTCACCACACTGTCTAAACATATTCACTATTGTCCATTTAGTGTATATCCCTCCAAACCATTCCCTATACCCCCAATGCATATCATATGCCTGCATATAAAATATTTTCATATGTGTATACGCCTTAGGAGACGTATTATTGATGCGTGTTTCCATTACCTTGTAGATGGACATTTGGATGAGTTGGATTCTCTTGGATGCAGCTTAAACAAACAACAAGATGAGTATTATCTCACATGACAAGAAATATGGAGGTTGTGTATTTTCAAGGACAGATAAACCAGGAGCACTGTTACATCATCAAATTCCCAAATTACTTTCCATATCTGTGCTTAGCCATTTTCACATTTTGACATTTCTGGTCATGATTACAAGATAATGAAATCATGCCTGCCAACACCTCCTCATGTAGCCAACTCATAGGTAGAAAACAGCAAGTCATTTACATATGACTGAAATCCACATAAAGTATTATTTTCTTAAAACACCGTGATGGTTAATTTTATGTGCCAACTTGACTGGACTAATGGTTACCCAGACAGCTGGTAAAACATTATTTCTGGTGTGTCTGTGAGTGTGTGTCTGGAAGAGATTAGCATTTGAATTAATATGATTATGATGTGTCAAAGTAGGTTCATCAATTGTAACAAAATACCCAGCAGGGCAGTGTGTATTGGGGAAGTCTCTGTGCCTTTTTTGTTGTGAACCTAAAACTGCTGTAAAAAATAACATCTTAAAAAACACATAAAAATACAAGCTATCAAGCCATAGAAAGCCATGGAGGACCCTTAAAGCATATTGATAAGTGAAAGAAGTCACCTTGAAAAGGCTGCAGACTGTGAGATCACAACTACCTACACCACATTCGGAAAAGCAAAAGGGTGGAGGCAGGAAAGAGAGGGTGCTGACCAGGGTTCTGGGAGAGGGAGGGGGGTGGACACGTGGAGCTCAGGGGTTTTTTAAGGTGAGTAAACTATTCTGTATGATATTGTAATGGTGGGTGTATGTCGTTATACATTTGTCAAAGCTCACAGAGTGAACAGCAGGGAGACTGAACCCGCATGTAAACTATGGACTTTGTGTGATAATGATGTGTCACTTAGGTTAGTCAGTCGTGACAAAGCACCATCTGGGGAGGATGCTGATGGTAGGGGAGGCTGCGTGTGGGTGGGGGCGGGGATATGAGGGAGCTCTCTGTAGTTCTTGCTTATTTTTCTGTAAACCTAAAACTGCTCTAAAAATTGAAGTATGTAATTTCAAAAAAGAAAAGGGACCCTCATAGTAAATAGAAAACAAAATGCTTCTGGGACACATTTCTTGAAAGCATGGATTCAGGAAGCAATGGGCATGTACACATGCAAATAGAAACAACGTTTTCTTTGTCTTCCTAACAGATAAAAAAATTAAAAAATTACTCCTGTTAATTGAAAAGAAATACAGCATGTAGAAAAGTGTAAAAAGCAGAGGTTAACGTTTTCTTTCTCTGATGACTTTTTCGTATAAGGTGAGGAGACCACGTTGCCTGACCTCCAGTGACCTGTGATAGAAAATTTGAAAAATAAATAAGGAGAAATATAATATTAAAAAATCTAGAAAAATGAACCAATTCAACATTTATTAATATTTTTAAGGAGTCTGTAATTTTCTGTTGCCGTCACCCCCACAACAATTTTGCAAAATTATGAAAGTCAATTAACTCCTAAAACCTAAGAGAAGGGGAGTATGCTATGTTTTACAAAGATGGATAGAAAGTGACAGACAGACAGATGTGTAGATATAAATGTGGATACAGAGACAGGTGAGATACAGACACAGAGACACACATAGACACGGGAACTGAAGACGGATTAGCGTAACATGGAACCCTGGGAAGAAATGATAAAACACGGATGAGATTGCAGTCCTCTGGGCAAACGTAAGAGAGAGGAGCGATCAGCATCACTCATCCTCCCTAACATCCTCCTGTGACAGATGGACAGAGGTCAGAGAGACAAAGGGAAGGATAAAGGCCACCTATGTTGGTTTCCTTAGGGCTTTTTGATCCGATACCATGTGAAATCACCCTTGACAAGCGAGACGTGGCAGATCCTTGACCATTGCTGGTGGGTGAGCGAATGATCAACTTTCACCTCAGCCCTCACAGTGGCTACCAATGGTTCTGCCTCAGCCTTAAGGGCATAAATATTTGAGGGAGATAGTCAGAACAGAATTATCTTTAAAAGGAACAAAAAGGGATTCTAAATGAGCTTAAAATTGGGGGGAGAAAATGACCTCTTCAAAAATTGGATAAAATTCTACAGGGAGAAGTGGAGAAGTGGAGATATTTATATCAGAGAAAAAATGTAAAAACAGTTGTGAATTTTTTAAGAGAAGAAAATATGTAGTGATTTTTAAAAATGGTTGACAAGTAACAATCATTTGATTCTGTAAAAAAAAATAGACAGATTCAATAAAACGCAATGTTTTCCTAAGCTTAAATACATGTTTATTGAACCCGTTCATCAGTTCACATACTGAACAGAACTAATTCACATAATTCTTAATCAGACATTATGAAATCCACTTACAAATTTCTGAACTAATATAGATTTGGACATCATTTGTTCAATATCTTTTATTTAAGATTATATTTTAGTCCCCTAAGATTGACAAAAATATTTTAATAATTTTATAATTCTATTATGACACAAAGTAACAAAATCATAAAAATATATGTCTTGCCTAAGGACTACCTATAGTTTCACAAGATATGGCCTTACTTCCCTGGTTCTGATTTAGGTGTGGTGATTTCAGGTTGGGATAAGGTGTGTGTGTGCATCTCAGTTTTCCTTGCCCACCTCTGGACACACCAACTGCACATATTTAATCACACTGGATAGTGGATCCTCTGTAATAAATCTTCATTGGACAAGTGGATCACCCAAAATAAATCATCTGTGGGCAAGTGAAACAACTTTGCTCAATCATCCATGAAAAAAGAGCTCATCCATCATAGATCAGAGAGATAAGTGGATCGGCCTTGATGTACTGCCTCTAACCATGGCTATGGTTTTGCCTAACCCTAGATGGAGCATGATTTCACAAATAGCATGTAGTTCAGAAAAATATGGGAGAGCTACCTCCTTAATATTGCCTTTGAAAGCCTATTTTCCAGTGGAGCAAGAGCATCATGTGTAAAATATGTTGCTAAATTTTATTCATTTGCACTAACTTAGCAATGTGATAGAACATGAAGAGAACTGTGGAATTACTAAAACATGAGTCCATACCTCAGTAACTCCAACTACTAATGTGACCTTAAATAAATATTTCCTTCATATGTAGAACTGCAGGGATAATAGCCAGCCTTACAGGCGTTCTGAGGAGTAAATGAGGTACTCAATTAATATATATATATAATTTACATTGTTCCCATATTTTATAGTATCCCTGCTGTTCCTGGCACTGGAATATACAATGAGACGTGTAACATATCATTCCTATTTTTCATGGGGTGGAGAGAAACGTAAATTGATCACAAAATATTTGGATTGTACTTGGACGAGCTATGAATAGGGGATTATTAGAACAAACAGACAGGGCAGTGAAGCTGTAATCAATGTCAAAACTCCCCCAAAATTGACAAGCAAGATAATTCTCAAACTTGAAAGATATGTTAGATGGGCAATAGAGAAGGATATGTGTAGAGAGTAGTAAGTGTGAGAATGTATTCTGTGGACTGTAAACATGTGAATGTGTATATTTGTGTATATGTATACGTACATATGAGTGGCAATAAATGTGCTCAGCAGATTTAGGTGGGGGTCAGATCATAAAAGCCCTTTTAAATACTATGGATTTGATCCTAAGCCAATGGATCACCACTGATGGCTTTTATGAGGGGAATGAATTAATCATATTTGCATTTCAGAAAAAAACGCTGTGGTAGATACGGGGAGGGTACACTGAAAGAAGTTAGTTTAATTCTTAAATAACAGCATACAGGAGTATATGTGATTTTTATATACTACCAGAAATACGAGGACAAGAGATAAGCCAGGTAAGTGTGTGTGAGAGACTATATGTTAACATATAGTTTCTTTTTCACACTGTCCACGTATCTAGTCTACTGAACAGGTAGAGATCTTCATATAACTTCTACAGAAACAGTGGCTATCCTATTATTTCTCTGGAAAAAAAGGACTTTTTCCATTTGTGTTCCATGAAAATTATTGTCCTGCAACTTGCACCATCACAAGCAAAATGACAGAATATTTCCTGCTAGTTAACACGCTGCATAAATTCAATAGCTCTCAGCCTTAATCCTTGTAAATATGATATAAATGCAAAAATATAGTAATGCCAGTTATAATCATTTTTACCTGTGGTGATATTTTTTGTTTTGTTTTGCATAGAAAAAATGTCAACTTATCTTTTTAAAGGTCAAGTATCTTTGCATAATACGTCTCATTCAGGGCAATATATACACATGGATGCGTGAATTCACCGTTGAATTCACCTCGCATTACCATTGTAAGAACAAGCTTTCAACCATTTTTGGCAACCATACTTCTTATTTACCAATTTTCTACCTTTCTTTTTCTTTATACTTTCAAAATTTGTTTTCATACCCCTTTCATCTGTGTTATTTGCTGATTATATTGCTCGTATATTATTCCTGAAAGGATGTTGGATTGATTTAGGCTGATTTTATTTTAATCGTTTTTTTCCTAGAGAAGCACAACACGTCCAATATTCCTGCCTCGGTTAGGGAGTCTGTGCTTTGTGAAATAAAAGAGAAAATTATTTTACTTTCTCCTGAGAAACTTAAGTTCTGTACAAACTAGAAGGTTTTTATTTTTGGTTGTGTGCTTTGCTTTCATTCATGGGATGTCTCAAAGAATTATTTTTGTATAAGCAGAAGTGAACACGCACATAATCCCCATCCAAATAGATATAGGCAAGAAAAATATTTTCTTCTTCCTCCTTCCAAAGCATAATAAAAAAAAATCTCAAAATACAAGGTTTACTGAAATACATCATTTAATTACATAATAAATGTAAATATTACTCAGTGTGTGTTTTTACAGATGTTTTCACAATGTCTTCATCACAGGTATGATGAAGTTCTAAGGATTTACCTACACCAAGAAGAGATGTTTTCTTCTTATGCATTTAAGTTCCAAGTCTAACAAAATGAGCTAGATGATGTGCGATTTACCCAGATTTTTTTTTAATATATGTACTTTTTTTAAATTGATGTCTTAATAGTTTATAACACTGTGGGGTTTTAGTTGTACATTTTTGTTTGTCCGTCACCTTGGGGATGTAACCCTTCACCCCTTGTGCCCACCCCCCAACCCCCTTCCCCTTGGTAACCACCAATCAGTTCTCTCTGTCCATATGTTCACTTATATTCCATATATGAGTGAGTTCATGCAGTGTCTGTCCTTCTCTCTCTGGCTTATTTCACTTAACATAATACCCTCTAGGTCCATCCATGTTGTTGCAAATGGGACAATTGTGTCTTTTCTTATGGCTGAGTAGTATTCCATTGTATGTATATACCACATCTTCTTTAACCAATCTTCAGTTGAGGGACACTTGGGTTGCTTCCACTTCTTGGCTATAGTGAATAATGCTGCAGTGAACATAGGGGCGCATAAGCCCCTTGTGATGGTTGATTTCATGTCCAATGGGTAGATGCCCAAGAGTGGGATTGCTAGATCATACGGTATTTCTATTTTTAATTTTTTGAGGACTCTCCATACTGTTTTCCATAGAGGCTGCACCAGTTTGCATTCCCACCAGCAGTGAATGAGGGTCCCCGTTTCTCCGCAACCTCTCCAGCATTTGTTTTTATTTGTCTTTGTGATTATAGCCATTCTAACGGGTGTAAGGTGATATCTTAGTGTAGTTTTGATTTGCATTTCCCTGATGATTAGTGATGTTGAACATCTTTTCATGTGTCTGTTGGCCATCTGTATATCTTCCTTGGAAAAATGTCTGTTCATATCCTCTGCCCATTTATTGATCGGGTTGTTTGTTTTTTTGTTGCTCAGTTGTATGAGATCTTTATATATTACTGAGATTAATCCCTTGTCTGATAAATGATTTGCAAATATTTTCTCCCAGCTGGTGGGTTGTTTATTCATTTTGATCCTGGTTTCATTTGCCTTGTAGAAGCTCTTTAGTCTGATGAGGTCCCACTTGTTTATTTTTTCCTTTGTTTCCCTTGTCCGAGTAGACACGGAATCTGAAAGGATCCCTTTATGTCCAATCTCAATTAGTGTACTGCCTATATTTTCTTCCAGGAGTTTTATAGTTTCAGGTCTCACTTTTAGGATCTTGATCCATTTTGAATTGATTTTTGTATATGGCGATAGGAGATGGTCTACTTTCATTCTTTTGCATGTTGCTGTCCAATTTTCCCAGCACCATTTATTGAAGAGACTTCCCTCTCTCCATTGTATGTTCTTTGCTCCTTTGTCAAAGATTAGCTGTCCATAGGTGTGTGGTTTTATTTCTGGGCTTTCAATTCTGTTCCATTGATCTGTGTGTCTATTCTTGTACCAGTACCATGCTGTTTTGATTACTATAGCTTTATAGTATATTTTGAAATCAGGGATTGTGATGCCTCCATCTTTGCTCTTTTTCTTCAGAATTGCTTTAGCTATTCGGGCTCTTTTGTTGACCCATACGAATTTCAGTAGTTTTTGTTCTATTACCATGAAGAATGACATTGGGATTTTGATTGGGATTGCATTGAATCTGTAGCTTGCTTTAGGTAGAATGGACATTTTAACCATATCTACTCTTCCAATCCATGTGCATGGAATATTTTTCCATTTCTTTATGTCCTCCTCAATTTCTTTCAATAGTGTCCCATAGGTTTCATTGTATAAGTCTTTTACCTCCTTGGTTAAATTTATTCCCAGATATTTTATTCTTTTTGTTGCAATTGTAAATGGGATTGTCTTTTTGAGTTCTCTTTCTGTTGTTTCATCGTTATTGTATAGAAATGCAATTGATTTTTGTAAGTTGATTTTATACCCTGCCACTTTACTGTAGTTGTTGATTATTCCTAGTAGTTTTCTGATGGAATTTTTTGGGTTTTCTATGTATAAGATCATGTCATCTGCAAATAGTGAGAGTTTCACTTCTTCATTGCCTATTTGGAGTCCTTTTATTCCTTTTTCTTGCCTAATTGCTCTGGCCAGAACTTCCAGTACTATGTTGAATAAGAGTGGTGAGAGTGGGCACCCTTGTCTTGTTCCTGTCCTCAAAGGAATGGCTTTCAGTTTTTCCCCATTGAGTAGGATGTTTGCTCTGGGTTTGTCATATATGGCCCTTATTATGTTGAGGTACTTTCCTTCTATACCCATTTTGTTGAGAGTTTTTATCATAAATGGATGCTGGATCTTGTCAAATGCCTTCTCTGTATCGATTGAGATGATCATGTGGTTTTTATTCTTCATTTTGTTAATGTGGTGTATCACATTGATTGATTTGCGAATGTTGAACCATCCCTGTGTCCCTGGTATAAATCCCACTTGATCGTGGTGTATGATCTTTTTGATGTATTGCTGTATTCGGTTTGCCAATATTTTGTTGAGGATTTTTGCATCTAGGTTCATCAGTGATATTGGCCTGTAGTTTTCCTTCTTTGTATTGTCCTTGTCTGGCTCTGGTATCAGCATGATGTCGGCCTCATAGAATGTGTTGGGAAGTATTCCATCTTCCTCTATTTTTTGGAATAGTTTGAGAAGGATAGGTGCTAAATCTTCTTTGAATGTTTGATAAAATTCTCCAGGGAAGCCATCTGGTCCTGGGCTTTTATTTTTTGGGAGGTTTTTGATGACTGTTTCAATCTCTTTACTTGTGATTGGTCTGTTCAGATTCTCTATTTCTTCTTGATTCAGTTTTGGGAGGTTGTACGCATCCAAGAATTTGTCCATTTCCTTTAGGTTGTCCAATTGGTTGGCGTAAAGTTTTTCAGAGTATTCCCTAATAATCCCTTGTATTTCTGTGGTGTCTGTTGTAATTTCTCCTCTTTCATTTCTAATTTTATTTAGTTGAGTCTTCTCCCTTTTTTTCTTAGTGAGTCTGGCTAAGGGTTTGTCAATTTTATTTATCTTCTCAAAGAACCAGCTCTTTGTTTCATTGATCCTTTCTACTGTTTTTTTTTTTTTTGTTTCAATTTCATTTATTTCTGCCCTGATTTTTATTATTTCCCTCCTTCTGCTGATTCAGGGCTTTGTCTGTTCTTCTTTTTCTAATTCTGTTAGGTGCAATTTAAGGTGATTTATTTGGGATTTTTCTTGTTTCTTAAGGTGAGCTTGTATTGCTATGAATTTCCCTCTCAGGACTGCTTTTGCTGCATCCCATATGAGTTGGTATGGTGTATTTTCCCTTTCATTTGTCTCCAGATAGCTTTTGATTTCTCCTTTAATTTCATCAATGACCCATTGGTTGTTCAGTAGCATGTTGTTTAGTCTCCACATCTTTGTCCCTTTCCTAGTTTTTTCCTTGCAGTTGATTTCTAGTTTCACAGCATTATGATCAGAAAAGATGCTTGTAATGATTTCAATCTTCTTAAATTTATAGAGGTTTGCCTTGTTTCCTAATATATGGTCTATCCTTGAGAATGTTCCATGTGCACTTGAGAAGAATGTGTACTCTTCTTTTTTTGGGTGGAGTGCTCTGTATATATCTATTAAGTCTATTGTGTCTAGTTTTTCATTTAAGTCCATTATTTCCTTATTGACTTTTTGTCTGGATGATCTATCCATTGATGTACGGGGGTGTTAAGATCCCCTACTATTATTGTGTTATTGTTAATATCTCCTTTAAGGTTTTTTAGCAGTTGTTTTATGTACTTTGGTGCTCCTGTGTCGGGTGCATAGATATTTATAAGTGTTATGTCTTCTTAGTGAAGTGTCCCTTTTATCATTATATATTGCCCTTCTTTGTCTCTCATTACCTTTTTTATCTTGAAGTCTACTTTATCTGATATACGTATGGCTATTCCTGCTTTCTTTTGTTTGCCATTAGCTTGGAGTATTGTTTTCCATCCTTTTATTTTGAGTCTGTGTTTGTCTTTAGAGCTGAGATGTGTTTCCTGGAGGCAGCAGATTGTTGGATATTGGTTTTTAATCCATCCCGCCACTCTGTGTTTTTTGTTTGGAGAATTCAATCCATTTACATTTAGAGTGGTTATTGATATATGAGGGTTTAATGTTGCTATTTTATTGTTCATCTTCTGGTTCTTTTGCATTTCCTTCGTTTCTTGTCCCTTGTGTTTCGGACTGCAAATTCAAATTGGTATTTCTGCATGCTCATTCTCTTGGTTTTCTCTTTTATTTTTCATGTGTGGTTCTCTTCTGGTTATTTGTTTAGTGGTTACCGTGAGGTTTATATAAGCGATCTCCTGGATAAGAAAGTACATTTTCAGATGCCTCCTTTTTCCTGAGGCTGGGTCGATTCAATCCCTTACCTCTTCCCCTCCTTATTTGTTATCTCTTTATTCCAGATTGTGTCATGAATGTGTGTTTCCAGTGATGAGCTTGAATTAATTTTTGTTGTTATCCACCTGTAGTTTGTTCTGGTTTAGTCTCCTTGCTTTTCTCCTTGCTGAAATCTTTGTATCCCCTTTCTCATTTTTTTTCAGGCCTAAGGGCCTTCTTGAGCATTTCTTGTAGTGGGGGTCTTGTGGTGATGAACTCTCTTAGCTTTTGTTTATCAGGGAGAGTTATTATTTCTCCACCATATTTGAAGGATATTTTTGCTGGATAAAGTATTCTTGGCTGAAGGTTTTTGTCTTTCATGATTTTGAATATATCACTCCAGTCTCTCCTAGCCTGTAGAGTTTCTGTCGAGAAATCATCTGAGAGCCTGATGGGGTTTCCTTTATATGTTATTTTGTTTCTTTGTTTTGCTGCCCTCAATATTATTTCCTCATCACAGGTATTTTTCAAGTTTGCTACCATGTGGTGAGATGATTTTTTATTCCTGTTTATATATTTAGGTGATCTATTGATTTCATTCACTGTTATTTCCCTCTTGTTCCCTAGGTTGGGGAAGTTCTCAGCTATTATTTCTTTGAACAAACTCTCTGCTCCTTTTTCTCTTTCTTCTCCTTCTGGAATACCTATTATCCTTATGTTGCTTTTCCTCATTGAGTCTGATGTTTCTTGAAGAATTTCTTCATTTCGTTTTAGTCTTAGCTCTGTCTCCTCCTCTACCAGGAGCATTTCTGCGTGGCTATCCTCAATATTGCTAATTCATTCCTCCATATTGTCAGTTCTGCTCTTTAAAGACTCCATTTTTTCCACTATCTCATTGATTTTGTTTTTCATCTCCAATAATTCTGATTGGTTTTTCTTTATGGTTTCAATCTCTTTTGTGATGAAATCCCTGTATTCATTGATTTGTTTCTGTGTGTTCTCTTGTATTTCGTTGAGTTTGTTTATGATAGCTATTTTGAATTCTCTGTCATTCAGGTTATCAAATTCTGTGCCTTCAGGGTTGGTTTCTGGGTGTTTGTCATTTTCCTTTTGGTCTGTAGCCATAACAACTTGTCACAAGGATCCGACAGGGACGGCCTTGTTTTTTCCTCTCATGATAAAGTTGGTCCTGCAGTTTCCACCTGCTGCCACTGGATGGAGATCACGAGCGGGATGCTCTGAGCCTGCTCCAGCCACCGGGGAGATTATGCTGAAATGTGGCGTGTGTGGGGGGAGGGGTTCTCTCTTTCTCCTGCTCATCCCCGGGATTTCCTTTCTGGCTCTCATAAGATGTTTGCTACACCCCCTAAACAGTCCGTCATCACTTCCCAGTGGGGATCTCTTGACAGTCTGTGAGAGCACCTGGATGGCGATCGTTTGCCCCGCTGTGGGCCACCCCTCCCCCCTCTGCCTGTGAGCCGCGCTGTCTTTGCCAATGGATTGGCGAGGGGGAGTACAACTTCTTACCTCTCCTCAAGTCCTTTTGGGCTTCCCACACTGCCACTGTCTGATGTATGGCAGCAGGGGTTTCTTAGAAGTCCTTTGTAGTGTTTGATTGAGCTCTGTTGGAATGCGAATGATGTTTTTGTTGTGTCGTAGGGGGCAGAGATTCAAAGAGGTAATCTCACTCCGCCATGATGCTGACGTCCCTCTACCCAGATTTTAAAATCCAAAACCTGCATGTACGTAGGAATGGGTATCCTGGCTTATTTTTCTCTAAGGCTAAAATATTCTTTAAGAATGTATATATTTTTTTCAGCCTCCCACTCTAGAGAATGGTTTAAAGATACCTCTGAAATTCCTGAGGGCAGATGGAAATAATCTAAACATGACAGCAAATGTCAGATGGCCCTAATGGCAAACTCCCATGGATTGTATCAGAACAAGTCTACTGGTGTGTAGTTTAACTTGACTGTAGGAAAGCTATAGATCAGGATTATTTCCTGTTCCTGAGAAGACCCAGATACCTGTGTTGGGAAGAATCCAAGACTAATTTAAGTGAAATCTTCATGATAATTTTATAATGGCTTTTTAAGAGAGTGCAATGGTTTTAAACCAAAGTTCAACAAGTAAAATATTCAGAATTCCTCTTCTACGTACTCTTCAATATTTACAGATTAAATAGGCTGATCTTTTGACAGTGCATATAATGTGCCTATAATGCAACAACTTCAAAACTTTTTATGATGCAACATGATTTCCTGCCATGGTCAGTTACATGCACCCGCCAAGTTCAAACACCTTCACGGACAGTAGGTAGAACAGACATCAGGGTTGATGATTTCTCTTCATTATTCTTTCTAATTAAAGTAACTTCTAGTTTCATATACATGATGCCAATTTTTGTTAATTAGTCTGGTTTCTGTCATAGGTACAACGATATGAATTATACCATGTTATATTATGTTACACTCCATCATAACATGTTGTACAACAGGTACACACAACACAAACTGCACAACGACTGAAAACATGCAAAGAGACAATCAGTGCCCACGTCTTTGAACCTCTATTTATTCAGCAAGGACTAGAGCTGAGCTTTCTTATGGCTAGTTGTTAAGCTTAGATGGAGTTTCATGATCTGGATTTTAGTAGAAATATTTTCAAATATTTGTGGATGGATCCAAGCAGGAGCTAGGTAGAAATGCATTTGAGTTCTGAAATTTAATTCTGAAAACTCTGTCATTTCCTGACTCACTGCTCTCTAAAATATAGCCTTCTCACTTGTAGAGAATTAATTGCTTGCCCCGTAAATGCCAGGGCATTTCCCTATCAAAGTAATTTACTGCAAACCAGTCAGATCTCAATAACTCATCCTTCTGTGTAGCAAGATCTTAGAACAGTGCTCGCTGGTGTAAGAAGGAGACTATTCTGTGCATTTTGTTAGTGGCTGATGCAGAATTCATCAGATCATTTATTATATTTCCCCATTTAGGCCACATTTCAATGGTTTAACTTGCTGTGGTATTTCTTGTTGTAATACAACTGTTAACAACATTCCACACCCAACAATAGAGTGAATTGTTTTTCAGGTCTCTCTACTTGGTCCCCAAATTAATGACAGTTGGATGATGTCTGCGTTTCATTGATCTTTCACTCTTGTACCCTATAGGAAGCTTTCTCAGCAACCATTTTCCATGTTCTGGGTTCTGTTGTGAATTTCCTCACTTGCAGTATTTTTTATTTCTGCATTTCCTCCCCCTGCCCTTGAACTTGGCTGATGAAGTATTTTATTTTTCTCATTTTCCCTGAGAAGTTTTACTGCACACTCTGACCAATCCTTCTATATTTCTTCCCTTCTCTTTTCCTACTGTCAACACTCCAGACCAACCTGCACATTACATCAGATTAGTTTTCATCATGTCTTGCCCTTTCTCATAGTTCATACAAAGTTAGCCCAACTAGCTCTCCACTCGGAAGGCTTTTCAAGCCATCTCTCTTGTTTGTTTTGATGCTGACTTTTGCCTCATAATTGGGCATCCTGATTGCTTAGTACAGTCCCATTTTACAGAGAGTATGATTTTCCAAGATTTATCTTCACTCCTTATTACACGATAAAAAGACAGCAGGAAACAAACCAACAATAACAACAATCTGTTTTTATATCAGAGGTTCTCAAGTCTTAGTGTGCAAAGAATCACATGACCAGCTGGTTAAACAATGCACACTTTATTTTTCACTCAAAGACATTCTGATTGAATAGGAGAGGCTGGAGACCAGGGACATACACTTTAACAGAAACACCAGTATATTTTGCTGCAGAGGGTCTGACCCAATATAGTGATGGATCAATGGCTGTACCTCCTGAGATTACTTTTTTTTTTCAAGAAGTTATATTCAGTATTTTAATTGAAATTATTCCTATCATGTTTGGTTTAGAAGGAGCCTGGGAAAGACATTTTTATTTCAGTGTCCAGGGAATAAAATTTACTGATAACAATGGATGGATAAATTTAATCTTTCAGTCATAACCTAATTCCTCTGAAGATATTTTATCCTAACTCTTATAAAAATTATAAATATTTCATTCATTGTTTGAAAAATGTATCCTAGATTTCCTCTGTGACATTATCATCTTCTGTCTCTGAGATGGCAGCACACAGGACCACCTATCCCAGAATGCTTTCTGCTGCTTTGACAGCCAGTCAGAAAAATGCTCTTTGGTGCTGGGGGGAGACCAGCCAGAAAGAGGTCGTAAACACCCTCAGGATCTTGACAGACAGAAGTTGTTTGTGAATACTATAAATACATCCCCAGGCTCTTTCTTCAAAATTAAGAGTTTGCTGAAAAATTATCAAATGCTATATATGTGTATATATATATATATTATATAATATATATATAATAATATATTATATATATATATTATAGCCTTCATTAACTCATTTCTGTCAAAAACTGTAAGTTGTGAGTGAATAATCTCAAGGAAAAGAACATTTGATGTTATTATTTCCTGTTACCTTTTTCATTATGAACATTCCTAGTTAATTGTAGTAACAATATTCTACTTTTATCTTATGCATCATACTCTAGGAAAACTTCCAGATAGACTATTAATTTCGTGATGAAGGAAAATTCCCTATCCTGGTATCTGTCAACATCCTGCAATATGGGACAAACCCAATTTTCAAGCTGAGGGCATAAACCGTTTCCCACCCATGGTAATGTTGCACAGAGCAGTGATCAAACCACCAGCCTCTCTGA